>OX422213.1:265143031-266343031 GCA_949130495.1 Sambucus nigra | reverse complement strand
AGGAGACCTCTGAGGGAAGAGAGGACTTTCGGAGGCCGAGATGGTGAGATATGCTTGTACGAACAGATGATCAAGTTAGGATTTCGTCTGTCCATTCATCCCATCATTAGGGCTTTACTGTCCTACATTAACTTAGCTCCTTCCCAGTTATCCCCCAATGCCTAGAGGGTGATAATTGGAGCTATAGTTTTATGGAGGGTAGTCCACCATTCAGACCTTCCTGTCCAGGTCTTCACTGGATGCTATATCCCTTCCTCTGCCAGGAATCATCTGAGCTATTACCACTTTTTAGCTCGGAAGCCAACTAAGAAGATGTTGCAGGTTACCCAAACTTCGAATCATAAATGGAAACCGCGATACTTCTTCGCCTCAGGGGCATGGGAATTTGGTCCGTGTGTCCCCTCTTCGAACTTAGAGCAGAGGATACCCCTGAGATGGGGCAAGGTGTCAATGGCTGCCAAGGCCGACCCTGGGCTAAGCCAAAATAATCTTCAAAAAGTGAAAGACCTTCAAGATCAGGGGGAGCATGGTCTGTTGGTCAAGTTCGAACATCTGATGAACCCCTACTATCTCTCTGAGACTGGCCTTGGGGGGAGTTCTCTGACCGAGCTCCGTAAGTACTTATTTTATTATTTCAGCAAGTTGAACCTCTGACTTTTTTTGTCTCTGATCTTCTAACTCAGACCTTTCCATTTGCAGAACGCCCTGAAGGCATCTCAGACGATATCTGGGAGATGTCTGCCCCAAGTCTCACGAAGCTAGTGAAGAAGGCAGGCTTGAATGCACCCCCTCCCCCCCACCGAAAAAGAGTGTCAGCACGTCCAAGGCCGATGCCACAAGAAAGAGGAAAACTACAACCACTTCCCCTGAGGATTAGAGGAAAAGTAAGGCCCCAAAGGCCATCCCCATATCCTCTGAAGATGCACTTGCTGCTCGTTTGGAGTAGCTGAAAATTAATGATAGTATTATAGGCTATAGCGTGCAGGCGTTAGATGCGATCGGCTCTTCTATGACCGATGCTGACAAACGCTTCTGTCGCTCTATGGATACTCCCCTGCTGGTTGAGTTTGGCCTTCACAAGACTATCCAGGTAAGATTTGAATTTCAATTTTATTCTGAAGTGTAACCTTTGCTTTGAATTTGAACTTATACATCTGACTCTTGATTTGCAGGGCATCGTGATTATGCATCATTTTGCCAACTGGACTCTGAAGAGGCTGCCCCTCATCGAGAAAGGCCAAGAGGCCGAGAAGGTGCATGACTCTCTGAACGCCGAGGTAGATCGTCTGAAGTCTGCCTTTGAGGGGTCTGACAAGAAGGTCAAGCAGTTGTAGAAAGAGATCTCCAAGCTTAAAAAGGAGCACACCTCTGCTCTGAAGGCCAAGGACAATGTTCTCCAGCAGAAGGTTGATGCTGTAGTGAAGGCAGTCCTTGAGGATGCTTATGAGGGGATCCTGGCTGATTATAAAGTCTCTGATGAATTCATCAACTTTTGCTTTGAATACCTTGAAAGAGGTATTAAGGCCACTAGCAAATGGGCGGCTGCCAAAGAGGAGGAGTCAGGGAGCTTGACAACCTCTGACTTCATTGGCCTGGGTTTTGCCAACCCTCAATTTGCCCAGGCCCTTCAAGAGGTTGAAGAGGAAGATGCTTCCCCAGCAGAGACTGCGCCGCTGGATGTTACAGAGACTGAGGGTGCCAACCTCAGAGATGATGGGGCTGAGGTGACCAATATCGGCCAAGGGAATGAGGCCGAGGATGCCAACATTGTAGCTGTAGACCCTTAGGCCATTTTTGTGAAGATTTTTGTAATTTTTCATTATGCATTTCAAACTGTAACCTCTGATTGCAAACTCAATTACCTTGTAGCTTGTAACTCTTTTTCTATATCAACCTCTGAGGAGGGCTTCATTTTTTTATTTGCTGAATGTTCTTTGAATGATTTTCTTTGTCATGCAATGTGCGTTCAGGTCTGAAGTCTCAATACAATGATGCCCTTATAAAACCAAATTAATGGTGTCTAAGGTTTGAGGTCATCCAAGTATGATGTCTTACCTCAGACCTTGCCACCAAATCATGATGTTATAAGGTCTGAGGTCATCAACTAAGATGGTATCCCCATAAATAATTTTCACCAAATTAATGATGTCTAAGGTCTGAGGTCATCCAAGTATGATATCTTACCTCAGACCTTGTCACCAAATCATGATGTTATAAGGTATGAGGTCATCAACTAAGATGTTATCCCCATAAATAATTTTTCACCAAATTAATGATGTCAAGGGTCTGAGGTCATCTAAGCATGATGTCTTACCTCAGACCTTGTCACCAAATTATGATGTTATAGGGTCTGAGGTCATCAAATAAGATGTTATCCTCATAAAATTTTTACCAAATTAATGATGTCTAAGGTCTGAGGTCATCCAAGCATGATGTCTTACCTCAGACCTTGTCACCAAATTATGGTGTTATAAGGTTTGAGGTCATCACAAAAGATGTTATCCCCATAAAATTTTCACCAAATTAATGATGTCTAAGGTCTGAGGTTATCCAAGCATGATGTCTTACCTCAGACCTTATCACCAAATCATGTTGTTATAAGGTCTGAGGTCATCACATAAGATGTTATCCCCATAAAATTTTCACCAAATTAATGATGTCATAGGTCTGAGGTCATCCAAGTATGATGTCTTACCTCAGACCTTGTCACCAAATCATGGTATTATAAGGTCTGAGGTAATCACATAAGATGTTATCCTCACAAACTCTACCATTAGAGCATAATGAACCAATAATTGACACCGGAACTGATCTTCTCATTAATAATCTCTTCATAAGATGATACAAGGATTGGAGAAAGGTTGCCCTTCAAGGTTTTCTAGCCTATAAGTCCCGGGTACAACCTCCTCAATCACTTTATAAGGACCATGCCAATTCAGGTGAAGCTTGTTTGCCTTCTGCAACGTCTTCTTCAGTACTAGGTCTCCTACGACTATGGGTCTTGATTTTACCCTTCGATTGTATAACTTTGTTGTTCTCTGCTGGTAAGCTGCTTGCCTGATTTCTCCATCTTCCCAATCAAATATAGGTCGAGTCTTCTCTCCTCCCCATTCTTCTCATTGTCATAGGTCTGAACCCTGTGAGTAGGGAGTCCTATTTCTATTGGTATGACAACCTCTGAACCATGTGCTAACATAAATGGGGTTTCCCCCCGTCGGTGTCCTAGTCGTTGTTCTGTAGGCCCACATCACAACATAAACATCTTCAGTCCATCTTCCTTTAGATTCTTCTAACCTCTTCTTGATTCCGTCGAGGATTGTTCTGTTTGTTACTTCGGTCTGACCGTTTGCCTGAGGTCGGCCAGGAGAAGAGAAAAACTATTTTATCCCAACTCTTTCGCAATATTTTTCTAAGGAAGAATTCTTGAACTGGGTTCTGTTGTCCGAAATGAGGGTGTTTGGGAGGCCATGTCTGCATATGATGTTCCTCCAAATAAATTAGAATGTCTTCTGCTCTGTAATTGTTATCATCGGCTCTACCTTTACCCACTTGGAGAAGTAATCAATGGTAACTATCAGAAATCGATAATTATTTGCAGCCCTTGGCAGGGGGCCCACTAAGTCAATCCCCCATACTGCGAATGGCCAAGGGGAACTGATTGACGTCATAGGCTGATGAGGTTGGTGGGGGGTAGTGGAGAATCTTTGACATTTATCGCACCTCTTCACGTAAGCTGCAGCATCCTTGGCCAAGGTCGGCCACCAATACCCTTGCGTAATAATCCTCTTAGCTAAAGGTCTTCCTCCTATATGACTGGAGCAAGAACCCTCGTGTACTTCCTGTAGGATGCGGGGAACTTCTGTGGGATGAACACATCTGAGGAGAGGTAATAGAAATCCCTTCTTATATAGGACGTCTCCTATTATGGAAAACTTTGCAGCTCTGTATCTTAGTTTCCTCCTCTCTAGCCTTGATTCCTGCAGCTCTGCCTCTCTGATATTTCTGATAAGGGGGTTCATCCATGAGTCCCCTAGGGTCAAATTGAGGCAAGGGTTACTAACCTATTCTTCTTCAATGGTCCCCTTGGGTAGGATCTCGACTGGAACTGTCCTTCTGATGTCTGTCCTTGTTGCCGAAGCTAACCTTGCTAACGCATCTGCGTGGCTGTTATTTTGCCGAGGTATTCTCTTCATCTTTACCTCTTCGAAACCTTCGATCATCGTTCTCACCCTCTTCAGGTATTTGGCCATCCTTTCATCCTTGTCCTCATAAACCCCCAAAATTTGATTAACAACCAATCTCGAGTCACTATGAAGTAGGAGCTGTCTTACCCCAAGGGCCTTTTCCAAGGAGAGGCCTGCCATCATGTCCTCATATTCTGACTCTTTGTTTGATGCCTTGAAGTTATACCTCAAGGCATATTCAACATTGGTACCATCCGGAGCTGAAAGTATTAGCCCTGCGCCGCTTCCGCTATCGTAAGAAGACCCGTCAACAAAGAGGTTCTAGGTATCCTTATTTGATGAGGAGCTTCCTTCTGACATGACTCCGTGCTTGAACAGGTATCGGTCCTCTTCATTCTCGACTATTCCATCTCTAGCTCCCTTAGATACAACCTCTTCCAGGTCTCGAAAGACGTTGTTGTTTGACCCTTCTGCAATCTCTGGGTTATTCTCAGCCTTGGACTCTTCCCATGTGAACTCAGCAACAAAATCTGCAAGTGCTTGCCCTTTGATGGCCACCCTAGGATGATAAGTAAGGTCATACTCTCCCAACTCAATGGCTCATTCTATCAATCTACCCAACTTCTCAGGTTTATAGAGGACCTGTCTTAGCGGGGAGTCGGTGAGGATGACCATGGAATGGGCTTAAAAGTAAGGCTTCATCTTCCTAGAAGCATGTATCAGGGCGTAAGCTAAATTTTTCATCTGAGGATAATTTTGTTCAGACCCTTGAAGGGCCTTACTGTTGAAGTACACAGACTTTTGGACCCCAACGTATTCCCATACTATGCCTGCACTTATAACTATCTCGGAGACTGCCAGATAAACATATAGCTTCTCTCCAACTATGGGTCGAGATAAGAGCAAGGGAGATCCGAGGTAGGACTTGAGTTGATTAAAAGCCTCGTCACACTCCTTATCCCATTCGATGGCCTTTGTGAGCACCTTAAAGAATGGAAGACACTTGTCCGTCGCTCTGGAAACAAATCTGTTGAGTGCAGCAGCTACTCTTCCAGTGAGCCTCTGAACGTCCTTGATACTCCTTGGTGTCTTCATGTCGATCAAAGCCTTGATTTTCTCTGGGTTCGCCTATATTCCCCTCAGATTGACAATGAATCCAAGAAATTTCCCGGCTCCCACCCCGAAGACACACTTCGCGGGGTTGAGTTTTATTATGTACAAGTCCATGGTATCGAATGTCTTTTCCAGGTCTGCCACATGGGTACAGGCCTTTAAGCTCTTCGTTAACATATCGTCTACATACACCTCCATAGTCCTGACTATTTGGTCCTCAAACATCTTATTCACAAGACGTTGGTATGTTTCTCTCGCATTTTTCAATCCGAAGGGCATAACCTTATAGCAATATGTCCCTTTGTTAGTGATGAAGGCTGTCTTCTCAGAGTCTTCGGCATCCATTAAGATCTGATTGTATCCTAAATACGCGTCCATGAAGCTCATGAGCTCATGCCCTGCGGTGGCATCTACCATTTGGTCGATCCGAGGTAAGGGATAACTGTCTTTTGGGCAGGACTTGTTCAGGTCAGTAAAATCTACGCACATTCTCCATTTTCCGTTGGCTTTAGGCACAATGACTGCATTCGATAGCCACTCCGGATATATGACTTCCCTGATAAACTCAGCCTCTTCCAACGTTTTGACTTCTTCCCGGATGACGTCGTACTTCTCCCTAGAGTAAACTCTTCGTCTTTGTTTAATGGGCTTAGCATCCTTAGTTACGTTGAGTTTATGGCACATAACCTCAAGGTCGATGCCAGGCATGTCCGCGTGGCTCCAAGCGAAGACACTCTGCCTCTTCCTCAAGAAACTTATTAGCTCTTCCTTGATCTCCGCTTTTAAGGCTTTGCCGACCTGGACAGTTTTTTCCAGTTTGTCCTCATTGAGGACGATGGATTCTACCTCTTCCGTGGCCTCCCCTTTCTTCAACTTCGTTTCATCTCTGGGGTCAAGTGTATCAATATTATATGTGGTAGTTGCTCTCTTACGAGCCTCTCTCTCTTCAGCCGAGTTGAAGTAGCATTTTCGTGCTATGGTCTGGTCACCCTGCACTTCCCCTACCCCATAGGGGGTCGGGAATTTTAGCATCTGGTGGACCGTTGACGGAACGACCTCAAACTCCTTAAGGGCTACTCTTCCTATGATGAGGTTATAGGCCGAGAAGACGTTTTCGTTCATAACGAAAAAATTGATCTTCTTGGTTAACCTCTTAGGCCAGTCATCGCCCATTCGCACGTCCATCTCATACATGCCCAACGGATGGACCTTTTCACCGCTGAAGCCCATTAACGGATGATGATAGGGTACCAGCCTAGCTCTGCTAAGGCCTAGGCTTTTGATGCATGGCCAGAACATCACATCTGCTGAAATTTCTCCATCTACGAGAATTCTCTGCACCTCACATCCATGAACTCTTGTTGTGATTACCAAAGGGTCGTCATGTGGAGCTAGGATGCCTTTGAAGTCAAGTCAGGAGAACCCGACTATGAGAGTGTCCATGTCCATTTTCTTTCTCTTCTGCGTTGTCTCGGAAGATGTTAGATTTACCACTTCAAGTTTGACCACTGACTTGGCCTCTGCCACATGAGCTTTCCGATCAGCGACTTCAGAACCACCCCCTGCGAGTCCTCCGCATATGGTGTTAACACCAAATGAGATCATACCAACCCTCTTCACGGGGGTTTTGTCATCCTTTGGCGGGAGGTCCGAATCGTTTTCATCATCACCATCTGAGTCATCGTCTCTTCTTGCTTGGGTATCGTCACAACATCTGTCATTTCTCTTCTTTTTAGGGTCATCTCTTCCCCTTTTGGGAGCCTTGCCATCAACATATTTCCTCAACTTTCCAGACTTCAGCATCTTCTCGATCTCATCCTTTAAGGCGAAACACTTGTCTATAACATGGCTATGGTTTTGGTGGAACTCACACCATAAGTTTTTGTCCCTCTTATGCGGGGGAGCTTTCAGTTTCTCCGGCCATCTTAGAGACCTGTCATTCTTGATCTCATTGAGGATATGTTCGCAGCTCACCGTTAGAGGGGTATAGTGTGCGAACTTGTCGTCAGCTGACCTCTTCTTTTCGTCCTTCTTTCTTTGGAACTTCCCGTTGCTACCACCGTTCTCATCCTCATACTTGGCAACCATGGCCTCTTTAGCGTTCATGACCTTCCCCGCAGTAGCCAATAGCTCTGCCATGGACTTGGGAGGGTCTTCTGCAAGTTTCCATAATAACTTCCCTTTCTGAAGACCACTATGAGGGCAGTCATGGCTATATTCTCTTCGTAATCTTCAACCTCAAGTTTTTCTTTGTTGAACCTAGTGATGTAGTCTCTTAGGCTCTCGTGCTTGCCTTGCTTGACATACAACATATGGGTGGTCTTCTTTTGAGGTCTTACCCTAAAACAAAAATTGTGAATGAATCGTTCAGCCAAGCCCTTAAAATTCTCAATTGAATTCTTCGGAAGAGAAGTAAACCAGATGTGTGCTGCTCTCGTCAAAGTCACTATCCTGGCCACAAATGAATTCGTGGGCGGTTTGAACTTAGCTGGGGTTGGAAAACTCACTATCCTGGCCACAAATGGGGAGCCCTCTGAGAAGCCTCTTTGCAATGGGTCTCAGCTTTTGATGAGGTCTCCTATATTTTCTTCAAGACGTTGGATGGAGTCGTTCCATGGCCTTGCAACGTCGTCCTGGCCGGGGTTGTCCCTAGCCACCTCCAAAGGGTGGACTGAGGGTTCCCTAGTCGCAGCACAACGTCGGTTGTTGACCTCTTCTTGGTCTCTTCCTCGTCCCTGATGAGGCCGACGTTGCCTCTCTTCCCTTTGTGATCCGGCTGCACTTCTTGACCTTGACAACCTCTATCTAAGGTCATTTACGGGGCCGATCTTTTCAAAGGCCGACCCTTTGCTCAATCGATCAAAAGCTGATCCTCATTATTGGGCTTCTCCACCTCTTCTACCTCCACAACCTTGGCTCCGCTGGACAAGACAAACTGTGTTATTCGAAACCTCATACGACTCCCAACAATCTTCCGGGACATCTTCCGCCTCTAGATCATCATACCTATCCTCAGGGCAAGGGTGTTCTTGCCTCCCCAGGCGTAAACGCCTAGGGTCAGCAACGTCCCTCCTCCGCTGGGGCGTAGGGTGGTCCTTGCGCGGTGCCGGGAGTGGTCCCCTGGCTTCAGGATGCGCATGGACAACTGCCAGCGTAATCATCTCCGATGAGACTCCAGGTGGCCTCATCATATTTTAACTGAGCTGGGAAAATTGCTCCTTCATTGCTTGTTGCGTGGCAGCCAAAGACTTCAAGGATGTTGCCACTTCCGCCATTTCGGACTGAGGTGTTGTCTGGATGGAACTAGGCCCTCCAGCACCAGTCGGCGGAAGAGGTGGTGGTAATTCCAGCGTCATGTGTTAACACTAAATAGCTTGTAAAGTAATGGAGCTTTGTACCTTAATGGACCTCTTTCAATGGTGAAACAGCTCCGCACAAGGGGTGAGGCCTGGTTCACCACCAGAGTCTCTGGTGAGGTTAAGCACAAAATAAGGAAGAGATAGCTTCTCGTGTACACAAACGGCGCCAAAATGATGTCGCTGGAAACAACACCACCCTTCAAGGTGTTCGTAAGCTCAATTCAGTGTTAACAATGGCAGTACATGGGTAAGGATATACAGAAGATGGAGGTGAGGAGAAGAGGATGAACACAGTCATGTAAGTGGTTCAGCTAATCGCGCCTACGTCCACTGTGTAAGTGTGTGATTAATATCACTGTATGAGGGCTTTAATGGCCATAGATACAATCTCTCAAACTTTCTCTCTCTACTGTATATTTGGACAGAGTTTCAGCTAGGGTTGCTAATTCCGGATCCCCCTCCAAGTAGAAGAAGGCATGTATATATAGTGTGTGGGGGGGTGTAATGCACCCCCTATGCATGCAATGAGCATGTGTGTGTTGATCTAGCCAATCTGATGAAGACATCTGTCACTTGGAGAGAATGATGATGAAATATTCCCCCACGTGAGGGGATTGATTTGTTATAACTGATTGTGTACACGTGTTCCCTGCCACACGTATGCGAATAAAGGCTCGGCCACATGTGATTGGTACCAACCTCGTCCTGGAGGAGTAAGAGGTTGGTGAAGTCTGGCTATTGCCCAATCCGAGGTTAATCAGGGTGGTCTCGGCTCATATGAGGCCGAGGTAGGACGAGTTGAGTCATAATGTCAGCCTGAGCCGAGGTTATGGAGGGGTAGCCGAGGAACATCAGTTGATTCTATGCCGAGGTTGGTTATGAGGATGGTGTAGCTTCTATAACCTCAGCTCGCACCCAACCGTGGTTGTCCACCCCAGATGGCCTGATGAATAACTGCCATCATGGGTCATGCAGGCCTCAACTGTTGCATGGCTATGAGGAAACTAGTAACGTCGGCCATGACAGTCCTTGCTGGGGACGAGGCCGCTGGTTGTCGTTCTAGGGCCCTTCTGACCTCGGCCATCTCCCTGGCCGAGGTTGACGTCTTTGAGCTTTTGGGTACATATATGGCATATCAATAGGTATCTGTGGTACATCTAGAACTTTTTTTTTTATCCCCGAGTGGAACGATGTGTAATCAGTTAATAGTATATTTTTAATAAGAAAATTTTAGTATCAACAAGCAATAATAAATTTTATATATATATACAATACTGCTCTTGTACATACCAGTCCGCATTTTAAGAGTGCGTACCGACATGTGTCACCTGGCGGTGAGCCTAGAAATTATAGTCACTCTCTCTTTTCTGGGATCACTCTCAGGTGACACGTGTCTGGTCCGCACTCTTGAAATACGGACTGGTATGCACAAGAGCAGTATTGTATATATATATATATATATATATATATATATATATATATATAGTATTTCTCTTGTACGAATTGTCCCGTATTGTAACAGTGTGGACTGGACATGTGTCACCTAGCGGTGAGTCCGGAAAAGAGAGAGAGAGTGTGCCTATAATTTAACTCGACAATTTTTGGGCTCATCACCAGGTGACACATGTCCAGTCCGCACTATTAAAATGAGGGACAGTCCGCACAAGAGCAGTACTATATATATATAAGTTTCGCAACCAAGACAAGAAGTTATAACATACCCATGATGAATAATGTATAACAAATTTGAGTTACTTCAATGAACTTTAATGGGACAGATAGTTCGAAACAAATCATGTATTTTTTATTGATTCACATACTAAAGTAAAATTAGCTTTACAATCAAATATGTAATACATAATCGGTTGAAAAATTCCGAAATAAGGTCTAAGAAAAAGGAAATTTAAGTATACTAATCTATATAGTACATATGGTGGCAGGATGGGGGATAGTCAAGGGTTGTTTGATCCAATTTCAGTAGTGGGTAGTTTAATTGCCTCTATGTAATATAGTCAAATTGTATTAGTCTTTTATGGTTTCTAATATAATGGATTGTTCAACACATTAAAATTGTTCGAAATGGTTAAAGCTACTATTTCTTTGTAATACATACTATAATGGTGCGTGGGCTCGAGGTATATAACATATGGTATATTTTAAGCTATGATGCGTGAATTGACTACGTAAATCATAATATGTTTTAGTTGATAAATGTGTCATTTATATGGGTGCTATTGATCCTCAATAAATAACTCAATAATATCATATAAAAAATTAAAATGACTTTTACTATTGACACCCACACTATATATAATATTTTTAAAACAAACCAAGGAATCTACACCACACAAACTAAGCAAACCCTTCAGCTCCTGATTATGTACGTCTTTGCTTGGTGAAAATCCACACCACAAAAACACAAATCAAACTTGAAAAAAACATTATTTTGTCATTTACATTAGTTTATACATTGGTAGTAGACCATTTTCTGATCATTTTGATACTTTTTAGAGCATATCAACTCATGTAAGCCATGAAAAGTGATCAAACTGTCAATACACATGCTGGTGGGTTGGGAGCTTCAACATCTCATCAAAACAATCCCAAAGTATAAGAAGAGGTATATTACAAGTTTTTTGTACTTATTATGTTTGGTTAATAAAACTAGGTAAAAATGGGGGTAAAAAAATTACAGTTTCATTCGGTATTAGGGTACCGACAATGATGGAGCTTTCGGTATCCTGATACCGAATCACCCTTATTATTTTATAAATAATAAGTTCCTATTCAACACCTTTGCCTCGAATTTCTATCTTTTGCATTCGTTATTACATATCGAACCTGTTCCATAAAACTCGTTATATACTCGACGAATCGACTGCCCTTTGTTTTTTGTATAAGTTACCAATCGACATCTAAACCTAGAACATATAGCTTAGGAATCGTGACATGGGACATAGATTTTGTTTAATCCATTCCTCCAACATATACTGAATCCCTTTCATGTTTTTCTTCAATTCTACACACATTTTACTTCGGCATTTATATCGTAAATGATAATGTATTTGTTCGTTATTTTCATCCCGAGTTTCAATGCTTTCATTCGTCATTGCATCTTGGTTGACATGTATGCTTCATTAATATTTTTTATTGTCATTATATGGATTTATTAATGTAATCCAATGATAATATTTTTCAGGATCCATGGATGGAGTTCAACTCAGTGCTTTTTGACGATGTCAGCGAGCATTTCTTCACCGAGCAGTTTATTTTTTACTTTTTTTTATTATGTGTTTTATTATACACTTGGATGCTTGTGAAGCAACTGAGGTTTATTATAAACTTGTTCAAAAAATGATTCAATTTTCACTTGTATGTTTTTCATTTATTTGCTTTACGACATGCGTTGGTTGATTGGGCTAAAATTTAGGGCAAATCAGTACGAACGGTTATTGTAACTACCAAGTCAGAGGCCTCATCGACATAATGGCCGTCTTCACTTTGGTTTTGAGAGGGGATGAGTTTATATGGTCCACAAGAATCCATATGTTAATGGGAAAAGACAGAAGATAGATTCTTCGACAAAGAAGTGAAACTATCCATTTTCGCTGAGTTGAACAATGGTCGGTGGATGCTTCAAGTTTATAATGGTGTCCACAACCACTCCCTCCCCCAAACTCTAGTAGGCCATCCACATGTCGGCCGTTTAACTTCGAAAAAGGGGAAAATTGTAGATGAAATGTCTCTTAGTGGTGTGAAACCTGTCACAATTTTAACCACACTGAAATGATGTCATCAATCCAATGTCTTAACCATGAAGACGATTTATAATGCTAATGCAAAGTTAAACACAAATGAGAGGGAAGGCAGAAGTTCAATGAAACATCTAATGAAATTATTGGCTGATACACATTATGTATACTGGTATAGGAAAAATGAGAGTACCGAGGACGTTGAAGACATATTCTGGGCCCATCCTATATTTTCCTTCCATTGTTATAGTGGATTGTACGTACAGGACCAACTGTTACAACATGCCACTTTTTGAGATGGTCGGGATGACCTCTGTCGGTTGTACTTTCGCTATTGCATTTGGCTTTTAATTCCTTTAGAAAGTAGATAATTATAGGTGGGCATTGGGAAATCTAAAGATGTTCGATTTGATTGCCATCCCGGAGGTGTTCGTTACCGATTGTGAATTTGCATGTATGAATGCATTACAAAATGTATTCCCTCATGGAAAATACACGTTGTAAACATATCATATGGCGAGGAATATGGAATCCCATTTAAGGAGATAAATGGTGGATGGTGATGTATAGCAGAAGTTCATTGGATATTGGTTCCATATCGTTGAATCACCCATCGAGCAAGATTTTTTCGAATTTTGGACGTTGAATGGGGGAGTGTTTTCCCGCCGCTAGGAATAATATGATCAAGTATAGATAAGCTTTTCCCATTTAACGTAGCTACCGGTGATGATTTAATTGATCTTAGGTAATGGAAGTATAGTAACTATGTATTTTTTGTACACTTGGTGGTGTATTTTTTAGGAGTAGTGTTATTTTGTAATGCAATACGAGTGGATGTATTTTTTGGGAGTGAATGTTATTTTGTAAATCAAGACGAAATGTGATTGAATGAGTGATCAAGTGGATGTATTTTGTAATGCAATATGCGTAGATATATTTTGTAATGAAATACGAGTTAATATCCTCTTTTAACTATTGTAATAATGTCCTCTTTTAATGATGTTGTTATTACCAAAATGATGTGTATTAATATTAACTATATAAAGTCAAAATATTAACTGTATAATGATTCGACATTTAAATAACGAAACATAAGGACATATTCAAGATGGATATGAAGATTGTTACACAATACGACAATGCATTATTTTTTTCTTCAAAACACCACAAGGTAAAAATGAAATCGAAATGGAGATAACGACTATATGTGACAAGTTTCAGGACGAGTGCCCCTAACAAAAAGTTTTTTCAAATATGCTTGTACCTTTATTCGGTATGTAAATAATGAATATGAGACCCAAACATCGTCTTGACTATCCCAAATTATGGTTCTAATTGTCGCCATTCAAGTGACGAAACAAACCCCACTTTGTATATAATCACAAGGTAAAAAACCAACCAGGATAGAGATGCGATTAACTCAAAATGCCACAATGCCTTTATTTTTTATTCAAAATACCAAAAGGTAAAACTCCAATCGTTATTGAGATACCGATAACAATCAGGATACATGACCCAATTGAGGGTGTTCATAGTATTTATTTAGGATATGAATCAAATTCAACGTCACAAAGTAATAATCCTTATAATCCTTTTCACAAATCATTAAAACACTACAAATTTCAAAACACCATAAAATTTCATTAAATCAACATCTAACAAAGCATTATAATCCTATTCATACAAAGTACCAACCATGTCATACAAATTACTAACCCCAAATAGTCATGTTCATACAAAATACTAATAATTCACATCAGAACCAACCAGTTCACAATCCAACAAAAAATTAATACAAACTGTGAACAAGTTCATTTCTCCTTTCTTTTCTAAAGTCCCATTTTCGAAAACCTTATTGCGATATTCGCTCACTTTATTCTTTCTTTTCCTCTTCTCTTCACTATTCTTTTATGGTCCAACTCCTATTCTAGTTGTTAATCCTTCAATATCTTGTTTAATTATGGTTGCAACATCAACATTGTCCCTATCTTGGATATTTTTTAGAGAGCAACTCCATCACCTTCTGCACTTAATCATATTGAATATAATATTAATTTAAAATGAGATTTATCATATTGACATAAAATTGTATATGTAAGTACAAAATGAATATAAAATTACTAATGAAGATTTTTTATTTACAAATTAGTGATTAGAAGGATTATAGAAAATAGGATAGGAGTATATCAGCAACCATGTCATGCAATATTCGATTTAATCCCAGGTACTGAACGGGACTTAGCTGTAAGAAGATGGTCTTGCCATTTCTCTTGGTACCATTTCTCATTATTGAACTTCACATCATACCGTTCAACTTTATATCGTCTCTTATCTATAACCGGTGTCATTGGGTCCTTAACAATGACTCGGACATGCCCTAGTTGTTTCATCACGCGTTTTGGGTAGTAAGGTTGCCCCATAATAAAACAAATCAATATACCATTATAAAGTGACACGTCGTGGAATGGGTATGCATATCTTTCGTTATAATTCGGGTCCCAACAAACCTGTAATGTTTCAACATAAGTAAAGTTTCGATTTGGGTAAAGTTTCAACATAAAAAAAGTTTCAATTTGACACATCAGGAACTTATAGTATTAGACAACAATTCATTAAGTTTTTCCCTGTATCTATACAGTCTTGGCACCGTATTCTTTTGCGAAACAGGTTGCCAACATGTTTGGCATTGTGTTGTTAAATTCTATATTCAATTATGCTCTAAGCTCGGTAAAATGTTCATATATCCACGACTTCATGAAAAATACATAATACCATTGTCAATGTCTCAATTATATATATATAACCTTAATTAATCTAATAATTTGTACCTGTACAAGAGAAAGGCAACCACTCTTCTGCTTCACCCTAGACCTAGATCCTAAGGAAAGTTATTGGTATAAGTGAGATAGGATTACTATTTCCTATGCCACCCTACTTTATCTATATTCTTCAATAGTTGAAAATAATAGATAGATATTTTATTTTTCGTCTTGTCAAGAAATACGGTGCAACATATATGCCCTAACATAATAATCAAGATGGTTTGTTGGGGGAATTTCTCACTTTCGATTTCTCTTAAAACATGTTGGCAATCCAGTTAAGTCGCATATCATATGATGGTTGGCATTATTCTTTGGATTCTTCTGTGGTAACTCCCAGACAATCAACTAGAAGTTCCATGGCCTTGGTAGGATGTAACTCCCTTCCCCCATCGTTTCCACACACAGACCTTCCAACTATAGGGCATTTCAAAATCTGGAGTACATCATCAAATCTGATGGTCATCTCTCTGAAGTGCATGTGAAAACTATTAGTCTCAGGACGCCACTTCTCGATGAATGCAAAAATCAATGCATAGTCTATATAGCGGTGACTATACATATCAACCCCATTAAATCGGACTTCTGAACCCTATCTCGTATGCCTTTACTTAGTTTCTCCACTGGCCAGTTATTTTTTTAGTCTAGTGGTTCACACATAATAGTATCACATGTTCGGGATACATAATAAACATTAAAGAGTGTTAATAGATACGCCATTTTCATAATAAACATGTAAAACAATATTAGTTTTGTACCTGAGAACTTGTTCGGTTGCTGATACAATTCACTAACTATATTTCATACGCAATATGGTTAGTAAAGTATTTCAGCAACTGAAGATAATTTGGCCCACTACAATTTTATGGAGTTGCGAAAGACTCTCCCTTGTTAGATGGCCCCACCTTAGTTTCAAATTTACTAGCTTCACTACTAGCAACATATACATTTGTAGGTTATTCCCCCTCCTGTAATTTTTTAGCCTAAATGGGAGTAGAATCCTCCTTTGTACATTACTAGTATAAAATGTGATTCTACCCTCAGCTATAACAATCAATTCAACCCTTCATTTCCTCTCGAAATCTGTTAATGGCGCTCTCTTTATCCTCGTGTACATCAAGTTAGGTTCCATGGTTTAACTGAGATATGAATAACAGTTGGAAAATAACATATCTAAATAAAAAATAGGAGATAACTACAAAAATAGCAGTTGTAAGAACACTTAACTATATAAAAATAAGTAACTAATCGAGATTCTACTAACGAAATAGCTAAATAAAATCGATATTCAAAGAACGAAAGTAATGAACAACTGTCGGCATCAAAGTAACAGATGAGACGATTTTCATATTCAATCCTTATTTAGACAACGATTGAAATATTAACAAATTGTTGTCTTTATGCCGATAGAGAAATTTTGAAAATATAAGAAGCTTTTTATTATCAGTATAAGAAAATGATTAAAAACATGATTATTGTTATCAATATACCAATTTCTCTCGAAGCCAATCGTTGCCAATATACCGAATGGAGTATGGTTAAGTTTAGGAATGAAGTTTTGATTTTGGATGAGAAACCCAAGTGGACCTTTTGGAATTGGCATGCCGATGCTGTAGGGCGAGAACGATTATTCATGCATAATATTTAAGACTAATTCGAATCGTTTTAGGACTAACGTTACATGTTTAATGGTGTTAAAATCGTTTAGGATTTAGTTTTGTAGTGTTCAAGAGTTTATACATTATATAACTTTGTTTAAGGTTTAGTGTTGTGGTGTTCAAATCGTTTAACGTTTAGTACATTATATATAACAAGAGTTGGAGATATATACCTTCATGTAAGTTTTTAGGTTTTGCAAGTTATTCCTGAGAGTTTCGTTTGTCAGAGATAACAGCACAACTAGAGAGAGAGAGATGTAGGGAAAATGAAAAAAACTTTAAATATTTGGGTGCCCTTTGGTGGCACAAGGTATTACTTATGGGTCTTATTGTGGTGCTAGTTAGTTATTATCAAGGAGTTATCACTACACCAAAACTGTTGACTTGTCAAGTTCTAAAATTGTGACAAGTCTTGGGGTGACACCTGACTTTGTCAAGGACTTGTCACGGTCAAAGTCCGTGATAAGTTTCTTTGTCAAGGACTTGTCATGGTCTTTGACCGTGATGATTCTAGGAAGAAATTAAAAAAAAAACTACTGAGCAGTACAACCACTGCCACTGCCCAGTAGTATATGTGTACCCGTTATAGCAAAATTGTACCTGTCTAAACAACATATATCCAAATAAAAAAAATAATGTACCCAATCATGGCATATATAATCCATATCCCAATAAAATAAAGATAAAAATATCCTTATCCAAACTAACATGTACCAAATTAAAAAAATACAAATATAATCCAATATCCAAATAAAATAGATAGAAATAATGTCATGGTATAGGGTCTTGAGAAAGTTGGAGAAGGAGGAAGGAAGGACACGCGACATATGCATTGACACACCCCTCAATTTGTTGAACACCGCATTGTTCGCGCAACCCCAAAGGTGAGTTATCCTTTTCGGACACCCCATGCATGACGAACACCCTTGCCATAATGTCTTGGAGGGGATGTCCATGGACCAGCATACCCGAGAGGAAGCCTGCATCCCTAAAACCCCTCGCTATCTGCTCCCCACAAAATATGTCGAGTAAAAACACGCTCGGTTAACCGATTGTTGACATAGGCTGCTTAGTGGGAGTCAAGATAGGAAATGGATCATATGGCGGCAAGTTCGTGCGTATCAGTGATGAAGCAGCGACATCCTCGTCTACCTCTACCTCCTTCTTCTTATCCTTTTCCTTCCCCTTGGACCCCGACTGACGCTTCATGAGGGCGTATACATCTAGGATCGTCACCTCCAACCTTGATAGCTTATCATCCTGGGTGTCCACCTTATGAACCAACCTAGTGTTTCTCGTCTCCATTTTAATGATCCTTGACTTCCCCACCCGTGAGATCACCTCCCTAGTCCTCCCCTTACGATATGCCTCGAGCACTTGTCTGAGTACGCCTGTAGCCAAAAATGCTTTGTCGGCATCAGTTTGCGACTCATATACTTCCTTAAGCTTTTCTTAAAATGAGAAAAAGTACACGATTAGTTAATTGAGTAAATAAAAAAATTTAACATTTATAACTTACAATTATGGCTGCGACGCTTGGGGCCACCTCCTTGTCCTTGACCTTTTTCATCCGAATTGCCACCTAGGCATCGAGCCTATGTGGCCTACCCACAGGGCCACTCTCCATCTCTTTAAATAAAATAATGTAGAATTAGTAAGTAATGTAAAGTAATGCTAAAGTATACTAACATAAAACTAAAATTTAAGAAAAATAAAAACTTACCTTCCTGTGCTCCATCTCGGCGTAAGACGTCGGAGTAGTGCACGTCCAACTTTATGCCCTATTTTCCCTCCCTGTTGGCGAGATGCCAATTGCTGCTCATCGATCTCATTATCGACAAACTTTTACCACTGTACCAATGAGATTGGCTTCTTCGGGGGACGGTATCACGTACGCTTAGAATGGACTCACGGGTCTTCCCAAAGTACCATACCCGTATATTCTTTTTTCACGTCTTATATTAATCCTTCAACTGTCCCAACATGGAGTCACAGAGATGTGGGGGCCGATCGAATTGTTTATGTCAAACAAATACATGCCAAAAAGAAAGTAAGTGGCGATTGCTTATTAATATAAATATAAATATAAACACACTACCTGTAGTTCTCCCCAGATGCCAATCTTGAGATCATTAGGCACGACCCTCTAATCAGCGTACCCTGGGCCAATGATCTCCTTTAGCAACTCTAGCGATCTAGTCTATAATGCCGTTTTATTCTCGACGATGGACCCCAATTTTCCCCATTTTGGGGGCCTACTGGCCCAGGAGACGGAGAGACTCGAATCTTACATTTGGTATTTGATTCTTCTTAGAGGTAGGTTGTCCCACTTCAAATAAGTGTGCGTCTATTTTGAACATATACATTATAAAGTGCGGTATCAATTGATGTACACAAGACATATGCAACGAAAGACAAAAATCTAAAAGCTTCATGCATTTGCAATTATGTCTTAGGGCAATTACTGATTCGTCCATAAGAAAAATTGGTACTAAACGTAGCTAAAAGCAAGGCTTATCCTGACTACTTTAGCCAAAACTTTGGTACAACACACAAAAAGAATGCTTAAAATCTTGGATTCAATCTCTAGTCTTTAATGTTTATTTTCAAAACCTTAACGTCCCGTTAACACATAACTCAGTGGAGCCAGGATTTTATGTCGCTTCGGGGTACACTATGCTTATTTAGTGACAAAAATTGTCATAAAAAGTTAAATTTCTCCGCTCGTGCTTTTGCACTTAAAATATATTTAATTATTTGATATTTGAAGCATTGCTACTAAAAAATGAATATATTATAACAAATAAAGATTTGTAAACATTTCATTTATATCAGTTACAGTTTTATTGAATTTCTTTTACTAATTAAAATATTATATGGTTTGTTTAACATATAAACTTAAGGAAATTAAACAGTGAATCAATTTAAAAATATGATTAATTAATAAAAGTACTTAATAAACAAAACAAAAGGAATTAAGTTACATTACTAAAAAAAGTAAAACATATCATAACGAAATCGAATTAAAATTGGTAAAAACAATTTAAGAAAAATTTGTTGATGAACCCTTATACTTGAGAGATGGAGAGACTCGAAACTACACCAATGTTAAAAGATAAAAAATATTTAACTTAAAAAATACGAAAAATTATGCTTTTATCCCATTTTAATATTTGGGTAATTTTTTCCAAAAATCAGAAGTACTAAAAAAGGACTATATGCTAGGGTTTACGAGAATAACATACCTAGATAAAAATAATTCAAAATCAAATCTCAAGTAGGAAAGAAATAGGTATACAATTTAATGCAAAATACAGTTTATTTGGAGATTATTTAGGCTTTCGATACTAGTTTATTTTAAGCAGGGCTTTCAAAACTTAATATTTTTAGGCATTAATAAAATCATAAAGAAAAAAGGGTCACAGAAAGAGGAACCTGATAGATTATACTTGAATCATAGTTGATGAATAGATTTACTTAAGAAAATAACTTCCTAGAAAATAAAATAAAAAGTTAATCTGAAATTTGGTCGCCTTTGCTACCGTGCTGGGATGAAATTTTTTTTTGCAAAATTTCTTATTATTAGTACAAACACATATATGGACTTTGAATTAATGCTGAAATCTAATAATAACAATACATACGATATCAATTTCAATTTCAATTTATACTAATACCAATACCAAATTCAATTTACACACATGCACACTGCTGCCCCCTTCCCCCCCCCCCCCCCCCCCCCGAACACACACTCCCGGGTCATGGACTTTGACTTAATTCTTAAATTGATTAAAATCCTAATTAACATATTCACTAACCATCAAAACTAATTTTGATTTAAATATGATAATAACAAAGCACTATAAGAATACACCCACTAGTTATTACAAGCATTAAAATGATCAAGTGAAAATAAATAAAAAGCATTAAATTATCGCCTGATAATAATAAAGCATTAGAATAATATAGCCACCGGTTATTACAAATAATTAGAATACTTATTACAAATCTAAAAATTGTTTCAAATTCGGGTTATCATAAAAAATGGATTGATATTTATCAGGAGCAGCGAAGTCATCCACACTACTGTTTAGACAGTTTGACGCATGTAGGACGATTGACCACGTATCTTTGTTGATATACTCCGAGAAAAACACTTGCTTGACCTTTTGAAAAGCACAAACAAATGGCTCATCGCTCACGTGTTCGTTGCTGTTCGACTTGGACAAGTCAACCATGATCAAATTGGTTCCATGATAAACTTTACAAGCATTTTTATCCTCAACTCTTACCCAATCACAGTAAAATGCAACCTTTTTGAAGCTTACATGGTCCAATTCAAATATATTTCGAATTACACCATAGTAAGTCATTTCAGCTTCAACGGGGGTTTTATCTTTTGTGCTCGCTCAAAAGAAAGTAAGAGCCTTGTATGAAATGTTCGAGTTTTGTAGATTTGTATTTTCCTCATACACCGTTGCACCGAATACGTAACCGTTCAATCGATACTTTTTATACTCTTGTGCTCTGAACAAGGGTTCAATGGATAGACGAGCAAGCCTAAATGTCGTATCACCTGTCTTTAAAAGCTGAGAATATATGTAAGTTAATTAGGTTAGATGTAAATCTTTCTTGTAATGTGACATTTAATAACAATCATTTTCATTATAATTACCCCGTGTGACAATCACAACCTAATTCGCTGTCTGATTGTGCCACTGTTTTTCATCTTTTATTGTTCTCACAATCTTCATATTTTTCGCATAGATCGTGACAAACGTATTACAAAATTAATCATGTATAAAATAATTTAAAATAATGTAAAAGTTAAAATAATTTAAACTTACTTTTTCCATTCTTCGACATCTTAATGTGTGTCAAATAGATAACGAACTACTTATTCATGTTGCAAACTCGTTAATTTCACTCGTTTTTCCATCACATTACCACCCTCATCGGCGAACTCATCAATATCATCCACGCTGGTCGAGTCAGGCATATATTTCCGAGTGTAGATTGATGACTCCACAGAGATGTATTCCTCTGCAATTGATCCTTCAATGTATCTTGTATTCTTGACGTAATCTTTAAAAACTTTCACCAATCTTTTAAACGGATACGTCCACCGATATCTAACCGGGTCGCAAAGAAGTGCCTCGTCGCATAGGTGTACCAACAAGTGAACACTTATGTCAAATAGTGATAGGTGAAAGTACTTATCCAACACAAAAATCGCTTCGGTCACCGCCAATTTTGCGGCCACTATGTGATATCGATTAACTACCTTCTCATATAAAAGTGAGAAGCAGATACTAATTTTCATAATAGCCCTCCGTAAATACCTGTTCTTGGAGAAACAATGCTTAAACAATAGAGTAACCAATTGCATGATCACATGCCAATCGTGGGACTTACATTTATGTAAATCGTAGGTAACATAATTCACAATCTTTTGTAATTTGTACGAAAAATTAAATCGAACCATCAAATTATATGTTGTGTCTAAAAGAACCTTCCTTTCCTCATTGGTAAAAGTAAACACACTAGGGGGAATTATTGTCCTTCCCCTACTAGCTTCTTTCAGCCATATTTATAGCTTAAGTTTCAACGATTTAAGGTATTTTTGTGCATTTTCTCCATCCTTTGAATGACTCCTCCTAAGGAATGTACCCACAATATGTTCAACGATGTTCTTTGTTGTGCCTATCACATCCAATACATGGCGCACCGAGTTATTCTTCTAATAAGGTAAGTCAAATAAAATTGACCTCCTAGACCATGCCTTTATCATCTCATTTTCATTCCCAGTTAGGGTCTTCTTATGCTTAACATTCTTAAATTTAGGATTCTTACCTGGCATATTAGGGCCACAATCAGAAGATTTACTTTCAATTTTTGAACCTGAAAGTTTTCTCGACGGTAGCCTATGTTCAAGCCTGCCCGATAAAAAATTAGAACCTTTCTCAAATCTAAAACTATGAGCGGGGGGTAAAAACCTCCTATGGCAATGGTATATATTTTTTGAGCTAGCGAGGAGACAAATAGATTCAGTATCCTCTCCACAAATATGACACCCCAAATAACCATGTACTAAGCATCCAGATAATGTCCCATAAGATGAAAAATCATGAATTGCCCACATCAACATAGCTTTCAGTGTAAACTCTTCTTTTCTAAAAGAGTCAAATTCTTGCACACCCTATTCCCACAACTCATTTAATTCTTCTACCAAAGGAGTTAGGTAGACATCGATGTCCTCACTTGGTGCCTTTGGCATAGGTTTCAACAAAGATAGCACAAAAAATTCAGGTCTCATACACTATGAATGAGGAGGTTGAGTGGGGATAGGATCACGGGCCATACACTCTGATTGGTGCTTAAATTTCCAAATTGATTAAAACCATCTGGTCATATTGCCGAACGAATGTTACGTTGTTCTCGACACGATCGGGATACTAAAAAGTCATCCTCTTCCAAACTGTAGAATCAATAGGATGACGTATGAGATTATCCCCCGATTCTGTCCTAGCATACCAAGTCATTACCTCCGCTATCCATGGTACTGTGAAAAATCTCTTTAATCTAGGCCCAACGAAAAACTATGTCAACACTTTTTAAGGCACTTTTGAGCTTGTGCCTTATTTGCTAGTAGATTGGACATATCTAGGTTCATCGCATATCAGACACCGATCGAGATTTTCACACTCCTTTTGGTATAGTATGCAGTCATACGCACAAGGATGAATTGATTTATAATTCATTCTCAAACCTTTCTAACTATTTTTCATAGTAGGATAGCTGTTTGGACGCATATTCTGCTTGGGTAGCAAGCCCTTCACCCAATTCAAAATTCCTGTTACGCTATTACCAGAAAAACCATATTAGGTATTCAAACTGTGCAAACCAACCATGGCATGCAAAGTTATTTGATCTTTCTCACAGCCAGAGTATAATGGTCGGGTTGCCTTAACTCTTAAACTTTGGTAGTCATCGTTAAGGTTTATCCCGATATCTTCGTGAGCACTTGAACCTTGTACATCGTCAGTGACATCATTATCTTCCAATTTATGAATGCTATACATGTCATCAACTAAATTCTCTAGCATATTATGATCTACATTGTCATCCTCCCCTTGTACATATATCCTACTTGTTGAAGGTTATTGTGAAGGTTTCTCAGGGACAAAATAAATTTTTGATTCCTCGTAAAAAACACAAATTCGATAACTATCTTGCATACCCTATCTTAACAAATGTAGTTCAACTATTTTCCACTCAAAACACCTTACCATTCTTACAGTTAGCATACGTACATGGAAACTCTTCATCATCATGACATCTCTTTGTGTATTTCATAAATTCATTAGCACCACTACAAAACACATCCCCTAATCTATTTGTCTCACTTATCCACTATTTGTATTTAGGATATCCCATCACAGCTACTACAAACAATCACCTATTATGGGTAAGAAGCGTATATTTGTGGATTACAAATAAAAGTGTGGACATTTAGTTCCTATTAGTATAAACAATCACCTATTGAATGCGTCCACATAAAAACTATAAGGCTAGTTTCTATGCGCACTATATGTAATTTAAATTAGTTATAAATGTTACAGAACCGTTATGTCGTGCATTCAAATGAGAATACATGCATGCATGAACCCCCCGAATCAAGTGTTATATAAGAAATTGACTAAATATAAATTTACACGTGGGCCATCTATTGAGGTTCCCATTATTACATATTACTTGTATAAAATTTATAGTATGTCTCATTTAATTATGTCTTATTTATATTCAATTTTTACATTCTTATGTTTTATTTCGCATCACAACCCTAAATGTTAGAGAATGCCTAGGGCCAACTAACTCAATGGCCATCTAAGTGTTCAAATCCACCGATCAACAACAATTCAAGAATTCAAAACAACAATGCAAATAATAATGTTTTTTATTAGAATTTCTTAGGACTAACCAACTCAATGGCCATCTAAATGTTCAAATCCACTAGTCAATAACAATTCAACAATCTCTATGTATGTATGTGTGTGTGTGTGTGTGTGTGTGAGAGAGAGAGAGAGAGAGAGAGAGAGAGAGAGATGGCGACCGCTACTGCAATTAGAGAGAGAAACCAAATTTCAATTTTAAAATTGAATACCAAAAATAAAAAAGGCAGTATACCAAAAAACAAATACTAAATACCAATTTTAATTTCTAATACTAATTTCAATTTCAATTTAAAATATCGATTTCAATTTCAAATTTAATTTTAATTTTAATTTGAAATTGAAATTGAAATTAAAATTCAATTTATAATATTAATTCCTATTTCCTTCATCTTCTCTAAAGGGTGAGTTATCCTATCCCATTCAAGACCACATATTTTTGTAATATAGTTAACAGCTCATGCACATTTTTCCAATTTGAGTCTCCAAGTACACGACATAGATTCGCAAGTGTGAGTGTTATTTTAATTTGTCAATTAAAATAACACTTAACATCACATCATCTATTACATACCCAGAGAACATTAAGATACGACTACAAAACTTCCCCCCAAAGTAACAAGTTTAAGACACTAAGAATATTATTATACAGAACTCCCAAACTGTCCAAACGGAACAATTTGAGAGATCTCATTACACAGGTAATGACTCTCGAACTTATCTAAGGGCGATTATATGTGTATGCATAAGAACTAGAAGACTAGTATCTATGCACACTATATGGAATTTAAAGTATGTTTTATTTAATTATGTCTTATCACAATTCAAAAGATTTCATTTAATTATGTAATTTAAAGTATGTTTCATTTAATTTAAAGTACGCATAAGAGCTAAAACTTATACTAATTTATACCAATATCAATACCAGTTCAAATTCAATTTATACCAATTTATACCAAAATCAATACCAATTAAAATTCAATTTCAATTTATACCAATTCAAATTCAATTTCAATTTATACCAATTCAATTCAATTGAAATTGAATTTCAATTTCAATTTCAATTCAATTCAATTCAATTAAATTCAATATCCATACCAATTCAATTCATGTTATAAGGCCAGGGCACATCGAATCATCTATTTACTCGTTACGATCAATCCATGCAATAATTCACACACAATTTCTGCAATGCCATTCTATCACCCACACTAATTCACACACACACACACACACACACACACACACACACAATAATTCATGTAAACCTTTCAATACAAAATATAAAAAATACACATAAAATTTCATTTCCAACTTGACCCCAAACCCTAACTTTCTTCACTCCCCAATCAAACCATTAATTTTGACTCTCATCAGCTCCCCCTCCAACTGCCCCCCACACGCACCCCCATACACACACATACACACACACACACACACACACACACACAGACCAATGCAGACACACAAAGGAAAAAAAGAGAAAAACATGACCTAAAAACATATATATATATATATATATATATATATATATATATAGAGAGAGAGAGAGAGAGAGAGAGAGAGAACCATCATGCTAGAGAGAGAAAAAGGATGGGAAAGGAAAACGGTGGGAAAAAAGAGGGGACTAGGGCTTTAGTTAAAAGAGTTATCACGGACCTGTCAAAGTCTTTGACTATGGCAACTTTCTAAAGTTGTCACAATCATTGATTGTGACAAATCAGTTAAAATTTTACTGTCACGATCAATGACCGTGATAAAGTCTTGTCACCATCTTGTTACGATCATTGTAACGCCCCGAGCCGGAGCTATGGGTTACTCGTGAGTTAACCCGATAGGAATTGATTCATTAGGGTTGAAGTGCAAGGAAACAACCTAAGTAATGTTGCTAGTCCAATTTTTCTTTTAATTTAACGTTTCTCTTGTTAGTATGCGATTCCAATTTCACGATAACCTACGTGTGGGATCCATGGGGAGCACATCGAAGTCTAAGTAAACAGAGCTGCTAATGTAAAATAAATAAAGTACACTTACCCGTGTAACGCCCTCAAAATACGAACCCGCACCCAACCTACTGTAACAAAGCGAGGGTGTGAGCCTATGCCCAGTGGGAACATACAAAGTAGTATATAAATGAATGGCAGAAAGGAATACTCACATGCTACAAAACATGCATGCAAAAATATATATGTATCTACCTATACATATACCTTTGAAAATACATATTCAATGCATTAACCGTATTACTTTCGAAAATCATACTTGCCAGATTAATCTACTTTAATCTTAAAAATAATTTCTTTATTCAAACTTAACATCTTTCACGCTATTTGACACACCCGGTTCAAAATTTGAAACCATTATACTTAATTTATCCAATTGCGTTTGTTAATCTGAATTAGCCCTTTATACTCATTAAATGCACTTTGCTATTTTCATTGAAAATCGCCGTTTCAACACACGCGTTCACCGTGTTAGAAAGTGTAATACCTAATTTTTTTTATGGATTTCAAATTTAGGGATTTATTAAATTTAATTGAGATAGGTTAATATAACATTAATCCGAAAATTTGTTTTAAATATTTACTAGCATGTCAAGAGTTAGTAATTATCGGAAAATTGTTGATTTGTTAAATATTACTTATTGAGTAGAGAAATATGTAGAATTGAATTTATTAAATTTGTCACGAGGGAATAATATGACAATTATGGAAATTAAGTCAGGACGCGCCTGTGTCGTGTCGGGACTAGATTATTATTATTAAAAGTGAATAAATTGTAAGTCACCTATATGGTCATTTCGAGTGCTCCAATGTGTCCTAAGGGTCGAGATAGTCAAAAAAGTATACCCGGGGGTTTAGTTAGGGTCTCGGGGGGTTTTAGGCCTAATTAACATCCCGGGAGGGTATAGTAGACATTTTATATTTTTGGGTAATTAAAACCACGAATTTCCAATAGTTATATCAGCCATTAGGAGTTACCTTTTAGGGTTAACAAACACAGAACCTTAGAACGGCCATTAGAGAAGAAAATAGAAAGCTTTCTAAGCAATCCAACGCCAAGAACTCATCTGTTTGCACCGCCATCACCACCAAAATGTAGATCGCACGATGAGGAACGCAACCATACCTTTTTCATCCACAAATCAGAACCTTAAATTTTAGACAAGCATCTATCTTGCTTTATTTTTAGTTGATGTCTCAATCATGTTAGTCTAGGGTTGTTTAAAACTTATTTCATGAAAGAAAGTATAGTTTTGAGACTTAAAATTACATGTTGAAGAAGAAGTAATCATATTCTGGACATCTAAATCGCATGTAGAGGATAAACCATGAATTTGTATAGATTTAGAAATAGGAAATCTGGAAAAGAATTGGAAGAATTAAAAGAAAAAGAAAAATTAGGGTTCTTGAAGTTCAGGAAAATTTTACCCATTAAATCGTTATAATTGATGAATTGGGACATATTTTACATAGAAAATCATGTGTTTAGGTATATAGTACTTGTAGTAACATTGGTTCGGAGTTTGGGAATGATACATGGATATTTGGTTGAGGTTGGAGAGGTAAACCCGTAACTGGGTTAATGCAGTTTTCGTCATAACTGCTTGATTGATTGATCGATCGACCCCATTTCCTCGATCGATCGACCCCTCCTCAAAAATTGCATATTCCCTTTATGTTGGTTTAATCCGATTAAAATGCATAGTAACCCTTGATTTTTATTGTTAGAGCATAATGGGATATAAATAGGACCAGTAGGGTCTAGGTAAACTCCGTTGAGTGAGAATTTAATGTAAGATGAAATTAAGGGTTAACGGGGAGTTATTCACACATATGAAGTCATGTGTACGTTTAATAAAAGATCGAGACTTGTAAGGAAGTTAGACTAGAAGGTACGTGAGAGTGCCTACAGAAAGTATACTTAGGGAGATAGAATACTTCGAGAGTCGAGAAGTAGGTATGGAGTAACTTATATATATATATGAGAATAAAAATAACGAGTCCGTTATGTGAAATAATCGAGTAAAATGTGTAAATGACGGATAATTATAATTATGGGTCGTGGGTGCACATAATTTAGAAATGTGGATATTTATATACATATGACTGTGTGATTGTGCATATGTAAAAATCATACTCGAGTTACTTGCTATCACGGGGGTTTCTTCACCGGGACAGTCTTATCTCGATTGGGCCTTTATGGGGGATATTGACTCGTACCCTAGAACATAGGATTCCTTGGTACAGGCTATCTGATTGATAGTCACACGGTCCTAAGAGATGTGAGGGTATGTGCTGACCTCTTAGTGGCTTGGAACTATGCTTCGCCTCCATTTGTTTGTGTTATGTGCTAATACAGTTCAAGAGTGATTCCGAACTAGTATTTCCATTAGTTTAAGTGCTACGGGGACTTGATAGCAGAGTATGCCAACACCCTAAATTTTATATGAGGTGCCGATAGTATATATATTATATGAGTGGTTAATATATATATATATATATATATATATATACTTAAGTGTGAGAACTTTCTACTGTGCATAAAAGTAGTTAAGTAATGAATAATTACTCCAACTTTATTATAAGTGTTTGGAAATTTTGTGACATCACTGAGTTATTTCAAATAACATAGGATATATGAGAGAGCCTAATTTTTAGAAATTAATCATATTAGTCATAGTATATGACGGAATGAAACCTTATGGGGGAAGTTAAGTTAAAATAAACTTATGGGATTAATAGTGCGGTAGGCGTGCACACTAGATGAGAGGTGAGAATTTCTCAAGTGAGTGTCGCATATTAACATGGTTGTTATATTAGCCGGTAAGAATTTTAAATACTTTCTAAACTAATTTTAAACTGTTTTACACTCGGGCTCTGACCCGTTTCCTGTTATTTCTTCTCTCTTGTATATATATGTATATAATACAGGTGCCCATCCACAGGGGCGTCATGCTTAGGTTCCTTGGACTGGACACGCTGCAGCTTATGTGGGAGTTGTAGGCCATTACTTAGACGACCTCGCTATTGATTCTACTCTTATCTTAGTTTTGTTTAGTTAGGGCATATGTCGCCCGTTTCCTTATTCAGTTGGATTTGTAAGAGATTTATGTTCATTTATTTTCAGTATTTGGTACTCTTTGGGCTTTGATTACTGTCAAGACGATTTCATTTGTAGTCCTTAAACATGGTATTGGTTTATCTGAGTGGTTAAATTCTTGGGTGTTTATTACCAGCCTTAATATTTGAGTGATTCTTAAACTGTTAATTATTAAAGGTTTTCATATTTGGATTAAATAAAATGGAAATAATGTTTTAAATGGCTTTGACACTTAGCTTAATTATTTAGGATGTTTAAACCATAAATTTTATTTTGCGACAGTGATGTTAAAAATGAACAAACCGTTCAGCTTGATTTTAATTTAATAAAGGATTGACCACCCGGTATTTAATTAGGCGGGGTGTCACAGGTGGTATCAGAGCATCAGGTTCTAGTGTACTTTAGGATCTGTGTGGCTTATTAAGCTTCCAGCGTTGCTTTGTTTGATATAGAGGCCTAAGTTTAGGATGCTGATTTCTATGGTGAGATTTCGTTCTCCTGCTGTAGCGTATGTGTATTATTGAATTCTAATCGCATTCGGATGTATGCGTGTTCCGAGCGATGAAGGATGTCGGACGAGGGCCGTTAGGCGGACACCAGGAGTCAAGGCTTAATTGAGGTGGTAAAGTATATTCGAGGAGGATGACCGTAGTTGAGGTCACCCCTATTATGGCACGAGAAGCCAGGACTGTGAAGACGGCTAGGGCACAGCCTAATATTTCCAAATGCTGCTATAGTCGAAAGAGGTGCAAGATTAGACCCACCCAACGTGGTGCGCTTGGGAGAGGGTCGAAAGGTAAAATTGAGGAGAGTTATCGATGGAAATTATAGACATGCGGAAATTGTGTGTGTTACTCAACGAAGGTAATACATTCAAACGCTTGGGCATGTGGCAGAGTGTGGCTAACTAGAAGTGAAAATGTGGGATAAAATTTTTCTTGAATCATTGGAGAAAAATTATAATAGTGGAAGTCAACCACCACATTTAATAGTGAAATGTTGCGTCAATGAAAGGACCTTAGGTACAGTTTAACTGCACGTTCTTTCATCAGTTGTTCAGGATAAGATATGAACGTCATGCTGAACCCATTTCGGAAGGGCTGGATAGGGGTCCATTTGCAAATAGATTTAGACTTTTAACAAATTTTGTATCAACGGGAATGGATACCAATGGTAGAGAAGATTTCAAGTGGGAAATCAACTCGTGAGGAAGGATTGACAACACCTAAATAGAATTTTGGTGGATAGTCGATCCATATGGTGACAATGTCACGTAATGTCCATAGAGATGTTAACGCTCCTATAAAGGGAGCTAAAGTAATCGAAGGATTTATTGGAGACTGAGTCTAAATGAAAAGTAGTTAGTAAAATACCGCAAGGGGGAGACCCATCAGGGGCTTCATTTAAATGATTCGGATATCTTAATTCTTACCAAGAGATAGTGAATTCAATAAGGGTTATTAAAGCTAGTAGCATGTTCTTTAGGGCCAACAAGGCTAAGGGAACAACGGGGATAGCCATCAGGAATCGAGCCTACCAAAGTCTGAGAGAAGGACAATCCTACTATGGTTAGTATGACATGTTATAAGTAGATTATGTGTAAAGGTATTTTGTGGAGAGTGAAATCACATGCATTAACGTTTTTTCGAAGTGAGTGAAGGGACAATAGTAGAATTCCTAGTAAAGGACAACGATTAAAGTGGTTTTTATTCTGGTTTGGACAGGCGTGTTACGTCAGGGGACCATTTGTGCAGTTAAGACGATTGGCAAGGTAGAAGTATGAGTTTTATCCTCAGAGGATGAGGTGCGTTGTATATGACACGAGCGAGTCACTATATTTTGTTCATTGCTAGATTAGCATGTGAGACGAGTTTAATACGTATACTATAAACAATACTATTATGTGAATATTCTTCCCTAGTGTAGCTGGATTATCTTTAGTGCCATCCGTGGAGGATGAATGGGTGTATTAATAGTGTTATATACTTTATTGATATTACTCGTTTTAGTACGATAGTAGGTAGTTATTGCAAGGCTATCAGAATGGTTGAATTAGTGCAGCATGTTTTGTTTTGGTGAGGCCTCACGTGCGAGAGGGTCGGACTCGCACTTATATTATCTATTCTAGAGACTTCTAAAGGGATAGTGGGCTCGAGATATTCGATCCCGCTGTATGTAAGGACTTTATTGTTATGATTCAGTATGTATTGGGTTTACCGTTGAGCGAATTTTTTTTAACTCATTATTATGTTTAGCGCTCTGGACTTGGTGATAGGAAGAGCGCGTTGATATATCTATCCTTTAGAGATGTGGGAGTTGAGAGTTACACCCATATGATTGGGAACGGGATTTTGAGAATCCCGATTGTAGGTATTCAAGGTTTATGGAATGTGATTACCACCAATACTGAACGATTGTACAGTTGTCAAAATGTTCTTTATTAAGTGTAATTACAGGAGGAGATGTAACTTTTCTATCAAGAGACAGAATAAAGGGGTACATGATATGGACGGAGGGCCTAACGGATTTCGATAACTGACGATGCTAGGTAGTAGTGTATTGGGGGAGTTCCTTATTTGGATTTCGCTTTGCGAGACATCCCACGAATGAAACTTAGCGTAAAGTTGTAAATAGGGAGATGTTTGGTCATTATTCCTTGAGTTCGGTACCTCGGTCGTAATAGGAGCAGGTAATTATATCTATAAGTTGGAAGTTGAATTATGATTTAAGGCCAGTGGAGCCGGTGGTGTGGTAAGAAAACATTGACCATTTTATTTTATCACCACGAGTTGAAGGGTGGAATGATGATAAGGATTTAAAAATTTTGATTTCTAGGTGTGATTGAGAATACTCAAGTGTTGTAACCGCGTTCTGAGCACAAGGGAAATAAAGAGTTGGGATGATTTTTAGCGTGGATTATTTGGGAATTTTTTTTCACAAGAGAGAAGACGTGTATTTATTTTGATGTATTAAGCATTAGTGATTTATTTTAGTTGTTGTATTCATTCGAGAGAATTGTTGTACATATTTGAAGGGAATTGAGATTAGTGGTTTCTCTTTTGTTGTTATGGGATTTAGATGCTCTATATCTTGTATTTTGATGGATTTGGTTAATTTTATCAATGAGTAGCATGTCGTTCGCTCTTCCCGGACGGGCAGGGTGCTACAGAATGTGGGCATCCTGGTTACCTGATGTTAGAATCGTCTGAGTTGTAGGGATATGGGAATACACGTGTGGAATATATGTTTGTGGGACTAACATAATGAGGTAGTAGTGGTAGAGTGAATTAAGCATCGCGTAGAGAGCGATTATCTATATACACGTGTGCGATTAGAGTAGCACACCCGAATTTGGTTGGAAGGCTATAGGAAGCCATTTAAAAAGGGGTATTCCTCAAGAAGGGTAGAATGTAATTATTATGGAGAACATTCAGAGCAAAGTTGTAATTAGTCACATCTTGAGAGCGACTGACGCGCACAAAGAGTGATGATGTTAGTATGGTATAGAAGGTACGAAAGTGCACATCGTGGAGAAAAGTGTATGGGTCGGAAATTTCAGTATACGCTAAGGAAAGAAGGGGAGTATTAAGTGTCACTTAATGTGAGACATTTAAAGTAGGAGTCGATGTTGAACGGGACATAGTTAGTAGTCTCTGCGGGCACTACTCATAAATAGAAATCGGTTGGAATAAGAGGAGCAACCAGAAAATTTTATGGCTATCGACAAATTCCTATAGTTGAAGAGGCCGGTATAGTCGGTAAAGTTTCTTGGTTGAGTTTCCCACCTCAAGGTAAGATCAAGAGTTCCTTCGAATGTGTGGAATAAGATGCCCAGGAAGGAAGTGATTGACATTCCTTTGGGGTGATTTACAATATTAGCTAGGGTGCCCCAGTTTTCCTTTGAAAGGAAGGATCGCGCCGGTACATGGTCTTACACGGATTTTTTTTTCTTAATTAGGTTGAGATTTTTGAATCCCACATTCAATATGGGATTTCAGGAAGCAGCGGGGATATCATTTTGTTTTAAGCAGGTTGTATCACCCATAATTCGGGGAGTAAGCGAGCAGTGATTAACCATTAGTGGAGCCGTGTGAATATAATTTTGGATTCATTGAGAACATTTCTTTTCCACAACGGTCCTAGCTAACGAGTGGAGTATTGTACGGTAATTAGGGGTGGATATTACCTAATGGTAGGGTTCCGTGGGAGCACTCGTACCTGTTTACTGTGAACAAGATGCTTATTGAGGTTTTGGTGTGGAAAAACCTGAACTTTCCTCACTCTGAATATTAAGAGATGGGAGGATAATAAAATTTTTGGATTGGTTGAGTTAGAGTATGATGACTATGGTGGAATTCCACGACTGTTTAGGCGAACAAGAGTGGTTAGATGTTCGTATGGTTTCTCCCCGAATAAGAGTTTTGTGTTTAGATAAATCCAAGTAGTTGTCATGTAGCGAGGTGTGGCCTCCCAATGATATTGAAATAATGGGAATTAATAATGTATAGGCGTGTCTTATGCGAATGTTGTCGGATAGGAGCACAATGTGAAGTGTGTTTAATGAGAGTGTTAAACAAGTTTGCTGTGACGCGGGGGCTATAGTGATTGAGCGCCTTACTATGTAGATAGTTTGCGTACTGATAAAGTATCCATAATTGTTTTACTAGATACGCCTCATTTCCGAATTTTCGGGACGAAATTCCGTTATTAGGGGGGAAGTATGTAATACCTCGTATTTTTATGGCTTTCAAATTTAGGGATTTATTAAATTTAATTAGGATAGGTAAATTTAATATTAATCCCGAAATTTGTTTTAAATATTTACTAGCATGACGAGAGTTAGTAATTATTGGAAAATTGTTGATTTGTTGAATATTACTTATTGAGTAGAGTAATATGTAGAATTGAATTTATTAAAATTTTCACGAGGGAATAATATGACAATTATGGAAATTAAGTCAGGACACGCCTGTGTCGTGTCGGGACTAGATTATTATTATTAAAAGTGAATAAATTATAAGTCACCCATATGGTCATTTCGAGTTCGCCAATGTGTCTGGAAGGGTCGAGATAGTCAGAAAAGTATACCTGGGGGTTTAGTTCGGCTCTCGGGGTGTTTTCAGGCTTAATTGACATCCCGGGAGGGTATATTAGACATTTTATATTTTTTGATAATTAAACCCACGAATTTCCATTACTTATATTAGCCATTAGGAGTTACCTTTTAGGGTTAACAAACACAGAACCTTAGAACGACCATTAGAGAAGAAGATAGGAAGCCTTCCAAGCAATCTAAGGCCAAGAACTCATCCGTTTGCACCGCCACCGCCACCACCACCACCACCAAAACGTAGATCGCACGACGAGGAACGGAACCATGCGTCTTTCATCCACAAATCAGAACATTATATTTCAGGCAAGTATCCATCTTGATTTATTTTTAGTTTATGTCTCAATCATGTTAGTCTAGGGTTGTTTAGAACTTCTTTCATGAAAGAAAATATAGTTTTGAGACTTAAAATTACATGTTGAAGAAGAAGTAATCATATTCTGGACATCTAAATCACATGTAGAGGATAAACCACGAATTTGTATGGATTTAGAAGTAAAAAATCTGGAGAAGAATTGGAATAATTTAAAGAAAAAGAAAAATTAGGGTTCTTGAAGTTCAGGTAAATTTTACCCATTAAATTATTATAATTGATGAATTGGGACATATTTTATGTAGAAAATCATGTGTTTAGGTATATAGTACTTGTAGTAATGTTGGTTCGGAGTTTGAGAATGATATATGGATATTTGGTTGAGGTTGGAGAGCCAAACCCGTAACTGGGTTAATGCAGTTTTCGTCATAACTGCTTGACTGATCGATCGATCAACCCCTCCTGGAAAACTGCATATTCCCCTTATGTTGGTTTAATCCGATTAAAATGCGTAGTAACCCTTGATTTTTATTATTAGAGCATAATGGGATATAAATAGGAGCAGTAGGATCTAGGTAAACTCTGTTGAGTGAGAATTTAATGTAAGATGAAATTAAGGGTTAACGGGGAGTTATTCACACATATGAAGTCATGCATACGTTTAATAAAAGATCGAGACATGTAAAAAAGTTAGACTAGAAGGTAAGTGAGAGTGCCTACTGAAATTATACTTAGGGAGATAGAATACTTTGAGAGTCTAGAAGTAGGTATGGAGTAACTTATATATATATATGAGAATTAAAATGACGAGTCCGTTATGCGAAATAATCGAGTAAAATGTGTAAAAGACGGATAATTATAATTATGGGTCGTGGGCGCACCTAATTTAGAATTGTGGATATTTATATATATATGACTGTGTGATTGTGCATATATTATATATTTGTGTAAAAATCATACTCGAGTTACTTGCTATCACGGGGGTTTCCGCACCGGGACAGTCTTATCTCGATTGGACCTTTATGGGGGATATTGACTCGTACCCTAGAACATAGGATTCCTTGGTACAGGCTATCTGATTGATAGTCAGAGGGTCCTAAGTGACGTGAGGGTATGTGCTGACCTCTTAGTGGTTTGGAACTATGCTTCGCCTCCATTTGTTTGTGTTTTGTGTTAATACAGTTCGAGAGTGATTCCGAACTAGTATTTCCCTTAGTTTGGTTAATACGATGACTTGATAGCAGAGTATTCCAGCACCATAAATTTTATGCGGGGTGCCAATAGTATATATATATATATATATATATATACACTTAAGTATGAGAACTTTCTACTGTGCATAAAAGTAGTTATGTAATAAATAATTACTCCAACTTTATTATAAGTGTTTGGAAATTTTGTGACATCACTGAGTTATTTCAAATAACATAAGATATATGAGAGAGATTAATTTTCAGAAATTAATCATATTAGCCATTGTATATGACGGAATGAAACCTTATGGGGGATGTTAAGTTAAAATAAACTTATGGGATTAATAGTGCGGTAGGCGTGCACACTAGATGAGAGGCGAGAATTTCTCAAGAGAGTGTCGCATATTAACATGGTTGTTACATTAGCCGGTAAGCATTTTAAATACTTGATAAACTAATTTTAAACTGTTTTACACTCAGGCTCAGTCTTGTTTCCTGTTATTTCTTCTCTCATGTATATATACGTATATAATACAGGTGCCCAGCCACAGGGGCGTCATGCTTAGGTTCCTTGGACCGGACGCGCTGCAGCTTATGTGGGAGTTGCAGACCATTACTTAGACAACCTCGTTGTTGATTCTACTCTTATCTTAGTTCTGTTTAGTTAGGGCATGTGTCGCGCGTTTTCTTATTCAGTTGGATTTGTTAGAGATTTATGTTCATTTATTTTCAGTATTTAGTACTATTTGGGCTATGATTACTGTCAGGACGATTTCATTTGTTGTCCTTAAACTTGGTATTGGTTTATCTGAATGGTTAAATTCTTGGGTGTTTATTACCAGCCCTAATATTTGAGTGATTCTTAAACTGTTAATTATTAAAGATTTTCATATCTGGATTAAATAAAATGGAAATAATGTTTTAAATGGTTTTGACACTTAGCTTAATTATTTAGTATGTTTAAACCGAAAATTTTATTTTGCGACAGTGATGCTAAGAATGAACCAGCCGTTCACCTTGATTTGAATTTAATAAAGGATTGATCACCCGGTATTTAATTAGGCGGGGTATCACAGAAAGACACTTGTTGCCATTTGAAAACCTTCTAATACATGCTTATGCAAATTGTGGGTTTAATAACTTAGGTTACTTAACCACCCATTTGCCCACTTTACTTTACTTATTTTTTTTTACCTTGGCTTATGGACATTAATAAATTTACGCAATGACTTGTCCGTTTCACCTTTATCAGAACATTTATTACATTTATTCAAGCTAAGTTGTATTAACACATTTTACCACCGTAATTCCTTTTATCTTTTCTCGGAATCTTCCAATTACCGCATACTTACACGTAGAGCTGGCAATTTTTGACACGATAACCCGTTTATGGTAATAACCCGAAATGACCCGAACTTGACACGATTAGCTGGTATAGATTTAAAAGTACCCAAAACTTATACTCAAATAAAAATTAACGCGACCCGAAAATGACACGACTAACTCGAATTGCCACCCCTACTTACACGGGCTCCACACAGACGGCTATGCGCAACATATGCTCTGGCCAGTGATTTAAGGCTTTTTACCCAAGGGCTCGGGCCCCTTCTTGCTTTATCACTGTGTCATCCGAGTACCTTTAATGTGTTTTAACATTTTTCAAATGTCCACATTATTTCTTTTACTTTTTACCCGTCCGAAGCCAAAACCCGGGACTTTTCTGCTCCAATTTGCGTTACACTTGAAAATTTACCATTTGTGTTCGTTATACTTTAATCTTGATTTTTATTCCAAAAATCATATTCGTTTAGGACAATTAGTGTAACTCCCCTTCCAACATTTTTATTTCGTAAAAGTGTTCCACTTTAAGTGAAATTACCATTTTACCCATTTGATTCCAAATCACACTTTTACACCTTTAATCCTTTTATAATCCCACAAGTGTTAATATTTCACATTATATGTAAGTTACACTCACTAACCATTCCATGTTTTCCCATTAACACTTAACTAACACTTCTTACTGATATTCTTATTTCTTTACTTCTTTATTCAAGAAATACATTTTTGCTTAAGACTACTTTGATAGAAAATACCATTTCTTTATTTAACATGTAGTCTTTTAACTTCATACCCACTACGTCATTTAGTCCCAATTAAACCTACTTTGAAGACTAAAACTCCAACTTCTATCATTTCATGTTTAACCCAATAAAGTCTTTTTTAAACTTATTCATATATTTATTGTCAAAATACTACAAGTTTATATGCATAGAAAGTGGAGTTTAAATACTAAAATCCTACCAAATGGATTAAACATGCATTTCATGAAATAAAGACATTTCATCAATTTCCTTAAACTTGGCAAATATCTCCTTTTATTCATAGTCTCCATTTTGCAAGAAACTTAAAATATTTATTTCATAAATATTTTAACAACTTTAACATCATTCAACATTTTATTTCATAAAATGTTCATTATTTCGTTCTTAATAGAAATACACTAAGAATGACTTTCTTACATTTTTATTTGCATAAAAATGTATATTATTTCTTTCTCACTAGAAATATACCAAATGGCATCTCTTACATTTTTATTCCATAAAAACGTATAATTTCAGTTTTATTAGCAAACACGCTAGGATAACATTATTTTATATTTTTTTCCATAAGCTGTCCATTTTCATATTTATTAGAAAGTATACATCAACACTATTTTCTTAAATTATTATTCCATAAAATTGTATATCATCAGATTTATTACCAAACACACTAATATAATATTATCTTACATTTTATTCCATAAAAATGTCTATTTCAAATTCATTAGAAACCCAATATTAATTCATGATAATCCTACTCTTAATATTTAAAATCTCAAGACTATAATATACACAAAGAATCCCAAATATAGAGAGTAGATTATCCCACCAAAATAGTCTGTAAAGATGGTGGTGCTGATGAAGATGGGTGACTCCCCTACCTCCAGAGGTGGCCCTAAAGGGAGGCACAAAAGCTCCATAAAATAGTCCTCCATGGAATCTCCAAGGTACTACAAAAATGCTCCTATAAAATCCTCTTCAAATGCCTCCAATGACACACTCGTATTTTTCTAATAATACTATCATCTACTATGTATTTATATATCATGGCTCTATATCTAGAAGTGGGGAAAATGGGTATTTCTCTAGGTTGAGTGTATGAGCTACACTAAATAAATCAGTTGGGTTAAAGGGACTATGCAAGAAGTGTTTGGCACTGTTAGAAAAAGATGGAGAAATAACAATAATACTCTAAAGGTTTACTATCCTAAAGTCCTTCTCTCCTTTAACAATAACGTCTATAATTATCTACATAAGATACCCCATTTATTCATTCGATTTGATGAGGTTTCATAAGCTGACACGTAATTTTTATCAATGGTCTGAAAGGTGACAACCTAACTGGAAGACTAAATTCGTAGTTTTGTTTTTCTCTCCTTTAACCACAAAATAAAAGTCCCTTTAAACCATAAGGTACACTTCCGTCGAAATGGTCAGGCCCAAGGCTGACCAGAAATGATCCTGGGCGAATGAGCAGTTAACACTCACGGAAGTCTGACCTGCCCTTAACGTCGTTCAAATGACTGGCATTGTCGTTTGAACGAAACACTCATGTCATTCGAACGACATGAGCGTCATTTGAACGACCGGCTAGGATGACGCCAACTTCCACTTAAGTCCAATCTTTCTTTATTTAATATCCCATATTCTCGATTTACCCCAACTCAGTTTCCAATCAATTATATAATTCCATAATTCTCTTTTATTTAATTTGATTCGTCACCTCACGAATCCTTCTAATCATGATTAGTTCTTCCACATATAAAATTTACATATCATTTCATTAAATTACCGAGGCGGGATATTACAGTCATTGACCGTGACACGGCTGGCCGGCTCAAAGGTGACAATGTAGCCTTTTCGGTGTAGTGTATTTATTGGGTGTCAATAGAAGAACCCGATTTATATATGGAGTGATTTGGGTTGTTAGTTTGTTGTGAATTTAGTGGTGATGGCTCTAGGCTAGTTAGTTTTAACCTTTTTCTTTAATGTTTTTACCTTTACAATTTATCACTCGTATTCTCATAAAGACTCTTAAAATATGTGGGGCTGTCATGCCATCCCTAAATCCCATGTCCACTAGCTTGGGGTGAAAACCAAAATTTAGAGTTCAATAAAAATATTTACTTTAATGTAATCATGGATAATATTAAAACTTACTTAAATATCATAGAAATAGTAATTTAATTTTTAGAATGAAAAATGTTAGGTTTACAATTGAATTGTACAAATTTTATATACCAAACGATGCGGCGACACTTAATGATAGAGAGATGAAAAGTGAAAACATTAAAAATGTGATCCCTCAATCTCATTGATTGGTTTCACATCATATTGTGTAAAAAGTTTGTCTAATTTGTTCGTGAGTCTAGCGTCTGTAATACGTTGCCCTAGTATTTCATATAAATTTTGTATAAAATGTAATGGGGTAAGGTTTAGTGAGAATCATTGGAAAGCGTGGGTCAAATTTGAAAAGAATAAAAGAATAGAAAGAGGGGTCGTTCTAACGACATTTGGGTGTCGCTAGAAGTGAGATCCATAATTGCACGAAGGTCGCGCAAAGTAGACCTTCGAACCAGATTTCACTGCATTACGGTCCCAGTTCTCACAAAGCCATCCATCGAACGAGATGGACATATCGTTCGAACGAGGCTCATGTCATTCAAACGACGTGCCTAAAAAATGTTTAGATAAATTTGCCTTTGTTTGCTATCACGATTTTAGCCATTGGATCGTTGAGTTGCTAAGCTCTAGTGAGCCCAGATTGGGCAAAATGGGAATTTAAGATTTTTAGGTGCTTTATATGATTTTTTTTGACTCATTTGGTTGGGGCATTTTGACGAGAGAAGAAGATAGAAGAGGGATAGAGATGGTGGAGGAGTCTTCCACTATTGTTGGCTTTTCTCCACCATCCCAGCACCATTTCACCACCATAAACCACCACTTTCTTAGTGTATTTAATCATATTTAAGCCTTTAACACATATTTTCACCATTGATTAAGTGGAGCTATGAATTTTGAAGAAGTCTTGGGGGATTTTTGGAGAAGGTTATGGAAGCTTTCGTGGAGTTGAACGGATTTTTGGTTTGGAAGTTTGAATGGAGCACAAATGGAGCATTTTTGAGGATGCGTTTGGTAACCCCCTGAGGCCACATTTGGAGGTGGAAGTCGCTCCTCCTAGACCAACATTCTTGCCACCATTTGGAGTCATTATATGTGGAAAAATATATCATTAATGTTTAAGACTCTATTTGCATTATTTGTAGTCTTGTTGTTAGATTACATGAGTAAGGTGCATTTGATTAAATGATGAAAGTCATGTATAGTGAATAATAAACATTTTTATAGAATAAAAATGTTGCAAAAATATTATTTTGTTGAAGATAAGTGATGAAGTAAATATTTCAAAGTTTCGTCAAATAAAGATTGAGATTTTTAATAAAATGGTGTATTTTCTAGAAAATCTATGTTGAACATTTTATGAAATAAAATAATTGAAAATGATGATTTATTTTGCTAAAATATTGGTGAAATAATATTTTAAAGTTTCTTGCAAAAATGAAGATTTTATGAAAAATGGACATTTGTTGAGTTTGAAGAAATTAAACGTCTTTTCTGCCTTGAAAGTATATTTTGCAAGTATGATGAATTTTTAAAAGGAAATGTATGGTTAACCCATTAATAGGATTTTGGGATTTGAAATCCTTTTTCCCATGCATATAAACTTGTAGTATTTTGGCATAAGTGTATAAACAAGTTTAAAGAAGATTTTGTTGGGTTAAATATGGAATAAAGAAAGTAGAATTTCTTGTCTTCAAGGTGTGTGAAAAAGGGGTTAAAATTATGATAAGTTCAAAGTTTCAAGACTACATGTGATAATAAAAGGAAACAGTATTTTCTTAGAAAAGTAGTCTTTAAGTGTAATTAGATTTTGAATAAAGTAAGTAAAAAAATGTGTAATTTAGAAAGATGGTTAGTAAAGGTGTTGGAAAAATGTTAACGGTTAAACATTGGAAATTTGGTGTGCATAACTTAATAATGTTGTTGTGACACCCCGCCTACTAAAATACTGGGTGGCTAGCCCATGATCAAAATATAACGTTTGTCTTATATGGCTCATTCTTAGCATCACGTCAAAATCATTTTTAAAGTTACTAACCACCTAGTAATTTAATTCGACTGGTGCCAAATTTTATCTTTCATTAATAAACAACTTGCAAAATTCCATAATAGTTAAACCATCAACACAAACTGATAGCTAAATCCAACACATATGAATAATATAAATTAAGAGGACCGAATCAACTATCAGTTCAATAATGAAATACAAAAGTAAACTGAAATCATAACCTGAATACACAAGGTAACATAAATAAACTAAATACTAAATTTGGGGCCACATGCCCCACTGAGTACTGAAATAAAGTCCCTACACTAAGAAGAAATGAATGAAGCGTCTATAGCAAAGTCCTGCAACTTTCACATGAGCTACAGCTGCGCATCCTTGGATATAATCCTCAAACTGGGCGTCCCTATGGATGGACACCTAAAATATTTTAAAAAAGATTTTGACACGGGTCAGAACCCAAGTAAAACATTTTGAAAACATTTAGCAAGAAGTTCAATTGCAATAATTTGATATGCATGCACACTCTTTATATTTAAGCTGGTGTCGTACTCACTTGAGGAATAGCTCACCCCTCATCTAATGCGCACACCTAACTCTTACCTTCTACCTTCCTAAGTATGCTACCCCACCTAACTAGTCGTACCATACCTCTTTCTACCACACTACTCTAACCTAAGTACTCTTTACTTTGATTATTAGGTTATTTCCTCTTTAATTTATTAATCGCTTTAACTATATCAATCCATATAACGTTTACCCTAGTTATATAATAAATCCCCTTTTTAATTCATATAACTTTCATGCTAGTTATATAAGTAACCACTTTTTAAATCGTATAACTTTTTGCACTAGTTATATAAAGAATACATTAACACTTATGTATTAATCCCATATATAAATATCTACTCATATTATATATATACTAGTATACTACAACATCCACACGCATGTCGCGTATAAAAATAATCCATTCTCGAGTAATAACACATCGGATGCTTTATCTAAAATGCTATCATGTCTTAGGCATGCTCATTCTAACCCGACCACCTCAAGTCGGACTAAATCACACTGAAGTTGGGCAAAAATATCACAAACGTAGTGGAGGCGGTCATATTTCCCCGAAAGTAGAACCGAATCATACCCAAGACGTCTCACCTCGAAAGTAAATCACGCAATAAAAATCCTGAACGATATGACCGGGGGACTATACTCTCCCTGCTCCTCAAGCCAGGGGATTCACCCACATCGCACAACCTCCGATGATAGCCTTAGAGGGGTATGTATTCTTATAAATATCATTCACACCGATATCTATAGGGCACAATCACACACACATACACACGCAAATCTCAAGGTTCTAAAAAAACGCGGGCGCGTGATCCAGGGGTAGACGCCAAGCCTTAGAAGCCTAGGCGTGAAAAGGCGTTTGGGCCTTTTTAATATATTTTAACATTTTTAACTGCAACAAGGCTATTAAAAATACTAAAATAGTACAAACATTAAAATATGTCTGAATGTATGCAAACTAAAATACTATTTTTTTGAATACTAAGAAAAAAACTAAAGAAAGAAGAAAAAATGCGTATTTTTTTGGCCGAGAGGCCGAGAGGTTTGGGATATCATTTGTCTTTTGATTTTTATGAATGAGATATTGGTTCGATTAAAAAAAATTCTTTTAAAGGTGATATCGTTTCACTAAAGTGTTTTTGTTTTTAAAAAAGTGCGCCGTAGGCCTTTTACTAAGAATAAGGCGTAAAAGGCTTAAGGCGAGACGTTTCTCCCAAGACTCAAGCCTAGGCGCGCCTTTTAGAACACAAATATATATATATATATATATATATAGGGAAAGGATCACGTGAGGTCTTAGTTTGAGGACCCTGAATGAGGTCCATTGTTTTAAAATAGTAAAAAAATATTTTGGAGCTGATTTTTTTTCTATGGCTTTTAAAAATTTGAGTAGAACCATAAAAAAATAATCAACTCAAAATGAGTTTTTTTCTATTTTAAAACAATCGGTCAAACTGTGTCAGTTTTTAAGTTAAAAACTGACAAAGTTTGACCAATTTTTTTAAAATAGTAAAGAAATTCATTTTGAGTTGATTATTTTTTTATGATCCTACTGAAATGTTTAAAAGCCATAGAAAAAAAATTAGCTCTAAAATATTTTTTTTACTATTTTAAATAAATGGACCTCATTCAGGGTTCTCAAACTGAGGGACCTCACTTGATTCTCTCTCTCTCTCTCTCTCTATCTCTATCTCTATCTCTCTCTCTCTCTCTCTCTATATATATATATATAAACACACACTATCAGACATAACTGTATAAATATATTAAATAAAGTCTGACTAATCCGTGCCTAACACCCATAGCACTAGCCCACATCGACTTGTAATTTAATTAATCTCACATTAATGATTTCAATTCATGATTCATAAAAATAATTATGGCTCAAACAAATATATATACTATCACCATTACAGTAGACATATAATTTAATTAAACTCGGCCAACCCATGCCTAACTCCCATAGCACTAGCCTAAAAATACCCGAGTCTCAATTCCCGACTCCTAATTTAATAAATCACGCATTAATTAATTCATTAACGTAGTATAACTCAACTACAATACCCGGACTCCTTCACTCAGACCATAATTTAACCCTTATGAATTTATTTTGCTAAATTCGTTAGTTATGTGACACACATTTTTCTCACCCTCCTATTCTCAAGTACATCCATCTATAATTTCTAGGAGATAGGCTCCATATTCGTTTTTCACTAAATAAATAGGCCTCAAATAATTTTAAAAAAAATCAACCTATATAATTAAATAGGCAAAATTGCCAAAATACTGGGATAATTGATCGATCGATGAATCCATCGATCGATCGATCAATTAGGTTTCAGTTTTCTTTTCCAAATCGTTTCCCCCCATTGATAAACCTCAAATTCTTAAATTCTATCCATACCTCAAAAATGTAATACCAAATGTTTATTACACCTATAAACAATTCTAACACTAATGTAAATCATCAACATCACTGATTTTCATTCCGATTCACATAATTAGTAAATTGGGTTTTTTCTCAAATTCGATTCAAAAATCCAAATTACACAATATTGATTACTAGATTTCGTCTTTACATCATATCCTAGCATCATGTGATAACATCTTTTCATTAATTAAACATAAATATCACATCTAAATGTTTAAATCCCCAAAACCTAATTTAACATGTGGCAACCCACCCAAAAAATGAATATGGTTTACACCCACCATGATATAAACCGCAACACCACAATTTAAATGAAAACAAGTTTAACTACTTGCCTGAATAAATTCGTAGGGTTTGATTTCCATTGATGTAGACGAATATTTGACAAAGAACACTCTAATTTCTTATTGGTTTGGCTCCCCAAAACTCCCCCAATTGATTCCTCTTTTCTTCTCTGCAAAGATAGGGTCTTATTTATGAGTTATGTGTGCCACAAACTCCCTAATGTAGGTTTTATATCACAAATCCCGAAATTAAGTCTATGGGCCAAGCCCAAATGACCCGAATACCCCCGTGTGAGTCCGTTTATATATAAAAATTCCTCGAGATATAAATACTACCCCCTGGTACTCTTTTTCGACTATCTTGACATATTCGGAATCAACCGTGCACTCAGAATCGCCATCCGAGCCACTTAACTAAAATCTCCAGCTTCGTCCTCAAATTACGACACATGTAAATAAATAAAAATCTTAAATTAATTAAATCTTAATTAAATAATTTAATTAAATCCTCTAGATTAATTTAAGTCCTAAATCACCAAATTTATTAAATTTTAAATCATCAGAATTACGGGGTGTTACATACTCCCCCTTTACAAAGGAATTTCATCCTTGAAATTCAGATAAGTCTAGTTCTCCATGCCTCGAATACTTTCTTACTCACATGCCCTTAGGATCACTGCACATATCTCTACCCATTATAAATGCGAATCATTTTAAATTAAATTAATTACCTAGGATGCCCATACACCATGTACCCATGGTTAACCGCACAGATGTTGCCGGACTCTACTAGCCTTAAACCGTAATATAACTGTTGACGCCACTAAAATGAGATAAATGATGAGTTTGAGATTGACGATGAAGATAAGCATTCACATCAAACATATAAGAGACAGGTTTTTAAAGTGGTTCGGCTATGAATAAAGCCTACGTCCACTGTTATTTTATTCCCAGGGGTTTACAATAGCACCATATGGTGTAGAGAGAGAAAGGATGTGTATCTTAGTTCTCTTGGATCTCTCCCCTTTTTGGCTAAGGGGATACATGTATTTATAGTGATGGGAGATAAAAGATTCATTGTATGTAGACATTTATGTCTACATTCAACGAGTCTAATTGTTAAATTGCTTGGTATGCTATGTGTTGTCATCTATTAATACAGTATAAATGTACATTAAGGCTCATTAAATGTGATGCCATCTTCATTAATGCACATTAAATGCATAGTTATCCTTTGATCTTCCTGGTTGGTATGTCGACCAACTCTCCTCGGGTGCCGACTAACTCTCCTCGGGTGCCGACCAACTCTCCTCGGGTGCCGACTAATACTCCTTGAGTGCCAACTAATTTTTCTCGGGTACTGACCAACTCTCCTCGGGTGCCGACTAATACTCCTCGGGTGCCGACAAACTCTCCTCGGATGTCGAATATTGCCATGTAGGATGACATGTGTCCTTTTTTGATTGGTCCTCGTAGATGGAGAATTTTTGCGTTAACAGAAGCCCCCAATGCTCCATGCTTGATGGTTTACTTGAAAGGATGGAGTATTTATTTTGCAGTTTTTCTCGGTGCTCGTGAAATTATTGATCTACCTTATTGATTTGTTCAACATAAAGTGCATTATCTCCTGGACGACATATGATGCAGGATGATCGATGGTTGCTAATCTTTCTTTTGAGGAACTCCGTTTGCTATGTATCACCCCTGGGAATTTGGATGCAGCCATGCCATAGTATGCAGCTTGTAGCTTGTCATAATCTTCAAGTATGTTGATTGGTTTGCTAGCCGACCAACTGCCTCCTGTGCCGAGCAGCTGAGTGATAACTTCACGTGCTTGACTCTTCTGATTTATGATTCTCTGAATACTTGGTCGAGTAACATACTAGCTTTTGAACCCAACTCTTCAATCTGATTAGTACCAAGCTAGTGGTGGACTTCGAAACATTTTCATACAACTTCTTCTTCAATGTTGGTCGGGACAGTAGTAGTAAAGATCTCAGTGCTGTAGATGCTAAATTTGACTTCTGAACTTCAATATCAAAAATAATTCCTGAGCAAGAAAAAACAACTCCTGAATGATAATTAGTCGGGGCCCCGACCGTGTGAGTTTGTGGAGTTGAATTTGATGCTCGACTGCATGATGTTATAAGAATGTGCCACCGAATGAATAAATATATCTGTAATAGAAGCCCCCAAGTGTGGAATGTGAACTTTGAATGCTTTTTGCTTGATCGCTTTCACATACTCATAAAATGTTTCCGACCAACTGTAGTTGACAACTTCTTATTTCCGACCAACTTGAGTTAACATTTTTGAGAATAGATTTACTTCCTAACCAACATAAGTTGGCATTTTTAGGAATATATAGGTTTACTTTCCGTAGGAATACATTTACTTCCTAACCAACATAAGTTGGCATTTTTAGGAATACATAGTTTTACTTCCCGTAGGAATACATTTACTTCCTAACCAACATAAGTTGTCATTTTTAGGAATAGATTTTTGATAATAAATGATAGAGACTTCCTCGAAGCTGACCAAATGATTGTTGGGAATAAGATATAATAAATGCTGGAGACATCCTTGGAGCTGACCAACAGATTGTTGGGAATAAGATAATATATGCTCGAGACATCCTTGGAGCTGACCAACAGATTGTTGGGAATAAGATAATATAAATGTTGGAGACCTCCTTGGAGATGACCAACAGATTGTTGGGAATAAGATAATATAAATGTTGGAGACCTCCTTACTGAAATAAGAATAGAATATGCATCCAAATAGATATAAAGAATAATTAAAAATAATAAAATGCCTCGTTGATCTGTCGAGGTAGAATTATATAATGTCTAACAAGAATAAGATCTTCCAGAACATAAGAATATGGCCGAGAACGTTGTCAGGCCTGAATATAAACAAGAATTATCCGACCAACTATCCGTTGGGGGTGAAATACAACGAATGTTGTATTTCTCCTTAAAGCTGAATAAGTATCTTGTCGAGGCACAGTTGCATAATGCCGAATAAGAATAATATTTTCCAGAACATAAGAATATGGCTGAGAACTTTGCTGGGCCTGCATATAAATAAGAATTACCCCGACCAACTATCCGTTGGGGGTGACATATAATAAATGATATAGTTCTCCTCGGAGCTGAATATGATAATAAGTATCTCACCGAGTTCCATGTTGAGGTGAATATAGAATATGAATCCGAATGGATAAATAGAATAATTCGTGCCTGAGAAGATATCTCCGAGTAATAATAAAATATATAATGCCTCGGTGAGGTGAAATGATAATAGTTTCCAGATTGTTTTCGAGCATTCGTCAGCGTTGAGTCTTGTACCTGTAAAAATTAATATCTTGCTCTACCATTTGTGTAGGCTGAATTGATCAGTCATGAGAATAATTTAATCATTCAATACATATATGATAGGTATATGTTTGAGAAATAAAAATATTAATTTCAAAAAATGAAATAATATATGTTGGCTGATATGTCAAGGCACAATTGCCTGATGTCGAGCAATACTACTTTTCCAAAGGTTTATGAGAGCTTTCATCGGGATTGAATCTCGTCCCTATGAAATTTTAATAAGCTTCCCGAGCACCTGTCGAGACTAGAGAAACTAATTATTATCATGAGAATAATTATTCAGCCAAACAATATGTGATGTGTATCAGCATAAGGCAATAAAAATTTCAAAATATGAAATAATATGTTTTATGCCAAATGTGCGTGAGATGGACAAATTATTATTAGATATGCGCCATAAATAAGACGTAGAGTTTTTTTGTAAAGTTATTTAATCTCCAACAACTAATCAGGTATAAGTTGATGTTTGAAAATTATTTATCACTTGGCTTTAAAAATATTTTTTGGGGTGATCACAAGTTTTAAAAAAAATGTAAGCCCCATATTTACCCTCAAGATGAACTCGTGTTTAAAGAAATATCTGGGGTGCTCCGCATTTTTAATACGCCAAGATTCTACTGTTGCCGACCAACGGCATGGGTGTTTCCAACCAGCATTTGGGGATGTCTCAGGTTATAGAATATATAGTGCCGACCAAGAAGCAAATGGTCCCCGACCAGCAGAGCGATTTCGCCGATCAACAAAAAATGGTGCATTGATATTGCAGACCAGCTGTTGGATGGTCACCGAACAATATCAGATGTTTTCGACCAAGAAGTGGATGGTTGGATAGTTGCCGACCAGTAAATTGAACCCTCTGAACAAGACTAAGATGTCGCCGATCAAGAAGAAGATGATCGTCGACCTTTAATAAAAGATGGCCCGAGATGATGCCGACCAATAATCTGTATGGTTGACCAGAAATAGGGGTTGTAAGTAGACGATTCCGAACATCCATATGAGCCGTGGTGATGAAGTTTTCACGAGATTGCTATGTCCCAAAATATCTCGAACCAATAGATCAGAAAAATAACATTAGATGTAAAATCCAAGCATTAATATTGCTAATTAAATGATCCATTCTCTAATCCACTATATCGTGTGATTCCGACGAAGAAACCCTGTGATGTGATGAACGACGAGCCAACATCTCAAATTTGTGCCTAGAGTCTTGATATGGTCATGATTGTTTAATTGATCCTTTTTTACAAGAGGTGGGTAATGGTTTTTCAGGTGAGATAAAATAATTTTTTATATTGATCCCTTCCTATTCCCTATTAAAAATATGCTGAATGATCGAAGTTATTACCAAAAATCCATCATCGGACCAATAAATCAATCTTTATCAGAATTAATAAATCGTAACAAATCAAAATTCTTAGATCTAAGAGATAACAAATAGAAATCATCAGATATAAGAGAAAATATGATCAATATCCAAGAGGAAAAAGAATGGTTTTGAATTTTTACTCCCTTGTAGAAGATGTGAAATATGTGAAACAACATATGTCAAATCTTTTTCCTTGATGTAACTCATTACATAAACGTGTTTGCCCATAACGTTTTCAAGAAGATTCATAGACGCTTAACGCTCATGATGAAAATTGTCTAACACTGAATATAAACATATATATATATATATATATATATATATATATATATATATATATATATATTATTTTTTTATGAATCAAATTGATGAGAAATTTTAAAGCAGATCTGGGTCAGAATTGTGATTATCGAGAGAGAGAAATTGTTCTTGATTTTAACTTTTCCCATTTAAAAATATAATGGGAATTTGAATAGACATCAAAGATCTTACAAAATTTATAATGAAAATTATCAAATCTTACCACCGTCATATATATTGGTATATGTAATCATTTAAAATATTTATTCCATGATATAAAATTGAAACTTGAGAATCAAGCAAACAGTTATGATTTATGAAATCCATTATTTTTCAGATTTCTAAATAAGAATAAATTACAATTATGATTTAAAAATCATGATATGCAACAATTTGCAGATAAAAATTGGACAATTAATTTATGTATATAAACATAAAAATCATGATTGAATCAAAAGATGTATGTATAATTGATTATACGTAGAAAAAATAAAAACTTAGCTTTTGATGGAGAACAATGCTTGTAACACGTTCCCACAAACGGCGCCAATCTGTTGAAGACAGAAAATGGACACTGTCATTTTAGTGGCGTCAACAGCAGATAAATGATGAGGATGAGATTGAAGATGAAGATAAACATTCACATCAAACATATAAGATATAAAGGTTTTTAAAGTGGTTCGGCTATGAATAAAGCCTACGTCCACTGTTATTTTATTCCCAGGGGTTTACAATAGCACCATATGGTGTAGAGAGAGAAAGGATGTGTATCTTGGGTATGGTGTTTCTTGGTTTCTTGGTTCTCTTGGATCTCCCCCCTTTTTGGCTAAGGGGATACATGTATTTATAGTGATGGGAGATAAAGAGATTCTTTGTATGTAGACATTTATGTCTACAGTCAACGAATCTGATTGTTGAATTGTTTGGTATGCTATGTGTTGTCATCTATTAATACAGTATAAATGTACATTAAGGCTCATTAAATGCGCTGCCATCTTCATTAATGCACATTAAATGCATAGTTATCCTTTGATCTTCCTGGTTGGTATGCCGACCAACTCTCCTCGGGTGCCGACTAACTCTCCTCGGGTGCCGACCAACTCTCCTCGGGTGCCGACTAATACTCCTCGGGTGCCAACTAATTTTCCTCGGGTACTGACTAACTCTCCTCGGGTGCCGACTAATACTCCTCGGGTGCCGACCAACTCTCCTCGGATGTCGAATATTGCCACGTATGATGACATGTGTCCTTTTCTGATTGGTCCTCGTAGATGGAGAATTTTTGCGTTAACAATAACTTTCAACTCACAGTTATAATTACATTTATGTAATAACCAAGGAAGAAAACCCATGTTTTAATGACCACACATCTCCCCACTTTTAACATTGCATTAAGTTTCATGCGTGGGACGTCTCGCAGAGCATAATCCAAACAAGGAACCCCCTCAATACACTATTACCTAACATTTCTGGTCGTTGAGATTCGTTAGGCCCTCTGTCTATAATACGTACCCCCAAATCCCCATTTCTTGACATAAAAGTATACTCCTCCACTCTCATATTGCAAAACACATCATGCGATACGACACCCCTTACTATCACTAGTTTCTTAGCACAAATAAATCATGAGCTATATCTCCCCGCTCGATAAAAAGCCTATTCACCCTGAATCCCATCAGTAAACATCCCTACTCCTTAGGATCAATTTTAACAATACAAACATTTTTCTTATAAGTCTAATAGGCAACACACGATGACATACATACATTTATGTAGACTACACCCTCTTTGAGGCAATAACTAGCACAAGTAAATCATATCTCGAAACAACGGACACAAAGTCTCACCGGACTATATACTATATCCCAAACATCCCGATATAAATATCACTAATATCTTGTGCATAACACACCTATATCAAGCTCATCCCCGCACTCTCAACGTAGTTATAGCATACAAGTATTATCGATTACCCCACAATGTGCAATTTAATTCTTCTTGATACTGTCCCACCCATTGACTGGTGGTGCAAACGTTCTCTCAGTGCTTCCTTCACAGCACTACCCGGCTCCACTGACCATATATCCGAATAGCTCTTAGCTTAAAATGTTTCTTCTACACGTTCAATAAGTTAACATTTAAAATCGATCCACTAGCATCCAACAACGTCTCACTACTCCCAACGTTTATTAAGGTCCATGCGTGTAACAACCCACAACGAAGCTCAAAAGAACTTTCCCTAATGTACTGTCCCTTAGCATTGTCGATCATCGAAGTCCGTGGGTCCAAGGCATATAACTAAGATATCATAAATTTTATCTCCCGACACCTAAATCAAATCATCTATTCCCATGTCTCTCATGACGTTACACGATACGGTGCTCTCACTATCACTAAATTCTCAGCACGTAAATAACAATGAGCTAAAACTCCCCTCTCAAAGGTGAACCCAATATACCCTGAATCACATGATTAAAAGTCCCCACGCACTAGGATCCAATATAACTAGACAACTATACTCTCTAAAGTCTACTTTATAAAAACATCACCGCGAGCTTGACCCTCTTTCAAGTGAGACATCGCAAAAATCTACATCTTGACCCGGAACAACAAACACATTGTCTTGCTGTAACCACCCACCATCGCTCAACAATCCGTACCTAGGATAAAATCATATCTCGAATATCACCTCTTAAAACAAGCTAACCTTATAAAATATATATCCTTTCAGTGTCCACACCCTCTCCCTTGCAGATGGAACCGAAGAGCGCCCCGCTATCTTAATGGTAAATATACACACACTATAATGATATTAATGATACCTATACTAATGCCGTTTCACATGAGAATATAGCACTAAAAAATTACTGTGACTCACTCGTGTCGTACAAAACAGAACCCAATCACCCTAGGATAAAACTCATACTTTCAATTGCTAATAGCACTCGTGATTCAAATGGTTCCTGGACATAACACCCTTGTCCCAACCAAACCAAAAACTTCTTATAACTATTTCTCCTACTGGGCATCCCAACCTTATCCCCCAATTCAATGAGGACAATATCCACACACGTTGTTGATACCAAAATTAATATGCTGATGTGGACGAATAATACGAAGACACGTGTCAATCTACGTGGCACAATAGCAGCAAGGAAGTTCATTTCCTTCGACCAATTCATGTTCTCTCCGAGGTACGAGGATATCCCGAGGAACTCTAGCACCCTGAGGTACTCTAGCGCTCCGAGGAACTCTTGATCAACGAGCAACTAAGGCGGTCCGAGCTGCATCTCGGCTGTATCATTAATTACCAGACGGACAACTGTTCGACTATTCATTGAATAATTATATTCTTGATGCCCACGCTACATTAAATGTATTACCCTTTCATATGTATGTCATTTAATGTATCGAACCTTTCATGTACAGCCTAAAGGCTATAAATACCTTGTATCATCCTCATTCAGAGGGGGACCGGAATTTCTTGAAAGAACTTGGAATCAAGAATTCTGCAAACATTCAGCAATAACATAACAGTGGACGTAGGCTTTATTCCTAGCCGAACCACTTTAAAAATCTTTGTCTTATTTATTTATCTGTGATTGAATAATTAGAGCAATCTAGTTTTTTACATCAACAGATTGGCGCCGTCTGTGGGAAACGACTGTTATTATCGTTTTTCATAAAAAATTATTTATCATCAATGGCAGATAATCCAGAATCCAATAATCAAAATGCTGGAAATACTGGAAATCTTCCAAATCCATCTGCACCTCCAGATCTGGCCGGAATTATGACGAATCTGGCTCAAGGACAAACCGCCATGCAAGAATCTATGAGGCAACTCATTCAAACTCTTCAAGGCGGTGCACCTACATATTCAGGGCAAAGGAGTGATCGTGGGCAATCGCGATCCAGACGTACTGGGTCATATCGCAATGAAGAATCTAATGATTCTTCATATCAACCTGGGCGAACTTCATCAATACGGGCCACGGATACAGATCAACGTATCACTCTCTCTACAGAGAGAACTAGCGCTTTAGAAAGATTAAGCAGGGTGTCTCCTTTCAGTCGATTAGGACCAAGGAGGAATATGAGTCCACCTAGAGCTCCATCGAGAAGTTTGCGGCCATCATCAGGTTTGAGAGAAGGATCAGCACAATCACGACCAGCTACTCGTCAAGATAAATCTCAGGAAGCTATGTCACAACAATCAATTGCTCGGACTAGGCGGCCTGAGGAAGGGAATGAAGCATGGAAAGGTTCCATTCAACGGTTGGAGGAGAGACTGGGAGAAATGGCTAAAGCGAGGAATCCTTTACAGAGAACTTTTGTTCAAGGGACACCTTTTGTGCAAGCCATTGTGGATTTTCCAACACCATCGAAATTCAAAGCACCTGTAGTGACCCCTAAGTACGATGGAAAGACAGATCCTGTACTTCATATAGAACAATACCAAGCTGCTGCCGACATCTATGCCGTTCCCGACGAGATGAGGTGTAGAGCATTCTCGGGAACTCTTACCGGATCTGCCCAAATATGGTACAATAATCTTCCTCGGGGTAAGATTTCAACTTTTATTCAGTTAGCCGAGCTGTTCATCGGCAATTTTTGTTTTGGGGCAAAGCCAGTAAAGCGAGTAGCACATTTTCTAAGTGTTAGGCAAAAATCAGGTGAAAGTACTAGAGATTACATAACTCGTTTTAATAACGAGAAGTTGGAAGTCATAGATTACGAAGAAAAAATAGCGATCACTGCTTTGATGAGTGGTTTACTACCTAACAAGCTGTACTACACTTTGGCCAAAGATCCACCTAAAACTATGTCCGAATTGATGGCAAAAGCAGCCAAAATCATGAATACCGAGGAGGCTATGTCTGCGAAGAAGAATATGGATAAAGAAACTAAGGTGGAGGTCGACAAGTCTAAGAAGAAAGATCAGAAAGGTAATGGTGGTGATAAGCATTCCAAGAATAATAGGACATCATGGGAAGTCCTAAAGAAGTACGATAATTATACTCCATTGAAAATGGGTATTAATCATGTTTTAGAAGAAATCAAGAACAGCGAGGAAATCAAGTGGCCTGAAAAACTGAGGACAAATCCTGATCTGAGGAATAAATCCAAATACTGCGAGTTTCACAAAGATCATGGCCATATGACCAAAAATTGCATAGCCCTTCAGAACGAGATTGAAACGCTCATCCGAAGAGGAAAATTATCAAAATATGTAGATCGCAGGGGTGAGAGGAAGAATGATGATAGAACTAGAGAAAGATCTAGATCTCCTCGTCGTGCAGAGGAGAAAAAGAAGAGGGACCACGAAGATGATCCAGATGATGACCCTGATCTTCCCAAGAAGCCAAGGCAGCCTGAACGAGATGTATCTTCCATACGTTTTGGGTCATTTGATTGTAATGTTATTACAGGAGGAGATGCAGGAGGAGGAGACCTTACTGCAGAAAGAAAGGCTTACCTCGGGGAGGCTCAAGCTTGTTCGTATATTCAGCGGATAAATATGGCTTAGGATGATCGTCCAAGGAAAGTAAACAAAGAGAAGTTAGTCATTGGGTTTTCAAAAAACGACCTGGCAGGTGTTCTTTACCCTCATGATGATCCTTTGGTGATCAAAATGAGGATGAAAGAGGTAATGATTTCAAGAGTGTTAGTAGACAACGGTAGTTCAGCAGACACCATGTATTATTCATGCTTTGATAGCTTGAATTTGAAATTATCTCAATTGGAGCCTTATCATAGACCCCTACTGGGTTTTGCTGGCGAGAAAGTATTTCCACTGGGGACAATCAAGTTGGATATATTCATTGGAACCTGGCCTGCTTGTCGAACGGAAAGAATACGCTTCTTTGTGATGGATAAGAATGTGCAGTCAGCCTACAACATCATCATGGGAAGGGTTGGATTAAAGAAGTTCGAAGCAGTTCCATCTACAGTACATCAGTGTTTGAAATTCCCAACAAACTTTGGAGTCGGAGTTGTGAAAGGTGATCAAAAAGTAGCTCGGGAATGCTATTATTCGTCTGCTGAGCAAGAGGAACTTGAAGAATCAAGGAAAAAGACTACTACTTACCAAGTGGAGGAAGGCACAGAAATTGAAACTCTTGACCCTAGGGATGAATCTCAACTCGTAAAAGGGCAGGTGGTGGAATCTACATAAAATATTATTCTGGACGACGAGCATCCTGAACGAGTAACCCAGATAGGATCGTCGTTGGATGTTTCAATAAAACAGGAGTTGATAACTTTCTTGAGAAACAGGAAGAATACTTTTGCTTGGAGTCATGAAGACATGCCAGGAATAGATCCAAACTTCTTATGTCATGAACTCAATGTGAATAAGGAGATCAAGCTTGTGAAGCAGAGAAGAAGAGTGTTTAGTCCCGAGAAGAACCAGGCCATACAAGAGGAGGTCGAGAAGCTCCAGAAAGCCCAATTTATTGAAGATGTGAAATATCCAGATTGGTTGGCAAATGTGGTGATGGTAAAGAAGAAGAAGAATAAATGGAGAATGTGTGTTGATTTTACTGATCTTAACAACGCATGCCCAAAAGATCATTTTCCATTGCCCAGAATTGATCAGCTAGTGGATGCTACCTCGGGACATGAGCTACTCAGCTTCATGGATGCATATTCTGGCTACAATCAGATCAAAATGAAGCCTGAAGACAGGGAAAGTACTTCTTTTATTACACCAAGGGGAACTTGTTGTTATAATGTTATGCCTTTTGGTTTAAAAAATGCAGGTGCAACATATCAGTGGCTGATGAACAAGGTTTTTGCCGAACAAATCAGTTGCAACATGGAAGTCTATGTCGACGACATGCTCACCAAAAGCAAGAGAGCTACTGATCATCTAGTTGACTTAGGCCAGACCTTTGATCAATTGGACAAATACCAAATGAAGCTCAACCCGACGAAGTGTACCTTTGGAGTACGAGAAGGAATGTTCCTCGGATACATCGTCAACCAACGAGGTATTGAGGCAAATCCAGAAAAGATCAAAGCTCTTTTAGGGCTGCGATCCCCAACGACGAGGAAAGAAGTACAGAGTCTTACAGGATGAGTTGCAGCGCTCAACAGATTTGTATCCCGAGCAACTGATAAATGTCTCCCATTCTTCAAAACACTGCGAAAAAGTTTTGAGTGGACTGATGAATGTGAAAAGGCTTTTCAAGACTTGAAGAAGTATTTGGGAGCACCACCATTGTTGTCCAGGCCAATAACTGGAGAGAAGCTGCACTTGTATTTGGCAGTATCAGAGAATGCAGTTAGTTCAGCATTGATCAGATTGGAGAATGGAGTCCAGAAACCTATCTATTACACAAGTAAAGCTTTTCGAGGTGCAGAAATCAGGTACCCAAAGCTAAAAAAATTGGCACTGGCATTAATTGAGGCAAGTAGAAGAATGAGGCCATACTTCCAGGCCCATACCATCATCGTGTATACCGACATGCCATTAAGACAAGCCCTTCACAAGCCAGAAAAATCAGGAAGATTGATGTATTGGGTAATAGAACTCGGTGAATATGATATTGTGTATGAACCCAGATCATCATTAAAGGGGCAAGTTGTAGCAGATTTTATAGCAGAGTTCACGTACCCTGATACCCCCGATGAGCAAAAGGTGCTTGCTGACCTACCTGTGGACGATACAGGATCAACAGACACAGGTCCAGACCAACCAAGGTTGGTAAAAGGACTTGTGGATGTAGAAAAATCATCATATTCAAACCCAGACCAACTCCGGTTGGTAAAAGGGCACGAACATATGACCAACGAGGAACGAAAGATACCAGGGGATGATGAAAGAAAACAGCAGATATTTTACCGAGGAGTTCTGACAGATAAGAAATTTGAAGACGAGTTACCTACCTGGAGATTATATGTAGATGGATCATCTTGCACAGCTGGTTGTGGAGCAGGGATTGTTTTGAACACCCCTGATGATGTTGACATGGAGTATGCCTTGCAATTTCAATTCAAGGCTTCCAATAATGAAGCTGAGTATGAGGCCATGATAGCAGGTTTTCATTTGGCAAAAGTTATGGAAGCACGGCAAGTAATTGTTTTCAGTGATTCTCAATTAATTGTGAATCAAATGATGGGAATATACGCAGTTAAGGGAGAATTAATGGTGAAGTACCATGCAAAGGTGATGGAGTTATTGACAGAATTTGATGCTATTCAATTGGTGAGAATACCTAGGATGGAGAATGCTAGAGCAGACGCATTGGCCCGATTAGCGTCAGCTATGCGCACCGAGCTGCGAAGAACGATACCAATTGAAGTATTAGAAAGTCGGAGCATAGAAGAAGATCTGACGGTGAAAATTATTACCCTTGATTTAGGACCATCTTGGATGGATCCTATCAGGGCATATATTGAAGAAGGATAATTACCGGATGACAAGCTAGCTGCCAAGAAATTGAAGTATAAAGTTGCTCGGTATGTGTTAACTAATGGTGTTTTATATAGACGAGGAATTATGACAGGTTTGCAGAGATGTGTGCATCCATCAGAAGTCAAAGAATTGGTTGAAGAAATCCATGAAGGATCTTGTGGAGCTCATGTAGCAGGTCGGACACTTTTGCAAAGGGTAATGACACAGGGATATTACTGGCCGACGATGAGGGCTGATTGTATAGCCTATGCCAAGAAGTGTGACAAGTGCCAACGTTTTTCCTCCATCCGAAGATCTCCACAAGCATTGTTGACACCCATAACTTCACCTTGGCCATTTGCCATGTGGGGGGTTGATCTGGTTGGACCATTGCCGACGACCCGAGGAAGGTTCAAGTATCTCGTCGTGGCAGTGGATTATTTTACTAAGTGGGTGGAAGCTGAACCACTAATTGATATGACGTACGAGAAGGTATATCAGTTCATTTGGAAGAACATCATTTGTCTATATGGTCTCCCCCATGCTTTCATCACGGACCGTGGAACACAATTCGATAATGAAGAATTTGCTGCCTATTGTCATCAGTCGAACATTTTGAAGCTTCATTCAGCACCAGGCCATCCCCAAAGCAATGGACAGACTGAGGTGACGAACAGAACATTACTAAATGGTTTGAAGAAGAGGTTAAGTGATGCTAAAGCAAATTAGATTAATGAGCTCCAATCGGTACTATGGGCTTACCGAACAACTCCCCGAGCAGCAACTGGAGAATCACCATATATGCTAGCATTTGGAAGTGAGGCTGTGATACCTGCCGAGTTGGGTCTCCCAACGCATAGAGTACTAAATTTCAATTCCCCAGTCAGCGATTTGATGAGAAGACTGGATTTGGATATGCTCGAGGAGGTTAGAGAAGAGGCAGCCATTAGGAATGCTGCTTACCAACAACGTACAGCTCTGTTCTACAACAAAAGGGTGAAGAAATGTGATTTAAAAGAAGGGGATTATGTGCTAAAGAAAGTCATTCAGAAGCAAAATAAGTTGGAAGCAAACTGGCATGGACCTTACCGAGTTACAGAGGTTATTCGACCAGGAACTTACAGAATAGCAACTCTAAAGGGAGAGGAATTTAAGAATGCATGGAATGCTGAACACCTGCGCAAGTATTATCAGTAATGTAAAATGTAAAGCACTTCCATCATTATGAATAAAACGAGGATGTTTCACCATTTTCTTTCTGTTGAAAGTTTTTCGGGGAATACTAGTGTTGTACACTACGCTGAAGACTATAGTTCAGACTCACGATCAACTCCGATTGATAAAAGGGCGAGAACCAAAAAATACTCCTTTGGTTAGGAGGCGACACTAGTGTGACCAACTACGGTTGGTAAGATATCTAGTGGACAACTCAAAAGAGCCAAACAATACTCCTTTGGTTAGGAGGCGACACTAGTGTGACCAACTACGGTTGGCAAGATATCTAGTGGACAGCTCGAAAGAGCCAAACAATACTCCTTTGGTTAGGAGGCGACACTAGTGTGACCAACTACGGTTGGTAAGATATCTAGTGGACAGCTCGAAAGAGCCAAACAATACTCCTTTGGTTAGGAGGCGACACTAGTGTGACCAACCACGGTTGGTAAGATATCTAGTGGACAGCTCGAAAGAGCCAAACAATACTCCTTTGGTTAGGAGGCGACACTAGTGTGACCAACTACGGTTGGTAAGATATCTGGTGGACAGTTCGAAAGAACCAAATATAGTTCGAAAGAACCACTACTATTCCTTTGGTTAAAAGGTGTACACCAGCATGATCAATTACGGTTGGTAAGATAAAAATATACTCTCACATTACAACTTATGTTGTTCGGGAGGTAAGATTATTACAAAAAGTTCTTTGAAGAACAAAATATTCCAAAATACACCAAGTATAGTTGGTCGGGGATAAAGACCCACTAACTATAGTTGGTCGACGAGGACAAATTATTGACCTTAGTTGGTCGGACACATTTTATGAAAATATTTGAAATTGAACCAAGTATGGCTGGTCGGGGATAAAAACCCATCAACTGTAGTAGGTCGACAAACATTATTTATCCACCTTGGTTGGTTGGAAACAGTTGGAACAATTTATACTCATTACTTTATTATTAAGTAATTGAACAACCTTGATACTTGTAACTTTTTATTACTAAGTTGGTTGATGGACAGCACAATATTGTTATCTTTTTAACATATACATAGATACATATAAAGGTGTTTGATAAATACAAAATAATAGCAAGATTTACAAACAAAAATGAAGTCTTTCATTAAAAATTCAAAATGAGTTACATATTACATGTATGTGCTGACTATTACATTAAGATTCCTATTCTATTGGTTTCTTGCCCTTTGCTTTTGAGACAGGATCTTCGCCAGCAGGAGGATCTTCCAGGCAAAGGGGAGAATTAATAAAGTTCAAGTCCTTCAGCATTCTGACGTTCATTATTGAAGGTGTATCTATTAGATGCTCTGGACGAGATACTTCGATTTGGGAATGAAGGCTATAATCACCGAGGTATTTTGAAATTAGGCTACGAGGAATGGAACGAGCTGGGATCCAGGCCATATCCAATTTGAAAGGTGGCACAGGCAAGTCTAGTAACCCTGGAGCATGATAATCCCATAAAAAATGCCCTTGCTCCAATTTTAATACACCCAGGGCGTTCAACCATCCCTGCTTATAACCTTCATTGTTGGCATGTTCAATACGAGCATCCAAATGAACAAGAGCTTCATTATATCCTTCCATCCAGAATTCCCTGGGCTGCTTATAAAATTGAAAGGTTAATCTATCCAATTGTTCGAGAAGATTTTTAGCAAAAAGATCCTTGGTATGAAGAGCAGACTTCGTTGAAGTAAGTTGATCTTCCAAGGATAGATTTTTCTTGGACATTTCTGACAAAGCACGATCCTTAGCATTCAATTAAAACGCTTGAGTTTCCAAAGTAGACTGAGTGAGAGCCTCTTCAACATTGCGACTAAGAACTCTTGATCGGCTCCGAGAAGCAACTGGAGAACTTTGCTCCTCGACAATTCTTCCTCGTCCCCGAGAACCTCTTCCTCATCCTCGAGCAGTCATAGGAATAACAGATTTTCTCAAGTTATCCAGTTCTTGCCTTAGTTTGGCATTTTCAACCTCTAAGAACGAGAAACCTTCATCAGTAACGGGCACTAGAGCAGTGGAAGATGACGCTGCAGATTCATATTGAGCCAATTTTTTTCTGTAAATTATTATTTTCTTGTTTCAGGATCTCGGCAATCTGCCTGCAAGCTTCAACTTCACCTTTTAGGGTCCTTTCCCTAATATCATATCCAGCAATGATCTTTTTATGGCCTGTTTCAGAAGAAAGTTGTTGATATCTATTTTCATAATCCTTGTGCAACGAAGCCATTGATGCATTGTGTTGATTTTGAAGATCCTCTATGGAACCATTAAGTTCCTCAATCAAGTCGTAGTAGGCTACATTGTTGGCCACAGCTCGGTCGAGTAAATCTTTCAAGTACCGATAAGCCTCAATTGCCTGTTCTGAGGCATCATGGCCAAGGATGTCAGAAATTTCTGATGTACTAAGGTCTGTATGACCAGCCTTATAATATTGGTGACATTGCTGCATCAGCTTGGTATCATGTGAAGATATCAGTTCCATTCTAGCAACAAACTAAAGAAGAGAAAAAGACAACAAAAAACAAATCATCAACAACAGAGATGAGCAAAGATGTATTTTATTAGATCACAAAAGGATTACATGTAATGAAATATAGAAATAATGCCGAACAACTTCACACCTTTTCCTTGTCTCCCAAGACTTTCTCGGTAGGCTGGGACGAGGAGCTCGGTTGCTCGGTAGTAACAACAATTTGATCAGCAGGAATCTTCTCGGCAGGAGGAGGCATAGAAGAAATGTCCTCGATGACAGAGGGTTGAGAAGCAGAGACTGGGTCACCCATAGCCATAGAAGATTCATCTGAGACAGGATCATCTTCTTCTTCTTCCACAATTGCTGGAGGAGGACCAGGGAGGTGTCGTTGGAATAGCTCAGAATCGTCTTTGACCTTCAACTCTTGCAGAGCAGCTACCCAGCCATCGCGGAAGTATTTCAACTTCCCATATTGGACTTGGGATGTCATAGCAGCAATCCCTTTATCCCATCCTTTCTCCCAGCCAGCACTGAAAGATTTTTTTAACGGCAACCTTTCTCTTCAATTTCTCCGAGGAGAGTTTTACATCCAATTTTTCTTTTTGGACCTTGATATCTCGCAGGGTAGATAACTCTTCCTCTGCCTTTTTCAACTTGTCGTCACATTTTTTATGTTCGACTTCTAAGCCTTTCATTTTATCCTCCAAATTCTTAGAGGTTTCAACCATCTTCACCTTCTCAGCTTCAGCCACAGCCAACTTTTTCTCCCAAAAAACTTTTTCCTCAACATACTGTTGACGAGATTCCTTTAAAGATTGGGTCAAACCCAACAGAGCATCCTTTACACCTGACGAGGATCTTGAAGCTTTAATAGCCTCATCCTTCTTCACAATATTATTGAAACAGTTCACCAGCTGAAAGATGAGAAAAATAGCAAAGTCAATACAAAATGCAAGCATTCAGAGAAAGAAAGAAAAACCAGAAGTATGAGAAATTTACTGAAGCAAGGTGACGAGCAGCTAAGGATGTCAGCATATCCCTAGGAATTTTTTCATCAATACCATGGACCTCGGGTACGACCGAGCTCATTGCAGAACTTGGAAGAATGATGTTTGGAACATCAGTACCACCAGCAGGTAGAGAGGAGGTAGTTTCAACCAGAGTAACTGAGGATGATTTCCTCAATCTCCTTAACGGGAGTTCAGAACCTTCAACCAAAGAAGTCTTGGTCGGAGAGATTGTAATTACATCTACAGGAGCATTTTTCTTGCTCGGAACCACTGGGGGCTTCTCGGTAGCTTTAGAAGACCCAGCATCCACTTTTTTAGTCCCCTCTGGGACATCAGTTTTTCTTTTCTTGGCCCCAGCAGCAGAAGAAATGTCATCAAATAGAGCAGGAGGAGCTCTTTTCTTGCCCATTCTTTGAGATAAAGGGATGTGAGAATCCGAAGAAGAATCTTCTGGAGTTGATGCTGGCTCAACAGGACGAGCAGTATAAGAGGTTGTATAGCTCTTATACTGCAGCAAATATGATGCAGACCTGATATGCTCGTCAGCAATCGTCTTATGCAAACCCCAGATAAGTTTCAGATGTTTAATATTCACTTCTGACTCTTTTGGAGTTTTTCTTTTGTTATCAACTGCAAATAAATACATAACGAGATATCAATCATACATTTTGTCAAACATGATGAAAGCATAATTTCATAAGTAAAATAAAATGAAAAATAAACCTATCCCATTGCCATATGGGGGGCATCTGGGACCGTTGTATACTTCATCTCCATTTAAAGGGGCATATTGCCAATTTTTTATGATCAACCCATGCTCAAAATAATCTCTATTTGAGTCAGGGAGGTTAACTACAAGAGCCCTATTCAGAAACCTAGTTTTTAAGTAATAAATATTATCTAGAGTAGCCCATTTATAGCAATACATAATTTCAGGGATCCCAATACGAGTCCCATGAGTTAGATTTAATTTGTGCACCCCATTAATTATTCTCCATGAATTGGGGGCTATTTTTGCAGGGACAAGATCAAAATATTGATAAAACTCAAGCCACAATGGGTTCGGTGGAAAGGAAAAATCACATTGAGCAATGAAAAGACTGGGGAACCAATGTCCCTCAGCCAATCGAAAATAATCTAAAGGTTCAGAAAGAACCTCTAGAGTTACCCAGGAAGGAATGGAAAAATCAGAACGAAATTTCTCAACAGACTCCACAATATAAACCATATTGAATAAAAGAGATACAGAAGAAAGGAAGAAGATCTTACAGGAAGAAAGGACGTATGTTGACAACGAACGAAAACAAGGATGAACGCACAAGAGAGAAGGAGAAAATAGAAAGCTTGAATGCAGAAAAGTGGAAAACGTAGAAGACGGTATGGTTACCTAAGAAGTTTAAATACTCTGCATTGGGAAGCGGCGAAAGAAATGATTACCAAAAAGAAACTACTGAACTTCCGGTGGCTAAAAGGACAAAAAATGCACGGAGATCGAAGCGCTTATAAAAAAATTCAAAATAAAGGCGGAAGCTGCGAAATAAGAAGGAAATTTGAATACAATGTTCCTGAAACCCAGGAAAGTCATTTAATATCGCCATATACCGAGAAAGAATGTCCCATACTCCTCAAAATTCGAAATATGAAACATTGGGGGCTTCTGTTGATACCAAAATTAATATGCTGATGTGGACGAATAATACGAAGACACGTGTCAATCTACGTGGCACAATAGCAGCAAGGAAGTTCATTTCCTTCGACCAATTCATGTTCTCTCCGAGGTACGAGGATATCCCGAGGAACTCTAGCACCCCGAGGTACTCTAGCGCTCCGAGGAACTCTTGATCAACGAGCAACTAAGGCGGTCCGAGCTGCATCTCGGCTGTATCATTAATTACCAGACGGACAACTGTTCGACTATTCATTGAATAATTATATTCTTGACTCCCACGCTACATTAAATGTATTACCCTTTCATATGTATGTCATTTAATGTATCGAACCTTTCATGTACAGCCTAAAGGCTATAAATACCTTGTATCATCCTCATTCAGAGGGGGACCGGAATTTCTTGAAAGAACTTGGAATCAAGAATTCTGCAAACATTCAGCAATAACATAACAGTGGACGTAGGCTTTATTCCTAGCCGAACCACTTTAAAAATCTTTGTCTTATTTATTTATCTGTGATTGAATAATTAGAGCAATCTAGTTTTTTACATCAACACACGTATTCCTACTCCATATACTTAAGACGCCTCTATGTGTCATTCTCCTTCCTTTGGTCCCCACTAATTACTACTCCTTACACTTGACCCTGATTGCTACTCCCGTCGTCCCTTTGGCTCTGCTGGCCCTATAGGACTCGTTGTTGGCCTTGATGGCCTTGACTGAATCCACCGTCACCTGGTATGAATTCTATTGATATCAATTATTAAAATGGTCCTCTACTGGGTATACCCTCCTATGGTTCCTCACTAGCACTGTTAAATCCAATCTTACTCTTTGGTTAGATTATCTAACTCTATTGGCTCCCTTATCAGGGAAGCGTTGATATCCAAAACCATGGTGACTCCTATCACGGTATGAATTCTATTGATCTCAATTATTAAAATGGTCCTCTACTGGGTATACCCTCCTGTGGTTTCTCACTAGCACTGTTAAATCCAATCTTACTCTTCGGTTAGATTCTCCAACTCTCTTGGATCCCTTATCACGGAAGCGTTGATATAAAAAACCATGGTGACTCCTATCACGGTCACCGTTCTCAGAATATTCTATGGCTTCTGCTGAGCCTCTCTCCCTGCAGTCCTTCTAACGGCCCTCGATGGTCATCTAAAATTGTTCGGTATATGAAGCCCAACCGAACTCGTATATAAATCGCATCAACCATACTTAATAGAAGGAGAACGTAATCCGCATACATGAAGGAATACAAAAATCCTATAATAAGGCTCTATATCAAATACCACTACGCTGGAACCTAACAATCTGCATAAATCCTAAGGACTCTAGAACCTGATGCTCTGATACCATCTGTGACACCCCGCCTACTAAAATATCGGGTGACCAGCCCATGATCAAAATAAAACATTAGTCTCATATGGATCATTCTTAGCATCACTGTCAGAACCTTTTTTAAATTTTCTAACCACCTAATAATTTAATTAAACCATTGCCAAATTTTATCGTTCATTAATAAAAAAACATGCGAAAGTAAATAATAGTTAAACCATCAACAGAAACTAATAGTTGAATCCAACACAGATGAATAATATAAATCAAGAGGACCGAATCAACTATCGATTCAATAATAAAATACAATAGTAAACTGAAATTATAACCTGGATACACAAGGTAACATAAATAAACTGAATACTAAATCTGGGGCCACATCCCCACTAAGTACTAAAATAAAGTTCCTACACTAGAAAGAAATGAATGAAGTGTCTATAGCAAAATCCTGCAACTTTCACATGAGCTACAGCCGCGCATCCCTGGATAGAAACCTCAAACTGGGCGTCCCTATGGATGGACACATAAAAGGTTTTGAAAAAGATTTTGACACGGGTCAGAGCCCAAGTAAAACATTTTGAAAATATTTAGCAAGCAATTAAATTTCAATAATTAAATATGCATGCACACTCTTCATATTTAAGCTAGTGTCGCACTCACTTGAGGTATAGATCACCCATCATCTAATGTGCACATTTAACGCTTGCCTTCTACCTTCCTAGTTAAGCTACCCCACCTAACTAGCCTTAGCACACCTCTTTCTACCACACTACTCTAACCCGAGTACTCTTTACTTTGATGATTAAGTTATTTTCTCATGAACTTATTAATCACTTCAACTATATTAATCCATATAACGTTTACCCTAGTTATATTATAAAACCCCTTTTTAATTCATATAACTTTCATGCTAGTTATATAAGAAACCACTTTTTAAATCATATAGCTTTCGTACTATTTATATAAAGAATACATTCACACCTCTGTATTAATCCAGTATATAATTATCTACTCATATTATATGTGTACTACTATACTACAACATCCACACACATTTCTCATATAATAATCATCCATTCCTGAGTAATAGCTCACATGATGCTTTATCTAAAATGATATCATGTCCCAGGCATGCTCATTCTAACCAAACCACCTCAATTCGGACTAGATCACACCAAACTTGGACAAAAATATCACAAACGTAGACGAGGCAGTCATATTTTCCCCGAGAGTGAGATCGAATCATACACAAGACATCTTACCTCGAAAATAAATCACACAATAAAAATCTTGGACGATATGACCTCGGGCCTACAGTCTCCTTATTCCTCAAGCTAGGGGATTCACCCACATCGCGCAACATCCGATGATAGCACTAGAGGGGTATGTATTCCTATAAATATCATTCACACCAATATCTATAGAGCACACACACACATAATTAGCAAATTGGATTTTTCTCAAATTCGTTCAATCTCATCTTCAATCCGAATCAAAAATCCAAATTACACAATATTGGTTACTGAATTTCGTCTTTATATCAGATCTTAACATCATGTGATAACATGTCTTCATTAATTGAACATCAATATCACATCTAAATGTTTAAATCCCCAAAACCAAATTTAACATGTGGAAACTCACCCCCAAAAATGAATATGGTTTATAACCACCATGATATGAATCGCAATACCAAAATTTAAATGAAAGCAAGTTTAACGACTTGCCTGGAAAAATTCGTAGGGTTTTATTTCCATAGATGTAGACAAATATTTGACGAGGAACACTCCAATTTCTTCTTGGTTTGGCTCCCAAAATCTCTCCCAATTTATTCGTCTTTCTCCTTTGCAAAGCTAGGGTTTATTTATGAGTTATGATTGCCAAAAACTCCCTAATGTAGATTTTAAATCACAAATCCTGAAATTAAGTCTATGTGTTAAGCCCAAATGATCCGAACACCCCCGTGTGCGCCCGATTATGCCTAAAAATACCTCGAGACCCAATTACTGACTCCGGGTACTCCTTTTCAACTATTTTGACCTATGCGAAATCAACCGTGCGCTCAGAATCACCATTCGAGTCAATTAGCTAAAATCTCCAACCTCATACTCAAATTACAACACATGTAAACAAATAAAAATCGTGAATTAATTAGATCTTAATTCACCAATTTAATTAAATCCTCCAGATTAATTTAAATCCCAAATCACGTAATTTATTAAAAACTAAATCCTCAGAAATACGGGGTGTTAGAGTTGTAAAATATTAACACTTAAGAAATTGGAAAGGAAATGATGGAGTAAAGATCTTTCCAATTAAGAAGAATATTACTCTAAGGTTAAAAAGGTGTTAAAACACTTAAGAAGTTAGTATGGGTAACTTAATAGTGTTTTGGAAAAATTAACACTTGTTGAAATGGAGTAAAAGATAAGTTTGGAAACAAATGAGTAAAATAATAATTTTACTTAAAGTGGAACATTCTTATGAATTAAAAATATTGAAAAAGGTGTTACACAAATCTATCCTAAGTAAATATGATTTTTGGAATAAAATCAAGGTTAAAGGGTAAAAGATATGAAATGATAATTGCAAGTGTAACACAAGTTGGGATGTAAACCTGGGTTTTGGCTTCGGCTGAGTAAAAAGAAAATGTGAAATAATGTGGACATTTGTAACATATGAAAACACATGTAAAGGAACTCGGATGACACCAGGATAATTAAGGAGGGCCCGGAGCCCTGGGGTAGACCCAAAATAACTTGTTAGAGCGTATGGTCCGCATAGCCGGTGGTGTGGAGCCCATTGAAGTATGCAGTTATTAGAAGATTCCGAGAAAAGATAAAAGAATAAGGAACATGTCAAGAAATGAGTTGTGCTGTGAAAATGTGTTAAGACAACCTAACTTGAATGAATTAATAAATATTATAGTAAAGGTGAAATGGACAAGTAAATGTGTAAATCAATTAATGCCCATAAGTTAAGAAAAAGATAAAGTAAGTGGGTAAATGGTTGGCTAAGCAACCTAAGGGGTTCAACCCATCACTAACACAAGAATGTGTTGTAAAAGGTTTTCAAAGATTAAGTAAGTATTTTCTAACACGGTGTTTGCGTGTGTTGAAAGGGTGGTTTTCAATAAATATACTAATGTGGGTTGGTTTGAAAATTAAAAGGGTAATTTCGGTAAAGAAATGATTTTCGATTAAATCAGGTGGAGTTGTTTTCGTATATTTAACCGTGTGTGTTAAATAAAGGGATGGATGTCAAAGTGAGAAAAAAGAAGTCTTTTACAAGATTAAGGTGAATTAATCTGGATAATAAGGTTTTAGGAAGTAAACTATTTTATGCATTAAGTATATGTATGTTTATATATGTGTACAAGTTGGTTGCATGTGCACGTAAGTATAACGTGTTAGAGTCTTCTTTCTGCCGTTCGATTCTATACGGCATTAGTATATTTTCCACCGAGCATTTGACTCACTCCCTCGTTTTGTTACGATATGTTGAGTACAATTTTGTATTTAGAGATCATTATATAGGTAAATTCTTTCTTTTATATTACATTACTAGCTTTGTATGTTTGGACTTCAGGGTGCTCCCCGTGGGTCCCTTACGTAGTTTAATTTGTAATTGTAATCACATGCTAAACAAGTGAAACGTTAATTAAAATAAAACTGGACTAGCAACATTATGTAGGTTATTTCATTGCATTTCACACCTAATACTCAGGTCAGACCGGTATGACTACGGGTAACTCATAAATCCGAGTCGGGACGTTACAACATCACTCTTTTAAAATGGGTTCTCTTAAATTTTTTTTTGTTTTATAAACATAGTTTACAATGATTTTTGGATTAATTACAATTCAACCCTTCCAACTTTGCTTCCATTTTCACTTCACCACTCGTACTTAAATTTCTAGACTTGACCCCCTCAAGTTACAAAAACACATCACTTTACCCCCAAACACTAACACTGTTAAATTTATGATTAAAGAATTGATTGTGTGAGCTACATATGACGATATTTTTGTCCAACTACTTGTGCAAATGACCAATTTTTCGAACAAAACTTAACATCATTACGTCCAGGGGGTAAAATGATGGGTTTTCAAAAGTTAAGGAGGCTAAGTTTGGAAAATGAAAGTACAGACGACGAAGTGAAAATAAGTGCAAAGTTGAAGGGTTTCAAGGTATAATTAACCCATGATTCTTATGAATCATGTGAAATTTGGAGAGATAAACATGGTGCCTTTAGAAACACTTTATTAAAAGGGAGGTTTTGTATACACCCCATAATTTTATCTAACAACCCCGAAAGAGTGGGATGTTAAGAGACGAGATAGTTTAATTAAACAACCCGACTTGTTTTTTGAAAACATTACGTAGCTCGCTGAAAAAAAAACTTAACCTACCAACGCCAACACATTACTACATGCAAAAGAGAAAATTTCTTAATTGTTCTATTAATTGCTTGAAAAAACATTACATTGGATTTATTCTGTTAGCTGCTTGATGATTTCGGGTACCGGATCACAACTTGATTTTTCTGTTAACTGACTAGATTAATTGGGTTATCTACAAGGTAATATATATGCCACTGCTATAACTGCTATATATATATATATATATATATATATATATATATCCAGGCTCCTGTGGACATCCAAGTTTGCACACCGATTTTTTTGACATAGTAAACAATTTTTTTGAGTTGATTTTTTTTGTGTGGTATTTAAACATTTTAAGGAACCAACATAAAAAAACCTCAATAAAATTTTAGCTTATTTTTTTTAGATGGGTCCCTTGAAATTTTTAAATATCACATGAAAAATTCAACTCAAAAATATTTTTTTTGATATTTAAAAAAAATAGGTTTGCGCCAGCAAGTATGCAAACTTGGCGTGCACAGGAACTTTCCTCTCTCTCTCTCTCTCTCTCTCTCTATCTATCTATCTATCTATCTATATATATATATATATATATATGGTGTATATATATTTGATATAAATTTTTATTATTTGGTTCATTATCATTTTCAATGAACTTGTAGGAATTAATGTCACAAAATATTAGTCCTACTCATGTGGTTTCCTTACCACTATTAAAATCTTATCAATGGAATATCTCTAGTGGTGATGATGATAAAGATGTTGGTGGAACTCATAATGTGATTCAACAAGGTACAGAAGAATGTAATATATTCGAGCAAGACTATATATCTTTCTTTCTCACTAATAAGGTAATAATATTATTTTTGAATCACGTTAACACTTACTAATATGTATGTGCTTGTATTACAATATATTTTATTGTATTTATAGGTTTTTGATTCACGGATGAATTAACAACATGGTGTAAATTTGTTGGAAAAATATGTGGTGGTGTTGTGTGCATTAAAAGATCAGATAATAGAAGGTCGACGTGGATGAGTAATGTATTTTTTTGTGTGTGTGCGTGTGTGTGTGGGGGGGGGGGGGGGTAGTACAAAAAAAATCAAGAATAAATTTTTTGATAAGTATGGGTGTCCATTTTTACTTAAAGGAGTTAAAATTCGAGATAATGAAAAGTGGAAAGTGCAAGTTGTATGTGCTATGAACAATCATTCACTTGATAAAGATACGACATTTGAAGTCGCTCATATGTTGAGAGACTATCCGTTAGTGAGGAAAAATAATGTATTGATGGTCCCTTTTTAATTATTATACGGAAAGTGTTTTAAGGATGACACAACAAATTTCTCTTTTTATGAAAACCCTTTTTCCAATTTTTAATTTGCACCAAGTTGTGAACAATTTTCACTTAACCAAATTTTATCTTGATTAATACTAAACATCCATCTAGTGATTAAATCAAGTAAAATAAAGTAAAGAATAATCACAACGTCGGATGCATGAGGAAAACCCCAACAAGAAAAAACCTCGGACGGTCCAAGCCAGACAATCACTATGAATGTGGATTTACAACGAACAGACACAAGTCTTACTCAACGACTCAATCCCCACGAGACTTGACGCTCTTATGATCTTCAACCACTCCTCTCACAGTACCCAAACAGAAATTCCTTCTTGCACGATGCTCGTACATAACACACGCGTCCACGTATGTCTCGGTGTCCACCGATATGGCTTGTAACGTCTACGAGGTTTAAATCGGACTCCACCGAATCTTCACCGCAAAACCAACAATGTTCAAGTGTAGAACAACTATTATTGGTGCCCAAAGATCACTATAGCATATATCAATGATAACTCGAATCTTTGAAACTCTAAGGTTGTGTTTACTTTGGAAAACCTTAGAAAACTTGTGTGCAGAAACGTACTGGTTCGTAAACAGTTTTTTCAGAATGCACACTTACGAAATCTGAAGGAAACACGCCTATAAATACTTTTCTTAAGGAGACAAATTGTTCATGCGAAATGGTATGTCGCTCGAACGACAGACAATCTCTCTCGAACGATGTGTCACGTCGTTTGAGTGACGAGCGTATTGGAGTTTAAATTAAAACCAACTCTGAAATAAGAGTTTAACTTAAATTCAACTATAATCCATCCTCATCAGATTAAAACGAGGTGTAAACCTTTTCAAACACTTATAAAAAAATTTAAAAACATTTATTTAATAAAAATTACATCCTTAAACATTTTTAAATAAATTTCAAGTCCCATTAAAATTATGCATTCATACCCGAGTGATCTCGGAATGCAATTATTTGAAGATGAATAAACTTGCACCAATAAACCTTCGACATAATTAAATCCTTGGAGCTTTGCCGCAACATCTTCAACACGTTATAACCAGTGTGGGATCGTGACAATAAAAAATCGACCTATAACTTAAAGTTTTGTTCCAGGAATAAGTCAAAAGTATAAAATAGACTCAATTGAAAATTTTATCCTTACAAATCTCCCCCTTTGACTATTTCGGGATAAAACCAACAGTGAAATGCCTAAGTCGGGTCGTCAAGCCATATGACGCCTAAATCCCATCCCATAAACCCAAAATAAACAATTACAGGATAAGACTAGTAAAGATGGTCCGACAAGCGTAAACTGTGTCTCAATGTCTGAATATGATGTAGAACCGAAATCTCGAATCTCTAAATCATACTTACAAACATGAAACAGACAAATACCCAGTGAACTATGGAGGAACAAATGATATAAACCATAATGAAAGATGCAAGCAAAATATTTTGATACCAATTTGAAACATAAAGCAACTTTTAAATCCGGATATCAACTATGTACATAAATAAGATACCAATGTAGATATAAATGTGTGCAATAAACAAACACAGTGCTTAACAAAATCTCCCCCTACATCACATACATCTCTCCCCCTTTTATCTCGAATAGACAATCCAGTAAAAAGATTAACACGTCTAGAATGAGATAAAGCAATGAAATATATTAAGATAAACATGAAACAACTAGCTAATAATTATCAATCAAAATCAAGTTCGTAATAGTCACACAATATGAATTAACTAGGGGTGCAACCGGTACGGGTTTTTATCGTACCGTACCATTTTGGTTCGGAAAAAAATGGTTTTGGTTTCATATTATGAAATACCGAAAACTGATTTTACCGAAACTGAAAATACCGACAAAAATTTGGTTGGTTTTGGTTTTTAGATACAAAAAACTGATTTACCGAATTTACCGTACCGATATCGTACCAAAATTACCGTACCAAACTTTTTGTGCAGTGTCAAATTATTTTGGATATCATACTACTTCTATTTATTTTATTTCTCATGATTGAGTTTTTATATTCTCTTTGAATTTAAATTTATTTATTTGAGTATTTGGTTTAAGTGTTAAATAATTATGTTAATTAAACATATATTTTGTTTAATTAATCAAACATTTAACACAAAATGAATTAGGCAGCATTTTGTTAAAATAAAAAGAGCAATTTGTTTTGTTGTCTATATTTTCGTTTTGCCCTTATTTCATTTGGGCTTTATATTGTGGTTTTTGTAGAGATCTTTTTTTAGGGTTTCCATTTCATTTTTTTAACCTCTTTCTCTCTCAAAAAGCGTGGCCGTCATTTTTGTTTGAGCTCTCTCTCCCTCATTTTTTTTCTTCTTCAATCTTGGGTTGATTTTGAGAAATAATTTTTTGGAGACTTTTTTTTAGAACACCATTATTTTGTTTTGAGATTTGGCTTTCGATTTGGTGTGGTTACTTCGTTTTGAGATCGAGTTTCCGGTGACAATTTTTTTGGCACCTGCTGTATTCGGATTTAAGTTCCCTCCGTGTTTTTCGGTGATTTTTTCCCGACGAGTTGGCTTTTTCGGTGAGTTGTCTTTTTTGGCGAAGGTTTATTTTTTCGGTGTTGGAGGTGTGGATGATTTTGACTTTCTAGAGAACATTTTTTGAGGTAACAACTCCCTCATTTTTTGAGGCTCATCATCTTGGCTCACTTTCCTTAGGCACCAGCTCCCTCATCTCGTCTCACTCTCCTCCGGCGCCGACAAAAGCAAATCGGTTAGTTTGGTCTCGTATCTATTTAAATCAATTGTTCCAAATGCTAAAAATGCTAAAAATTGTACCTGTTTGTGTATGTTTCTAATTGTTCCCAAAAACTAGAAATGCTAGAAATTGTAATAGCTAGAAATGTTAGAAATTGTAACAGCTAGAAATGGGTATATCGAAATATATACTAGATTTACCGAATGCATAAACCGATTTGAAATTCTGGTATTTATCGGGAAAAAAATGAAATTATCGAAACCAAAAAACCGGTCGGTTTGGTTTTGATTTTTGTTTTGATGTACCGATCGGTAAATTGGCACGGTACGGTTTTACCATATAAAATGTGGTTTTGTTATTGGTAAAGGGTCGTTACCGACCGTACCGTACCGATTGCACCCCTAGAATTAACAATCTAAGAAGGTGTGACTAAACGAAGAATGAAGTAAAAGATGTAAGCAATATGACACTGCATGTAAATAAGTTGTCTAGAAGCAACCAGCAGTACCAAAATCATGAACAAATGTAGCACGGTATTGAAATAGCAAGGAAGCAAAAACTCCAGACGTCGCTTGAACGGTATACCCATGTCGCTCGAACGATAGAACGATGTCGTTAGAATGATAACTTTGTGTGACACAAAGCTGTCGCTCGAACGAGCAAACAAAAATTCCAGTTCCAGTTTAAAACATTAAATAGTGTTGCCCAATGAATTTTTTTTGGCAAAAATCTAACCGGAAGGGTCTCAAAACTGCAAAATAGTACCAAAATAGTAGCTAAATGAAACACAAAATAACCGAATGTGAGCTACATGCTAACATAGTACTGATGTGTTCAAACATGAATAGGAATGTATGGACATGAACTACAACAAATGAATCGCAATTCCAACACATCGAAACGATCAAGAAGCTCTAATTTATAGCTATAAATTATCAAACTTTATTGTAGCCATATGTGACAATTAAAGTGTGAGCTTAATGAACTAAACAATCAAACATGCACACAAATCCAGAATTTTGACGATTCTATGAACAATAGTGTCATGACACGATTTTTCAACGTTTAGGATTTGTAAGGACATAAATTTCTAATTGAGTCCCTGTATTGTTTTGACTTAATTCCGTGAACAAAACTGTGTTTGTAATATGTCATAGGGAGAATTTTATTTTGTCACGATCCCACTGGGTCTATGACGTATTGAAGAAATTGAAGGCGTTGCGGCAAAGCTTCAAAGAATTAAATCATGCCGAAGTTTATTTGGTGCAAGTTTAATCGTCTTCAAATTTAATTTCATTCCGAGATCACCCAGGTATGAATGCGTATAATTAATGGTGCTCGGAATTATTTTATAAAAGATAAGGATGTAATTTTTATAAAGAAAAATGTTTTAAAATGGTTTTAAGTGTTGTAAAAGGTTTAAACTTCGTTTTATGATGATAAGCTCAAAAAAGAGTTTGACTAATTTGGATCTCTTTGTTAAGAGACGTTTTAATCAGAAAGTCAAAGAAAGTCAAACTTTCGCGCTGTCGCTCGAACGACATGCTTAAGTCGTTTGAACGACACGTTTTTCTAGGCGGCATTTAAATCCTATTTAAATAGTGTTATTCATCATAGTTTCGTAAGTGTGCATTCTGGAAAACAGTATTCGGCCAGAAACTTGTTTTGCACATGTTTTCTAAGGTTTAAAAGTCTTAAACACATCCTTAGAGTTTGCAAAGATCCGAGTTATCATTCTTATATGTTTAAGTGATCTTGATGCACCAAATTTGTTTGTTCTACACATTGAACATTAAAGGGTTTTGCGGTGAAGAAGCGATGGACATCGTATTCAACATCATAGACAAATCAAAGCTAATCGGTGGACACAGAGACATACATGGACGCGTGTGTTGTGGACATGTATCGTGGAAGACGAAATTTCTGCGTGGGAACTATTGAAGAACGGTTGAAGATCAGAAGGAGCGTCAAGACCCGTGGGGATCGAGTCTTAGTGTAAGGCTAATCTGTCTTTTAAAACCATTGTTCATAGTGATTGTCTGGCTTGGGCCGTCCGAGGTTGTTTTCCCATTTTGGGTTTTTTCCTCATACATCTGGCATTGTGAGTATTCTTTACTTTACTTTACGTGCTTTAATCACTAGATGCATGTTTAGGATTAATCAAGATAAAATTGGTCTAAAGTGAGAATTGGGTTTTCACATTTGGTTTGGTGCATAATTAAAAGTTGGATAATTTTCGGAGAAAAATTGGTTTTGTTTAAAACACACATATTGGGCACTCTTCAAGATTCTTTGTGCAAACCCGTTTAAATATTTATCCATCCAAACTCCCTCAAATATATCATATTTTTCTTTTGGAATGAACATAAACTTATTTGGCCCATTTTTGGCATATGATTCTTTTTATTGCCTTTTAATTTTTTCAAGATCTTTTAAATGGTGGCTTTAACGACGAGTCAATTTTACACTCTCGTAACCCTTTCCCGTGAACACTCATCATTTTTTCAATTATAATTCTCATGATAAATGGTTCTTACATGCAAACCTCCTCTTTATGTCTACTTATGCATAGATGACAAAATTTATTTAAGAACGTCTCTCCAAACTCGAATATTTAAGAGATGTCAAACATCCATATAAACTCATGCATGTATGCAAAGATGGCATATATACAAAGTCGAATCAAAATGCATATCAACTTCGAAAAAACACCATAATACAATGGTTAAGATCATTCTAAGCATCAATAATTATGACCAATTGTCCTAGCCACATGGATAATGAAAGGAAGGGGGTCCAAGCACACCAATATGCCACATCAAACATGTAAACTCCAGAAAAACAAACCGAAAATCTTTTTGGTTTTTAACATATTTTGTCTCAAATAAAAGCAAAATCTTTTTGAATTTTTTCAAAAATATAATAAACCAAAAATCACTTTGTATTTTCCAAAAAAAATTCAAAAACAAAATCTTTTTGTATTTTTCAAATAAGACTCAATATAATACAAAATGATACACATGTCATAACACTATAAAGATATAAATCATGATGCGAAGACTAGCATATGACAAACATGGTAACATAATCCTCCTTTAGATCTAGCATGGGAAGAATCAAGTGCAACCAAATGAGAACCATGAAGTTTTAGACCTAAAGCCTCTAAATCCGATTTTCTAACCCATGTAGGTGTGACATGACGGGTGCGGGTTTTGGGAAACGAAATGCCTTTATTCCTAAACTTCCTAGGAGCATACCTAAGATTATAGAAAAAATGTCTAAGGTGGCCCTTACTACCTTAACGGGAACAAGTGTAAACACGGTGGGAATGATTACCAAAATGTTGCCCTCCCCTCACGTTCCCAGTGGGACCTCTCACTCGGTTGGTATTAGCATTTGGAATTGGAACAACTCAATCATCGTAGCCTATACCACACCTATCACTTTTGACTTGGACGGTGCCTAACATCCTCTCCAACTTTTTCGACCTAGATTCCAAGTCAAACTTAACCTTATTTGAGTTTCTCAATCTCTCCTCTAACTCATGAATCCTAGACTCAAGCACATGTCTAGACACCTCAAACTCTAGCAACTCCTTTTTCATAGTCTCCATCAAAACACGAAAATTATATCTCTATTTCTCGACGTACTATAGCTTATCCCTAAGCTTCTTCTCCTGCCCTAAGTTCCTCAATCAAAGCATCATTATTTTCTATGGCATGCTCATTCAACCTAGCTTGCAACTTAGAGTTAGCCTTTTTCACTTTCACCGCCTCAGCATACAACTCATTAAATGCAACTTTTAACTCTTTCACATCAACCTCCTCATCCTCACTCACTTGGGATTCAATGTCCTCGAAAGTGTCATGCACATGAGAATCTTAGTAATGAGATTTATCGTTGTCGCTTACAAGACATGCTAATAAAGAAACAAACTTTCTCTCATTGGGGGAACTTTCTCCCTCTTTCGCTTCACTATCACTTAAGGAAGCACTATAAGCTATTGATTTGTTGCCCTCTTTCTTAAGTCTAGTAGGACACGTGATAACTTTTTGACCGTACCCCTCACACCCAAAACACCTATCCGACTCAAGCCTATTAAATTTGTCACTCTTATTGTCACACCCCGAGCCCATATCCATTCTAATCATTAATTTTCATAACAATTAAATCATGATCTTCAGTCCATTTGAAATATAATCCACTTATCAATATTTATATGCATAATGAATATAATACTGTTCTTGTACCATGACTTAATCAACATCAGAGTCATATTTAGCAGGTACACAACACTATAATTAACTATGATTAACTATCACAAACATCAAATCAACCCATGCTAACACAATATATATATATATATATATATATATATATATATATATAACATGTGAGTGTATCAAAATCTTCAGTGTGACAATGAAATAAATCTCCTATGCAAACCCTAGCTCTCTCTACTGGTGCAATTCTCAAAATCTCCCATTATATGGTATCCTAACTGGTAGCGTACAAACCTGAAAATGTTAAAATATAAACCATAAGCATTAAGCTTAGTGAGGTACTCCCTTCTTGTAGTGAATTAACAGTTCTATATCAAATATGTGGATATAAAATTTAAACAATCCTGCCCATTGGCAATAACAAATCCTGGAACATAAGTTCCAACAAATCATTAGATCTTCGTTCAATTCCAATCCTGGATCATAAGACCCAAACAAATCCTGGATATTTGAATATCCATACAAATCCTAACTACCGAAGTATTAAAACCAATCCTGGATAATTTAATATCCAAACAAATTTTCTCTTAGATCTATATTCATAACCATCATATTATTTTTATATCTATATGTGAAACAATCAGAAGTACACTCACGTTGGAAATTTAACAAGCTTTCCCTTTTCCTTTATCTGGATCTTGTTCAGTCGGTTCTTATTCTCTTACTATCATTCTTACAATATTAGTATCATCATAAGAATATTAACAATTCAAAGAATAACTTCAACATAACTCAATTCATAAGCATCATATGATTCTATTCAAATCATTCATTATAAATGAAGTCCCATATAGACTCAGGTTATGATATCTAATATATTCAAATTAGAGCCCAAAACTACTTTAATGATTATTGGTAATCAAATCCTTATCATATTAGGTTTCCAACACAAAATACGACACATCATTCCAAGTTTCCTAGATCAAGATATGCCCATTTCTTTACTACATAGCAAATTCTCCCTATAGTCTCCTCTTTCATTCAGTCATCTTCCAAGAATTTTCATAATTTTTATACATCATAACTTTCTATGATATTTCACCCAATTTCAGAAAACATACTGAATAATACAAGATTAAAATTTCATAATTTTCAAAGTTCATTTGCCATGTCAAGTAAAACATTAAACATATGGTATGCATATTTACTCTTTTGGGGCAAATTTCATACCCGAACTTCAAACCATCACCCAAGATTCATTTCTTTCTATTTTTATATAATTTTTGGATATGTTATGAATATATGGTTCTATGTTAATCTCCAACTATAATTAATAAGTTTCAGTAATCATACAAAAAGATATGGAAGTTTGAATAAACAAGGTTACTAAACGAAGCAATTTAAGGGTTTACACATTCAACTTTGTTTAAACTTGCATATATCCATAGGGTCAGTAACAAATCAAGGATTTATATTATAAAAATCATAAATACAAGAAAAATAACAGGATTCATGGGTGGAATTCCCTTAGGGGCTTTTACGTAATTTTCTATGAATTTTTCTCCTCACTTTCTTCTTCCTAACCTTCACAATTGTTTTTCCTCAACCTAAAACTCTCCCAAATTGAGTTTTTTGAAGAAAGGAGGATATATAAAGGGTTTAAGTCGTTCAAACCAACCTCCACCTCCAACCAATCAATTTAAGACACTTATTGGGTATAAAGGACAAATCACCACTTAAACGGATGGACAAATTTTCCCTTGGTTAGTAATTTCGGTATAAATTCTTACTCAGACCTCCATTTTACACACCGTTTGTTGTGTTACAACCATAACTCACATGTATACAACTATATAGTTTTCACCTCAAGTCAGTTATTATGTCATAAAGGTCAGAACTAGTCTTAAACATGAGCATTCCTACCGAAAACTTCAAAATTTCATATTTGTAACTAATTCGATATTTCATGCTTTACAAAGGTAGGATTAGACTAAGAATAATGAATTAACATTATATATACTAATAAAATATTATCCATATCACTTAAGCTAATCATTATTTAAACATAATTTATCATAATTATATCTGGGTTGTTCTCCCCCAGTTAGGAAATTTTGTCCCCGAAATTGACATACCTTGGTTGTCTGAATCAAACAAATACGGATAACGCATCTTTATGGTATCCTCTCTCTCCTATGTAGCTCTTCCATGGAATGCCTTATCCACACAACTTTCACTGGTGGGATCACTTTTGATCTCAATGTTTGTTCTTTCCTATCAACGATTGCAAGTGATTCTTCCACATAGATCAAATCTTACTTCAACTCAATATGTTGTTCCACCAATACATGTGAAGGATCCACTACATACTTTCTCAACATAAAAATATGGAAAACATCATGTAATCGGGATAACTCCTGTGGTAACGCTAACTTGTAGGCAACTATCCCGACTTTCTCAAAAAGTTCATAAGGTCCAATGTAGCGTGGACTTAATTTACCTTTGTTTCCAAACCTCATAACTCATTTCCATAGTGATATCCAAAGAAACACGTAATCCCCCTTCTGAAATTCTAAATCTTTCCGTTGCTTATCTGTATAACTTTTCTGTCTGCTTTGAGCCGTTCTCATTCTATCTTGAATAATCTTCACCTTTTCAGTGGTGACTTCAATCAACTCTGGACCCTATATCTTCCTTTCATCAACTTCACCCCAACATACGACACCGTCCACCATACAACGCTTCATATGGCGCCATACCAATAGTAGATTGAAAACTATTATTATATGCAAATTCTATCAAAGGCAAATATTCATCCCAATTTCCTTTAAAATCAAGCACACAAGCTCTAAGCATATATCACAAAATTTGTATTGTCCTTTCAGACTGCCCATGTGTCTGAGGATGAAAAGTCGTACTAAACTTTAAGTTAGTACCCATAGCATACTGCAAGCTATCCCAAAATCTGGATGTAAAAGTAGGGTCCCTATCTGAAATAATAGATACCGATGCTCTATGCAATCGAATAATCTCATTAACATACAATCTAGCATACCTATCAACTGTATACGTAGTCTTGATTGCTAGAAAATGAGCGAACTTGGTAAATCTGTCCACCACTACCCAAATCGAACTCGACCCCTTCTGAGATCGAGGAAGCCCAACCACAAAATCTATCATTACATGATTCCATTTCCATTTCGGTATTGGCAATGGCTGAAGCAGACCAGTAGGTTTCTGATCCTCCACTTTCACTTGTTGACATATAAGGCACTTAGCAATAAAATCAGCTATTTCCTTTTTCATATTATTCCACCAATAATGCTCCTTTAAATCCCTATACAGTTTAGTACTACCAGGATGCATAGTATGAATGAAATTATGAGCCTCATCTAAAATTTCCTCTTTCAATCCACCCACATCAAGCACACATAACCGTTGATTATACAATAAAGTGTCATCATTCAGTATACAAAAATCTTCAGACTTACCATTTCGGGCATCTTGCCATTTCTTCTCAAGAAAAGGATCTTGAATTTTCAAATCACGAATACGAGTAGCTAATAAAGGCCTAATGCTTACATGAGCAAAGAACTTATCCCCATCTGCTAGCTTTAATTCTACTCCCATCAATCTCAACTCCATGATGTGGGCAACTCTAGCACATCGAATATAAGATAACCTGCCCGAAGCCTTTCTACTCAGAGCATCTGTAACTACATTTGCCTTCCCTGGGTGGTAGTGAATTGTAGAGTGATGATCTTTAATTAACTCCATCCACCGCATCTGCCTCAAATTCAACTCCTTCTGAGTAAATAAATACTTAAGGCTTTGATGGTCAGTAAAAATTTCACATACCTCACCATATAGATAATGACGCTGTAATTTCAAAGCAAACATAATAGCAGCAAGTTCCAAATTATGTGTAGGATAATTACGTTCAAGTGTATGCAAATGCCTAGAAGAATAAGTAATAACTTTACCATGCTGCATAAAAACACAACCCAACCCCTGATGTGAAGCATCGGTATAAATAACAAAACCATCTCCACCAAGAGAAATAGTAAGAACAGGTGCAGTTACCAACCTCTTTTACAATTCATCAAAACTATTTTCCAATCAGAATTCCATTCAAACTTAACATCTTTCTGGTTTAGTTTAGTCGTTGGTAAGGCAATCGAAGAAAATCCCTTTATAAACCTTCTATAATACCCAGCTAAACCCAAAAAACTCCCCACCTCCGTCACATTATTAGGCATCTCCCATTTTACAATAGCTTCTACCTTTTTAGGATCAACACATATACCATCTCCAGAAATAACATGGCCTGAAAATACGACTTATGATAGCCAAAATTCACACTTTCTAAACTTAGCATACAACTTCCTATCTTTCAACAGATTCAAAATAGTTATGAGATTCTTTTCATGTTCAACCATATCACGTGAATAAATCAGAATATCATCAATAAAAACTATCAAATGAATCAATAAAAGGATATATTACCTAGTTCATAAGTTCCATAAATACTGTTGGAGCATTAGTCACCCCAAAAGGCATCACCAGAAATTCAAAATGGCCATACCGAGTACGAAAAATAGTTTTAGAAATATCACTCTCCTTGACCCTCAACTGATGATAACCCGATCGCAAGTCTATTTTTGAAAACACTTTAGCACCCTTTAACTGATCAAACAAATCATCTATATGAGGTAAAGGATATTTGTTCTTAACTGTAGCTTTATTCAATTGGCTATAATCAATACACAAACGCATAGTACCATCTTTTTTTTCACAAATAAAACTGGTGCAACCCATGGAGATACACTAGGTTGTACAAACCCCCTATCAAGTAAATCCTGGAACTGAATATTAAGTTCTTTCAATTCAACAGGTGCCATTCTATACGGTGCCATAGAAATAGGGTATGTCCCTGGTGCTAATTCAATACTAAATTCAACTTTTCTTTCTAGAGGTAACCCATACAACTCACTGGGAATCACTTCTGGAAAATCTCGTACAATAGGAACATCGACTAACTATAAAGCCCCATTCCTAGTGTCAAGAACATATGCAATAAAACCCTCACAACCCTTACTCAATAATTTCCTTTTCTGAATAGAAGAAATGATGCAGCTGGGAATAATTTTCCTTTCCCTTACAAATTTAAATTCAGTCTCACGAGGCATATTAAAAACAACTTCCTTATAGAAATAATCCATAGATGCATGATATTTAGATAACCAATCCATTCCTAGAATTATATCAAAATCAGAAATATCCAATGGAAGTAAATCTATTATTGTATCTCTAACCCCCACAGTCAAAACACAATCACAAAAAACATATTCAGCTACAACCATATCTCCCATAGGCATATAAATACCCAAACCCACATCTTAACGAGTGCATGGTTTATTCAGGTATACACCAAAAGCATAAGACACTCAGATTTATAATGCCCCTCCTCTTTACAAAAGAAACATGTAACAACTCTCGTCGGTGCCTCACCTTTTCCTGACCTCCTAACCAGACTAGAAGATTCTCTACCCCTAGTATCTCTTCCAAATCTCCCCTGACATCTACCACTATCTCCACCACCTCTCTAAAATTTTTGAGGTTCCATCTTAACACTTCCACCCTCACCTCCCTTAGAATGAGATGCGTCGAATATACTTTTCTTAAAACTCTCTCTACTCGCCAACCCTTGGTTCATTTGCCTTTCTGATATCGTGGCTTTATTTACCAGAGAAGCATAATCTTCTAACTCATAAGTATCCACTCTATTTTGAATGGTCCAAATCAGTCCCTCTTGAAACTTACTACATTTCTCTTCTTCATCCTCCACATATTTAGTAGCAAATCTAGACAAAGCTGTAAATTTAGCCTCATACTTCCTCACAGTCATTTTTCCTTGGGTCAAGCTTATAAATTACCTCGCTTTCTCCCTCCTATAGACTTTAGGAAAATACTTAACATACAAAACTTTAATAACATTAGTACCTTCCATCATGGGCACCAAATGGTTTTTGGCTTCCCATCAATATTTGGCCTCCGCTTTTAGCCTAAACACAGCCAAATTTACTTTCTAGTTATCTGGAACTTTCATCACTACAAATATGGTCTCTAGATCTCTGACCCATATCTCAACTTCTGTAGGTTCCAGTGACCCTGAATATTCTAGAGGATTCAACTTTAGGAAATTCTCATGCATGGAATCTTTCATTTCCTTCCTTACCTCTTTCTCAATTCTAGCTACAGTCTTTGATTCTAGATATTTAGTTTTTTGCTCTGCCATTAATTCCATATTTCTTTACCGTTGTTCTGTCATCCTCAGTATTGCTTTTTCCATTATTTGCATCTCTGTAGGCTTATCATGCTCCCTATCCTTTCCAGCAATACTCTGTACGAGAAACTACTCCATGTTCTCTATGTTGTCCATTCCGAGGTTCCATCTGTAATTATCTGTAATAGAACAAAATTCTAACAACCAATATAAATGGTTTACAATACTAAACTATTGGTTACTACCTAAACATTTCATAAATGTAACATCCCGCCCGCCCGGGGAGATCGAACGGAGCGCTGCTCAATGATAAACTAAATTCAAATCCACAATTCACGAGGTATAGAGCATCTAATTCCCAAACAATAAAAGAGAACTAGGAGTCACAAATCTCTTCAAAATACAAATACAACAATTCTCTCGAATAAATTAAAACATCTAACTCAAAAATAAAATACAAATCTCCAATGCTCTATACATCAAAATAATACAATCTTCTCATTGTATTCTCGAATATTCTTCCCAAAATAATCCACGCTAAAAATCATCCCAATTGGTCCATAGCACTCAAATTCGTTCTCACGTGCCAACTAAGAAAAAGATGGGGAAGTACACAATATGACAGGAAAGATGCTCAACAATAATATGTTAGTGATGAATAAAGCACAACAATACGAATACGAATACGAATACTCAAATCAAATGCGAACCTCAATAGCATTTATCAATAAATTTCTCAACAACACATTAATCGAGTCACCAGGCCTCACCCCATCCGCATATGCTTTATCAAGACATAACCCTGGAAGCAGGAATTTTGGCGGGTGCCCAACCTCCATGCCATATTAAAATCTCATGACAACGTTCTCAACGACAACATGAATAATACCACACGAATCAAAATAATTCCAACAATTATTTTTCTAGATTTCAATGAATTTAACAATTCAAAATATGAGTTCAATTAACAAGAATTCAATGGAATAAACACTCGCGAGATTTATGAGCATATTGTGTAAAAACCCCATACCTTAAAATGATCACAAGAATCATCACATAAATTTCAGCCTCAAAATCTAATCACACCATCACGTTCTTCTCGCGAAAATAATCAAATCTCGTTCTTGCCCAAACGCGAGAAAACACCAAATAAGCCTTCTAATCTAAGGTTGAAATCTTGAATAAGTTTGGGGCTATGGTTTGTATATAAAAGGGAGTAATTTTGGAGAGGTCTTCTGATTGAAAAGTTTGAGAAAAAGTGATTTGAAAAGCCAAGCTACGAATTAGTTGATATATAAAGGATTAAGAGTTTGATTAAGAAAAGAGTTTTAATCAAATACAAACACTAAAAATTTTATATCGGACGATTGGACCATTGGAATTGGATGAAATTTTACAAAGAATTACCTAAAGACGAGAGGAAGCTACAGAAAAAAATTCAGCTCGGTCGGACCGTTCAATATTTTTAATTTTTTTTTTTGCTAGGGAGTTGTATGTTTTGAGGACTCTTCTATATAATAAAAATTCAATTAAAACTCATTTTGAAATTTTCATCTTTAAAAATAAAATTCAATATATATGAGCAATAAAAATAATTTTACCAAAAACTTTATTTTCCTCTATATTTTGAAAATACCCCAAAATTACGCGGGTTGTTACAATAATTATAAAATCAACTCAATAACTTCCATCTAACTGTCACACACGTCCAAAATTAATAACCTAGACGCTCTCATACCACTAATTGTCACACCCCGAGCCCAAATTCATTCTAATCATTTATTTTCATAACAATTAAATCATGATCTTCAGTCCATTTGAAATGTAATCCACTTATCAATATTAATATGCATAATGAATATAATATTGTTCTTGTACCATGACTTAATCAACAACAGAGTCATAATTAGCGGTTATACAATACTATGATTAACTATCACAAACATCAAATCAACCCAAGCTAACACAATGTATATAATGTGTGAGTGTATCAAAATCTTCAGTGTGACAATGACAAAATCCCCTATGTAAACCCCATCTATCTCTACCGGTGCAATTCTCAAAATCTCCCATTATATGGTATCCTAATTGGCTGCGTACAAACCTGAAAATATTAAAATATAAACCATAAGCATTAAGCTTAGTGAGGTACTCCTTTCTTGCAGTGAATTAACAGTTATATATCAAATTTGTGGATATAAAATATAAACAATCATGCCCATTGGCAATAACAAATCCTGGAACATAAGTTCCAACAAATCATTGGATCTTTATCTAATTCCAATCCTGGATCATAAGACCCAAACAAATCCTGGATATTTGAATATCCAAACAAATCCTAACTATCGAAGTATTCAAACCAGTCATGTATAATTTAATATCCAAAAAAATCCTGCTCTTAGAGATATATTCATAACCATCATATCATTTTTATATCTATATGTGAAACAATCAGAAGTACACTCACCTTGGAAATTTAACAAGCTTTCCCTTTTCCTTTATCTGGATCTTGTTCAGTCAGTTCTTATTCTCTTCCTATCATTCTTACATTATTAGTATCATCATAATAATATTAACAATTCAAAGAATAAATTCAACATAACTCAATTCATAAGCATCATATGATTATATTCAAATCATTCATCATAAATGAAGTCCCATTTAGACTCGGGTTATGATATCTAACATATTCAAATTATAGCCCAAACCTACTTTAATTATTCTTGGTAATCCAATCCTTACCACATTAGGTTTCCAACACAAAACACGACACATAATTCCAAGTTTTCTAGAGCAAGATATGCCCATTTCTTTACTACATATCAAATCCGCCCTATATGCTCCTCAATCATTCAGTCATCTTCCAAGAATTTTCATAATTTTTATACATCATAACTTTCTATGATATTTCAACCAATTTTAGAAAACATATTGAATAATAAAAGATTAAAATTTCATAATTTTCAGAGTTCATTTGCTATGTCAAGCAAAACATCAAACATATGATATGCATATTTACTCTTTTGGGGCACATTTCATACACGAACTTCAAATCATCACCCAAGATTCATTTCTTCCTATTTTTACATAACGTTCGGATATGTTATGAATATATGGGTCTATGTTAATCTCCAAATATAATCAATCAATTTCAGTAATCATACAACAAGATATGGAAGTTTGAATAAACAAGGTTACTAAACGAAGCAATTTAAGGGTTTACACATTCAACTTTGTTTAAACTTGCATATATCCATACATATGCAACCAAGCATGAAAGGTTAATAAACAATAAAGGGTTTATATCATATAGATCATAAATACAAGAAAAATAACAAGATTCATGGGTGCAATTACCTTAGGGGCTTTTTCGTAATTTTCTATGAATATTTCTGAATTTTTCTCCTCACTTTCTTCTTCCTAACCTTCACAATTGTTTTTCCTCAACCTAAAACTCTCCCAAACTGAGGTTGCTGAAGAAAGGAGGATATCTCAAGGGTTTAAGTCGGCCAAACCAACCTCCACCTACAACCAATCAATTTAAGACACTTATTGCGTATAAAGGACAAATTACCACTTAAACAGATGGACATATTTGCCCTTGGTTAGTAATTTCGGTATAACTTCTTACTCGGACCTCCGTTTCACACACCGTTTATTTTGTTACAACCATAACTCACCTGTATATAACTATATAGTTTTTACCTCAAGTCAATTGTTATGTCATAAAGGTCAAAACTAGTCTTAAACAAGAACATTCCTATCGAAAACTTCAAAATTTCATATTTTTAACTAATTTAATATTTCATGCTTTATGAAGGTAGGATTAGACTAAACATAATGAATTCGCATTATATATACTAATTAAATATTATCCATATCACATAATCTAATCATGATTTGAACATAATTTATCATAATTATATCCGGGTTGTCACACTTATCTTTAGGGGTAGACTCAACCTTGTTGTTCTTGATTTTTTCAAACTTTTTGGCATCTTTCGATTTCTTTTGAAACTCATGATTTTTTTTGAAATTTTTAGCCAACAAGGCGACATCCTCAAAATCAGAGTCGGAATCATCATCCGAAATTTTATTTTCCTCCTTCCAGGCTTTCAAAGCATTACCCTTTTCTTTCTTTAGCGCTTGCTTGGAGGTAAACATATCGAGTTAATAGGTTTGTAACTCACTAAAATCTATTCAAGTTTCGTCAAATCAAGTATACTTAAGGAGTTTAAAACAGTCACTTTTGCATCAAATCTACTCGGCAAAAATCTCAAAAATTTCTTTATCACAGGGTTGTCGAGAATTTTCTCTCCTAAGTTAAACGACGAGTTGACAATATTAGACAACCTAGCATAAAACTCATCAAACAACTCATTATCTAACATCTTAATTGTCTCAAACTGTGTAGTGAGGTTTTTTAACTTAGACGCCCTAACTGTGCTAGTGCCCTCGTGAGTAAGTGCAAGTGTATCCCAAGCCTCTTTTGATGTTTCATAAGTCATAATTCTATTATACTCTTCAGGTGTGACATGTGAGGAAATAACGTGTAGGCCTTTAGAGTTGTAAAATGCAAGCATATGTTCAGCCTCAATCCATGACTCAACGGGTTTCAAACTAGTGACCTCACCCTCTCGTGTTACTGGTGGTGACCAACCCTTTTCAACCACTAACCACACACGCTCATCAATAGATTTTAAAGCACTTCTCATTCGCATTTTCCAATAAGCATGATTTGTTCCGTAAAAAATAGGAGCACGAAAACTTTCAAAACCTCCAAAATTCATTTAAAAAACACAAGGGATCAAACCCAATATAAATATGTTTCTAGCTCTGATACCAATTTTATGGTTCCATTTTAATTCTTATGCGTAAAGTGTTTTAAGGATGACAAAACAAATTTCTCTTTTTATGAAAACCCTTTTTCCAATTTTTAATTCTCACCAAGTTGTGAACAATTTTCACTTAACCAAATTTTATCTTGATTGATCCTAAAAATCCATCTAGTGATTAAAGAAAGTAAAATAAAGTAAAAAATACTCACAATGCTGGATGTACGAGGAAAATCACAATGGGAAAAACCCTCAGATGCCCCAAGCCAGACAACCACTATGAATGTGGATTTACAACGAACAGACATAAGTCTTACTCAACGGCTCGATCCCCACGATACTTGATGCTCTTATGATCTTCAACCACTCCTCTCAAAGTGTCCACGCATAAACTTCTTCTTCCATGATGATTGTCCATAACACACGCGCCCACGTATGTCTCGGTGTCCACCGATATGGATTATAACGTCTATGATGTTGAAACCGGACTCCATCGAATCTTTATCGCAAAACCAATAATGTTCAAATGTATAATAACTCTTCTTTGCTATATAAAGATCATTAAATCATATATCAATGATAACTTGGATCTTTGAAACTCTATGGATGTGTTTACTTTGGAAAACCTTAGAAAACTTGTGTGCAGAAACGTACTGGTTCGTAAATAGTTTTTTCCGAATGCACACTTACAAAATCTGAAGGAAACATGCCTATAAATAATTTTTTTAAGGTGACATCTTGTTCATTGGAAATGGCATGTTACTTAAAAGAGATGCGCATGTCGCTCGAACGACATGCAATCTCGCTCGAACGATATGTCAGGTCATTTGAATGACGCGTGCATTAGAGTTTAAATTAAAACCAACTCTGAAATAAGAGTTCAACTTAAATTCAACTCTAATTCGTCCTCATCAGATTAAAACGAGCTGTAAACCTTTTCAAACACTTATAAAACATTTCAAAAACATATATTTAATAAAAATTACATCCTTAAACATTTTAAAATAAATTTCGAGTCCCATTAAAATTACGCATTCATACTTGAGTGATCTTGGAATGTAATTATTTGAAGACGAATAAACTTGCACCAATAGATCTTCGACATAATTAAATCCTTGGAGCTTTGCCGCAACATCTTCAACATGTCAGAGTCTGTGTGGGATCGTGATAATAAAAAATCAACCTATGACTCAAACGTGTTTTGTTCCGAGAATACGTCAAAACTATACAATGGACTCAATTGAAAAGTTTATCCTTACATGTATGATATGTGTGTTTGTGGGGTTAAACCAAGATAGATTCTTCGTTTTCTAAAAAGAAGAGATCCACATAATTCTTCAACTTGAGAAGTAAGGGAGGATTGAAATGCAACAAATAATGCACATAGTGGATAAAAAAATATATAGAATTTCACAGAAGAGATTCAGACAAAGACACGGTGTCAGATAATTAATTGCACATCCATATTCCACAATTACCAAACTCTCCCCGTAAGTGTTACTAATGGATTATACTTACGAGACTAATAGACATGACATGCCCTTACTACAGATAGTCAGGGTTACATCAACCAATAAAACTTTTATTGTGGTGCATGGATACCTTAAAGCAGAGAAGGAAAGTAGTTTCGTTGAAGAGGTATGTGGGTACATCTAATGGTGACCTCATAAATAATTTAAGAATGATAGATGAACTCCTAACATCCCAAAATGTAACTACTAATGCTTCATTCAATAAATCATTGAATTTGAATAAGCACATTCACCGGATTTTCGAATTTAATCAGTTAAGATGGCTCATTTCTTGCACTGCATTGGAGATAATATCTGAAGAAAGAGAGTGGGGGTAATGGTGTGTCTATATGTAGATGCGTATTAAAGAGAACACATGGTCATCCTTATGCACACAAGATAATAAGATATCAGCGTGAAGGGAGGGGCATACTATTATCGTCAATTCATCATAAAACCTAAAAATGATTTTTGTCACTTTTCATCCGCAAAGAGTTGTCACAGTAAAAAAACTTGATAAAAATATAGAGCCTTTGTTAAGATCTTTGATCATGACAACAAGTTATCATGGTCGTATCACGGTTGAAGACCTCGACAAGGGTGTTGTCACGGTCGTGTCACGATTAAAGACCGTGACAATGTGCATTTATTGTCACGGTCTTTGACCCTGAAAAATCCTAACCACCTATTTTTCTCAGGCGATGTTTCACCAAAACGTATCTCTTTATCTTAGACACTTTCTCTCAAATAATTCAGACAACCATAGCTTCCAATCGTTCTCTCTCTCACATGGTTCGTTTATTTATATTTCTGTATTGGCATTTTTTTAGTTCTAAATTTTTTATTTAATTATCGTAGTTTGATGAATTAATTTGATGCGCATTGTAATTGTTACGTTCCAATCCTAATAATTGTTTTCATGATTATATTTCTGAACCAAATCATTTTCTCATATATATGTTTCTACTACTAATAATTTTTGCAGGAAATGTCTTCATCAGGGCATCAGGGAAGCGGGGGCGAGGAAGTTTCATCTAACACTAGGACTTCAAAGTGGGACAAGTTGGGGATCTTAGTGGAGAACAAGACGACCTTACAAGTTAGGGCCTTGGAATTTCACAAGACAATTATTGGCCCCGAGTATTAGAGAAGTAGACTAAAACCATGCGTCATGCAATAGCTTTAGTTATGGATTTATTGTTAAAATAAAATCAATTTCTCTTGTTTTAATGAGAATCATGTATGGACATAATATTTGCATTATTTTATATATTTCCGGTGTCTTTTATTTTACTCAGTAGGTGTTTTGGTGTGTAGAGTACGACCTACACACAGACGAATAGATTACCAGTTCTTGTAGAATATAAGTTTTATCGTTCACAGTCTTAGATAGAACTAGACACACCATCAGTAAGGCTGTAGCACAGTATTTCAGTAGGTCTATCTTGATTACTAGAAACTATATAGCTTCAACTTATTATGCTAGTACACTTTATGTGTATTGAATGGGACCACCTTGAGGTCATTGTCTTTATACTGATTTTATAAGACAATGCAAATCTCGTGATTATTAGGTTTACTTAAGGCTCTTAATTTGGGTATGATTGATGGACACATACACTAGTTATTTATTTCTTGACCTTTCAGGTGAGATTCATTATTGGATTAATAATCTTATAGATTTGGTAATGGTGATTATTGTATGGTGAAAGTCTTTTATGAATGGAATCCACGTATCGGTATAGAGACTGGTGATACCCTCTTGAAATGCTTATAAGTTTTGCATGTGTCAAATCCCGTAGGTGGATTATGTTAATCCGACACTACAAATAAGTTAAGTTGGATCGCTCAAGGACTTAAAGAAATTAATCAAATAAATTACCAATAGTTTATTTTATTAACGAGTATCTGTAATCATAACATGGGGAGAATTAAGTAATTAATAATGAGGAGCTCGAAATATAATTTTGAGTTAAGGAGAAGTTGCAATTATAATTATTTAGTGGTATTAATTATAATTAAGGGATAGAGATTAGCATCCAGGAAGGATTATGGTTTCTCAAGCCCATTAGGATCCACATCCTTATCTCTCCTTAGGGTCCCTACTATATCCTATATATATGCACCTAAGGCTCATTCTTTCTTAATCTAGCCGTTACTCTTGGATACTCAAAAGACCTAAATTCAGACTTATGAGAAAGAGAGGCAGCAAAAGAGGAAAGAGGAGAAAAGAAGGTTGTCACGAAGTAAGAGCCCACCCTCTACTTGTGACTGTTCATATAAGGAATATAGTACAAGGCTGTGAGGTCATCGAGCCTGCATTCTTAATCAACTATCATTACATATTCTGTTCGGGCAAAAATGAGATCAAATCAAATAGATCTCGGAAGGTAAATCTTGTATGTGTAATTTTTTTATAGTTAAATCTATATGCTTTTTTAATAGACCCTTGGACATATGCTCCAACACATTGACTGGGGGAAGGTGCCCTATGAGCTTAAGATGACCATTTAGGGGGCATTACAGGTACTTGCTTGACTGAATAATATTTATATTTTATTTTATAATTCAAATACTACTAACTCACTTTCTTTTTGCTTTGTATTTGTTTGACAGGAACAATTCGACTTTCCCCACAAGCACGCGACTCCATATTGGAATAACTAAGAGATCAATGGAAAACATGGAAGAAAAATATGAGTGCACGGTATTTTGGCTGGGACCGTGAGTCTGTCTTATGACGTAGGGATACAGTCCTCGAGAATGATCTAATCTCATTGACAAGATGACAACAGTTTGTTGACAATGAGATATCGGATAGGCAATTTTCCTCTCGTGAAGTTGGGGGGGAAAATCGGGCCAAGAAAGTCGATGTGCACTACTCCGAGCGTATGTCTTATTCCGAAATGGAGCATAGGATGGTAAATTTTGAATGTTATTTCATTTCAGTTTAATTTTATTCTATTTAGTGATAATTATATACTAATTTACTCATTTTGAATTTTTTTTATTTCAAGAGACGAGGAGAGGTCCTAGGGGTAAGCCACATAGGCTTGATGCCTGTCAATTCGAATGAAGAAATGGAAGGACAAAGAGGTGAATTCGACCGTGGAAAAAACTATTATAAGTTATAATTTTAATTACATTATCAAAATAAAAATTTATAATCACGCACTTTTATAATTAATTCATCTAATCATGTACTTTTTTGTTATTTTAGGAAAAACTCAAAGAAGTTTATAGCTCACAAAGTGATGTCAATATGGCATCTGTTAGTACGGACGCACTTAGCTAAGTGCTCGGGCGGGATCATAAAGGTCGTGCTCCGGGGATGAGATCTTGGATGGGGAAGTTGAGGCTCATCGGGATTGCATTGATCAACAATGGTCTAGCACCCAAGGTGGACGAGTTGTAGACCAACAACGCCGAGAAGTTTGAGAACTTGGAGAAAATATGGAATAAAATGCTTTCATTTATCAAGCATGCTCTTCAATGCCGAGATGGGTCCAACCCAGGGAAGGGCAAGGAGAAAGTGGTGGATGAGGGGACCACTACTCTGTCTTTCTCACCTTCACCTTCACCGATAGCCCCCTCCTCTCCATATGACACATTCACCACCCCACCCCACCCCTCATCCCAACTAAGCCATTTACAATTGGTTGGGATATAGTGTATTTGATATAATTACGGAGTTTTAATAGAATAAATAGTGGGTTAATGGACCCGAATATATGCCCAGGTTACTTGGTGTATAACTGTCCATTGCAACCACATGAGGCTCGAGTTCATGTCATGAAAGTGTTGGTGAAAAAAGAGAATGAAGCTGTGTGGTTGAACGAATAGTGCGATGTACGAACTATTGAGAGTTGTGTCAATTTCTATGTAGTATGTCCTAGCTTTCTCCTTCAAGTTGATAATGAATGAACAATATGTAATACTCCCATTATTATCTGTTTAGTGTTTGGTTTTCATAAATATTGAATGGTGTTTAGGGTTTGATAATGAATGATTATTATATGAACTAATTTCTTATTTATATTTGTTTAATGTTTGATTATTAAGGTTTTGAAATGTTGTTTGCTGTTATTTATTGATAAACTATGTCATATATATGTTGTTATGAGTAATAATATACTTCTGGGCAGTGGCATTAGCCATACCGCCGAATAGTTTATTTATACTGCTGCCCAAATTTATCATGGACTTTGACCGTGACAAGGATAACTTGTCATGGACTTTGACTGTGACATGTTCATGACAAGCATAGTTATTAAGGACATTTCACGATCAAAGACCGTGATAAGTTATCCTTATCATGTCCTTGTCACGATTTTTGACCTTGATATGTCCTTAACAACTATGCTTGTCACTCTGTACCATGTCACAGACTTGTCAAGGTTTTTATCCGTGACATGTCCATGACAAGGTCAAACTTGTCACAAACTTTGACCGTGACATGTCCATGATAAATTTGTTGTCACTGTTGAACATGTAACGGTCTTTGATCGTGACAAGAATGACTTGTTAAGGTTTTTTATCGTGATAAGTCGCCAATTTTGGTGTAGTGCATCCACATTGGAGGAAATTGAATGACATTTCAGGTGTCATACTTGGGAAGTCACTTGATTGTGACTTAGAGCTATCATTATTCAAGTAGATATTCGATGGTGTAACTAAAGAACAAACATGCATGATGTTAAAATACATCCGAGAGGTGAGAAATTCTATTTTTTTCTTTATACATTTTATCCCGTAACTAAATCATGTTCTCCAATATTGATTTAACTTAAGACTGTTCTCAGATATATATTTTCCCTGTAATGCACAAATGCCACGTTTCAGATGGATATATATTAATATATACACCGGCTCACATATCAGCATACAAGTAAATATACAACCAAGATATGTGGTAAGTTTTAAACCATGTCTTATATATATAAGTAAACATCTACATCAAATATGTACGACCTTTCCAACTGACTGACATAAGTTGTCCACCTTATATTTTCAAAGTATAATTAGCACAAGGATATACAATTAGTTAAGTTGATTGACATAAGTTGTCCGCTTTATAAAAATATTTTTTCAATATATAATCAGCACCACTATATATTTTCAATCAACGAAATTCTACCACATTTACAGAGAGATCTAATTATAATTAAGACAAAGTCCAAAAATTACACACACGAACAAATAGTTAGCCACACGTTGGTAACGGGTTAGTAAATTTTTATTTAGTATCATCTATCATCAACTCACATATTTTTAGTATATTTTGTTGTCAATAGGTTAGTAACCCAACTTCCACCAACTTGGCACAACCTTAAAAGAAAAAATTTACTAAAGTCAGACCAAGTAAGAATAAGAAGAAAGTATAATCAAAGGAAGATTACAGTACCGAATGAGAGCCATCAGGATTTGATTTCACAAAGACACTAAAGGAGAAACAAAGCGAACAGTTAGTTACAAAGCTTAAGACCGTGACAGAATAGAAAAGTAAGAAACGAAAGACAACATATGGTCCTAACACGAATGAGCACAAAATTGCGAAATTTATTATTCGTGATTTTTCGAATGTGACACCAGATGGGCACTGCAGGTACGGGTGTTGTGCCATGTTATTACATATGAGTGTAGATGACTGATGGATGATCGTGCGTCAACAAATGTTGATCGAACTACGCAAATATAATGAATTGCACTTGCCAATGTTAGGCGGTGATAAAACTTACAAAAAATGTTGAGGACAACGTTAGACTTTTTTGACACAAATGTGTGCACCGTCGATATTGGATGTTGTTTCCAGCTATGGGTTGCTTGTTTGCCACTACATTCAATTGTGAACTTTTTGTGTCTTCTACCAAAAAAAATATCACATACTTGCCCCTACGAATTGGACCAACCACTGACGTTGTAACTATTGTGGCCATCGTATTATATGATTATAATCATTTCATATAATTATGTCTCAAGCAAGGAGCTCCCATGCCTCACATTCTTTCAAGATGGGAATATCATTGTTACCCAAATGCTCAACGATGGGCAGATTTAGTGAGTGATATCGTTACTAAGTGGGACAACCTTATAGGTTGCCCATCATTAGAGTTGCCTTCAATTCAAATGAAGATTGACAAATGTATGTAACATTTTTTTAATTCGTTTCAGTTCTTAAATTTACTTTACTATTTATTATCAATTAATTATATTACTTTTTACGTATTCTTAACAATGAGACGGAGATTTAAACATATATTATTGCGCGATTAACTTACACACCACCAACTACAGATTCAAAGGTATGAAAAATGCACAACCGTTGCATTATTTTTTAACTAAACCTCATACGTATAACTAACAAATGTAACCTTTCTCTTTTTTTTTGGTGGGGGTGGGGTGGAGGGGAGGTTGCAAGACAATAAGGATGAAGATTATCTCAACAACGTATTTTGGAGGATTCTATTGGTCGACAATCATTTAGTTGTTTAAGACATTTTTTAACTAGTGCATAAATATTAGTTTTTTGAATGTTATGATTTTAAGAATTTAATTGTTACATTTTTCATCATTACATCATTAATATTTTGTAGAATGTTAATTATAAATATAGTTTTTATTATCTTTATTTTAATTTCTTGCATTTCAAACTTTTTTCGTACGTTATACGTGTGATACATAGAGAAAAAATAACCAAAAAAAGGTAGAGCAAAAATAAATTTACGAAGAAATGCCCCAAAAAGAAAATAAGAAAGAAAACAAAAGGAAGAAAAAAAATAAAAAAACAAGTTTGTTGAAAAAGTGAAAAGTATTATAAATGAATAAAGCATATAAAAAAAGAAAAAATGTTTAGAATATTTGCATGTGTATTTAAAATATATTTTATTTTTCATTTATACTGCCTCATAAAGTGAAGTATATTAAAACTGAAATAATTAAATAAAATTTGGGGATTGAAATAAGGGTCATTTACTCTTTGGGTTACGTTTGTTTATAATAATTAATGATTGGGGTAGGTTAGTTTTTGTATTAGTTAGTTGGGTGTTGTTTTAACGATTTAAGCTAACATCCGTTAAACAATAACACCTTTTTTTTTATTAACTACCCCAAATACCCTTATTATTAAACAATCTCTCTCAGCCTTTTTTTTTTGTTAATAACCAACCGTTTTTTTCAAAACCCACGATATCATTCTCTCTCTCTCTCTCTGAGAAAAACCCAAAATCTCTCTGCCCCTCGCCGGATTTCCTCTCCCCCGTTGCCTTTCCCTATTCCCCGAGCCACCTTACACACCGTTGATTCTCTCTCCCCCGGCCACTCCCTCATCCACGTAGAACCTGCTCCATCTTCTTCTTCTTCTAATTTTTTTTTGCTCTTTGCTACCACGGAAGAAGCTTTAAGCTTCTGTAGCTTTAAAACGAGGAAGAAGCTTCTCTCTCGCTCTCTCTCTCTCTCTCTCTCTCTCTCTCTCTATATATATATATATATATATATATATATATATATATATATATATAGCCATTCTCTTAAGCGGACTTCCTTAAAGAACGGATTAACGAACTTTTGTCCTTATCCGGCTGTGGTCCCCTCGTGGTCCATAAGACTTTTGTTATTTTCTTTAGATGGCCCCCCTCTTGTCTTATACTAAAACCCTATTTGAAGACTGTGTATTTAAAAGAATTGTAATTTAGACCCAAATTGATATCAAGACCTTAAGAACTTTAGAAACTCACCAAATTCCGACCAAAACCCTAATTGTGGTATCAGAGCCATAAGACTCTCCTTTTAGACTTATAGTAAAAAGACTTTAATGCCCTTGAGATTTATCCCTCGCATTTACCAACATATTTTTGGAACCAACCCATACTATCAACCTATACCCATAACGGATTTAGACCCAGTAGGTTGTTTAACCTCTCACATAGACGGTTGTTCACACACTGAACACATCCCAGCTAAACACGCAGACAGTAGATAAGTCACATCTAGTGATATTAATACCATAATAGACCAAAATAAGTGTATACTCCTTATATTAAGACAATTAATAAAAGACACTCAAACCTTAGAAACAGAGATTAAAAAATATATCAAAAAGACTACTAGAAATAGATAACTAAATCTCAATAGACCTAGTACATGTTCTACAAGAGATAAATATTAAGACTAATCATATAGAAGTCCTTAACAAAGACATTGTAGAAATTAAAACTTTAATTAAAAATCAAGACAGTGAGTTAATTAAACTTACTAAAGAACAAGCCAAGTTTGTTCGTAGATTAGATAGTTATCTTCTTAATGGAGATAGTTAGATCAGACTGGAATGAGGTATCAAGAGACCTCTCTATTCGGACCTTATCAGACTTTTATCAAAGAATTTAAGAAAGGATAAACGATGATAGATTTTATTATAAGATAAATGAAAATAAGATTGCCAACGCTGCTAAAGCAACTAGACTCATATTATAAATATTAAATTTAATTTTTACATCCATAGTAGCTACCCAAGACTATAACATTAGCTTTGTTAAAGACTTACATTTAGATTTAAAAGCCAAAACAGAAGGATTAACCACCTTCTACACAGACTTTGTTAAATTCCAACAAATTCTAGCAAATTATCTTAATAGTATGGAAAGCCATAACCTATCCAAGATGGATAGTATTATTAATGAACTTAGACTCGACATGACCCAAGTAGAAGAAAAATACGAAGAAATTATAAAGGAAATTAAGGCCATATATAATAAACCTTCCCAAGCATAAATATACTCTCCTTTTATTCTAACTCGTTTAGATAAAATAGAAAGGACTGTAGAATATATAGAAGTTAGATTTATGCAACAACAAGAAAAAGATAATGAAGTAAAAGACTATATTACAAATGTTGCCAAATCCCTAGTTAATTCTCTAGCTAGAAATAGTGAAGAAATTTCTGAAAAGACAAGAAAAGAGAATAAGAATTTTAAAGAAAAAATCCTTAGTCAGATAAAAAGACAAAAATATTATTCAGATTTCTTAGAAAGGATTGAAAAAAGACTTGAACAAAAACAGGTTGCCACCTGTAAATTTAGAGAACCTCCTCCTATAGAAACTAGAGAAAAGAATACCATAGGTAGACGAGTCATAAATGACGGATTAGATAAGACTAATAAGATAGTTAACTCTATCCCAAATATTAGACAGAGTAATCATATGCTCCAAAGACTTAAGGATTCATCCTCTAATGTTAAAATACAGGATAATCTGTACAAAAGCAGTATATATATATATATATATATATATATATATATATATATATATATATATATAGAGAGAGAGAGAGAGAGAGAGAGAGAGAGAGAGAGAGAAAGAGGATCTCATGAGGTTTTCCAGTTTGAGTTCCCTGAATGGGGCCTATTTTTTTAAATAGTAAAAAAAATATCTTCAGGATGATTTTTTTATGATTTTTAAACATTTCAGTAGGGGATATAAAAAAATCAACTTAAAATGAATTTTTTTACAATTTCAAAAAAATGGGTCAAATTTTGTTAGTTTTTAACCGCTTAAAAATAACTTATTAACTGACACAATTTGACCGATTTTTTTAAAATAGCAAAAAAATTCATTTTGAACTGATTATTTTTTTATGGTCCTACTGAAATATTTAAAAACCATTAAAAAAAATCAACCCAATTTTTTTTTTTACTATTTTAGAAAAATGGACCTCATTTAGGGATCTCAAACTGGGACCACACTTGATCCTTCATATATATAACCCTCAAATACATGGCCGGAGCCATTTTTTTCTCTCTTTATTTTCCTTATGTAGCTCCATCGTTTTGTTTTCTCTTTGTTTTCTTTTTTTGTAAACATTTTGTTCGGAGGATTTAGAGTTTGAAGGTTTGAGTTAATTTTTTTGCTAGAGGTTTGGGTTCGATTCATGGCTGGAATTTTTGGGTTTGATAACCGGAGTTTTGGTGGTCGGTGGTGTTTAATGGTTGAATTTTTTTTTTAGGCCAAAGCTTTTTTTTAATATCATTTTATTAAGTAAAATGATTTCAGGTTGGATTTTTTGCTGGAGCGATAAATTTTTATAGTTGGATTTTATAATCAATTCTTTTGTTGGATTTTTTCCACGTCTTTTCATTTTTTTGGCCGGAGGTTTGGTTGGAGTTTGAGTTTGCTCGGAGTTTGGAGTTTGGGTTTGGCTGAAATATTTTTTTTGAAATATATTTTTTTGGCCGGAGTTTTGACTTACATTTTGGAAATATATTTTTTGGCTCCAAGGTTTGATTGCAAGAGTTTTTTTTTTTTTTTTTTTTGTCGGAGGTTTGTATATAGACAGTGTATATATACAAAATCTGTTCATATATATATTTCTTAAATATATATGAAAATTTTCTATTTTTTTAACGATTTTTAACAATTTTCAAAATTATATTTTAACTATTTTTAACAACTTTTTTAACAGTTTTTTTTCTTCTAAATATTTAAACCTTATATATATATATGTATATATATATATATATATATATTTCGAAAACAATTTTTACTAAATAGTTTTTGTAAATATTAAACAATTTTTAGAAATATTAAAGTTTTTATAAATATTAAACAATTTTTATCAAACTTTTTTTTATAAATATGAAACAATTTTTATCAAACCTTTTTTTTTTTATAAATATTGAAGAGTTTTTACAAATATTAAACATTTTTATAAAGATAAAATATTTTTTTATAAATATTAAACAATTTTCATTAAACAATTTTTATTAAAAAGTTTGTATTAAACAGTTCTTAGTAAACAACATTTTTTTATTAATATCAAACAATTTTTATTAAATAGTTTTAATTAAAAAACTTTTATAAATATTAAATAATTTTTATGCTTTAATTTGAAAGACAAAGATGTCATTTAGCATGTAAGAAACAACTGTTAAAGATATCAACCAACGGTTAAATTAATTAACTCACGATTTTCCTTACTTTTAAACCCAACAAACTAATATGAAAATAAACAAATCATAAACACCAATTATTATAAGGGTCAATTATTTAATAGTCCATACTATAAATATATATTTTTTAAAAAGGACACATATTTTTAGTTTAACCCATTTAGTCCCTAAGTAGGGGTGACAATTCATGTGCGTCGTGTCGTGTCATGTCGGGTTCGTGTCAAGTATTAGTCATCCCTAACCTGACCCATTTAACTAATCGTGTCAGATGAGCAAACACTAACCCGACCTATTTATTATCGTGTCGTGTTCGGGTTGCCCGCATAACCCATTAAGTAAAATATAAAATAATTTTTTTCTTCTCTCTTAACCAATCATACTAATCATAGGCCTACAATAACTTAAATTTAATCAATTTCAACTTCTTTCAACACATAAATAATTTATCATCCGATTTTGCATGAATTTTATAGAATGCCTATTAAGATATATAAATTATCTAATATATTCTCCATAAAATACGAGTTAAGCGGGTCTATTCGTATCATTTTCGAGTTATACGTGTTTGACACTAATCCAACCCGTTTATTATTCGTGTTGGCGGGTCGTGTCATATTCGAGTTCGTGTCAAGAAATCGTCAACCCTAACCCGCTAACTTCGTGTCGAGTTCGTGTCGGGTTATCGCGTCGTGTCAAAAATTGCCACCCTATCCCTAAGCACTCAATATTCCCTTATTTTTAGAGATCCGCGCCAGCGGCACTCCCTTTTCAAAATATGTGGCAAAGGACTTTTTGAGGCAAAATAAAAAGACTTGAACTAAATGAGTATTAAAAAATGTTTGAGGGGCTATTTGGTATATGTCCCTTATTATAAACAAACAAATACCAAACACTGAATAAACCTTGAAACACAAGTTTCTCATTAAAATAATCAAATTTTGGGTTACCTCGAAAAGAAAATTGAGACCACGAGAGAAGTGAAGTTGTTGAGGACAGGACCAAGGAAAGATTCATACATAGTATTACAGCCACACATACCAGTCTTGCCGGATGGGTCCACAAGGGAGGTGATTGTATACATATATTCTCGAATAATGGTATGGATATCAAAATTTTCTGTAAAAGTTTCGTTTATTTTTTCTACTTAGTTATTAAGTGTTGCTTTGAGTTATGAGTCCTGTCAACACACGAAAAATTATTGTTTTTAAGAAAAATTTTAAAGAATTTATTTGAAGTTAATAGAAGACTCAATTTTGAAAAATTTTGAAGAATTTATTTAAATAATTGCCTTGAGTTATGGTCCCGTCAAGAAACAAATTATTATTGTTTTCAAGGAAAATTTTGAAGAATTTATTTAGGACGAATAGCAATACTCAATATTCTCACGTCTTTACAGGAAAACTTCAACACGCACAACAACATAAGGTCTGACGAGCAACATTATTTAAATAAACTGTACCATTTACTTGGTAAATGTAGACCGTAGCTTTGATGCTGGTATCCATTTTATGTAATATCAACGGCTATTAACTTCGAAATAACCAATCCACTCGTTTGTGAAGAGCCCAGACTATATAAAAGAAAATGATTGATAGCTATTAGTTATAATATTCTCTGAATCTTACGCCCACGACTTGAATTCTTATTGCCCAGTTCATACTATAAAATCCGTTGACTTTTGAAAGTATGATGTTGTCATAGACAAAACAAACAAGCAAACAAAACATTAGATTGAAGATTAATGAGGCTCATATTCAATTGTCAAATGTACCTCCCCGCCCCGCCATCAATAGCGTCATGTCTTCAAATCAATAATATACACGAGGAGAGAGAGGCTATAGAATAGAACCCTTCAATGAAAGGTTTTACCATATTTTTGTTTTCCTCTACTTTATTCTGTCTGCTGGTAGCCTCCACTGCAGTAGACACCATTGTAGCAAATCAAAACATTAGAGATAATGACACCATTGTTTCAGCTGGTGGTATCTTTGAACTGGGAATTTTCACCCCCCGTAATTCCGAAAATCGATACTTGGGAATATGGTACAAGAAGATATCAACTGGGACAGTTGTATGGGTTGCCAATAGAGAGATCCCACTAAACAATGCCTCAACCATTCTAAGGTTCAACTATGAGGGAAATCTAATACTTGTCAACAATACCAATGGCATAGTTTGGTCATCCAACTCGTCAAGATCCGCGGTGAATCCGGTGGCACAGCTTTTAGATACAGGAAATCTTGTTATCAGGGCCGAAAACGACAGCAACCCCGATAATTTCTTTTGGCAAAGTTTTGATTATCCTTGTGATAATTTCCTACCAGGCATGAAGTATGGTTTGAACTTGGAAACCGGTATAGACAGGTATCTAACATCATGGAAGAGTAATGATGATCCTTCTCCAGGTGATTATACGAACCGGGTTGTCCCTGATGGATACCCACAGTTACTTCTGAGGAACCATTCGACTGTGTTGTTCCGGTCTGGACCATGGAACGGTCTTCGGTATAGTGGTATGCCTAATTTGGAACCCAACTCAATTTATACATACGAGTTTGTTTTTAATCAGAGGGAGATATATTACAAGTACGAGCTAATTAATAATTCAGTTTTTACAAGGATGGCTTTGAATCCGCGTGGGGATTTACAACGCTTTATGTGGATTGATCGCACCCAGAGTTGGTTAGTTTATCTAACTGCACAGATGGATGACTGTGACAGGTATGGATTGTGTGGCGCATATGGTAGCTGTAACATTAATGACTCCCCTCCCTGTGGGTGCCTGGATGGATTTCAGCCGAAATTCCAACTAGATTGGGAGGTGGCTGATTGGTCTCACGGGTGTGTTCGCGAGATTGAATTGGATTGTGGGAATGGAGATGGCTTTGTGAGGCATTCGGGTGTTAAGTTGCCAGACACGCGAGGCTCGTGGTTCAATGAGAGCATAAATCTTGAGGAGTGTGAGAGGGTGTGCTTGGAGAACTGCTCATGTACAGCATATGCAAATACTGATATAAGAAGGGGTGGGAGTGGATGTTTGTTATGGTTTAATGACCTGATTGACATCAGAGAGTATACAGAAAATGGGCAAGATCTTTATGTAAGAATGGCTGCCTCAGAATTAGGTAAAGACTGTTTCTTCACTAAGGACTTCTAATTGATCTAGCACAAAATTAAGGGGAAAATGGAGTTATAAATGTACCATTTCACCTTGAATGCATAGAGAAGTTTTGCATCCAGATGAAAAATTAATTGTTATATTGGGAGGCTATTAAGTACAGCCACAACAAAAATCCCCCTTTTTTTTTACTTCTAATTCAAATTCATTCTTCCCCCATCCAAAAATAGACTTCATTTCCCTCATATTTAATAATTTTGTTTCTTTACACTACTGTCAATTTTTGCTATACAGGGAGAAGGAGGAGGCCAAGTGTGAACAGAAGATTAAGGATTATAATCATCCCCGTAATATTGATAATAACAGTGATACTAGGTTTATGCCTATCCTTTCACGTATACATATTCAAGAGGAGGATGGTAAAGAGAGAAGAAGGTAATGTGTCTCAAATACTCAAGTCCCTTATTTTTAAGTAACAAAGAAAATTTGGAAATTTTGACTCATTAGTCCTAGTCCCATATTTCATGAAATTCCAACTTTGCATTTCTATCTCTAATCTATTCGGGATTAAATGCAAAAATAAAATAAAATCATGTTGTGCCTAATAATAATCTAGAAATCAAACTCACACTCAATCACACACAATAACAAGAGATTTACGTGGTTCAGCAATTTTCCTACGTCCATGGGGGCAGTGGAATTGTATTATCAAAAGAGGATAATTACAAACACTCTTGCTCTCTTGATTCTCTCTCAAACAAGACTCTCTATATGCTTTGTTTCTCTCCTATTTGCTAGTGTGTTTTTCTCTTAATACATAGAGCTTATTTATAGGTGAGCAAGAGAAATTAAGGCCATATAAAATGAATTAGTTGAGTGTCCACTCAGAGCACATCTTGTGGAGAAGAAGATTCCACCATCCAATGAGTGGGAGCTTTGTCATAAACAAATATACTCCACCAAATGGTGGAGTCTTGTCATGACCCAACAATCTCCACCTTGGCAAGAGTCCACCATTCAACGTTGCCCCACAAGCGCCCTTAGGCTCCACGAGCTCGAGAGATGTTGATCAAGTCCAAACAGTGTTGGAACTTGATCCCTGTTACCACCTTTGTCAGCATATCTGCAATCCCGATTTTTTGGAGTAGAATATCCCCTTCATCTATAATTTTCCGAATGAAGTGAAAGCGGACATCAATATGCTTGGTACGAGAATGATGAACCTGGTTCTTTGCCAAACAGATGACACTCTGACTATCACAGAAAACCTCCACATTTTCATGAACAGTACCCAAGTCATCAATCAAACCATGAAGCCAAATGGCTTCCTTAAAAGCTTCTCTTACAGCCATATACTCTGCCTCTGTTGTAGACAAAGCCACTGTCGACTGTAAAGTTGATCTCCAACTCACTGGTCCTCCTACTATAGTGAACACATAACCAGTAGTAGATCGACGCTTGTCAAGATCTCTAGCATAATCAGAATCCACATATCCGACTAGATGCTTACCAATTATCGTGTCTCTCTCAAACTTCAAACCGACATCCACAGTACCTTGAATGTACCGTAGTATCCACTTCACTGCCTGCCAGTGTCCTTTCCCTAGATTGTGCATGTAACGACTCACCATGCTCACTTCGTGTGAAATGTCTGGTCTGCTATACACCATGGCATACATTAAGGCACCAACCGCATTTGCATATGGAACATGATCCATCTGCTTCTTCTCATCATCTGTATCTGATGACATCAGCGCACTCAACTTGAAATGTGGAGCCAATGGAGTACTTACAGGTTTAGACTTGTTATCGATGCCAAACCTCTGAAGTACTTTCTTCAAATACTGAGTCTGTGTCAAACTGACTGTGCCTTTTGCTCTGTCTTGCTTGATCTCCATCCCAAGAATTTTCTTGGCCGCTCCAAGATCCTTCATCTCGAACTCTGAACTCAACTGAATCTTCAGCCTGTCGATCTCCACCTTGCTCTTAGATGCAATCAGCATATCATTTACATATAAGAGCAAATAGACAAAATTCCCATCTTGGAGCTTACGAAAGTAGACGCAATGATCAAACTGACTGCGTGTGTACTTGTGATCCATCATAAAACGGTCAAATCGCTTGCACCACTATCATGGTGACTGCTTCAAACCATATAACAACTTGCTCAACTTGCAAGCCCAGTTCTCGCGTCCAGGAGTTTTAAAACCATCTGGCTGAGACATGTAAATTTCCTCATGTAAGTCACCATAGAATACAGTTTTCACGTCGAGTTGAGCTAACTCGAGATCAAACTGTGCTACCAAAGCCAATAATATCTGAATGGATGAATGCTTAACAACAGGTGAGAAAACCTCGTTGTAGTCGATTCCTTCCTTCTGAGCGTAGCCTTTCGCCACCAGTCTGGCCTTGTATCTAATGTTGTCTTTGCCAGGAACACCTTCCTTTTTAGCATAGATCCACTTGCAACCGATAGCTTTCTTACCCCTTGGAAGTTGAACCAACTTCCAAGTCTGATTATTGTGAAGTGATGCCATTTCTTCATCCATCGCCTTCTTCCACTTGACACTGTTTGTATTCTGTACGGATTCTCTGTAAGTGCACGGGACATCATGATCGGTCACTGGAAGTGCATAGGCCACCATGTCTGTTAATCGAGCAGATTTTCGAGTATCCCTTTTAGGTCTGCCAGTGGCGACAGAGTAAGGCTGCTGATTGATCACCGGTGTTGGTGTTGGAACCTCCACCTCAACTGAGATTTCGTCCTCATCATTAGATTCCACATCAGGAAAATTGATTGTCTGAACAGTCCTTACTGGACTATCAAGCTCCACCTGTTATAAAGAACTTGGATTCACGTTCTCTTTCTCCGAAACTATCGGTTTCAACATTACAGACTCGTCAAAAGTAACATCTCTACTCAGAACAATTTTCTTTGATTCGGAACACCAGAGTCTATATGCTTTTACGCCAGCACTAAAGCCCAAGAATACAGCTTTCTTAGCTCTAGGATCTAACTTTGATTCAGTCACATGATAATAAGCAGGACAACCAAAAACATGTAACCAATCATAATCTATAGCGGATTTACCAAACCATACCTCCATAGGAGTCTTCCCACTAATTAAGGCTGTAGGAAGTCTATTAATGAGGTGAGAAGCATAATTTACTGCTTCAGCCCAGAATGCCTTTCTCAATCCAGCATGGGACAACATACACCGAACTTTCTCCACCAAAGTACGATTCATACGTTCTGCAACTCCATTTTATCGTGGCGTTCTTCGTACGGTAAAATGTCTGACAATTCCCTCATTTTGACAGATTTTAAGGAATGGGTCTAAAGTGTACTCTCTACCATTATCTGTTCGGAGTTTCTTGATCTTCCGACCTGTCTGAGTTTCTATCATCTTTTTTCAGTTAAGAAAAATCTCCAGAACTTCATCTTTCCGACGCATCGTATATACCCAGACTCGTCTGGAGTAATCATCAATGAAAGTCACGAACCAACATTTACCTCCCAAAGTTGCATTTTTGGTAGGTCCCCATACATCTGAGTGAATATAGTCAAGAATTCCTTTGGTGCGGCGAACAACAGTACCAAACTTGACTCGGGTCTGCTTGCCCAAGACACAATGTTCACAGAAATCAATCTTGCCTATCTTAGCTCCTTTTAACAGGCCTTGCTTTATTAAACCTTGTAGAGCTTTCTCGCCAGCATGTCCTAAGCGTATGTGCCATAGTCTGGATTCATCTGAATCGTCTGAGTTTTTGGAGACTGCCGCTCTCCCAGTGACTGTGCTCCCGTCGAGGAAATACAAATTTCCTTTTCGAGTACCTTTCATGGTTATAAGTGCTCCTCGAACCACCTTTAGGACTCCACTTTTAATGATAATATAATAGCCTTTAGCATCAAAGGTTCCCAGTGAAATGAGATTCTTCTTCAAATCTGGAATGTATCGTACATCTGTCAGTACTCTGATTGATCCATTATGCAGCTTCAATCCGATCGAGCCTATCCCTTTTATTTTACAGGCGTTGTCATTGCCCATTAAAACACATCCCCCGTCAAGCTCTTGGAAGCTTGAAAACCTGTTGGGACACATGTGATAGGAATACCCTGAATCAAGAATCCATTCCTCAGAATGGTAGGTTGATGATGAAGCGGTCAACGCTAACTCCAGGTCATCTTCTTCATTTTGTGCAACGTTCACATTTGGCTCTTTTTTCTTCTCTGTTCGGACAGTTTTTCTTCCAGTGCCCCTTTTGATGACAGTAGGCACATTCGTCTTTAGCAAGTTGTCGTCTATCAGATGATTTTCCCCTTGACTTTGAGCGGAATTTTCCTCCTCGTCCTCTATTGGGTGTCCTCTCTCTTACTGTCATCGCTTCTGATGATGAGGGGTCTCGATGGACCTGCAGATCCTTTTTTCGTACCTCGTTGTTCATCAAAGCATTGGAAACATCATTAAATTTTACCTCATCTTTTCTATACAGTAAGGTAGTAGTCAAGTGATCATACGAATCAGGCAATGAATTTAGCAATAACAGTGCCTTATCCTCATTAGCAATTTTAACAAAATTTTTATTGAAACTATCTAAATGAGTATTCATAGACGTACCGTGCTTAAATTGGAAGCGATAAAATTTCTTCTTGAGATAGAGCCGGTTTTCTATGCTTTTCGTCATGTACTTGTTCTCTAGCTTCTTCCAGAGACTTGTTGCTACAGTCTCCTCATGACAAAATACTTCTGGTCTTTAGCTAAGCACAATCGAATTGTACAGCAAGCTTGACGGTTTACAAAATTCCAATCTTCCTTCGAAATATCCTTGGGCTTGGAATCCAAGGCAATATGTGACCCTTCTCGAAGTAACAGATCCAAAACTTCACACTGCCACATGCCGAAGTTATTTGTACCGTCAAATTTTTCGACATCAAACTTTGCATTTGACATAGAACTTCTTTTCCAAGAGCTACTGGTGGTTGTCGGAGTTTGTACTTCAATTGAATCGGAAGAAGTTTCACCTTCCATTATTCCTTAGTTAGACTCCAAAAAAAAAAAAACAGATTCGACACCTGGAAATGCCTTAAAACACCACTATATGTCCCTCTTAAGTTAATACAACAACTTAAGAGCGGAATCAGCAGAAACGGAGGGCACAATTGCGTCCGGAATGGTCGAAATAGCTAGGAAAGGGCTGACTCGGTCGAAAATGGGTCCATAATGGACTGAGTTTGGACCGAGTTGACTTAAAGGGAATATTCCGTTAAAGTTAACAGAATATTCTAACAGAATATTCCTCTTCCGTTTGATAACATCAGCAGCTCGGTCAAACAGTTGACGGCTTGGTCAAACAGCACAGTGGCTTGGTCAACGGTTTCGCAGGAATTTTTTTTCTTTTTCAGTTGGCAAATTTGAGAGATTCGGAGCTCCGTTTGGTCTCTGGTTTGTTTCGTTGGACTCGTATCGACGATACGCTCCTCCCGGTGTGTTCAAATTTGAGATTTGAAGATTTTGATTTCTGGCAAAAAAAACGAACAAAGCGCCAATAACGGCTGTGTCTGGCAATAATCTAGAAATCAAACTCACTCTCAATCACACACAATAACAAGAGATTTACGTGGTCCGGCAATTTGCCTATGTCCACGGGAGCAGCGGAATTGTATTATCAGAAGAGGAGAATTACAAACACTCTTGCTCTCTTGATTCTCTCTCAAATAAGACTCTCCATATGCTTTGTTTCTCTCCTATTTGCTGGTGTGTTTTTCTATTAATACATAGAGCTTATTTATAGGTGAGCAAGGGGAATTAAGGCCATATAAAATGACTTAGTTGAGTGTCCACTCAGAGCACATCTTGTGGAGAAGAAGACTCCACCACCAAATGAGTGAGTGCTTTGTCATAAACAAATATACTCCACCAAATGGTGGAGTGTTGTCATAACCCAACAAATCATTGGCCCGAGAATCACCAATTGACATCATAAGATGTCCAATCTCATGAATATTTAAGTATCGTATTCTCCTGGGGTCTTACCAGTGAGAATCAGCATATGTCGTACATTGAGATAACAGAAGACTCAACAAAACCAAGCGATAATGAAACAAGAATGTTAAATATATAATGAATATGTTAGATTCAAAGTGCCTCAAATAGGGGAAGAGAGTACAGGTGAACATTAGGCAAATTAACAGTGTCTCAATGAATGGCGGGATCCAAATTGTGGAAGAATGCTATATTCCCATACATGTCATTCAGACTATATGTACCTTATTTCACTATATCCATATGCATTCTATTTTTGACTTTGCAGGAATAATGAGAGTCAATCCAGAGAGTGATAGCAACATTGGAAATGAGATGGAAAATTTAGATTTTCCACTATTAGATCTCGCAACATTAGCTAATGCAACCGATAATTTTTCTGTCAACCATAAGCTTGGACAGGGTGGCTTTGGACCTGTCTACAAGGTAACTTATAGATCACTAACTGGTGTTCATAATTATCTTATTTGGATCAGTGTCAAATGTTGTGAAGGCTTAAGCAGATAGTGAAATTATGACAATTAATAATAATCTCCAGGGCAAATTGGATGAGGGACAGGAAATAGCAGTGAAAAGACTCTCAAAGAATTCAAGGCAAGGACTAGACGAGTTCAAGAATGAAGTTTCATGTATTGCCAAACTTCAGCACCGTAACCTGGTGAAGCTTCTAGGATGTTGCATAGACGAAGAAGAAAAGATGTTGATCTATGAATACATGCCCAACAAAAGCTTGGATTCCTTTATTTTCAGTATGACTTTCTCAAAGCTTTATTTTATCTATTTCGAATTCATCCTCCTAGAAATGATCAATGTTTATGAAGGCAAGACATGAACTTAAATTGTTCATACTTAGGTACTGCTGTGATGGGTGACTTTGTGATCTCGCCTAGTTTTAAATGCTATTGTCAAAACATTGAGGACGGACTAAAAACGAAAGCATGGCTATTAATTAATTTGTGAAGGGAATAGTATTTGTTTTTCTTAATTTGGATAATATGAGAAGCAAACTTAGTTTATATTTTTCATTCTTGCTTCATTGCGTCCCTGAACTTGCGCTCAAGATTCATAGGGTTTTATTGAATAATAAATGGATGTCAATTTACGGTAATACTTTATATCCACTAATCAAATAAGCCTATATTAACTTGGATAAAAAATTGGGCAGGTAAAGAACGAAGCAAGTCATTGGATTGGCCCAAGCGATATAACATCATAAATGGCATCGCTAGGGGACTTCTATATCTTCATCAGGACTCGAGACTAAGAATAATTCATAGAGATCTCAAAGCTAGTAACATTTTACTGGATTGTGATTTGAACCCAAAAATTTCCGACTTTGGCTTGGCTAGAAGTTTCGGAGGAAGTGAAACTGAAGCAAATACAACGAGGATTGTCGGGACATAGTGAGAAATTTTACAACAGTGTGTAATAATTCCTCCGTCCCAAATTAAGAGTCCCTGTTTAATATTCACAAATTTTAATCTCCCAACTTTATTTTCGCATCAGATGAACATCACATGATGTTGAGCTTTTAAACCCCAGGCTGTTGAAATTTCATGCCATTTTATACACTAAGCAACCCAGAAAGGAAAACGGACTCTTAATATGGGACGCCGAGAGTGCGGAACTTCCATTGCTCCATAAGCTGATTTCTTTGATTTTTTTTCTCTTCATGGGCAGTGGTTATATGTCCCCAGAGTATGCCATTGATGGACTCTTCTCGGTTAAATCTGACGTCTATAGCTTTGGTGTATTGGTGCTAGAAATAGTGAGTGGGAAGAAAAACAGAGGCTTCTATCATCCCAATCACAACCTTAACCTTCTCGGGCACGTAAGTTTCAACAATAATGTTGCCAAATGTCTTTTTTTTTTAATGAAAAAATTGCCTAGTGCCTTTTGTTCTATGGTGTGACAACTGCTGATAAAATGATATCATTTATATACAATTGTCAGGCGTGGAGGCTTTATGAAAAAGGCAACGTTTTGGAACTTATTGATGAGACGATCGTTGAGTCGTGTAATCAAGCAGAGGTATTCCGAGCAATCCATATTGGGCTATTGTGTGTGCAGCAGTATCCTGAAGACAGACCAAACATGTCATCTGTGGTCCTGATGTTGAGTAGTGAAATTGCATTATCTCAGCCTAAACAACCTGGTTTTTTCAATGAAAGGAGACGACATCATGAAGCAGATTCTTCTTTGAATTCATCCAATCAATTTACTGTCACATTTTTTGCCCCTAGATAAAGATTTTCATGTTTATACTTTGGTTTGTTGACACATGTATATAATTATAATTCAGGCTTATGTGGATTAAACATTTTTCGCACAAGAAGAAAGCAAAACAGTTCAACACAAATAGTGTTATACATGAATGATGAAGAAACTCTCCTACATCCAAATATCGGTGGTGTGGTTCAAATCAGCGTTAACGATATATAAATGAACACTAAAAAATGAGATGAAAATCACACATTACACAACGTTGGTGCAATTCAGTAATACGGTTAGAGCTAAAATTAATATGGTCAAGGTTATAATTTAAATGTGTCAGGAATTTAGAATTGAATTGTTTTGTTAATTCACTTGTTTAAGTTAGTATATTTTGGCTAACTAAAAGTAAGGTATACTTTATTAAGTGTTTAAATTAGGGGTGTTCGCGGTACGGTAAAAACCCGTACTGTACCGTTTCGTACCGAAAATTAGTGGTAATGGTTTACATTTTTTATATGCCGAAACCGAAACTACCAAAACAATAATTACCGAATTTTTTGTGGTTGGTTTTGGTTTTAGCATTTTAAAATCTGATTTACCGGCTGTACCGCACCGAAATACTGTACCATATATTACCGTATATAACCATATGGTATATTACCGAAATACCGTATCAAATTTAATGTATATTACCATACCAATATCGAATAAAAATTGTATTTAAAACACTTCTCATCCACTCATTTTAAATTAATCAAGACCATTCATTTTAAAACACATCTCATCCACTCAGTTTTTTAGTATAAAACATGTCAAACCCTACCCACTTTCATTTTCAGCCTTTCTCAACACAAAATCAGTCGACATAAAGGAATCAAACCCTCCAGCCACAAGCTTCCATCAACACCGGTAATTTCTTAACCTTTTCTTCCTATTCTGGATCACCCCCCCACCCCCACGTTCGAAGCTTCCAGTTTGATATGCTGTTAGTTTGATATGCTATTGGGGTTTTCTTATAATAACTATTGGGTTTTTCTTATAATACTTGTTAGTTTGATATGCTAGTTTGATAAGCTTCCGGCTACTATTATAATAACTATTGGTTATAACCAATTTTATAATAACTATTGGTTGCAGAATAACTGTTAGTTTGATATGATATTGGGTTTTTCAGAATAAAAAGTGTTACCTTTTGTTCTTATTTAATCAAATTTCTATGTGATATTGTAGTTCTTGAATTTGCAATTAATAATTATATTTTTGTGCCCTTGCCGTCACATGGGAGGGAAGAATGATGTGATAACAGTGCAACAAAATATAATTTAATGTCACGACTTCGGTTAAAATTTATTTGAGTTGTAATTTATTTGTGATATTTATTTTGGGATATAATGTTTATATGTAGTTTTTTTATTATTATTTTTAATACAATTATGCAAGTGGTACAAAAAAATACAATTATGTACCGAGTACTACCAAAATTACCGCAAAGACCGTATTTTTTGAAAAACCAATTTTACCGCAAAAAACCGATTTTATCGATGTACCGTGCGGGTTGATTTTAGTTTATGGGTTAGTGTACCGACCGGTAAAACTGGTAATTTTGGTTTGATGATTTCAAAGTTGGTATGGTATTGGTATGGGCGATTTACCGACCGATACCCAGCCCTAGTTTAAATATATGAAATGTATTTGAGAAGATCGTATAGGATATGAGATAATGCATGGAGGATATGATTTTGGAGATAGGAACGATGAGGGAGAGTCTATCTTAAATTTTACGATGGCTTATGATTTTGTACTAGTAAACACATGTTTTAAAAAGAGGCTTGAACACTTAATAACTTATAAAAGTGAAACGCATAAGAGCCAAATAGATTTTTTCAATACTAGGAGAGGAGACCGATTAACGTATAAAGATTGTAAGGTTATCCCGAGAGAGAGCTTAACCTCAAAACGTAATAATGGTGTTGGATATAAATATTAAAAATCAGGCATGAGCGCGAAAAGTGAAGATTAACCCACGAACTAGGTGGTGGAACTTAAAAGGAGAGAAATTAGAACTATTTAAGGATTTAGTCCCGTTTACTAAGTATGTAGTTCAATAGGTCTTAACATTTTTTTTTGCTCCATTAGGTCCCATGAAAAAAGATTTTTGTTCCAATAGGTCCTATTTGTAAACATACAGTGAATATTCACTATATGTACAAATAAGACCTATTGATAAGCATCTAAAAGTGTATATTTTATACCCCTAATAGACATTTTTTAATTGTTAATTCTCGACGATTTGGGTCTTATATGCATAATTATTTAATGTGTAGGCTTGATCGCCGTTTGCGGAAGTTCGACGCTTATTTCAAGGCAAATGTGCGATTTATGGAGCTAATTCTCCTGTCTCGTACCTTACCCGAGCCTAAACCGAGCCTGAGCCTCGTATGTGTTTAGTTTGTGCTTTTTAGATTTTTTTTAGAATCATTTTATGTTTAGATTTTATTTTAGATTTATTTAGAATTTTCTAGAATTTATTTTCTATATTTATATTTCTTTTTAATTAGTGTATTTTATTTTGGTTTTTATTTTTATTTTATTATTAGGATTAGTTTTAATAGTTTATTTTTAGTTTTACTAGATTTTATATTTTTAGAACTTTAGTTTTTAGATTTTTTATTTTTATTTCTTTTTATTTTATTTAGAGTCTTTTCAGTTTAATAGGTTTATTATTTTTATTTTCTTTTAGTTTGATTTTTATTTATTTATGAGTTAGGAGTTTTTTTAGTTAGTTTTGTTATTTTTATTTTTAGATAAAATCATTTTTGGTACAAATTAAACCTACACACACATTAAACCCACTCATACCTTATTACACTATTCTACACTCACCTACACCTAAACAAACCCCCCCACTCACAACTTAATACCATAAACACTAACCTACACTCACCCACACCCAATCACACCCTCACCCATCTTCTTCGACCTCCAAAACCTTCTCTCTCCTACCTCCATTATCAAACACCTCCTAAACCACAATACCCATTTTCCTCAACCTCACTACCACCCAACCCCCATTACCGAGTATAAACCCACCCGCCAGAAATTCGACCCAAACCAACGATTCCAAACCCGAAGCCTTCGCTGCCATTTCGTCCCCAGCCTTAACCCGACGCCACCAATTCGGGTTCTCTACCAAACTCGAAACCCGCCGGCGTCAACCACTTCACACCGTAGACCCATTTAGCCTACACCGAACCCTCAATACCCGGTTCCACCTTAGACCCATCGGCGAGCCCATTTCGACCTATCTCCGACGAAACCCCCTTAACCCGCTTTCAGTTCCAACCCGAACCACCTTTCTTACAAACCCAAACACCCATTTTTTTTTTCCAGTCACGATTTCTCCATCTGCTCAAAGCCAAAGCCAACTACAGACCAAAACCCATTTACCCCACGTATGCTTTAAAATGCCAACTTACCCCATAACACCAATACCCATTTTACCCCCAACTCATCATAACTACCACATTTTCCACATGCACCCTCTTTAATTTCTTAATTACCCTCACCCAAATATCCTCATACCTCACACCTCTCATGAAAACTAATGAGTACCTTCCCAAAATGTCCCTTAGCCCCATGCCTACTATTTAAAGAAGAAGAAGACCCTAATAAGAAGAAGAGAGTAAGGCTAGAGAGAGAATAAAATAGAGAAACATCATTTTTATTTTTTTTAGTAGTTTATTTTTTTTAGATTAGAGAACAAATTCAATAAATTGAGTGTTTGTAATTAATGAGAGATGATGGAAGAATTGAAGAATTAATGCAATTGAAGGCAATTTTGGTTTGATTACTCCTCTTTAATTTTATTTTATGCTCTTATTTGATTCTAATTTTTATTGGATAATGATTATGGAGGGTTAATCATCTCATTCAAGGGATGAATTGAAACCCTCATGAATCCAATTTGATTTAATTGTCAATTTTAATTTTGTTAGTTTCCTTTGTTAGTAAATTTAATTCCTACTTATTTTCACATTCAGAAATGGAAAATCATCCTTGAGAAAGGATTGAAAATTGTATTATCATTTGATCATTTGATTCAAACTAAATATAGGCTTATCACTTGATTTAAATGTTAGTATAATTTTCATCTACTCTTATTTTTATTTTGTCTAATTAAAATTAGTTTGATGAATCGATCCTAGCAGGTGGTTCATTTAATTGATTCTAATTCATCTAGAGTAATGCTTCTGAGAATTAAACTTAATTTTCTAAAAGAATATTCGATTAGTTCATTAGTGTAATGAGAATTATCTTTTGAATTAAATAAATATTTTAGAAATTGATGAAATTAAAATAGTGCAAGCTAGATTTATTTGTGTGAATTGAGGGTGGATTTTTCATCCCTTGAATATTTTCTTTAATTTAGTTACATCGCACTCATTTTCATCACACGCTAGTTTATGTTTTTCATACTTTTCATTTAGTTTGATTATCATTTTATACTTAGTTATTAGTTTATATTCACCTAAATCTCAAGATTGTTTTAATATTTGAAAAGGCTAAAAAAAAAATAGAAAATACAAAAAACCCAAAAAGAAATCAAATAAACAAATGAATTACATCTTTTCTCTCTTATATGTTTCACCCTTATACTTGGATTGATTCCATTACTTATCACTACACTTTAGTATTGATATATTTTTGTAGGTATGAAAGGTTTTGATTAGAGGAGCTTTCAAGCAACAACGACACAAATCATGAAAAGTTTTTTCTATCACCTATTAAGGAAAAAATGTTGCGATATGACCTATTAGGAAATGTCCCATGTAAATAGGACTTAATAGGAAGATCCCCACTATTTAAAGATAAAGTATTAAATGAAGCAACATTGGATACTGAAGAAGAGACTAACATGATGTGGAATAAGATGGCCACATACATTGGGAGAATATCAACATAAATTCTTGGAAAATTAAAAGGCAAGAGGCCACAGTCTAAAGAAACTTGGTGGTGGAATGAAGAAGTAAAAAATATAGTAAAAATCAAAAGGGAGTGCTTTAAAACGTGGCAAATAAATAGAAATTAAGAAAATTTTGAGAAATATAAATGGGCTAAAAAGGAAGTTAAGAAAGCGGTAAGAGATGCTAAGTTAAAAGCGTATGATAATCTTTATACACAAGAAGAGGAAAAAAGTATTTATAAGATTGCTAAACTTAGAGACAGGAAAACAAAAGATTTTAATGATGTTAAGTGTATTAAAAGTGATGATTCGAGAGTCCTAGTCAAAGATGATAAAATTATGAAAAGATGAAAAAATTACTTTGAGAGGTTATTAAATGGAGATAATGAGAGTAGATTAAATATAGAGGAACTTAGGGAGACTCAAGAAAATATATTTTTCATTAGTATTAGGACAACAGAGGTCAGGAATGATCTAAAAAAGATGAAAACATGGACGATATTAGGACCAGATGGTATCCCTATTGAGGTTTGGAAGTGTTTAGGGGAGGATAGAGTATCATGGCTTACAAAATTATTTAATAGAATTTTAATGACTAATAGGATGCCCGATAAATGGAGAAAAAGTGTTTGAGTACCTATTTATAAAAATAAAGGGAAGATACAAAGTTGTTCAAATTATCGTGGTATTAAGTTAATGAATCATACAATGAAATTTTGGGAAATTGTGATTGAATATAGATTGAGATCGAAGACAACAGTATCTGAGAATTAATTAGAGTTTATGACAGGGAGGTCAACAATGAAAGCAATCTATTTATTAAGAAGATTAATGGAGAGGTATTGGGAGAAAAAGAAGGATATCTTCATATGATTTTTATAAATTTGGAGAAGGCATATGATATGATATGATATCCAAAGATATAATATGGTGGGTTCTACATAAAAAAGGAGTGACTCACAAATATATTGATGTGATCAAGTATATATATGATGGTGCTATGACTATAGTAAGAACATCAGTGGGTGAAAGTAGTGAATATTCAATTATCGTAGGTTACACCAAGGTTTAATATTAAGTCCTTATCGTTTTGTTCTTGTTATGGATGAGTTGACTAGACAAATACAAGATGAGGTGACATGGTGTATGCTATTTGCAGATGATATTATTTTAGTGGATGAGACTAAGATGGGGATTAATGCTAGGATGGAAATGTGGAGAGAAACTCTAGAAATGAGAGGATTTAAAATAAGAAAAACTAAAATAAAACATGTGGAGTGCAGTTTTAGTAGTAATAGGAGGACAAATGGAGATGTGATGAAATTGGAGTGTCAAGAGATATCTAGAAATGATCATTTTCATTATTTAGGCTCGATTATCCAAAAATATGGAGATATTAGTGATGATGTTACTCATAGGATTAAAGTAGGTTGGGTTAAGAGAAGAAGTACTACCGACGTTTTGTGTGATAGGCGTATACCTTTGAAGTTAAAAGAAATTTTTTATAGGATGACTATTAGACCCACCATGTTATATGGGACTGAGTGTTGGGCAACCAAGAAACAAAATGTGAAGAAAATGAGTGTGGCAGAGATGCGAATGCTAAGATGAATTTGTGGTAAAACTCGAAAGGATAAAATTAAAAATGAACAAATTCGTGAAATGGTGAAAGTAGCTCCTACAGAAGATAAATTGAGAGAAAATCTACTTAGATGGTTTGGACATCAAGCGTAGACCAATGGATGCTCCTATAAGGAAGAGTGATTTAGTTAGTATTGATGGTAACACAAGGGGTAGAGGTAGGTCTAAATTGACTTGGTATAATATTATAAAAAAAGGACATTATGTTATGTGGTTTATTTCACTAGACACAACGAAATGAAAAAATAGGATTCATATAGACGACCCCAAATCATTGAAAAAACTCTTTGTTGAGTTAAGTTGAGTTGAGTATTTGAGATAGATTTCTAATTCATAACCTACTAATTTATGTTGAGTTTGACTCGGAAAAACAATTAGCCTTCCCTTTTTGCCCCTTCTGAACTTGCATATTGGATCCGCTAAGGATGATGGTCTCTTCTTCACTATAACTTTTAAATGTTGTTACAAGATTACACACTCAATCATATCTTTATGATCTCTTTATAACGTTTTATGTCGGCACAATGTCTCTAGCCTCGAGCACACCCTAAAGTCGTGTGTGATGATTGATGACCAAGACCTTTAAGTATGATGATTGAACTAATAAAAGTGATATTAATTGTGAGTCAAAAGAAAAATGGAAATTTTGCAATACTAGATTTAGTGAAGTGACTGATTTCAGTGATTTGTGACCTAAAACTTCATCTAAGATGAATCCTCTTAACAATGTTTTCTTGGGCTCGAAATGAAGTCCAAGGGTTAGCTTTGTTAATGGTTTGTTGGTGGTTTACTGGTCATGATGTCAAGCAGAGTTTTTTGTGATTCCATGATTTTGCAGTTGGCAGTGTTGTTAGATTAAATGAGGGACATATTGAGATTTTGAGGGCACGGGTTTTCTCGAGCCTATAAAAGGGTCTGTTATGTCCAAAAATATGTTAGCCAATAGTTAAGAGACACGTGGCATGCAGGATCACGCTAACATAATGAAAATATGCTCAAGTATTGGCAAAAGGCCTCAGACTGTAAAGAAGGTCAGGACCTGGTACCTAACCAAGTCGAGAACGGATCTTAAATTGACCCATTAAGATATAAGACCATAGCCTGGTTCACAGATAGTCCGCATGCGCTAAGAATAGAAGGCAACAACAAGGTTCCTGTTAGGCCGCAACCTTTTAGTCACACCATTAGCTTAGCAGTGCACGCCGCAGATCCTTATAGGCTAACATTCGATTGCCAGCTATCCACCTTCTAGAAAGATCCCATCTTATCAATACTTATCCACAAATAACATGCACTATGCACGTGATGCCCTTCCTAACTACTATAGATATAGGTCATTGCTTCCTCATTTGATAGGGAAGATTTGGATGTTATGCATTTAGCCTACTTTTCTCCTATTCTATGCATCTAAGGACCCTTAAAACTTGTACTATTACATGAATCTAATGAGAATCAGACTCCATAGTGGACTTACACTTGTATTAAAAACTGAATCATTTTAGATATCAGTTTATCTCTCTTTATCTCTCTTTTATATACTTTGACTGTTGTGTATAACTTTAATAATATGATTTACTTCGGTAAACCATTTTTACATGACAATAATATGGCGTCGTGTGTGGAAAACGAGGTGCTCTATCAAGTTTCTCACTAATTAGGTTGATTATACTTAGTTTCATCCATAGGGATCTTCAAATCTACATTCTATGGGTGAAATTTTGGTTGTTAGACCCATATTTTCATTTAAACCCTAGTTAGGGTTTCTTATCTTTTTTAGATATGTCTTTCCAAACCTATTTAGGGTTTTCTACGCAGATCCATCTCCCCCAATGATGTTTTCTTGTCTAAATGCTAAACAACTTGACAGGTCACAAACTTATTAAGATTGAAAACTAGGGATGAGCAAATGTATGCAATTTTAGGCATTTTTTGCCATGTTATGAACTATACAATAGGTATTTTCTTCTAGACTTATATTATTTTTCACGTAAGGACTTATTATGCCTTGAATAAACACCTCAAAGGATTTTTAGTCTAATTCTTGGGGGTGAAAAATTACATTTGGGCAAAATTTAGGCTATAATATGCATTCTGCCCCCAAAGGTTCACGACTTTACATGTTGTCATGTTATAGGTCGTGGCCTCTCGATGACAGCTTAACCAAAATTTATGTTTTTTGGCGTATCTAGCTTTTCTTATTATAAAATAATTTCCCTTCGGACCAAAGATGTCGTATAATGCTTAGAAAATCCCCATAGCATGATTCACGACTTGTGGGTGGGGTCAACTTGTATAAGGCTAGGTCGTAAGAATTGGAAACCAATGATTCTGTGGGAAAAATTCAATGGGACTATTGCCTTAAGGATCATTAAACCACCCATGATATGTTGAGATCTACTAGTGTTATAGTTACCATTTTGTCCAACGACATATATTTGGAAAAATCATATGCGATCGTATCAATTGTGGCAGAAAATCCTTATAAAGGACAATAGCCATGACCTCAGCTCTTTTTGTCTTGACTGGTCACGACCTCATCCCATCGTTCCTGTTTAATGTTTTGACTTTGCCTACTCTATGACTCTTGGACTTCTCACTGTGTTTAGTTCGTCTCAGAGAAATATTTTCCAAGGAAATATCCATTTAGAGAGAACTATATATATATATATATATATATATATATATATATATATATATACAGTTCTGCTCTTGTGCGGACTAGTCCGCATTTTAAGAGTGCGGACCGGACATGTGTCACCTGGCGGTGAGCCCAGAAAAGAGAGAGAGTGTGCCTATAATTTAGGCGATCATTTCTAGGCGCACCGTTAGGTAACACATGTTCGGTCTGCTTTCTTAAAATGTGAACTAGTGCGCACAAGAGCATATATATATATATATATATATATATATATATATATATATATATATATATATATATATATATATATATATATATATATATATATATATATATATATATATATATATATATAGTACTGCTCTTGTGCAGACTAGTCCGCATTTTAAGATTGCGGACCGGACATGTGTCACCTGGCGGTGAGTCTAGAAATTATTGGCTAAATTATAGGCACACTCTCTCTCTCTTTTTTGAGCCTAGAAATTATTGGCTAAATTATAGGTACACTCTCTCTCTTTTCTGAGCTCACCGCCAAGTGACACATATTCGGTCCGCACTCTTAAAATGCGGACTAGTCCGCACAAGAGTATTGTTGTATATATATATATATATATATATATATATATATATCAACAGTATAGGCATATGCACATCCTATACCATATATCCCATACGTAGCATATGTTTGTCCCGAACATTCTAGGTATTAATAATTTATAACTTTATTTATTATTGTACGCTCTCGGGTATTTCGCGCCACTCGAAGGGTATCCTTTATTCTACCCATAATATCAGTAGGTAAACTCCCTATACCCTACTGGTCTAAGTTATAATTTCCCTCGAATTCCCGAGACCCGAATTATTCTTCAAATTAAGTATTTTCCTCGATAAATCTTAATTAAGTTTAGCCCTTAATTCCCCCTCTTAGGGATAAGCCCGATGTAACACCCTACTCAATTAAATATAGGGTGATCAGTCCCATACCCAATTAAAATAGAATTTACAGTTAGTTCATTCTTAGCATCACTGTCGAAAAACATTAATCACTTAATATCCAATCAAGCAGGTGTTAAACTTTTCATATTTAATTTAATAAAATTCCATTTTAACCATTTCGAACAATTTTCACAATAATCCAATCCACAACAATAAATGAATCACAATAGAATTTAAAAGCAACTGGAATAATACTTTTCCAGCAAAATATCTCAAGACATAAATCCCAACAATAGTAAATGTATCACAACGACAAGAGTATAAAAGCCTGACTCAAATAGAAGGGAAATACTATAATCCTATTGGGCGACATGCCCTAAATAAAAATCAACTACAAAGTAGGAATCAACAAATATGAAGGCATTTAAAATAAAGCTCCAATCTCCATAGCGTCCATAACTCGTCAGCATCATAATCCTCTAAAGCTGGCATCCCTGTGGCTGGACTCCCAGTATAGGAGATACAATAGAGATAAGAGAATATGCAAGGAAATGGGTCAGATCCCGTTGTAAAGTAGTTTGTAAAATAGCAAGTGAATAATTGCAATATTTATCACTTAAAATATACATATTAGATTATCGGACTCTCTCTTGAGATTCTCACTTCTCATATAGAGTGCACACCTAACATACCTCTACGCCATCCTAGTTACGGTTCCCATGCTAACTAGATTAACCCAATGCATCCACTATTTATATCCTAATTCATTCCCACGTATTAATCTCATAATACATGTAATAATGTTATAAACATATATATCCATTTAGATTCAATATGGATAAGCCCCTTATTAATTCAATTCAATTAAGTGTTCGTACTTAATTAATTCTAGATATCATTATCTTTCAATTCTACTTTAGTCACACAGTAGATATCATCATATGTATATATACATTCACTTTATTATATATATATACGATACTGCACCTCGAGACACAACTGCGGTGTTGCATTACTCTGCTATCATGTCCCAATACATATCGTCACTGTATAGGGGACTATAGGTTCGGTAAAGATTCCTCGAACTACAATCATCAAACACAAACAGTGGAGGTGAACATAGTCTATGCACATACCTACGCACCCAAATGACCGTTCTATGCCATTGTTCTCACTAATGGTAATCGACCTAAGTCTTATGTTCTCAAGCGACAAGTCAAAAACCCGTAGATTCATCAGGATATGACTGCCCTCATGCATAAACCTCCCATCGATAGCAAGTAATCTAGGTATGTCTTACACATAAATTATCAAACAATAGGCATTATCATCTACCTATATAAAATTAGGTACTTATTTGACCTATGTATAATACTAGGAATTATCCTATCCCCAAGTACCCATTGTATTTATCAATACCACCCGTACTTGTTAATTATAATTATTTTCTTTATCACATTATTATTACGTAGTTATCACTCACATAATGTCCTTCTCACTTTAATAACAATTTTTCAACATTAACCCAAGTTTTTCGCCCCTCGTTAATGTACCAAAATTATCCAAACATAATTCATCGAATATTATTATGTGAATACCACTTACATAATATTAACCTCGATTAAATATAATTTTCCACCATTCACCCAAGTCCCTCACCTTTTGTTAAAATACAAAATTATTCGAATATTATTTCTACCGAAATTTATATAATTAATTTCCAATTAAATCTTTCCCCGTTTCAATCCCACTTAAATTCGGGTCTCAAGTATATCCCAATGTTCTCCCTTAAGTCCCATTATATTCAAATAATCATCACTAAAGATTTCTCACAATTTGGGATTTAATCAAACTTTAAAAATAAAATATTTTACATTTCCAGAGGGGGTTGATCGATCGATGGTCTTGGGTCGATCGATCGATCAGTCGATTGATCGACATTCTTGAGTTGATCGATCGATCGATCAAATATCTGCCCAATTTCTACATATTACAACCTATGGGTTTGATACTTCTTTTACATAAAAGCCAATATAAATCAATCCAAAACTTCTCCTAATTTATGTCAATTGATATAGCAACGTATATGATCAAATTATAACAATCAGACAACCTAAATTCATCAAATAGTTTGGATTAAATCATATCTTTCACAGAATTATCATATTTTAATATTTCTCCCAGAAAGTTATATGATCCCAGATTTCTCCCATTAATTGAAACCAAATTTCGTGGATTAAAACCTTTGTACAGAAAGAGATTTATTCTATATAATTCTCATGTCTAGAACTAAACTAAAAATCTATAGTTTATCATTGAAACATGCAATTTCTGAGATCCTAATTATCCTATTTAGCATGAATATTTTAAGCATCAAAATAAAGAAAGAATTGCACTTGCCTTAGTTATGTAGGTTTGAACCTTTGGTGATGATGGTGTATGATTTCTTACTCATTTTTCGGCGACTTTTCGGTGGTGGTGCTGGTGGCAGAAGGTCGTTCATCCCCTTCTGTTTGCCCCAAAAGACTCTCCCCCTTTCTAAGCAACCTCTTCTTCTCCCAAGGAACCTTTCACTCTCTCTCACACTAAGACCTCTAAATATTTTGTGATGAAATGGAATGAACCTACGTTCCTCTAACCCAACACCTTTATAATAAGACAAAACCAGAGATTACTATTCATCTACCAAGTAAAATGACTAAAATGCCCCTTCAGGGTGTCCTTTCATTTCTCGCTTGACCCGAGACCCAAATCCAACAACCGAATAGACTTTTCTAACTATTTCGACCGTTCCGGACGCAACGGCGGACTTGAAACGACCATAAGGTTGATATAAAATAATGTTTCCTTTTTTATTCATTTAAATTAGTTTCGACACGTCCCATACCGCGTGCCGACTTAATTTCCACTATTACCGTATTAGTAACTCACGGTAATATAAATAACATCATATTCATATATTACCATCTAATATTTAGAATCACACATTACTATAATCTCTAGTAATATTAAATCCGGATTAATCCCAATTAATTATTTTTTAATTAATTCCAATTGATCCCCATTAACTTTTAATTTATCGCATAATAAAAGTTATTAAAAATTACGGGGTATTACACCCGAAACCCCACCTAGGCCTATTGGATGCTCAATATAGTTCCATTATTTTTAAAAATAAGTTCCACGATTGAATCCCGAACGTTCCCCCATAGATACTAAACAAAAGGGAGGAATTGGCCAAAACGGGCAACCCAATCGATTCGTTTGCCGAATCAATTCGGCCAGGAGCAGAATCGATTCGACACCTACATGTCTCAAATTTTGCATAGTTTTTCCTACGAGTTTCATCATTTTCAATCATCAAGACCTTCACCAAACATTCCTTAACTCCCAACCAATTACTTCAAACATTATGCCAACATATATCAATGATTTCTAATGTACAAGAATCATAAATTCATCAACAATCATTAATTAATCAATTTAGTTCCAATTAAATTCTGAAAAACCCTTGTTTAACACTTTCATCCAATTTAAAACTCAAATTTCTTCATCAAGATTCAATGTAATTTCACACTACATATATGGAGGGTTCAATCCTATATCAATTTCCAACATAAGATTATGATTTAAGTCTTCCAATTTAACCCAAAGTATACAAATTTCTTATATGATACATCCTATATTAACATGGATATCATACATGCTATAGTTTTGCAAGATTAAACACTTGACTCAATATAAAGGTCTGATCCTCTAAAGAAGATGTGTATTTTGATTTTCCTCTCTTTCTGATCTACGCTCCTGCGGTATCGGTGACGCAAAAGGTGTAGGAACGGTGGTTTTTAGTCTTTGGAACTCCTCTCCTCTTCCTTCTATATATTCTCTATAACTTCTATTTTTTTTATCCCATCTCTCACCCAGCTTTCCTTCTCTTACCCTAAAAATACTAATGACCAAAATGCCCTTGGGGATGCTGGTTTGGTCCTAAATTGACCTGGAACCCAAATTAAACTCCCGGGTTGATTGTTCTGAGTATCTTGACCCTTTCGGACACTTTGACGCACTCAAAATGACCATTGTGATGACTTAAAAATAAACTACTTTCTATCTCATTAAATTAAGTCCCGACACGACTGACACGCGAGTCCCGACTTAATAATTATAACTATCGTATTTTCCACTCGCGATAATTTTAATATTTTCATAATCACATATTACTTTATTCACTCAGTAATATTATAATTCACACCAATAAATACTAACCCTTGTCTTGCTAGTTAATATTTATTTTAATCCAAATTTATTTTAATTAATTCTATGTTTTAAAAATCATAAAAATACAGCGGCGAAAGGGGCCATAAAGGGAGGAAACCACTAGACACTGCAAGAGAGTGGTGCTACTGAATGGTAATATCATTTATAAATTATAAAGATGTGAGCAAGAAGCTAAATTTTTATGCAATGGGGTTGACTCGATCTATGAATGTTTCTTGATAGACAACCAAGGACACTGTATGGTGATTGACAACTCCAATGTTCAAGAATTAATGGAGGAAGTGGAGGAAGAGACAGAGTGAATGCGTGATAGGATAAGGACTCAAATTAAAGAATTAAAGTAAGTGGACCTTGCGGGGGAAGGTGGTGATACTAGACCAATATTTATCTCAAAAGACATGAGTGGGGAAGCAAAAGGGGCATTGATTAAGCTAATACGAGAATTTAATGATGTTTTTGCATGGATATTGTAACACCCCGTAATTTTGAGGATTAAATATTTAATTATTTTGGGAGTTATACAAATATTTAAATTGGAGAAACTTAAATTCATGAGTTGGAGAATTTATTTGAGTGAGCCTAATTATTTATAATTGGCAACTTTAAAGTTTAATTTCTCGAAATCTCGTGTGTTGCATTTTGAGGTCAAAATTGGACAATGTCAAAAAGTATTTCGGATGACAATTCTAAGGGCGCGGTTGAGTCTGAATGGGTCGAAATAGTCAGAAAAGGGTACCCGGGGTAGTAATTGGGTCTCGGGGTATTTTTGGGCATAGCCGGGCCCACACGGGGTGATTTGGGCTATTTTAATTATGCCCATTAGGCTAAAAATGGGATTTAGTGTTTTCAACCTAATTGAGGGATTAGGAAAGGCAGATAAAAAATCCTAAACCTAGGGTTTGGGAGAGGATTAGAGGAAGATAATCAAGAAGTCAATTGGGGGATCTTTTGGAGCCAAATTAAGGGACTAATTTGGGTTGTTCTTCATCAACCATTCTCTACACCAACGGAATCAGAACCTATGAACGATTTCAGGCAAGTGGTTAACTGTTGTGATTTCTAAATTGATGATAATCAATTCATATCATAGTGATGTGTAAATCAAAATTCGTTTTGGGGATGAATGGGTACAAATATGGGGTTTTTGTTCATGGAACCATTGAATGAGATTCAAAGTAAGAACTTAGGTGTATGATATATCTCTGAGTATAGATGTATGATTTGAATGAGAAACCCAGAATATAGAAAGGTGGTATTTAAATCTGGAACTGGAATTGTAGAACAAAGTTCATGGAAATTTATGGAAAAACCCAATTCGTGAGTCAATGATTTGTGGTGGGGATGAAGGGTAGTTATGGTTGTATCCATGTTGTAAATTAGTTTAATAAAGGGGTTTAAAGATTATGTTGTGTTTGGTCAAGGATGGAATGGAGAAACAGAGATTGAAAGCTCATTAATGGTGGAAATATTCGTGGGGAAGAAGAACTGCCAAGGGATAATCGATCGATCGATCGACAGTGGGAAAATTTTGGCAGGTCGGGTTGGTGATTATATATGCCCTTATCTTCTGTTTGGATTTTGGGGGTATAATTTCACTTGGTGAAAAATTATAAAGAAGTTAATAGCTGGGGGCTCAAAAGATAGGTATTAGGAATTGACAATTTAAGTTAAGAGTTGGGACTTAAAGTGAGAATTTTGGGTGAAACATATTCAATTTAATTATGGACCAAGTGGGCGAGTCCGGGTATGTTGATAATTATAGGTAAATATAATTGGAAAATTTGATGGAGATAAATGTGTGACACATTGTGGACGAATAATGTGGGAATGAAATGCTGAGATGTAATAATGGACCAAGTGAGCGAGTCCGGGTATGTTGGTTAAGTGACACCAAAGTATTAAATTAATTATTGAGAGAGTAAATTAATTTGGAGTCGGAACATAGACTCGAAAAATATTAAGTTACGGGCCAAGTGAGCGAGTTTGGAAATAATGGTTAGGTGACATCAAGTTATTAAATTAATAGGTGTGTGTTAATTAATTTAATTAGAGTCGGACGATAGACTCGGGGAGTTATTAAATTAATAGGTGTGTGTTAATTAATTTAATTAGAGTCGAACGATAGACTCGGAAAGGTATTAAATTAATAGGTGTGTTAATTATAGAGTCGGACAATAGACTCGGGGAGGTATTAAATTAATAGGTGTGTTAATTATAGAGTCGGACGATAGACTCGGGGAGGTATTAAATTAATGGGTGTGTTAATTAATTTAATTAGAGTCGGACTGTAGACTCGGGGAAAGTATTATATTAATTGAAGTGTGAATTGAATATATTAGAGTCGGACCCTAGACTCGGGAAGATGATAAATTATTAAGTGAGAAAAGTAGTTAAGTTGGGTCGGGACACAGACTCACGAAATTACAGGCTAGTGTACGGGATTTTGAGTACACGGTAAAGACGGGGTTTATAATATATATATACGGTGTAGTGATAGTATATATATATACATGTATAAATTGTGTGTGATATTAAATATCAATGACTAGATATTTATTTAATTTATATACTCTAGTGCTATCAAGGGAGGTTGCGCAATGTGGGTGCATCCCCTAGCTTGAGTAGTAGGGTGAGTATATCCCCAGGTCATAGCGTCTGGTATATGAGTGAGGGCATTATCTCACTTTCAGGGAAGGAATATGACCGCCTCCACTGCGTTTATGTTTTGGACCAGGTTGGTGAACGATTCCAACTTGGGTAACTAGGTTATGTGAGCACACCTAGTTAGATAGCACTTTAGATGGAATCATCCGGCGAGGGTATACTCGGAGGGATGGATATACGTGTGATATATGTGTGGATGTTTTAGTAAAGGTATGCATATAATGGTATTCAATATTATATGCGTGTAATAATACAGTGTGTGATGTATTTACTTTATATAACTTGTGACACGATTATATGCTACTATTTAAGAGGAATTAATTAAGTTAATTGTGAGATAACTTATAATTCAAAAATCCTTATACTCGGGTTAGAGTAATATGGAAAGGGGAGGTTATACCAGGACTAGTTGGACGGGGTAGTACAACTAGGTGGGGTTAAGGTAACCGTTAGGTGTGCACATTAGTGGAGGGGTGAGAATGTCCACAAGGGAGTGCGACACTAACTTAAATATGAAGCGCTTTCATGCATTTTAAATTACTGCAGTTAATTCACTTGCTAAATATTTTCAAAATGTTTTGGGTTCTAACCCTTGCTATAAAACTATTTTCAAAACCTTTTAGGTGTCCAGCCACAGGGACGCCAGGATTGATATTCTATTCCAGGGACACGGAGCTGGGGCATATGTGGATGCTAGCAAGAGTTTCGATTAGACGCATCGTTCATTCATTCCTAAAGTAGGAATCTTGTATCAGTTTCAATTTTATTTAGGGCTTGTCACCCAGACTTCTCAGTACAACTTTCAGATGTATTTATTCAGGTGTCGAATATTTGTTTTGGATTTCATTTTGGTGGCCGATGGTTTATTCGGCAAATTTGTTTAATTAATTATTCAGTTGAGTTTTATTCAGTTGTGTGAATGGTTTATATTTAATTCCGCATGTACTGTTTTGTTTTAATTAAAAAGTTCAAATTTTCACCAGCTTTTGGAATACTAGGTGGTTAGTAAGTTTTAAAAAGTTTCGATAGTGATGCTAAGGATGATCCAACTAGGATTCCTGTTTTAATTTGGTATAGGACTGATCACCCGGTATTTTATTAGGCGGGGTGTCACAGATATACACTGAGATGCCGGGGAATAACAAGGAAGTGAGCTTCCACAAGCTGAACGTGATGCCATCAGCTATCCTGGTCAATCAGGCCACTCGAACATACAAGGAAGAGCTTAATTTGAAGATCAAAGAAGAGGTCTAGAGGCTGATCACAGTAGGCTTTATCATTCCAACATAACATCCTATATAGTTCTCTAGCATTATGCCCCTAGGAAAGAAAGATACGAACAAAATTAAGATCTGTAGCATGACCAAAAGATGAGTTCCCATCACCATCTATAGACAACCTTATAGATGCAATTGTGGACCATGAGATGTACAACTTCATGGATGGATATGTAGGCTACACCCAGATCAATATGGATTTAGATAACACTGATAAGACTACCTTCTGCACTCTATTAGGTAATTTTATGCATGCAGTTATGCCTTTTGGACTAAAGAATGCAGGTGCTACGTATAAAAGGACTATGGTGGCTATATTCCATGATCTCTTTCATGATATTATGGAGTTTTATGTGGATGATTTCATCATAAAGTCAAAGAAGGAGGCAACTCATTTGGCATATTTGCGGAAGGTATTCACAAGGTGCAGAAAGTACAAACTAAAAATGAACAGTGTGACTTTGGGTTAACTAATGAGAAATTCCTAGGATTCTTGGTGAATAGGAATGGTGTTCAGATGGATTTAGATAAGTAGAAAGACATTCTCAATATGTCATATCCAATGACTGAAACATAATTGAAAAGATTCTTGGGGAAAGTCTCATAATTAAGAAGATTCGTGCCTGGACTTGCTTAGGTCACTCACCCGTTAATGGAACTGTTATGAAAGGTAGCTAAGTTTTCATGGTAGCAACCACGTCAGGAGGCCCTGGATAAGTTAAAGAAGATCCACACATCACCATAGACCATGATTCCTCCCAAAGAAGGTATACCATTACAACATTATCTTACATCCATGGATATACATGTTGCCTCATTACTAACTCAAGAAGTGGAGGGAATTGAAAAACCCATTTATTTTTTTAGCTATTGAAAAAGCCCGGATTCTGATTTTCTCAGTTAAAATCGAAGTTATAATATAGTAATTTCCTTTCATATATAAATTCGAGATGATGCGGAAGCGTAAAACGTGATGGTTCAACTTTTAAAAACACAACAACAAATTTTAATGTCGTGAAACAAATTATAATTTAAACCAAGTGAAGTAAAATTAATCAATTAATATATTCACTTAAACCGATTAATTCAATCCAAGTCCTAGAATTTGCCTAAGTCATATTTATCAATATTAGCAAATTAGGCGAAACCAAATTTAGCAAATGACTTGAATTAACTACACAATTACCCAATATTCAATTTAGTCCCAAATTAAATGAGTGTGATAATTTAAACCAAATTTTATTTTCAATTATTCTAAACATGCGTTCTACGTTATTTGCAAGATAAAATAAATCAATCACACTACGCCGCGATGTACGAGGAAAAACCCAAGACGGGAAACAACCTCGGACGACCCTAGCCACAAATCCACTAGATACGGAATTACAATTACAAGACAGATAGACTTACAACGCACGACTCGATCCCTCTCAAGCCTCGACGCTTCTTCTTGTAAACACCTCTTCCTAGCGGATAACCTTGGAACACCACCGCGGTCTCGGAATCCACCGATAGGACTTTATATGGTCACCGTCACCCGAGCAAGGAGCCTTTATCCAAGTGGGTAGAATCGCAACAAAACATCTTCTTCTTTGATGGATGTAGAAGCAAACCAAAACTTCTCTTTGAAACGGAAGAGATAAACCGGTGCCAAACTCCAAGCAATTGATATGTATATATGTGAACTTGGATAAATAATATGGGTGTAAAACTAGAGTGATAAAATATTTTCTCCTGAAAAATAGCACTCAAAACTTGAACATTTTCCTTAAACAATTTTTAGCTCTCAAACTCTCTCTAAGAGATAAACTAGGATGGAAAAGTTAGATTGCAAAATATTATTCCCGCACATAATAAAGTCTGAAAAAGTTAGTTAAAAACCAAGTGGGGAAGTGGGTGCAAAACTGCCAAAAAACTGCCAAAAACTGTTCCCGCCTGGCATCTTGTTCGAACGACATTTCGTTCGAACGAAATCTCGTTTGAACGAGACTTCTAACGACGTTCCAGATTGAACTCGTTAGAATCTCGTTGGATATCTCGTTCGAACAGAAGTTTCGTTCGAACGACATTCCAGTGGCCTAATATGGGAACTCGTTGGCAGGTTCGTTCGAACGACAATCTCGTTCGAACGACTCTATCGAACGAAAAAACAGAAAGTTTGAATATTCTTATTTAAGCCCAGAAAACTTTATAAATATTTATTTAAAGTTTTAATTAATTCTTTCATAAAACAAAATGCAGTTTTTATAAAACCTAACGCCCAATAAACTTGTTCCAAGCTCCTATATATATATATATATATATAATTGGATTCATACCTTTGGAGCATGGAACCATAGTTGATGACGTAGAAACGAGGCACGCAAACCGGCATATTTGATGAAGCTATATATTCTTTGCCGCTACGTCTTCAACAAACACTTCATAGGCTTGAGAGTATTACAATTACATACTATCCTATGAATAAAATGTTTTTGTCCGGAATTGAGCCAAAACTATATATGGACTCAATTGGAAATTTGTGTCCTTACAAATCTCCCCCTTTGGCTATTCCGGGACAAAACCAAACAAAAATCCTAAAGGGCCGTCAAGCTCACTAGACTCAAAACATAACCCACCCAAACCCGACTCAACCCAAGGATCAAACGCTTTGCCATTGAAAGATGCCGCTTTAGAATAATTCCTGCACACTTAAGCAAACTCATCAAATGCATAGGGAATATCAAAGTATTAAATGAAATTTTAATTTAATACTCCCCCTAAATTAATTCTCCCCTTTATCAAACACATGTCCTACTTAGAAAGATGTCTCCCCCTAAGATAAAGCTCCCCCAAACTAAGATATGATAATAATAGGATTAGATACCATTTCTCCCCCTATCATTTTCTCCCCCTTTTTGTTCAGGAATAGGCAAAGGATAAAGAACTAATAAACACGTTGAAGCTTAAACTGTTAAGATATTAAAGCATATGGGCAATAAAAGCAAGGCAAAGACAAACAAATATCATATATATATATATATATATATATATATATATATATATATATATATATATATACCAATAAGTACTTGCATATATATATATATAGATATAAACACACATATAACACAAAAATACAATAAGTTTGCACACTCGTATGGCAAAAATGTGTCATATGGAAACGTAAGTGTAGGGGTGTGAACTAGCAACAATTAAATTTAGACCCAAACACTTAATAAACATTCACGGAGTTCTCATTTGATTGCAAACTTTATCACATTTAAATATAACCTCATGTGACAATATGAAGATTGAACTCAATGAACAAACATACACAATGCATATAAGCCTAGCATGATGATGATTCTACAAACCAAATAGAGTCATGACATTAAAGACAAGTAGGATAAACGGACATTGTGCAAACCGTTGATATACCATCCAATTCTCCCTCAATAAGCATATATATTCTTTAGCTTTTGAATGAATATATCAAACAAACATAGGACTTGGCAATTATTTTCTTTTTAATGCCAAATATTCTGTTTTTAGGCCTTTGAATCATGTATTTCTTTTAGATCCAATAAACGGTGGCTTACTATCGCAAAGGATTTAATTCATCCTTTCGGAGCCCTTCGCCGTGCACATTTTATTTATCATCTTTTCATTTTCACACAAATCTCACATGCAACGGATTTTGACATGCACTAGTCCTCCTAGGTCATAGATATGTAAATGACTAGATTGGTAGGAGAACACCTCAAAAAGCTCAAATATAACATGTGACATTAAGATTTCAAAAGAGCTCGTGCATGTGTGAAAAGAGGCATATAAAAATAGAATCCATTTAAACAATACAAAATCCAACTACTCCATATAAAACATGGTAAAGAACATTTTAAGGATTGAAAATCTAAACCAAAAGTTCTAGCCACGTGGAGGCGTAAAAGATGGGATTCAAACACAAATATATGCCACAGAAAGGGTGTCAAACAAAAATACACACAAAAAAAATCTTTTTGAGTTTTTGACATTTTTAATTAAAAATAGTAAAAAATATATATACTCAAAAGACAAACACAAATCATTTGAATTTTTCATTAAACTTAAATGAAACAGATAATAAAATCCAAATGATAAACAATTTTTTTTTTGTATTTTTCATTTAATGCACACAAAATGAAGGAAATATAATACAAAAGATAAACAAAACTCATAATTCTAGCATGTGATAAACATGGAGCATAGACTAGAACATGATTAAAACAAGCATACATTTAGCATGTGAATATAGCATGAAATACAAACGCTAAAGTATGGAAACACTAACACATTCATCCTTTAGAGTTAGCAAGGGAGGAAGCATGTGAAAGTAAATGAGAATCAAAAACCCTATTTTGCAAGGCAACCAAGTCGGATTTCCTAACCCAAATTAATGAAGAATGATTATCTTGGGGTGTTGGAACGTTAATTACCATGGTTACTTTACTATGGAATTTTCTAGGAATTCGTTTAAGATCAAAACAAAATTTCCTAAGATGACCTTTTCGACCACAATGTGTACAAGCAAAAACATGTCGAAAAGATTTACCTAAGGAGTGATCTTTAAATGCATTCCTAGTAAATTCTCCTAAAACATTGGTCTTGTCTTTATGAGTAGATTCGTTACAAGTATTGAAGCCTAAACCACAAGTGTCATTTTTAATTTGGACCGTTCCTAACATTTTATCTAGTTTTTCCGAACGACACTCCAAATCAAATTTGACATTACTAGAATCTTTTAATTTATTTTCCAATTCTAAAATGTTAGATTCTAGTAAAATATTTTGCTCTTCAAAAGCAAGAAGCTCCTTTTTCAAGGATTCCATTAAACCCTTAAGGCTATCTCTTTCGCCTTCTACATATTCAAGCTTCTCTTGAAGAGTCCTCTCACGTGTCCTAAGGTCTTCTATTAAAGCACTTTCATCAACGACCTTGACACTTTCTCTTAAACTAGCTTCTAACTTCAAATTAGCTCTTTTCAATTTAATAGATTCTTTATAAAGTTCTTGAAAAGCATTTTGAAGTTCACTCACATTAACCTCTTCTTCATTTTCACTCTCTCTTTCTTCTCCACTCTCACTATCATAAAAAACAAGAGAATCATAAACAATGACCTTGGAAGTGTCATGTGTTAAAGTTTCATCAATCGATGAGTTCTCACTATCACTCACATGACTAGCCATAAAAGCCACAAAATTTTTCTTAGTGGGGGAATTGGGCTTCTCTTCCTTATCACTATCACTAAGGGTCGCATTATATGAAATGGGTCGCTTAGCCTCTTTCCTTAGTTTAGTGGGGCACTCATAAGCCCTATGGCCATAACCTTCACAACCAAAACACTTATTAGACTCGTCCCTATCTAAATGTTCATTACTAGATTTAGGGATCTTTTCGGCTTTAGGAATCTTCTCCGCTTTAGAAATCTTCTCGTTCTTGTCATGCTTAGAAGATTCAAATTTCTTAAAATCATTTTTAAAGTTATATTTGTTAATTTTAAGAAACTTTCTAAATTTACGAGCAAACAAAGCCATGTCTTCAGAGTCACTATCACTCTCGCTCTCTACTACTTGTTTGACCTCTTTTCGGGCTTTTAAAGCAACTCCCTTTTCGATTTTCTTTTCGGTTTTAGAGGGAAAAATATCTAGTTCATAGGGTTGTAAATCACCTACAAGCTCTTCTAATTTCGTAGAGGCTAAAGTGGGTAAAGAATTTAAAACGGTCACCTTTGGAATAAATCTATCGGGTAGGGACCTTAAAATTTTCATTACAACACGGTCGTCAGGTATTTTCTCTCCCAAGTTAAAAGATGAATTAACAATATCGGAAAGTCTAGCATAAAATTCATCAAAAGTTTCTTTTTCATTCATTTTAATAGTTTCAAATTGAGTGGTGAGGTTTTGGAGTTTTGAAGCTTTAATGACACTAGTTCCTTCATGAGTTAATTGTAAAATATCCCAAGCTTCTTTAGCGATTTCACACGTCATAATACGTCGGAATTCATCCAGTGTGACAGCGCTAAACAAGGCATTTAAACCACGGGAATTGAAATTAGCAAGTTTAAACTCATTTTCAGTCCATCTATCGGCGGGTTTGATAACACGTTCATTTTCTACTAAATAAGTTGGTGGGGACCACCCGTTAACAATAGACATCCAAACTCTCTCGTCGATAGATTTTAGTGTCGATCTCATACGCGCTTTCCAATACGCGTAGTTTGAACCATCGAAAATAGGAAATTTTGAAAATGGGGAAAAATCCATTTTAACCAAAAATTATTTAAGGATCTTTAACGAAATAATTTATCGTTTTTGGCTCTGATACCAATTTGAAAAAGCCCGGATTCTGATTTTCTCAGTTAAAATCAAAGTTATAATATAGTAATTTCCTTTTATATATAAATTCGAGATGATGCGGAAGCGTAAAACGTGATGGTTCAACTTTTAAAAACACAACATCAAATTTTAATGTGGTGAAACAAATTATAATTTAAACCAAGTGAAGTAAAATTAATCAATTAATATATTCACTTAAATCGATTAATTCAATCCAAGTCCTAGAATTTGCCTAAGTCATATTTATCCATATTAGCAAATTAGGCGAAACCAAATTTAGCAAATGACTTGAATTAACTACACAATTACCCAATATTCAATTTAGTCCCAAATTAAATGAGTGTGATAATTTAAACCAAATTTTATCTTGAATTATTCTAAACATGCGTTCTACGTTATTTGTAAGAAAAAATAAATCAATCACACTACGCCGCGATGTACGAGAAAAAACTCAAGACGGGAAACAACCTCGGACGACCCTAGCCACAAATCCACTAGATACGAAATTACAATTACAAGACAGATCGACTTACAACGCACGACTCGATCCCTCTCAAGCCTCGACGCTTCTTCTTGTAGACACCTCTTCCTAGCGGATAACCTTGGAACACCACCGCGGTCTTGGATTCCACCGATAGGACTTTATATGGTCACCGTCACCCGATCAAGGAGCCTTTCTCCAAGTAGGTAGAATCACAACAAAACATCTTCTTCTTTGATGGATGTAGAAGCAAACCAAAACTTCTCTTTGAAATGGAAGAGATAAATCGGTGCCAAACTCCAAGCAATTGATATGTATATATGTGAACTTGGATAAACAATATGGGTGTAAAACTAGAGTGATAAAATATTTTCTCTTGAAAAATAGCACTCAAAACTTGAACATTTTCCTTAAACAATTTTTATCTCTCAAACTTTCTCTAAGAGATAAACTAGGATGGAAAATTTAGATTGGAAAATGTTATTCCCGCACATAATAAAGTCTGAAAAAGTTGGTTAAAAACCAAGTGGGGAAGTGGGTGCAAAACTGCCAAAAAACTGCCAAAAACTGTTCCTGCCTAGCATCTCGTTCGAACGACATTTCGTTCGAACGAAATCTCGTTCGAACGAGACTTCTAACGACGTTCCAGATTGAACTCGTTAGAATCTCGTTGGATATCTCGTTCGAACAGAAGGTTCGTTCGAATGACATATCGAACGACATTCCAGTGGCCTAATATGGGAACTCGTTGGCAGGTTCGTTCGAACGACATTTTCGTTCGAACGACAATCTCGTTCAAACGACTCTATCGAACGAAAAAACAGAAATTTTGAATATTCTTGTTTAAGCCCAGAAAACTTTATAAATATTTATTTAAAGTTTTAATTAATTCTTTCTTAAAACAAAACGCAGCTTTTATAAAACCTAGCACCCAATAAACTTATTCCAAGCTCCTATATATATATATAATTGCATTCATACCTTTGGAGCATGAAACCATAGTTGATGACCTAGAGACGAGGCACGCAAACCGGCATATTTGATGAAGCTTTATATTCTTTGCCGCTACGTCTTCAACAAACACTTCATAGGCTTGAGAGTATTACAATTACATACTATCCTATGAATAAAATGTTTTTGTCCGGAATTGAGCCAAAACTATATATGGACTCAATTGAAAATTTGTGTCCTTACAGCTGTATTATATATAGTCCTAAGGCCAGATATACTAGCATCGAGAGGCTTTATTTATCCCTTATTTTCATTGTTCAAAAACTTAAACACTACATGTTGTCTTTCACGATCCACATTATAATACGATGTGATCCTACCAAATTTTTCTAGCTAGAACTGTACTAATTGGCAAGGCATCCACATAGTTCCTCATACTATCAGAGTATGACCTTAAATGTGTGATTCCTCGAGCCATAACAAGTCAAGCTTACATAGATTTACTAGCTATATTCCCCTCTAGTTCGTTCGAACAGCCACACGAAGAACTCCTGGGTGACGATCTTCATGCTAATTATCTAGAAGCTAGCTTGGAGGAGTGGAATATGGAATTCAATGGATCATCGACCCAAGGCAAAATAGGTGCATGGGTTATCTTAAGAAAAGGAAAGGAAGAAGTTTGTATATCTTTCAAGTTGGACTTCTGTTGCTCTAATAATGAGGCAGAGTATGCGAGCTGGTGGTGGGTTTGTTGGAGGCCTTGCGAAAGGGAATCCAAGGGGATTATTATCAAAGGTGACTCCAACCTAGTAGCAAATCAGGTGAATGGCGAGTACGCTCTCAAACATATGAGTCTGGATCCTTACCAATTGATCATATAAAGGTTGTTTGGACAATTCTATAAAGTAATAGTGAAAAGGCACCCCAGGAAAATAAATAGGCATGCAGATTCCTACATGATGATTACCTAGAAGATTTCCATCAAAGGTGATTCGACGATAATTCGGATCATGAAGAGGTCAACTCCCTTTGCTATAGCCAAAATACTACCCACTGATGACAACAATGGCTGGAGGGGTAAGTTAAGGATGCATATTGATACCGGGGAAGGACCTTTAAGCTTGGTGTAAATGGCCGACATCTTGTATTACAAAAACAAAGGGGGTTGGATGTTAAGATGTGTTAATCCGGAGGAAGATGAGAAAAGGTTGAAGGAAGCCCACCAAGACAACTACGAAATTACTGATATTCCTTTGTACCGAATGATCCAAAGGGTTGTCTACTTCTATCCTATAACGAAGCAAGATGCTGCATCAATGTAAAGGAGTTGTGATAAATGTCAATTGTACTATCACCTGACTGAATGCAACTTCATCCACTACAACAAAACACTCATTTAGTAACACATTATTTTTTTAATTACTAACACTATTTTACCATTACTATTTCTCATAATAAATTACCGTTACTAATCTCGTATAAGTATTACTATTAATATTTTAAAAGTGACTTAAAATAACAAAAGGGCATAAATTTACCTCCATCCCAAACAAAAGCCCCGACTATGACCCAAACTAAAAAGAAAACTCTCTAAATTTGCCTCCCACCCAAACGAAAAAAAAGGCTTCAAACCCTATGAAGTTTCAATCATCGTCGTCCAACTCCAAACCTTCTTCTCCAAATCGGTTTAACCTCATTTCAACTTAGGGTTTCTCAAACCTCATCGCAACCTAGGGTTTCTCAAACAACATCCGCTACGTTCTACTATTTATGCCTCATTATTTATGGCATCTGCAACTAAGAGATTTAATTAAAAAAAATTGGTTTTTAACTAAGTTTAGTTGCATTTATGGTTTGAGTTTTGATGTTTTGGGGCTTGCCTTATTTTTTAAGTGCTTGTTATTTTGAATTTTAGGTTTTGATTGGTTTTGCGATTTGGGTATCGATTATTTGGAGTTTGTTGTCGTATGCACAGTTACTTTTGGTTATATGGTTTGGATTTAATGAAATTATTTGGATATGAAGATTTTAAGATTATACACACACACTCACACACTCACACTCACACACACACACACACACACACACACACTGATTTACAATAAATAGGGTTTCTCAAAATCGTGGGTTTAACGATATGGGGATTTCGGGATTTTCCAACAATTTCCCCTTAAAATCAATTGGAAAGATAAATAAAGAATTCTTTCACTTTTTTAGGGGTCTATTTTGTTTGTTGTCGCTTCATTTATCTTCTTGAATGAAAAATGTTAAATTTTGTATCTCATTAAAAAAATAAATTAGAACAATTCCTTATATTTTTTTTATTCATGAGTATAATTCCCATTTATTATCTATTTTATTTGATTTCATTACATATGTAGTTTTTGAAGAGGTTTTTATTTCATTACATATGTAGTTTCACCTTAACTAGGCAAGGAACCTACTAGGCATTTTTATATTCAATATTATTTACATTAAATGCCATTTTTTTCCTGAAAATTATTTTAACGATGAGTTTTCTTGCCCTAGGTAAGTGCTTTATTATAATTTACCTTCAAAATTTGAATTTAAGTTATTTAATAACTTTATGTATTGAAATCATAAACATAGATGAAGATCAAGAAGCTTATGCTAGTGGAATGCCAAATGACGGAGACTGATTAATTGGATGGAGAAAGGAAACCGGAGAGATTTCATTTATCTCATGAATATATTATGAGTTTGAAATCCTTTTTATTTTTTATTTCTTGCAAGTTTGATTTATTTTTACAAGTGTGTATGACGCATTGCTGAAGAAATACCTAAAGATACTTTTGGTATGTGTGTGTGAGGGAACAAAAGGTTCAATTATTGAGGAATATTCTTATAATATCATGATGAAACTTGAAAATTTTATGAGTAATTAGTGACTAAAAGTGTAATGTTTTATAATGTTTCGAATTCTTGTGTATTTGGAACAGATATTTGATTGCAAGGATTATTCCATCATTGAGGTGTGGTGCTAGTTGTCTAATTTGTTTGGGTCCTATGGTGATGGTGGAAGAGTAAGCTCCCTCTCACTCACTCACTCACTCTCTCTCTCTCTCTCTCTCTCTCTATATATATATATATATATATATATATATATATATATATATATATATATTTTATGTTCACATATATGATTATGGCTTATTAGTTTTAAATTCATTTAGTACAAGATCCATCCTAGTTCTTTACTCTGGGTCGTAATAGGGTTGAGCTTATATATGTGTCATCATATTAAGGTTGAAAGATGATTTTAAGTGAGTACTAACACAGTTGTTTTCTCTTGATAACATGGTGTTATAAGATATGTCGGTCCTAATTGATAGAAGGATCTTAGTTCAATGTTCTCTATATTAACACTTTTAACTTTTGATTAATTTTATTCAAATAAATTGACATAAACATGTGTTTATGTGTAAGGTACATCAACTTTATAAGAAAGAAAGTCCAACGCTGAATGGATAAGTTTGAAAGGATACGTTTGCAAGGTACCTGGTTGTGATTCTTTTACTAGTTGGTCCATATTTGAAATGATAAAGCTTACTGAAGTTAGATTTGTATATAAGTTCCTCATCATGACACTTGATGGATCTCGCCAACATCATACCATGGGTAAATATGGAATCTTAAGTTATAAACTACAGGATAGGTGGTCGGGAGATTCAAAACAAACTGGTGTTCACAATGAATCTTCTAATCCACATGAGTTTTTCTCATGAGTTATGCCTAACTCAAGTCTCATTTTTACGATTCAATAGTTGAGTCATGAATTGGTGACATACCTCGATCTTAGTTATTGGAGTGCATTCAAGGTCAAGTCCTTTAATTGTGATTGAGTTTTGATATTGATGGTCTAAGTGAACATTAAAATCTTGATCTTATCGATCATGGTGGTGTTATGATCGATCATGGTCTTGTGATTGCCATTGTCTAATATTTTCTAGTTGTATGTGATGGTGATAATGTGCGTGTGTTATTCAATGAATATTTAGCACTTTTATTTTGTTGATCTGAAAAACAGTTGCCTAAATGTAGCAGCATAAATAGTTTTGCTTCCATCTTTTGAGTCAGCATGTGGTGAATCATGGCTCTCCTAACGGATTTTGATCTAAATGGTTTGCTTTTTATGTTCATTTATTTATTTTTTTGGAAATTTCACATATAAAGTTTTGGGATATCGTTCTGCAAGTTTTTATACTATGATTCAACCCTTTAACCGTAAATTATTAGATTTTATATTTGAAATTAAACACTCATAGTTTTAAGTGGTGAACAATTTTACAAATAAATGAATACTAACTAGGCTGGCTTTTTGTTTATGTTTTATTTGCTGGAAAAAGGAGCAATTATGTAATTTTGAGCATATTCTTTTCATCTTGGTGCATTAGGATGGCTCAATTTGGTCATTTACGTCTGAGAAACTTGAGGGTTCTCGTCCATTCACAATTCAAGAAAATTATGAAGGTTTTTCTGAAGGTATTATAGCCGTATATCTAGTGATTCTCCACTAAAACATTAATTTTATTTTCTATTTGTATGAAAAATAGGAACTGTGTTAAAATCTCCCATTGTCTCTCCTTTCAGGTATCAAAGAGTGTGATGAACTTGTTGTAGATGGAGGTTTGGCGAGTTTTGATGTCATAAAGAAGATTGGGAATGATCTGCACTGTAAGTGTACAAATCCCAGTCTTCTCCTGCCTCGAGCTAAACTGAGTTTTTGGAGATGGGTGTGGCAAGAAATCCGTGTTAGGGCATGAAAAATTCATTGCTGGCAGGTGACTTCTCTTACTATTTAAGGCCAAATGTCAACATTTTTATTCATTTTCTCTAATGGATTTTGTTAATCCACAAAGTGGATGTAGTCTGCTTAGCGGTTTGGGATTTTTTGCAGTCTTGGACTATTTGTGCACTTGTTCAAATACCCATTTTAGGTTTTTAACTTATTCTTTGTGTTAATAATGCAAAATTTTGCAATCACATTATTTACTGTAATATTGACAAGTTTTCAATTGTCATCCGTAAAATGTGTGGTCAATCTTTATTTATTTATTAATTGAATGTATTTTAATTTTTCAACTCTCTCTATCTCAGCTCACAGTGTTCAGGTTCCCCATTTAGTGCCCCATTTTTGTTTCTGTCTCATTTACTATTTCTTTATGAAAATAAAAATAAAAATGATATCTTAGATTTTCCCCCCTTGGCAAGCTGCGCTGGACTCTAGTTTGTTACTGTTTTCCTCAATCATTGTTGATTTTAATCATTATAAGTGCGCGTTGATAATGATCAAGGATATATACATACCTAGTATCCTGATATAAACTTGGTAAGGGTCTCTCTTCAAATTTCTATATTAGATAGTTATTTATAATATGCTAGTTATTGAGTTTCCATTAGTTATTCATGTTTTTGGTGCAAATTGAGTTAGTGAGAGGAGAATACTTTTATGATTCAAGATTGGAATTTTATGAGCTTGCCTCTCCATTCATTTTTTTTCTTTTTCTTGTAATTGTATCCAAATTTATTTTCTTTGTATTAGAACTTTCATTATTAACTGTGTTGACTTATATATTGAAACGAAGAGAAGAAATAATCAAAAGGTCATGGCATGTTTGGATATCCTTTAGTTTTTAAAATTATCTTGGATATTTATTTATTAATTAAATTTTGATTAACTTTATGTTGGAGAGGTGAAAGATGGAGAGGGAAAGACTAGATTTAAGATACCATCCCTATGGATCAACACCATCAAATGATTCAACATTGGATTTGGAAAGAAACTACTGTAATCACCCGAATCTACCTTCTCCAAGCCCACCACCACTACAAGCTTTCACATCGGGCAACCAACTCTCGGAGAGTAGTGCTGCTGTCTACTTCTCGTGGCCTACTTCCAGGCGCTTAAATGATGCATCCGAAGATAGAGAGAATTACTTTGGGAACCTTCAGAAGGGGGTTCTGCCCGAAACTCTCGGGCGTCTTTCCACAGGCCAGCAAACCACCACTTTACTTGAACTGATGGCTTTAAGGGCTTTCCATAGCAAAATATTGCATCGTTTTAGTCTTGGAACGACCATTGACTTTCGGATCCGGTAGGGTGTGTTGATGGATGTACCCGCCATTCTTGTATTTGTTGCTCGAAAAGTTCATAGATAATGGCTAAGCCATATTCTTAGCACCAAATTACTGCGACAGGTTTGATAATGCGGGTGCGATGATGAGCGTGGGTGATACATGGACGTGTTCCTTTTAGATCCTTAAGGCATCGAAAAAGAAAGGAAAATTGTACTCGGCAACAACATATTGAGACCAAGAATCCTACAACAGTCCTGCCCCTCGTGTCCCTCTCCGGCAGCAATCCTTCCCCGCCGAGTTCTTCTCTTCGACAGAAAACCTCCTCCGACATCAGGTATCCTCCTCCGACAGATGATTTCTTTTTTTCCCTTCAAATCTCCTCCGAAAATAAATGCTATACCAATTTTTTTAATGTTTATACATAAGTATCTACTTTCTTAACTTATATGTCATTTTTTTAAAAGTTTTTGGTATAATTTCTATTTTATTTATTTTGGAGTTAAATTTTTTTGTATAACATCTTTTTTTTAAGTTAAGATTTTCCAATACTCTATTTATTATTATTATTATTATTATTATTATTATTATTATTATTATTATTATTATTATTATTATTATTATGTCTTGGATGTTATTATTCATAGGCCAAAAAAAATTAGGTAGAAGCAAAAATAGGAGATGATAAATTAGGCAGTTAGGCAGAAATGTCTTCCGTACTCTGTTTACTAGATTAGGCTTATTATGTTTCTTCTTGTAGGATAAAATGTCTACGAAACCAAATGAATCCTCATCTATGGCATCGTTGATTATGTAGAGGACTTGAAATCGGTAGTTCCATTACACATACAGAACTCTGAGTGGTCACTAGTTATTAGCTCAACTCAATTACAAGCACAACTTGGCTTTTTCTATGCAATAGTTCTGTTGTTATTGAAAATGACTACACACTGTTTGAGGAAATGTAAATATATTGCTTGATGAAATACGAGTCCCAAAAATTTACTAGTTAAATTAGGTGACTTTCTTTTTTTCAGATTCTATGAATGTGAGCATTATGATATATGGAGAAACTTCTTATTTCATTGTTTGTGCAATTAATTTTGCTGGTGGATAATTTTTTGTACTAAATTAATTTTGTATGACTAAATGTTGATATTATAACTAACATGATAATTTTATTTTGTTTTACAGAATGTTATTTTTGGATCCTCATCAAATTTCCAGCGTTGCGGGTTACGACGTTAATGGCGATGATAATAGAAAGAAAATTGATAGTCAACAACGAACTTCTTTTTTATATTTCATTTGATAGGTTATAATAGAAAAATATCTCACTTGGGGATGATTGTATAAGGATGTTATATTGGATGCTTTTATTAAAATAATGTATCTTTCGGGGTGTTACAATGTTTCATTTGTTTGGTTTAAGTTTCTTTTGTAAATAAAGAGTGGAGGATTATATAAATGTAAATGTTGAATATAATGCCTTTGTTTTTATGGACTATTTTCGTATATGTTCTTAGGATTTAAATAGTGTGGTAAGAAAAATTGAATTTGTTTAAATTTAGGATATTGGATTTTGAAAAGTATATTTTTTTAAATATGTATTAATATTACTAACAGAATTTTACAATTACTAATTCTGAATTTTACCGTTACTATTACTAACAGAATTTTACCATTACTAATTCTGAATTTTATCGTTACTATTAGTGGATTCTGCGAAGGGTGCAAAGTTCACTTTTTCGAAGGGGAAAGAAAAGAATCGCCGTTGTTACCGGAGCGACCCATTTAACTAGTGCCAAAATCGGTTGAGAATTCGAAATGACGGCACAGTACAAGCCGACATAGCTCCGGAGGCTCCGCTTTACCATTTTTCCAAGTATGCTTCTTTTTCCCTCACCCCACATGCATGTACTACCGAGGTGGCCGCAGATCTATTCTTCAAGAATTTTGTAAAGAACTGGGGAATAGGCGACCTGATTAAAGAGAACATTCGGGACATGAAATATGATGCCATGGTAATCTCGTCCTTAGTTGCCGAAGATAATGGAGGTTTTAATCCGACGGATCAACCGCTTGTGTAAGAAAATGGGTCGTTTTTGTATATGTCCACTAATTCATATATCCCTAAGGAAATCTCATTAGAAGTAGAAACATCATATCCGAGTCCATAACTTAGGATAAAGGGTGCCACTTCCAAGCTCAAGGTTTAGAATGATCCATGGTCTTACAGACGGACATATGATAGGGCACCCCTTCCTTACGTTCAGACGTTCATTTTACCGTTACTATTAGTAACATAAATTTAGTGTTGCTAATTCGGAATTTTATCGTTACTATTAATAACATAATTTTATCGTTACTAATAGTAACAGTAAAATTTCATTACTAACTTCATTCCCCACGCCTTTTTTCTAACGGAAAAATTGTGTTACTAATATTTTTAGTAATAGTAAAATTGTGTTACTAAAGGCGCATTTTGGTGTAGTGATCGAGCAACCACCTGATTGGAGACAACCTTATGTTGACATGTTAGTAGAGGGTATGATCCCAGAAGATAAAGATGATGCTACCTGACTCAAATGAAGGATCTCGAGAACTATATCCAGAATGACTAGCTATATCGAAGAGGTTACTACGATAGACTTCTGCGATGCATCAGGTTAGAAGAAGTAGAAGAGGTGCTAAAGCAAGCCTATGAGCTAGGACACATCGGAGGGGAAAAGATGCATGACCAATTAATGAGTTTAGGGTATTATTGGCCAACTATGGAAAATAATTCATTTGAGTTCGTTCAAAAATGCAGGGCATGCAAATTCCATCGTAATATGATCCACACTCCTTCAGTGGACCTAGACTCACTTTATACTCCATTCCCATTCCACACTTGGGCATTTGATCTTACAGGGGACATTAATCCCTCTTACAGAGGCAAAATTTGGATCTTAGTTTCCACCAAATGCTTTACTAAGTGGGTAGAAGCAATACCTCTCAAGAAGGCCATGATAGGTGTGGTAGCTCTGTTCATAAAAGAATATAGTATCTGTCGATTTGCCATACCAAAGGTCTTTCTTTCATACAATGGAACTCCTTTCATGAATAGTGAGGTGAGATTGCTCATAGAAAAATACCCCATCATTCATCACAAGTCCACTGTGGCTTACCCCAAGTGTAATATCCAACGAAAGCTACTAACAAGACCTTTGTGAATATTTTTGCAAAAGTGTTAGAGGATTTTCTTGGAATATGGGATGATGAGATACCAAAGGTTCTGTGGGCCTATAAAACAACCAAAAGGAAACCCACTAGTTATACTCCCTTCTTTTTGGTGTTCGCTGCTGAGGCCATCTTACCAGTTGAGCTAGAGATAACTTCTGCTCAATACAACTTGCAAAGAACGATGCTTCCTTAAATGAGACATGTGCAGTTGGAAACACTAGATGAGCATAGCGACAATGTAATAAAACATTTCCAAATGTATAGGAAATAACTCTTGAGGTCATATGATCAAATGGTAAACCCAAGAAGGTTCAAATAAGGGGACACAGTGTTAAAAGCTTCTATATGACACACGTGATTTTCACTATCAAAATAAGAAGCTAATTGGGAGAGACCCTACATAGTGCGCAATGCTCATGACTCAGGTTATTGTGAGATTTTAAAAATTGAAGACAATGTAACATTCAAGGTCAACAATAAAGAGCTTTAAATTTATCATGCCTTAGACCTCTTTTGATTTATTTTCTGCTTGTAATGTTAAGAAAAGTTTACGTTTATAGTGGTTGGTTGAGAGGCTATTGTTGCGTAACCCATGCATGAATATGTTAGTACACAATGAAACTATATGATAGTACATTCAAAGACATTTTTTAGTTCGTATGGATGACGCGACTAAGAATGTGTCTCAGAAATGCGTTCTCTTTAGGCTCAAGTGCAAGCCTGTCGCTCAAGTAATAATCCCAGTAAGTCGGGTATCGATCCTCAGGGAACTAAGACAACGAAGTTGTGACGACGGGAAAAGACGAAGGAATCCTAACTTTGACTCTAAAAAGAAAAGGGAAAATGATTTGGTTTTGGGAATTGATTACAACTAAATGCAAGTATGAAATTATAAAAAGATGAAATTAGACTAAGTTACCTAAAATATAAATGAAAACTGGTTTGAACTTTAAACAATGTATGAGAAAAACAGGACGGGAATACAATACCCCAACCCTAGTGTATTGCCGGTAAAATACTAATCATGAATTTAACTGATTAATTTAACCCAGAATTTAGTACTCCCAAGAATTACGTATACGAGGTTCAAGCCCGTGTCATACTTAATCTGAGGATGAGTAAATCGGTATCGCGATAGTGACACTCGAATTGCATTCTAAATCATCTCGGTTACCCAGAGGCAAACGAGATATAAAGATCTACAATTGTTGTGTTCCTACGCAATACGGTCGTAATCAATCACTAAATTCAGAGGATTAATGTTATACACATGCAACTAATACATCAGGATGGGTTCATGTATCCCGGCCTTAGAAAATCTAGCCTAGCATACTGAAAGTAAGGAAAACAGTGTTTGATTTGCAGAAAACTATGATTAATCTAAGGAGAACTTTTGAATGGATGTAGAACATAATTAAAGAGAAGAAATAACTCACTAATTTCACCAAAGCAGTAACAACAGTAATTAATAAAACTTGTAATAAAATAACTTCTGAATAATCTTCTCTATTTGGATTGAAACTGGAAATTTCATCTAAACTAGGGTTTCTGGAAAAAAAAGTAAATTGACTAAAATTCTCCCTAAATCTCCGTTCAAATAATGATAATAAAACGGGTTTTTATACCTTACAAGACTCCAAGAGTTTTTGCAGTACTAGAACTCTCCATTAGAGTAAAATAAGATAATAAAAATTGCAACAGTCGGATCGGTCCCCTCCTCCTCCGGACCGGTTTGCCTTGATCCGGACCGGTCCTGTCCTCCTCCGCACCGGTTTGCCTTGAATGCAGACCGATTCTTTTAATTTCTTGACAGACCGGTCCGGGGCGGACCGGTTCTTTTTATTTTCTTCCTTCTTCGGTTTGCCTTCTGTCCGGGGTTCTCTAGAATGTGGCAGTGCGGACCGATTCTTTTAATTTCTGGGCGGACCGGTCCTCTCTTTATTTGACTTTTTCTTCTATCTTTGACTGCTCATAACTTTCACACCAGGACTCCGATTGAGGTGTCATTTTTTCCAGTGTTCTTGTAGTTTAAATCTCTTCAACTTTCCAGTTGGCCCCACCTTCAGAATAAGGCTAAAAATTATGAAAAAGCCCTTTACTTCCTGTTTCTTGGTTTTCTTTTACTGTTTTGACTTCTCTTTGGCACTAACTTGCATGAAATACCTGTAAAACACATAAGAGATACACAAAATACGAAATACTTGCAAAAAGGGTTAGTATCATAAATATAAGCCAAATCCAATCTATTTACACCGCACGAGATCATAAAAATACCGAAATTAAGGGGATAAATGTGAAGAATTTATGCCTAATCAAATTCCCCTAACTTAGAACTTTGCGCGTCCTGAGCAATGTAAAAGAATCCTAGAAAGGTTTAACTCTTGAGAATCATTTTATTGGGATAGAATACCTTTTTCGCGGGCAAGCGATTGCATTTAGCGTATGCAACAAGCCTTTAAACCCCTAGGTCACCCTAGTAGGACGAGTTGTGTCTCGTGAGGGTTTGCAGAGAATATACCCACAAAATTTGACTCAAGAAAAAATTCAAAATACTTAAAAATTTTACAATTCAAACTTTCCCAGAAAATAGTCATCATCAAGTCATATATACAAGTCTCAAATCGTAGTGTGTGTGTGAAAAGCCAGAAATATAACCGCCAATTTCCACCTATTGATCATTACGTTACTTACCTGAAAATTCGTTTTGATTTCAAATTCTCTCGGAATACTCTCACAAACGAATCTCTTGGATTATGGCTATTCTCTCGGTATACGTGATATAAAGAGTAAATATAATGGACGCAAAGTCACGCACACAAGTAGAAAGACGGAAATTTTATAGTAATGGGATCTCATCAACGGATTACGGTTTTAAAAAAGGGAACATTGCCTCTTTTCGCGCATTCAATCTCTTTTATTATCTTTTGGTGTATTAGCTCTCCACGCGGTAACCAATTTCGCAATTTAGACTCGATTAGGACTTTTTCGGGTTTTAAGGTATATGGGGTAAAATGAAAATGGTAGGGAAGATTGGAATTGGAAACGTCATTTGTGATGTCCATTTGTGCTTTTTTCGGGCTATTGCTTCTGTTTTTCGCTTCTTTTCTTTTCTCACTATTTTTGTTGAGCATATTTTTTTTTCTCTTGCCCCTTTATATGCACTTTTTGGACTTAAATTATGAATTTTTCCATTTTTCTCAATTCTGGGCTATTTGGATTTTTCGGGTTATCAAACGAAAGGGACAATTTGTTTGGCTCAAATTGGGTTACAAAAGGGGTAATTTTTCGCTAATTTTTCTGGCCTATATTTTTGGGTGACAAACGAGGGCCTACATCATTGTCCAAAATACCAATTGCGTTACCATATGCGTTTCGAGATGAATTTAACTTTAGAGATCAATTTTGGCACGTTTTTCAAAGCAATATCACACACGTCTTTCATAACCGATCAAAATGAAAGGATTGAGATCCTCGACGACTTTTTAGGCGCTGAAAAGAACTTTGAGTTAACAATTAACTCGGATTGATTTAAAAACTCGCGAAAAGTGATAGGCTCGAATCTCACCGGGTTTGTTAATCTCCACACTTATTCGTTAAGTCATCAATTTTCGCTCAATTTCCATCTTTGGTCAATTTTGGCTTTGTGTATGTTGAATTTTACAACTTGAGACTTCAATTCGACTTTTAATGATATTTTTGAAAAAATTGAATTCCAATTTTTATTTATTTTGAACAAAAATATTTCTGGGTTTTTCAAAATTTTATGATTTTTTTTGAAATTTCTGGGCATTTTGGAAAATTTGTGAAGTTTTAGAAATACGCACTTGTGACCGCCCCCTAACTTAGACTTTTGCATTGTCCTCAAGCAAAAAGGACTAAAATCTAACTCAAAGCGAATGAAAAGTGTGGAAAAATAAAACAAATAAATATTTAAAATGCACAAAGACACTAAATGACCCTAGCACATGACTCAATAATAAACTAAAAACCACCCCATACGTGTTGGGGGTGCGACGACCTCTCATCTCTCCACAAACTCACGGGGTTCGATGCTCTCCTCGTCTCTCCCGTCCTAGGATTATAATTCAACAATCGAAACAAGTTGGGACCTCGCCCATAGATAAAGGATGGACCGGGAGACTCATCGTGACTAATTGGAAAGGGATCCTTGTGATTCTGACTCAAAGCATGGTCTGCGTACGCTGAATCAGAGGGAACACCTAGGTTTCTTTCAATTTTTAAGATGCATGGGTCGGGCTCTAAGTCGGATGAACCACAACTTTTCTCCTCACTCGCCTTCAGGACCTGTAGTGGTATGGGTGAATGGTCACAAAGAAGGAATTCATCGATATTATCTTTCCATTCGCTTTCTTCTAGGTGATTCCATGAATCCAATAGAGTTTGGACTTCATCATTAAGGCTCTCATCCACCGGACCGAATTCTTTTTCAAATTCTTCCATGCTCATGTCCCCTAGCTCTCTCTCTCGAGTAGTGCCTACGTCCTCTCTTACTTGCTCGATCTCTAACTCCACCATTTTTCTCTCTTCTAGCCCCCTCTCTCTTTCCATTGCGGTATAAATTCTCTCGCACTCATGACTAGACACTAAGAAAGATTTTAAGGCGTCTCCATATAAATTTTCCTCAATGTGCTCTTCTACGATCTCATCAATTAGGCTCACCGCGTGAAGATCATCTTCTTCCCCAGTATATTGGGCTATATGGAAGATGTTAGTCTCTAAGGTCATGTTCCCAAAAGTGAGTTGTATTCGCCCATTCTGAGTATTGATGATTGCATTAGACGTATCTAAGAAAGGGCGCCCAAGAATGATAGGAACATGGTTGCTTGAGGTGAAGGAGGGCTCCGTGTCCCAAATGACAAAGTCTACCGGGACGTAGAAAGTGTCAACTTGGACAATCACATCCTCAACTATGTCTCTTGGGATCTTCACGGTTCGATCCGCTAATTGGAGAGTGACCTTTGTGGGCTTGAGGTTGCCCAAATCAAGTTGCCTATAGATGGCGTAAGGGAGGATATTGACACTTGCTCCCAAATCAAGTTAGGAATTTTCAATTTTATTTTCTCCAATAATGCAGGAAATGGTGGGTGCACCGGGATCTTTGAATTTTGGCGGGAGATCATTAAGTATGATGGAGCTCACATTCTGTGCTAGAAAGACATTTTTCTTTACCTTCATCTTTCTGTTTACTGTCAACAAGTCTTTGATAACTTTTGCATAAGCTGGAATTTTCTTAATGGCATCGAGGAAAGGTAAGTTCAGCTTTACTTGCTTTAGCACGTCTAGCACGTCATCAAGTGGGTTTCCTTTATGGGAAGTAATTAGCCTTTGAGGAAACGGTGCCGCGGTGTGTGGTTTCACTACTACCTCGGGATCACTAGTGTCGTCTTTATCACTCTCATTCAAGGGGACATCTTCGGCTTCTTTTGTGCTGGGCAAAATCTCCTTATCTTTAGGTACGTCTTATGGGGGAGGTGACAAGTCAACTACTCTCCCACTACGTAGAGTGGTAATTGCGCTACATTGCTCAGGATGGTCATGGGGTGTCGAGCTAACACTAGTTTGACCTTGGAGAGGTCTTTGGCCCTGGGCATGAAACTTTCTCTTCTCTTGGATACTCCACGATGATTGCAACTGTGAAATGTTCGCATTCATGTCATTCATCATGTGCTCATGCCTAGCATTAGTTACAGTCTGTGTATTAATAAAGTGGTTGATAGTATCCTTGAGACTTCTCCACGGTGGAGGGATTTATTCTCCTTGAGGTGGTGGTGCTTGCACACGTCCTTGCATGTGTGGAGCTTGTTGAAAATGTGGTGGTGGAGGAGGGGCAACATGTGAATTAGGATTCATTGAAAAATGTTGTCGCCCATAGCTAAAACCAGGGTAGTTTTTCCATGAAGGGTTGTAAGAATTCCCGTGCAGGGCACCGAAATTACCCTTGAATCCTCCTATAGCACTGACTTGCTCTTGAAGCATTACTTTGTAGGCGGGTATAGTTGGGCATTCCTCAGTTGAATGACCCGCCTCACAAATCGCACACACCTTTTCAATGGGGTTTGTTATGGATCCAGTTGGTCCTCTTCCACATATCCCACGTAGGTTTCGCACTTCTTTCTCAAGTATATCGATTCGACTGTCCGCTATAGAACTCTTTTCTACATGAAATAGGCCGGACGCCGATGGAGTGGTGGTCACTTGACGATTTCAATTTTGAGCATTAGGGTCAGATGTATCCCAGGATTGGGTAGTCTCGGCGACATACCTCAGGTGAAGCGCAGCATCGTGGGCGTCTAAGTCGACAAAGGAACCACTTCCCATGGTTTCAACAAGTTGCTTGGAGTTAAGATTCAACCCATTAGGGAGAAAAGAGATGATTTGCGCTGGATTAAATCCATGATGGGGGCATGAAGTAACTAACTCATTGAAACGCTCGTAACATCGATGAAATGGCTCATTTTCAGATTGTCTGAACGCTTGAATTTGAGCCTTTATGGAGATTGTTCGATGTGGTGGGAAGAATTTCTTGAGAAATCTCGATTGCAATTCGTTCCAAAATGGAATCGAGCTTGGAGGTAAAGACCATAACCAGGTCTTAGCTTTATCTTTTAGCGAGAAGGGGAAGAGTTTGAGTCGAATCACCTCTTGTGTGCAAGTTTTATCATTGAGAGTTCCACACACATCCTCAAATTCCCTAATGTGAAGATATGGCTTTTCAAAATCCATACCATGGTAATGGGGTAAAATACGGATTATCCCATTTTAAAAACGAAATTGCCCGGCATTATATGGGAGTATAATGCATCCCGGAGTGACAGTGCACTCGGGATATAAGATTTCTCTCAGTGGGCGGTATGGGGCCTCTTCCTCACTGGCGGCTGCACTACTGTGTTGCGACATCTCTCTTTCTCTTAACGACTCGATATCCTCACTGGGTGTGCTCGAAGCGTGCTCTGAAGTGTGTCCTAAGAAAGAAAATGGAGTGTTATTTGAGATTGAGGGGACGGTGTGTGAGGTGGAATCCAGAACTGTGGGGCATTAGGCGTGTGGGGGTTATTGGGGTTGAACTCAACTATTGGATTTTCGTGAATGTTGGTTGGAGTATTATGAGGTGTGGGAGTGAGTTCAAAATTTTGCATTAATAGCTTGTGAGAGATGGTGGTGAATCTTTTTGTGCTTTTTGAATTTTTTTATGTTTTTGAATTTTTTGAAATTTTTTTTTGGTCAAAGTTTTAGATTGACTTGATCTAATCCTAAGTCTACCAAGTTCCCCGGCAACGGCGCCAAAAACTTGACGCGACTAAGAATGTGTCTCAGAAATGCATTCTCTCTAGGCTCAAGTGCAAGCATGTCGCTCAAGTAATAATCCCAGTAAGTCAGGTATCGATCCTCAGGGAACTAAGACAACGAAGTTGTGACGACGGGAAAAGACGAAGGAATCCTAACTTTAACTCTAAAAAGAAAGGGAAAATGATTTGGTTTTGGGAATTGATTACAACTAAATGAAAGTATGAAATTATAAAAAGATGCAATTAGACTAAGTTACCTAAAATATAAATGAAAACTGGTTTGAACTTTAAACTATATATGAGAAAAACAGGACGGGAATACAATCCCCCAACCCTAGTGTATTGCCAGTAAAATACTAATCATTAATTTAACTGATTAATTTAACCCAGAATTTAGTACTCCCAAGCATTACGTATACGAGGTTCAAGCCCGTGTCATACTTAATCCGAGGATGAGTAAATCGGTATCGCGATAGTGACACTCGAATTGCATTCTAAATCATCTCAGTTACCCAGAGGCAAACGAGATATAAAGATCTACAATTGTTGTGTTCCTACGCAATACGGTCGTAATAAATCACTAAATTCAGAGGATTAATGTTATACACATGCAACTAACACATCAGGCTGGGTTCATGTATCCCGGCCTTAGAAAATCTAGCCTAGCATGCTGAAAGTAAGGAAAACAGTGTTTGATTTGCAGAAAACCATGATTAATCTAAGGAGAACTTTTGAATGGATGTAGAACATAATTAAAGAGAAGAAATAACTCACTAATTTCACCAAAGCAGTAACAAAAGAAATTAATAAAACTTGTAATCAAAGAACTTCTAAATAATCTTCTCTATTTGGATTAAAAATAGAAATTTCATCTAAACTAGGGTTTCTGGAAAAAAAGTAAATTGACTAAAATTCTCCCTAAATCTCCGTTCAAATAATGATCATAAAACGGGTTTTTATACCCTACAAGACTCCAAGAGTTTTTGCAGCACTAGGACTCTCCATTAGAGTAAAATAAGATAATAAAAATTGCGACAGTTGGACCGGTACCCTCCTCCTCCGGACCGATTTGCCTTGATTCGGACTGGTCCTGTCCTCCTCCGGACCGATTTGACTTGAATGCGGACCGGTTCTTTTAATTTCTTGGCGGACCGGTCCGAGGCGGACCGGTTATTTTTATTTTCTTCCTTCTTTGGTTTACCTTCGGTCCGGGGTTCTCTGGAATGTGGCAGTGCGGACCGGTTCTTTTAATTTTGACCCGTTCTTTTAATTTCTGGGCGGACCGGTCCTCTCTTTACTTGACTTTTTCTTCTATCTTTGACTGCTCATAACTTTCACACCGAGGCTCTGATTGAGGTGCCGTTTTTTCCAATGTTCTTGTTGTTGAATGCTCTTCAACTTTCCAGTTGTCCCTACATCCGGAATAAGGCTACAAAATTACAAAAATGCCCTTTACTTCCTGTTTCTTGGTTTTCTTTCACTGTTTTGACTTCTCTTTGGCACTAACTTGCATGAAATACCTGTAAAACACATAAGACATACACAAAATACAAAATACTTGCCAAAAAGGGTTATTAGCATAAATATAAGCCAAATCCAATCTATTTACACCGCATGAGATCATAAAAATACCGAAATTAAGGGGATAAATGTGAAGAATTTATGCCTAATCAATGGAGAACAATCATAAATAATGGCACAAATAAAAGGCAGAATCAATATTTCATTTAAACACCAAAAATTGTACGAAAAGAAAGAGGAACTACTGCCTTAAAATACAAGATGAAACGAAAAGAAGAAAAAAAGAATCCTAACTATTGTTATGATCATCTACGATAAACCACATGTTGGTAGAATCGAGTAACCTAGGGTGAAGACCTAGAAGAGCAGAAGCCAACTCAACCAACTCATTTTGGAGCTCAGTCATCTCTCTCTGATGTTCTTCCATGTCTTGCGAAAGATTTTCCAACCCCGTGTCAGCTTGTGCTAGGGCCTCTCGCGTAACCACAACATTTTCCTCAGGCTTAATATTCTCTGAACGAAGACCAAACATCTCCTCAGCTATCTCGGCTTGAGTCCTCACGATAGATTAAAATCTCGCATAATGAGAAGGCATATCAACTTTCTTGAAAGATCTTAAAATTTCCATCAGTCATGTACACGTGAAGCCATTGTTGGTCAATACATGAACTTTTCCCAACAACTTTTTAATTTTAGAAGAACTAAGAGACTGCAAAGATGTATTCATTATTTCAGTTAGCACAGTGGCAAACCTGAGTAATCTACAAGCCAACATGCCAGTAATAATTTGAAGGAACCGAGGAACAAAAGTGGAGGGATGAAGTTTAAACAATCATTGTTGATGTAAAAAATTAGACGTAATCTAATTTATTAGTCGCAGACTACAATGAATAAATAAATAAGACAATAAATTTTTAAAGTGGTTCAGCTATCAAAATGGCCTACGTCCACTATTGTTGTATTGCTGATTCTCTGCCTTGAATTTCGATCATGGGTCTTTCAAGAGATCCCAAGGTCCCTTTTTAACGTCTGGGTTCTAATGGATTTATAGCCTTGAAGGCTATACATATGAAAAGGTAATATGCTGTCGTCTAGTAGACATATATATCTGTACAATAATAATGCACATTAAATCTGACGTTCATTAAATGCATTGTTGCCTTTTGGTTTTCTTAGTTTAGATGCTCTGCATGCTAAGTCGCTCAAACCGCCTGAGTTGCTCGGTACGCTTGAGTATCTCGGACCGTATGAGTTGCTCAATGAAAGTAGGTATTTTCCACGTAGGTTGACACATGTCTTTGTTTAATTGATCCATGTCAGCTGACTAATTTTTGTATCAACAGAAGCCCCCAATGTTTCACAGTTGAAGTTGAATAAGAAAGTGTGGAACATTTTGCTTAAAAGATGTCTGGATTACAGATCTCCAATACTTGGGTCATTTTTATTGTATTTCTTTCCATTTGAATGCGTAATGGCAAATTTGTAAATATTTTGAATTTTTAGCCGCCGCTTCGATCTCTGCACCTTTCTTATGATTTAATCACCGAAAATGCAATCGTCTTTCTTGGTAATCATTTCTTTTCTCTTTTCTCGATATTTGCGCCTTTCTTATGATTTAATCACCGAAAATGCAATCGTCTTTCTACATAATCATTTCTTTTCTCTTTTCCCGATGCAAGGTATTTAAGAGCGATAGAAATACCCATCGTTTTCCACTTTTCACATCTGTATTTTCTGAACTCTTTACTTTCTCTCTCTATTTCATACTATCGTTCTTCCATCACCCGTCATTAGCAGATTTCTCCATTCTCTGTATTATTTTCTTCCTTCATCTTTCTTTGCTTTAGTCATCATGGTTTACCTTGTTGAATCTTTTAATGAATTCTGGATTGATTTTTCAACTCCCTCTTGGGTTATTTTGGAGGAGCCTTCTTGTCCTTCTGATTTGTTTTCTCTGGCGGAGGGACATTGATTTCCCTCCCTTTTTGTAGTGGAGTGTGGCTTTTCTTTCTCTCCAAATCCCTTGTTTTTGGAATTTTTCCAATATTTTGATATTGTACCTGCAAGGGTATCTCCAAATACATGGGGGGTAGTTAATGGCATATATAGGCTGAATCAAATTCATGGAACTCATTTAGGAATTCCTGAAATTATGTATTGTTATAAATGGGTTACTAGTGACACTAATTTTTATTTGAAAACTAGGTTTTCGAATAGAGCTTTAGTTGTTAATCTTCCCGATGACAACATGGATTATTTTGATCATGGGGTTGTGATGAAAAATTGGCAACACGCCCCATTAAATGGAAATGATGTGTACCAAGGTCCCAGATGTCCGCTTTATGGTAATGGGATATGTTGTTTTTAGTTTTTGAATTTAGCTTTCTTCATATTTGGCAAAATGCGTCACTGACATTAATTTTCGTTTGTTACAGTTGACAGTAAAAGGAAGCCCCCAAAAGAGATTGACGTTAACATAAAAGATTTAAAACTTGTCTGGAGCTTGCATCAATCATTTGCTGGGGAGTACATTAGAGCTTCTTCTTATTTATTGAGGTACAAAAACACCACCTCGTCTTTCATTGCGCGTCCTATTACACCTTCTAAGGTAATCGATCTTGATCAACTGCCAACGTCTCGAGCAAGTGTGGGAGACTCCTCGTCTGATTTGGATACTTCGATTGTCGATTTGATGACGAAGAAAAGGAGGATGCCTGAGTTCTTTGTCAAAGATGCTCCTGGTGCTGATGGGGTAAAGAAAAGTAAATTTTATGTCCCATCTGAAGGGACAAAGAAGATGAACATTACTCCATCTAAAGGAACACCTATAACTGTGAAGGAGGTGGGTAAGAAGCCCCCAGTTGTTCCAAAAGAGGCAACACCTTTGATTGAAGGTGTTGCTATTATATAAGAAGTGGCAGCACCTTTGATTGAAAGTGCTCCTCTAAGGAGACTAAGAAGAGGTCTTGCTAAAAGACCTAGAGAAACTGTTACTCAACCTTCTGATATTGAGGGTCCTTTGAGAGCTAAAGCTCCATCTCTCATTGGTCCGAGTTCGGCTAAGGACTTGATCAAATCTTGGGTCCTTCCCGAACATCAAGCTGCTGAGGATTCCCTTTCTCGGGCGAAGCTCACTGATTTAGCCGTCTAACATATTGCGTCAGTAAGTATCTTCATCCCTATTAATTCCTCGTCTCTACATATTGCATTCATATTATGAGTTGAGCTCTTTCCTTTTTTAGTTTATGTCTTGCTTTAATGGCATCTTGAAGAAAGATGAAGCTATTAGGGCTTCCACTTCCTCGGGTGGGGTGGAAGAAGCTTTTACTGGTCTATCCCGCTCTTTGAATGAATTCCGTCAGAAGTACGAGGAAGAAAAAATTTCTCGGGAGAATGAACTTCAATCTATCAAGACCACTTGAGATCAAGATATAAATTATTCTAAAGAGTTGGGGAACAAACTGAAAGTCGTTGATACAAGCTTGAAGAGGCTGAACGACGTAAGAAAGAGCTTGAGGATAAGCTGACATCTGTCGAGGAGGTTGAGGCCAGGCTTAAAGAGGCTGAACGACATAAGCAAGAGTTGGAAGAAAAAGTTAAGCTTACCGAGGAATATGCTTCATTGGAGAAGGTGAACAAAAAAACTACTGTAAAGAATTCTTTTTTCTCTAGCTGGGATAAAGGATGGAACAAGGCCTTAACTTCCATTACTTGTCAGATGGAATATGCCAGCCTAAAATACTTTAGAGATGGATGGGTTGAGGCTTTGAAATAATTGAAAACTGCGGACGATTCTGAATTATTTTAGAAACATACTCATGGACCTCCTCCTGTTATCGGTGAAGAAGAAGATGAAGCCCCATCTGATGAGTCCTCTGTAATGGTAGCAGAGCAAGTACCTGTTACTATCATTTACCAACCTCCCGAGCAAGTTTATCAAGCAAGCACTTCTTTCGAGCAACCTGTACTGCCTTCCGAGAAACCTACTCTTCCTTCCGAGCAAGCTTCGCTTCCCTCCAAACGAAATGAAGATATTATAGTGAATAAGGAGAAGGTGTAAAGTTTTTTGGTTCTTATGTTACTTTCTTTTTTCCTGAGCTGTAATTTGGATTGTATTTATCTTTTGTATGATGAATAAAAATGAACCTTTGTTATTTATCTCGCGTCTTTGTTTGGCCTGTCTTGTATTATTTTTGATGAATTTTATTTTCTCCTTGCTAGTTTATGGCCATGATGGAACTTTTATCAGCTAATGATACAGAGTTGATGAAGAAATATAATGATTATTTCAAAGTTGGTCATACAGATTTTACTGAGGCCCAAATAGTAGACATCCTCGGATCTGATGCCTCTGAACGAGCGATTGATGCTCACCAATACTTGAAGTGTCTACTTGATCGTGCTATAGCCAATAATGTGTCCTATTACTAAATGATTGAAGACCTTCAAGGCATTATCGAGGAACTTCAACTTCAACATAAAGAGACCACTGCACTCTTGCATAAAGGTTATGAGAAAAAATACCAACAATTGAGTGCTGACAGGGGTTATGATAAGTACATTTCGGCCCATGAGAAAAAGGAAAGTGTGTTAAAGCTTGAGGTTGAAGAGCATAGAAACATTGCCAAGATGTTAGAGCAAGAGAATATCGCGCTACAAGAGGAAGTGAAACAACTCAAATCTGCTTCTTCCTCTTCTTCGGGAGCCTTGATCCCAATTAACGATGACGGTTTTTCCTTTTTAGAAACCGAAAATGCTACTTTAAGAGAAGAGTTAGAGGCTTTAAAACAAACCTGACCTTTCACACCTTCTCGTAGCAGAGCAAAACTGTCTTCTCGTGGACTTGTAAGGGCTGGTCGGGTTGATATTGATCAGACAAGAACTCAATTGTCCTTAGAAAATCAAGCTTTTCAATTGACGGCCAAGAATCAGGCTTTGGCAGAGATGTCTAAAAAAATTCAGAGTTTTACCGACCAACTCTCCAATCAGAGTTCTGCGCTAGAAAGTAAAGATATTTTGGTGAAGAAGCTCCACGAGCAGCTCGAAACATTGACTTATCAATTTCACAAATAGCCGAGAGAGTTTTGGATGGCAGGATACAACGAAGCTCTGTATCATCTTGATGCTCGGTTGCGACGGTCAAATAATGAGGGTTACAATCAGGGATGGTTGAATGCTATGTGTGTGCTGAAACTGGAGCAAGGACATTTCTTATGGGATTCTTATGAAACTGGAGTGCTTGAATTTCCTGTGCCTCCTTTTAAACTTGATCTTAGTTGGATTCCTGCTCGTGCTATTCCTCGGTGCTTGATTTCCAAATATCTTGGTGACTATAGTCTTCATTCTGATTTTGGGATATCTCGTCCTGAGCATTTACTTGACCGACTATCCATAGTTAACGTCAGAATGCTACGAGATATGAATTTTATAAATTCTCCCTATGCATTAGATGATCCTCCAGGAACCTATATCAAAAGCAGAAGGAAAGAAACCTATAGAATAGGACATTTGTATATAGTGAATCAAATTTCATTTCGTATGTAATCTGATTGGTTTTAATAAAGAAAGATTTATTTTTTGTGCAATTTTATTTTCTTGAAAATACTTTATAAAATGTATTTGTTATTTGCTGGTGAATGTATGTATATATGTATCTGTAGAAGGATAAAATGTCATGTTTTATTTTAGACAATGGAACTTGTCCCATTTGTTGTCTGATTATAGTGACTTGTCACTGTTTGTGCTTAAGCAATTGAATGATTTACATCCCATATTCATTCTTAGTTATAATAATCGTGCCAAGATTACCTTGTTGCCTAGACAATGGATGCCCCGGGAGGTCACCCATCTTCTTATCTAGGTTGGGGTGTCTCTTGAGATCACCCGTGATTAAACAGGCTTTTGCCTTGTATGATTTTTATTTACCGACCAACTGGAGTTGGTGGTTATCGAATTGCCAACCAACTGGAGTTGGTGGTTACTGGATTGCCGACCAATCAGAGTTGGTGGTTGCTGATTTACCAACCAATCGGAGTTGGTGGTTGTTGATCTAGTTTGTGTAGTGTTAGCACGAATACTCCAAAAAATTTCAACAAAAGAGAGAAATGGGCAAAACATCACTTTTATTCATATTGAAAGAAATGGGTTACATATGAATTTCCGTCACTGATAATACTTGCCCAGATGCTCTGCATTCCACGCGTTCTTGAATTCTTCTCCCTCCAAAGTTTCAATTATGTATGTCCCTGGACGAACAACTTTAGTTACTCTATAAGGTCCATGCCAGTTGGCCTCTAGTTTATTGTGCTTCTAGATCACCTTTTTCAGCACATAATCCCCCTCTTTCAAATCACACCTTTTCACCCTTTTGTTGTAGAATAAGGTTGTTCGTTGTTGGTAGGCTGCATTCCTGATCGCTGCTTCTTCCCTAACTTCTTCGAGCATATCCAGTTCTAAACGTCTCATCAAGTCACTTACAGGGGAATTGAAATTATGCACCCTATGTGTGGGTAAATCCAACTCAGCAGGTATGACGGCTTCACTTCCGAAGGCTAACATGTACGGAGACTCCCCAGTTGCTGTTTGTGGTGTAGTGAGATAAGCCCACAATACAGAGTGTAGCTCGTTAATCTAATTTCCCTTTGCATTATCTAGTCATTTTTTCAAACCATTCAGCAAAGTTCTGTTCGTCACCTCAGTTTGCCCATTACTTTGGGGATGGCCTGGTGCAGAATGGATCTTTTGTACATTGGATTGGTGATAATATGCAGCAAACTCCTCGTTGTTAAGTTGGGTTCCATGGTCAGTAATGAACGCATGTGGGAGACCATATCTATAAATAATGTTCTTCCAAATGAACTGAGAGACCCTATCATACGTCATGTCAATGAGAGGTTCAGCTTCTACCCATTTGGTAAAATAATCCACAATAACTACCAGATACTTGAATCTCCCTCTAGTCATTGGAAGTGGCCCGACCAAGTCTATACCCCACATGGCAAATCGCCAAGGGGACGTAATGGGTGTTAGCAATGCTTGGGGAGTTCTTCGAATGGAAGAGAAAGGTTGGCATTTATCGCACTTCTTAGCGTAAGCTGCACAATCAACTCTCACAATTGGCCATTAATATCACTGTGTCATTATCCTTTACAAAAGCGTCCGACCTGCTATATGAGCTCCACAAGAGCCTTCGTGAACCTCTTTAATCAAATATTTAACTTCGGAGGGATGCACACACCTGTGTAGTCCTTCTATAACGCCTCTTTTATACAAAATACCATTGGTCATTACATAACGAGTAGCTTTAAACTTCAATTTCGTGGCTGCAAGTTTGTCAGTTGGCACAATCCCTTCTTTGATATAGACCCTGATGGGATCCATCCATGATGGACCCAAGTCGAGGGCAATGAAGTTCACCATCAAAACTTCGTCTATGCTTCGATCTACTAGAATCTCTAGTGGGATGATTCTTCATAGCTCAGTGCATGTTGATGAGGCCAGCTAAGCTAGGGCGTCAACTCTTGCATTTTCCAATCTTGGTATTCTGATCAACTAGACTGTGGTAAGAGTTGATACAACCTCCATAGCTTTTGCATGATACTTGAACATTAATTCTCCCTTTGTTGTATACAACTTGAGAATTTGATTTACAATTAATTGTGAATCACTGGATACGATAACCTTCTCTGCATTCATGATTTTGGCCAAACTAAGACCCACGATCATAGCTTCATATTCGGCTTCATTATTGGAGGCCTTAAATTGAAAATGTAGAGCATACTCAATATCAACTCCATCAGGAATGTTTAAGATTATTCATGCTCCACTACCCATAGCACTCGAAGAGCCATCCACGTTCAAATTCCACACATGTATATCATTATCAAACTCTTGGTCAGACGGAGTTCCTCGGTGGAGTATTTGATACTTCCTTTTATCTTCTCCTATTCTTGGGGAATTACCCGACACTTCCTGTTGATCGTTGTCTATTGCCTCCTGCATATTTACTAATGGAAGTTGGTCGGGGGTTGTCTTAGATGATCTCGTAACATCCACGGGCTGGTCTGCATTAAGCTCCTGCTTTTTGGATGTGTCAGAGTAAGTAAACTCCGCAATAAAGTCTGCTATTGCCTGCCCCTTAAGTGATGACCTGGGCTCATACACTATGTTGTATTCACCAAGTTCTACCGCCCAATACATCAATCTTCCAAATTTCTCCGGTTTGTGCAGAGCCTGTCTTAATGGCATATCAGTATACACTACTATAGTATGGGCTTGGAAGTACGACCTCATCCGTCTGCTTGCTTCGATCAGTGTTAGTGCCAACTTCTCCAACCTTGGATATCTGATCCCTGCTCCTCGGAAGGCCTTGTTGGTGTAATAGACCAGTTTTTGCACTCCGACCTCCACTCTTATCAGCGTCGAGCTAACTGCGTTATCTGAAACTGCCAGATACAAGTATAGTCTTTCTCCCATCACTGGTGTAGATAACAGTGGAGGGGTCCCCAGATATTTCTTTAATTCTTGGAAAGCCTCATCGCATTCGTCATTCCATTCAAAAGTTTTTTAAGTGTTTTAAAGAATGGGAGGCATCTGTCTGTTGCTCGTGACACAAATCTGTTGAGTGCTGCAACTCGTTCGTGAGAATTTGCACTTCCTTCTTCGTACTTGGAGATCATAGTTCCAGTAGAGCCTTTATCTTTTCAGGGTTCGCCTCAATGCCTCATTGATTAACAATATACCCAAGAAACATGCCTTCTCGTACTCCAATATGCATTTGGTGCGATTTAACTTCATTTGATATTTATCTAGTTGATCAAAAGTCTGGCATAGGTTAACTAAATTATTAGCAGCTTTCTTGCTGTTTGTCAGCATATCGTCAACATAAAACTCCATGTTATGACCGATTTTCTCTGCGAACACTTTATTCATCAGCCGCTAGTATGTTGCACCTGCATTTTTAAGTCCGAAAGGCATAATATTATAGCAATAAGTTCCTCTGGGGTTAATAAAAGAGGTACTTTCCATGTCCTCTAGTTTCATCTTAATCTGGTTGTAATTAGAATAAGCATCCATGAAGCTTAATAATTCATGTACCGATGTAGCATCTATCAGCTGGTCAATTCGAGGCAAAGGAAAATGATCCTTTGGACAGTCCTTATTAAGATCAGTGAAGTTAACACACATCCTCCACTTATTATTTTTCTTCTTTACCATCACAACATTTTCTAGCCAATCAGGATACTTGATGTCCTCAATAAATGAGGCTTTCTACAGTTTCTCTACTTCTTCCTGTATGGCTTGGTTTTTTTGGGCTGAATACTCTTCTTCGCTGCTTGACTGGCTTAACCTCATTAACATTGAGCTCGTGGCATAGGAAAGTCGGGTCTATCCCTGGGATATCTTCACGACTCCATGCAAAAGTCTGCTTTTTGTGCCTTAAAAATGCTACCAGTTTCTGCTTTATTGATAAGTCCAATGATGCACCAATTTGAGTTGTTCATTCTAGGCGTTCATCGTCCAGAATGATATCCTCTGTAGCTTCCATAACATGACCCTTCATGAGCTGAGATTCATCTATAGGGTCCAAGGTTTCAATCTCTGCATCTTCTGTTTCATCCACTTGATACATAGTAATTTTCTTCCTGGCTTCTTCTAGCTCTTCCTGTTTGGTAGATGAATAATAGCATTATCGAGCTACTTTCTGTTCGCTTTTCATAACTCCCACTTCGAAATTAGTTGGGAACTTCAAACATTAATGTACCATAGATGGCACTGCCTCAAATTTCTTCAGACCTACTCTCCCCATGATAATGTTATAGGCTGATCGAACGTTTTTATCCATTATGAAAAAGCGTACTCTTTCTGTTCGGAAGGCCGGCCACGTACCAATAAGCATGTCCAACTTAATGGTACTAAGTGTAAAAGCCTTTTTACCAGTGAAACCGAGGATGGGCCTATGATACGGCTCCAATTGAGCTAACTTCAGATTCAAATTGTCGAAGCATGGGTAGAACATGATATTTGCAGAGCTACCATTATACACCAATACCCGTAAAATCACCACGTCCTTCATTCTCATCTTGATCACTATGGGGTCACCATGAGGATATAGTAAACCTGCCAAGTCGTTTTTAGAAAAATCGATGACCAGTTTATCCCTATTTACATTCCTCAGGCGATCGGCTTCAGCCAAATTTATGCGCTGAATGTAAGAGCAAACTTGGGCCTCATTGAGGTAAGCTTTCCTCTCCGCAGTAAGATCTCCATCTCCCGCATCTCCACTTGTAATGACATTACATTCAAATGATCCAAAATGGATTGAAAATACCTCACGCTCGGGCTGCCTTGGCCTTTTGGGGAGATCGGGATCTTCTCCTAGATCGTCTTTGTGATCTCTCTTCTTGTCATCTTTTGCTCTGCGAGGAGATTTAGATCTTTGCCTTCCTCTGTCGCTAGTCTTTCCACCATTTTGGCGATCAATGTACTTAATCAATTTTCCTCACCTGATGAGTGCTTCGATTTCATTCTAAAGAGCTATGCAATGTTTGGTCGTGTGGCCATGGTCTTTGTGGAATTCACAATATTTGGACTTGTCCCTTTTGTCCGGATCTGCCTTCATTTTCTCTGGCCATGTTAGCTCCTCGCTCTTCTTGATCTCCTCCAGAATGTGATTTATATCTACCTTCAAGGGAGTATAATTTCCATACTTCCTCATCTGCTCCAACGTTTGTTTGCCTTTTGACTGCTTATTTCCACCATTGTTCTTCTGATCATTCTTCTCAGTTTTACTACCTTCAACCTTGGTCTCCTTAGTGTCTGTATTCTTCTTTGCGGCCATGGCTTCCTCGACGTTCATGATCTTGGCTGCCTTCGCCATCAATTCTGCCATGGTCCTTGGTGGATCCTTGACCAAAGTATAGTATAACTTGTTTGGTAACAGACTACTCATCAAAGCAGTAATTGTTTTCTTCTCCTCGTAATTGATCACTTCAAATTTCTCATTATTGAAACGAGTAATATAATCCCTGGTGCTTTCTTCTGTTTTCTGTCTAACGCTCAGTAAGTGCGCTACTCTTTTAACTAACTTCGCTCCAAAGCAAAAATTTCCTATGAAAAGCTCTTCCAGTTGATGGAAAGTCATAATCTTTCCCTGAGGAAGGTTGTTGTACCACATCTGGGCTGACCCTGTGAGAGTTCCCGAAAATTCCCTGCATCTCATCTCATCGGGAATCACATAGATATCAGTAGCAGCTTGGAATTGCTCTATATGGAGGACAAGATCAATTTTTCCATCATATTTAGGTGTCACCATAGGAGCTTTGAATTTTGATGGTGTGGGGAAATACACAATTGCCTGTACGAAGGGTGTCCCTTGGATGAAAGTTCTTTATAGAGGATTATTGGCCTTATCCATTTCCCCTAACACGTCTTTTAACCTTTGAATAGAACCTTTCCATGCGTTATTTTCGGCCTCGGACTTATTTGTCCGAGCAACTAATCGCGCTGAGCTTTCCTCTTGGGATCGTTCATTACGGGTTGTCGGGTGTGATTGGGCAGAACCTTCCCTTAGATCAGACGGTCATTGAGAGTTCCTCGACGCAATCCTAGGAGGGTTTTTGTTCCTCCTAGGGCCCAATCGATCAAAAGGAGTGACTCTACTCAACCTTTATAGAGTGCTAGCCCGTTCTGGAGTTAGAGTGACATTCCGTTGAGAATCCGTAACTCGTACTGAAGAAGTTCGGCCAGATTGATACAAAATATCATTAGATCTCTCAATACGATATGAGCCAGTATGCCTGGATTGAAAAACCTTCGGGAACAGCATTCGTCTGGTTCTTGAAGATGGAAGATGGGTATTTCTATGAACGCTACGTTGTCCTGACTAGGCAGGTGCTCCATCTCGAACAGTTTGTATAAGTTGACGCATGGTTGCTTGCATGGTCGTTTGCCCTTGGGCTAAGTTGTCCATTATACCAGCCAGATCTTGCATATTTGGTGGAATAGAAGGGTTTAGAGGGACTCCAACATTGTTCCAAGTACTGGATTCTGGGCTTTCAACCATAGATGATGACTTTTTAGTGAAAAAATGCTATGTATAGTCATTTCCCACAGACGGCGCCAATCTGTTGATGTAAAAAACTAGACGTAATCTAATTTATTAATCACAGAATACAATGAATAAATAAATAAGACAATGAATTTTTAAAGTGGTTCGGCTATCAAAATGGCCTACGTCCACTGTTGTTGTATTGCTGGTTCTCTGCCTTGAATTTCGATCATAGGTCTTTCAAGAGATCCCAAGGTCCCCTTTTAACGTCTAGGTTACAATGTATTTATAGCCTTGAAGGCTGTACATATGAAAAGGTAATATGTTGTTGTCTAGTATACATATACATCTGTACAATAATAATGCACATTAAATTTAACGTTAATTAAATACATAGTTGCCTTTTGGTTTTCTTGGTTTAGATGCTCTTCACGCTAAGTCGCTCGGACCGCCTGAGTTACTCGGTACGCTTGAGTATCTCGGGCCGCCTGAGTTTCTTGGTGAAAGTAGGTATTTGCCACGTAGGTTTACACATGTCTTTATTTAATTGATCCATGTCAGCTGACTAATTTTTTTTATCAACAATCATTCTAAAAATTCTCGATGTAAACGAGAGATGATATGAGGAAAGTCTCTCAGAGCCTACCTCACTAAGTCTATTGGATATGCCTTGGGGGTGGGGGGGGGGGGGTGGGGTGAATGCTGTAAGCACTTACATTATCTAAGGGCAACATGGTATTCGAGGCCCTATTCTCTTCTTCTTGAGGAGAAGCAGACGCGCGAGACTGAACTTCAACATTCTGAGAAGAAGTGGGAACATCAAGCTAATTTGAAGGAGCATCAACAATGGTAGGACTGACAACTACCTCCTTCCTAACATCCTCAAGGGCCACCTGCCTCACAGATAAAATAGGCTGAATAAGATCCACTATAGACTCCTCCATAACTACTAGGGAAGGCCAATCAGGCATAACCTAAAACATCAACAAATAAAAGTTAGAGAAAGCAGGTTTATCAAACCTATTGACCAAATGGTCGCTAAATCCCAGTGTGCTATGATAAGCACCAAATGGTTATTCGAACAAGTATACTCGACAAAGTTCTTAACCAAATGGTCGTTAAGTCCCAGTGTACTATGATAAGCACCAAATGGTCGCTTAGATAAGTACATTAGACAAAGTTCTTGACTAAATGGTCGCTAAGTCCTAGCGTACTATGATAAGCACAAAATAGTTGCTCAGACAAGTAAAATCAGTAAAAAATATTGACCCAATGGTCGCTAAGTCCCAGTGTACTATGATAAGCACTAAATGGTTTCTCGGACAAGTACACCCGACAAAGTTTTTGACCAAATGGTCGCTAAGTCCAAGTGTACTATGATAAGCTCTAAATGGTCGCTCAGACATCTATACTTGGCCAATATAAAAATCCTGCCTAACAAAGTTTGTGATTAGTGCAAATTTCAAGCATACCATGATAAGAACCAATGGTTGCTCAGACATATACATTTGACCAATTTTTTTATCCCTTTTGTTTTCACAAAGAAAAAATTCAAATAGGTGAAGTTGAAGTTATATACCTCTGCCCGAAGAGGTATGACAGGGGCTAACTCCTCAATGGCACCAGTGGTTCCACGTTCTAAGATAAAAGGTCTAAAAAGGTTCACAAGAATCTACTCATTCATCGTGGGCACAAGTATTAAATCCCTGTAAGTGTTAACTGGGACTGAAGGGGGGAGTTGGCTCAGGAACATCTTATGTAGACGTAGCCTCCTCTAGCATAGAAGGAGAAAAAACCTATAATCAAGAGAAATAATGAGTTAACTGAAGAGAGAAATATAGTATGAACCTTTGTAAGATAAACTAAATGTACCTCAAACCCATCAAAGATCTTACAGATGTCACTGGCTCATCTTCCAAAGGCTATTTGACTTCACCTTACATTGGATTCACCTCAAAGGCACAAGTAATGGCAGCCTAATCACGCAAGAAGGAATAGTCGAGAGTATAACCCTTACTCATGGACCTGTCCAGTGAAAAACCATATCCTTCTACGAAGGGGGTATACCTTCCATCTTAAGGTCTTTCGCGAAAATTAATGGTCCTTCATGGGATTACTGATGTTACTATTAAACCTGCTCTAACGACCGGGGTAGTTTATCTGTCTATTGTTATAAAAGGGAAGTTTATTGTTGTATTTGATGTTGAGAGGGGGATTATTGTTGTATCTCTTCTAACTTCTACTCTTAAATATCTGCCCCAAGAGTATCTATGTAGGCATCAATTTGAGTAACAAAAATAAAGTATAAGAAAATGAAAAAAATGAAAGTGGCTAAGGAAATACGAATCACCACGAGAAATAAAGGATAAGTTATAAAGAGTAGTATCTCTTGTTCAATTGAGTCATCTAATATGGTATATCCCCAAGGAGGGGAAGAGGGTTTCTCAGAGCTAAACATCCTTCGTAACGTGTGAAATTAGTGCATTAGAGGCCTTTCTGTAACTTCCTCTTCCTCCTCAAGATCACTTAAAGTAATACATGAGGGCTCTTCCCTTGTCCTTTGCCTTTTCTCTCCACCTGAACCAACGAAGGGGATGAAAGAAAGACCCCTAGAATCCATCTGCTCCTTAATAAATGCACGAGCAACCACAACACCGTGATCATAACTACTCATCAGATTGTCAAAAAGTTATGTCACTTGATCTTTGATTAAAGGATCAACCTCTTTCGAAGAGGAAATAACCTATGAAGGATCAACATCGGGGGATTACTTATTTTTTTATTTTTTATTCTTAGGCAACAAAGCAGCCCCAATCGAAGGACTTAGAGGTGTCTCGTCACTTAAGTCAGGCTGAGAGGTCACAAGGGCATCTTCAGGTTCATCAAATAATTAGGAGGTCAAAGCATGATTGACTCAGTGGGCATAGTGCTATTGACAGAGCTCAAGTTGAGGGATAAATGGTCAATCGTGCATCCTTTTAGCCTAAGCTCCGTGGAAGGAAATATCTCAACACTATGATTTGAGGGCCGGTGTAGAATGACCTTCTTAGAGCTGGCACGATGGCTTGGCCAAAAGACATTAGAAATTTGGTTGATCTACTGCCCCTAGCTCTTCTTAAGGGGATCACCAACTTCCCCCTATGATTTTAAGAGAGGGCTGTCATAACATTAATTAGGAAATTTCCACATGCCAGAGAAAAATTAGTGGGTTTTTCCAGATGAATGTGGCTTAGAAGGGGAACACCCTGATTATAGCCAAACTGATCATTATCGATTAAGGAGTTGAGAGGTTTCTTTCTCTGTTTACCGTTCCAAGCACACACATGGGGAGCCTTAATGGGATAAAAGACGTATAACATGGAATTAGGTGTAAAAGATGGGAACCTGGCATAGAGAAAAATAATAATGAGTAAATGGTTGGCATAATTGGAGACATCAAAGCGCCCGAGACACCTGACCGAATCTGCATACGTTCGATCCAACTAAGTATAGAGAGAACCTAGAGTTATAGAAGCCAAAGGGATTTTTATGCCTAAAGACAATCGAACGACCATGCTAATTAGGTCCCTTCTTGGGCTTTCGTGAGGCTTCCTGAGAAAGAAAATCCTCGAAAGAAGTACAAGGATATAGTCAGGAAACTTAAGTTTATTCCCCAAAACTTCACTAGTGGGAGGCAAGGCAGCAACCAGCGTGCCTTTGGGATTGATTTTGGCTATCTCTCTCGCCTTAGTAATAGTCTTGTTCTCCACAAAATAAAAAAGAGAGGGAATAAGCTCAACAAAAGTGCACTTATTAGAATGACCAATGCACTTATTACAACCTACTCCAACTCCTTCCTCATAGTTTTTTCCTCTTTTGAAACAACCTCCTCAATGAAACTCTCGTTACCTACAACATCCAATCCCAGGAGTTCACAGAAGTTCTCCAAGGTGATAGTAAATTTACCCCATGATGCCACAAAGGTGTGCGACTTTTAGTTCCACCGTGAAATAAGCAACCTCAGGGTGCTATGTTCTAGCTCAATGTCAAATTGCCAAACCACATAGTACATGATAAACCAACCTATGACAAACGGTCGACGTACTTACCATGAATATAGTCGATACAAGGGCTATGACACCGCTTAATTAAATACTAGGTGATCAGGACTTTATTAAATTAAAACAAAATATCCAGTTGGTCCATTCTTAGCATCGTTGTCGAAAACTTTTTATCATATACTAACCACCAAGTATTTGAAAAGCTAGGGCTAAATTTTATATTTTTAGTTAACATGAAAGAACTATATGATTTAATGATAAACATTCCCATACATACATCAACCATAGGATAGATAACTAAGGTTGTCAGAAATAATAAAATCAATCTACGATCTGCTAAATAGAATAAAATCCAACATCTATGAGAATGTCTAAATGGAAATGGACAACATGTCCGACCGAATGAAATAACTTCTCAGAATGAAGAAATGAGGAATACTGAGGCGTCTAATATTAAGGACCTGCAACTTCCACAATAGCTGTAGCACGCCAAAAGATAGAACTTGCTAAGCCTGGTGTCCATGTGGTTGGTCACCAAAAATGTTTTACAAAAAGAATAGAGACTTGGAGAAAACGGGTCAGAGCCTGAATAGAACCGTTTAAAATTTTAGCAAGTGTTCAAATGAAAAATTAGCTAATATTATATACATATTAGGTTTATGTGCTCTCCCTGGAGATGCTCACCTCTCATCTAATGTGCACACCTAACGTGTATTTGTAAGTCATCCTAATTATTCTACCCCGCCTAACTAATCCAATCCAAGTCTATCTCTATACCACTAACCCATGGTTCTCACCCGTATCTCCCATACAAAACGTTATCGATTAATTTATACCGAATATCCAAGCATAGATTCCTCATGTTATATTTAATTTTTCACGCGATAAGATTATTTTAAATGTCACGATATTCTCATCTATTAAGTACACGCAGTAGCATAAATCACAAGCATATATATATATATATATATATATATATATATATATATATCACTCTAATTATATATATAGTACTACATCACCCATAGGTCGAGACCTACGGTGCGTGCATACTCTGCTATCAAGTCCCAGTACATCACGTACTAAACAAATGACTACTGATCTAGTATCTCTCTCAAACCATAAATACAAATAAAAAATATTGGAGGTGAACATAGTTTCAAGACTAATGGGTTACGCACATACCTACGCACCCATATGACCGTCAACACTGTCGCACACACTCATAGTCTGTACCAAGGTTCTATGTTCTGAGGTACACGTCTAAAATCCCCCCAATGGGATCATCAGGATAAGAACGTCCACGTCGCGAAACCTTATCCCAATAGAAAGCAGCGTAGGTATGTCATACACATAATATATCATAAAATAAGTATACACACAACTCAGGTACGTAGTATATTTCTCTCTAATACTCACAATACTTTGTAACGTATAATTATTCTCTCTATCGTATTTCATCAAATGTGATTCACCTATCTAAGGCCTTTTATTTTCCTCTTATATATATATATATATATATATATATATATATATTCCAAGTAGTTAACCCAAATATCACACTACTCGTCCTCATAATAAAATTCGCTCAAATATTGTTATAGGTCACTTTCCTTCTCTCGAAGATATTACGTCAAGTTTAAACTTGTCCGGATAAAATTTACTTTTTCTAAAATCTCGTTAGAATGAACCCGAGATCTCATTCGAACGAAATCTCAATGTCGTTATAATGAAATTCAAACAGGATCCTCCCTAACTTCTCGTTGGAATCCTCATTGGTATTCTCGTTTGAACATAGTCCTTTGAACGACTTTCCAGGTCGTTCGAACGAGAATTACCCTGTTCGTCCTCTTCCTCCAAAAATTGCGCTTCTCACCATTTTTGATACTCCAATTCTCCATTTTACAACCCCAAACTCCCATCCAAGGGTAAAACACATCATATCAACCTATATATATGATTTCTAACATTTTCTACTCACCAAATCATCAAAGCACATCCAATAAATTGGGTTGATTCAAGGTCGTCCTCTAAAAACCCTAATTTATCATTTTTCATAAGAAACATATAAAACCCACATTTCTTCAATTTTAATTGTCAGTAGTCCAAAAAATTCATCTTTCAACATAAGTGTTAAATGCTACAATCAATTTTACCCAAAAAAATATGTTTTAAATTCCTCAAAATTGTTATAACCCTTCATGTAGTCAACGTAGTAATTATCCTCCTCTAACATGGATATGATATTCAACTAAAATTCATCAAGATAAACACTTTCCTATTTTGATAGGTCTGGTCCATTGAAGAAGAAGGGTATGGTTGTGGTCCTCTCTTCTCGATCTACAATTTGGTGGTGGCTTTGGTGCAAGATGATGACTTTTGGCCTTAAAACTCCCAGGAACTCTCTCCTTCTCCCTCCTATGATCTCTCTTTGTTTTGGTAACTGTAAACTCTAAAGTCTCTAATGTTATAACAGATATAACCTCTCAATTTTCGTTTATCCCTCTTCCCCAAAATTTTAAAAGACCAAAATACCCCTCCAAGGTGCCAGTTTGGCCTAAAAGTGCTCCGGGACCCAAACTGAACCCCCGGGTAGACTTTTCTGACTATTTCGACCCTTACGGACACACTAGCGCACTCAAAAATGACCCTATGAAATACCAAAAATGAAATTACATTCTATTTCTTAAATAAAGTCCCGACACGACTGACACGCACGTCCCGATTAAATTTACCTTGATCGTAGTATTTCTCACTCATGACGATCATAATATTTTCTTATCATTGTTATTACTCATTCACTATGTAATATTCAATATAAATAAATATTAACCCTTATCTCGCTAATTAATATTTATTTAACCCGGATTAATTATTTCAATTTAATTTAATTAAACCCAGTTTAAGTAAAATATAAAATCATAAAAATACGGGGTATTACATACTTCCTCCCTAATAACGGAATTTCGTACCGAAATTCAAAAAAGAAAATATACCCGGTAAGAATAACTCTGGATTCTATCGCCCATCTCATCCTCGCGCTCCTAGGTAGACTCCCTGGCATTATGATGCCCCCATTGAACGCGCACTAGCAGAACTAACTTCGACCTCTCTCCTCTCGCTATTAGGGGTGTTCGCAATTCAGTCTGATCAGGTTTTTAATAAATTTAAGGACCGGACCGATTAAATGTGTCCTAAAAAAAGGGACCAAGATTTGAAAGACCAAAAGTAATTTCCTTTTTGTATAAAACTCTATGAATGGTGCGGAAGCGTTGTAAAACAGGTGATGGTTCAACTTTCAAAAATAACAACAAGTTTTAATTTCTCAAAACAAATTAAAACATAATTCAAGTCCTAGTATTTGCCTAAGTCATGATTATTCATTTAAACAAAGTTAGGCGAAACCAATTTTAGCAAATGACTTGAATAAACCAATTTTACCCAATATTTAATTTAAGTCCCAAATTAAATGAGTGTGATAATTAAACCAAATTTTATCTTGAAATTATCCTAAGCATGGATTCTAAATTATTGTGCAAGATAAAATAAACAATGTCACACTACGCCGAGATGTACGAGGAAAAACCCAAGACGGGAAACAACCTCGGACGGCCCTAGCCACAAGTCCACTAGATACGGAATTACAATTACAAGACAGATAGACTTACAACGACTGACTCGATCCCTCTCAAGCCTCGACGCTCCTTCTCGTAGAAACCTCTTCCTAGCAGACAACCTCGGAACACCACCGCGGTCTCGGAATCCACCGATGGGACTTTATATGGTCACCGTCACCCAAGCATGGAGCCTTTCTCCGTGTGGGTAGAATCTCAACAAAAGTCTTCTTTGTGATGGGGTGTAGAAGCAAACCCGAAACGTCTCTTGAATTCGGTAGAGAAAACCGGTGCCAAAAACTCCAAGCGATTGATATAAATATAGAAACTTGGATAAACACAATTGGGTGTAAACTAGAGTGTGTATGAATTTTTCTTTGAAAGAATAACACTCAAAACATGATCTTTTTCCTTAAACAAATTTTGTCTCAAAATACTCTCTAGGAGTTTTTATGGTATGAAAAAGATACCCCTTGAAAAATGATTCCCGTCCTTGATAAAGCCTTAAAAAATCAGTTAAGAAACAAGTGGGATAATGGGGTGAAAACTGCCAAAAAACTGCTCAAAACCGTTCCCGCCTGGCGTCTCGTTCGAACGAACTTGACTCGCGTTCGAACGAGACTTCTAACGAGCGACCAACCTGGGCTCGTTAGAATCTCGTTAGATACCTCGTTAGAACGAAAAACTCGTTCGAACGACATATCGAACGACTGACCAGTTTAGGGTCGTTGGCAAACTCGTTCGAACAAAACTGGTTCGAACGACAAAACTCGTTCGAACGAAATCTGGTTCGAACGAAAAAACTCGTTCGAACGACATTTCTAACGAATGACCAGAAAGTTTGTAAAATTCGATTTTGGCCCAGAAACTTTTATATACTTATTTTAAAGTTCTAATTGATTCTTTCTGAAAATAAAATGCAGTTTTTTATTACACCTAACACCCAATACATATTGTTCCAAGCTCCTATATAAATATAATTACATTCATACCTTGGGAGCATGGACCTTTAGTTGATGACGTAGAAACGAGGCACGCAAACCGGCATTTTGATGAAGCTTTAAATTCTTTGCCGCTACGTCTTCAATACATACTTCATAGGCTTGAGAATATTACAAATAAATACTATCCTATGAATAAATGATTTTGTCCGGAATTGAGCCAAAACTATATATGGACTCAATTGGAAATTTGTGTCCTTACAAGACCGGACCGATTAAATCGATTTTTAGGGCTTAGTCGGTCTGATTTTTTATATGGTCGATCCGATCAAATTTGTCGGTCCTAATCTTATTAAAATAATATTTTTAAAAATTAAAACTGCCCAAATTTTACAACAAAACTTCCCAAATTTATCCAAAAAATTGCCCAAATTTTACCATAAAAACTGGCCAAATTTTACCATAAACGACATAAATTTGACCATAAAAACTGCCCAAACTTGTTCAAAACAATAACATGTTGTTCAAATTTTAGCATAAATAAAAACTGTCCAAATTTTGACACATAAAACAGTCCAAAATTGCTCAAAGTTTGACATATAAGTTGTCCAAAGATGGACAAATAATACAAACACATCAAGCGGCCATAAACTGCCCAAATTTGGACATGTAAATTGTCCAAAACTGTCCAAATAATACAAAATAAAGATGTCCAAATTCAACCACAAGATTGTCCATAATAATACAAAATAATAATGCGCTAATAAATGTTTAAATTAATAAATATGAGCGCCAAAGTAACTGCAACAAATCTCCTCCAAAAACCTGAAAATGATCACAAATAACTTTAGAATAGATAGAAAAATAGTCCAAATAAAATGCAACCATGAATTTTAAAATACTATAAATTATTCACTTTACCTCAATAATACAAAGTCGAATTGTCAATCCACAATTGTTGTTGATGTTGCCAACAAATCTGTAAAAATATATGATAATGATATGGTTAGTTACATGAAAAATAAATAAATTACACCTATTAAATTAATAATTTGAAATTATGATATATATTAGTTACCTCCATCCAATTGCTCAAGTTGTTCCACCTCATCCATGGCATCTCTAAGGCTAATTGATTTTGATGAAGACTTGAGACAATTTTGGGTACAAACAAGCGCTTCCATCGTGTTGGGGAAAAGTGAACTACGAAATGGGTCAAGGATACGTCCCCCGTGCTAAATGCCGACTCAGAGGCCACGGTTGACACCGAAATTGCCAATACATCCCTTGCCACACGAGAAAGAACTTGGTATCTAAATGAATTACTCTTCCACCACATTACTATATTAAAGATTTTGTTAGTTGCATCTTCATTAGTCTCAATCAAGTACTTCTCCACCTCCGACTTACTCCACCCTACACTATCTTCGGACTCTAAATGTTTTTTGAATTGGGTAGCTAAAAAAGCATGCCCATTAACATCATCATATCCACCATCAACTATTAATTAAATAACGTCACATGGTGATGAATTTTGTGATGAACCATTTTGTACATTATTGTAACCATACCACTCATACAAATGCACAAGTACATTTTTTGCTCTCCTTCTCATCTCTTTTGCCACACTACTTTCATACATGCTATCAAACCAATATGACACATACCCCAATTTATATCTAGGGTCAAGCATGACCGCAACAAGTAACAACAAGTTTATCTTTTCAATATTCCAATACTTGTCCATTTTCTTAACCATGTTATCCGCCATCGAAGCTATGTGATAATCCCCACTTCTTTTCAATTGGTTCAATAACAAGCTCATTGAAAAACAAATTTGAAGTGAAGAAAAATGAACTCGAAAATCTCAAAGTTGCATTGTTAAATATCTTTAAAAATTTCACAAATGCCCTCACTTTCTCCCAATCAACACTCAAAGGAGGACCTAAGATAGTCCTCACGCCCCTTCCCCTCCCCCTCACTTCATCATCCTCTTGGATTTCAAATTCTCCATCAAAGTAAGAAGCACAATTTTTGTCCTCCTCCCATAACCTTTCAAGCTTTCTCAAAATTTTCGGCTATATCTAACTTTACATAAGTGGAGTTCCACCTTGTTTGAACATCCAAACACAACAAACCCTTACTCTCAATTTTCTCTTTCTCTACACACATTTTGAACATTAACAACCTAGAAGGGGAGGACCTCACATACCTCACCACGCTGTGTACTTTAACAACCGACTCATCCATTTCTTTTAACCCATCACCCACAATAAGGTATAAGATATGAGCACAACATCGTATATGCAAATACTCATGTTCTAAAATAGTACCTTTCCAAGATTTGGTTTTTCTTCGCAAATATTTAATTGTACCATGATTAGAACTAGCATTGCCAACAGTTACGGTGAAAATGGTATCAATCCCCCATTCCACTAACAATGATTCAATAACCTTCCCTAGCATCTCCCCCTGATGACTTCGGACTTGACAAAAGTTTAGAATCTTTTTTTTAACTTCCATTCATCGTCAATATAATGAGCTGTGAGGCACATGTAATTGATATTTTGAATGGAAGTCCATGTGTCCATCGTGATGCATATTCTTTTATCCTTCAAATCATTTTGTAACTTTATTTTCTCATTCAAATATATTGTTAAGCAATCTCTTGCAACCGTAATACGACTTGAGATTTTTGAAAATTTCGATTGAACAATTCTCATAAATAGTTGAAATCCCTCGCCCTCAACAAATCGAAAAGGAAATTCATCAATGATTAAAATCTTAGCAAGAGCATCACGACAAGCTTCTAAACTAAAAACAATTGCTACAAGACTAGGACACTCCCCATCTTCTTTTTTAAATAACAAATTTTTCTATTTCTCATCACACCTTCCTAGAAATTTCTTACACTTGTTGAGGTAGGCCAACATGTTTTTTGTTCCATTTTTATTTGGATCACAAGCATATGTTGAGGGACAATAATTATATTTTGGCCTACGTTTGTTTAGATCACAACCTTTAATTTCAGTAAAATGCTCCTAAGCATACGATTTTCATTTCGAACATTTTACTTCTGGATTTTCAGGGGGTTGAGGAAGTGGTTTTGTACCTTGCATTACATCTTGGGTAGAGGGAAGCCCACCTTCAGTTTCATCCATTTGAGCAACCATTATCTACAATATATACCACATAAATTTAAACAAGTTATTTTGCTATTTTGCTTAAAAACAAAAAATAATGGGAATGATGGGAATTATCTACAAAAAATAATGGGAATTATCTAAAATATATATACAGTTGTTTTGAACAAAAAATAATGAAACAAATTATTAAAATTTATTTGTATTAATTGTTAAACAAAAAATAAAAATAATGAGACTAACTCACCAGATACCCAAACAAAAAATAAAAAATATTGAGACTAACTGTAAATGAGTAGATACGGTGATACCCAGTAACTGAGCAGATACCCAAGCAAAAAAAAATGGAATCTGCAGCGCATCGACGTTTTAAACAATAACATAACAATTTTCTTACCCACTATTGATGGCGCAATGCAGAGAAGAGGAGAAAACCGCGGCACAACGCAGAGAAGAGGAGAAATCTGCGACGCAGCGCTAGAGAAGAGGAGCAAGTCGCGGCGCACACACAATGCAGAAAAGCGGAGCAAGCGGCTGGTGTTTGTGTGTTTAGGGTAGAATGATGTACACAGAGAGAAAAGAGAAGAAGAGAAATAAAAACAAAGGAAGGGAAAGGTGTGTGCATGTGTATTTCAATTTAGAGTTTCTTTTCTTTCCTTCCTTAAGTTTTTTTGACGAGCGTACCCCTTCCTTCTAATTGTAACTTGTGTGTGCGTGTGTTATTGTTAATATATATATATATATATATATATATATATATATATATGTATAAATATAATTAAATGCATATATGTTATAGTAACCAGTCCGGGTCGGTCCAGGCCGAGTATTTATTAAGGGAGATCGAGGACCGGATCAGTTAGATCGATCTTTAAAAAAACCTTGGACCGGATCGATTAAAAAAAACCAAAAATATTATGACGGTCCGGTCCGGTTCGGTTCGGTCCGGTTCGGTTCCGTTCCGTTCGTCGATCCATTCAGTTTTTTGAACACCCTACTCGCTATGGTATAAGATGGACACCGGTATCTCCTCATACGTAATATCGAGATGCAAATCAATCTCCTCCAATGCAATGTGAGTATAGACCAACTCATCCTAAAGATATCGTCTCAATGCAGAAATGTGAAACACATTGTGAAAACGGTGCAAGTGCTCTGGCAACCCGAGTCTATACGCTACTCGACCAATTCTCTCAATGATAAAAATGGCCCTACATACCTCAGAGCTAATTTACCCTTCTTCCTAAATATAATTATCCTCTTCATAGGAGATACTCGCACCAACACCTGATCCCCCACATTAAACACTAGAAAGGATCGCATGGTATTGGCGTAGCTCTTCTGTCTATCCTGAGCTACCCGTATTCGACTCCGAATCATATCAATCCTGGCGGAGGTATCCTGAATAAACATTGGCTCGATAAGTTCACTGTTGTAACACCCCGCCTAATTAAATTTCGGGTGATCAGTCAAATACCCAATTAAATCAGAGTATACATTTGGTTCATTCTAAGTAGAGCTGACAATTTTTGACACGATAACCCGTTTATAGTAATAACTCGAAATGACCCGAACATGACACGATTAACTTGTATAAATTTAAAAGTACACAAAACTTATACTCAAATAAAAATCAACGCGACCTGAAAATGATACGAGTAACCCGAATTGCCACCCCTAATTCTAAGCATCACCGTCGAAAATATTTTTCTTTGTTAATTCACCCAATAATTAATTAAGTGAGTGTCAAAAACTTTTTTCATTTAATTTAATTTAAACCATTCCACAAAGCGGAGCAATAATAAACAATATCAAACCATAATTGAATAAGAATAAATATGACTGGATTAACTCTCCAGTTAAAATATTTCACTATTATCAATTAAAACTGATATCCACATTAATGACATAAATAATTACAACCTCTGAAATAGAAGTGAAATAACTAGGATCCTGGGCGACATGCCCTAACTGAAAAAGCTACAACATGTGAATCAAGGAGATGAAGCGTCTAATACCAAATATCCAACTCCATAACATCCACAACACGTCAATAACCAATCCCCTATAGCCGATGTCCCAGTGGCTGGAAACCTAAAATATAGGATACGAGAGAGAGAAGAGAATATGCAAGAAAATGGGTTTGATCCCAATAGTAACAATAGTTTTGTAAAATAGCAAGTGTATAAATGCTATATTCAGCAATTATTATATACATGTTAGATTATCGGATTCTCTTTCTTGAGATTCTCACCTCTCATCTAGAGTGCACACCTAACGTACCTCTAAGCCATCCTAGTTACAGTTCCCATGCTAACTAATTCAACTCAGTGTATCCACTAACCATAGCCCAATTCATTCCCACGTATTTTCCACGTAATACATGTAATAATAGTATATGTATATCCATTTAGTTTCATCATGGATAATCCCTTTAGGTATTTAACGTAATTAAGTATTATCCTACTTAATTAGATTCCAGATTTCATTGTCTTTCTCTTATACATTATTTACACAGAAGATATTATCACATGTCTATATATACATTCACATAATTATAGATATACAATACGGCGACCCGAGGTAGATCTGCGGTGCATGCATTACTCTGTTATCATATTCCAATACATCTCGTCACTATATATGGGACTACAGGTTCGGTAAAGATTCCTCGAACCACAAATATCAAACACAAGCATTGGAGGCAAACATAGTCCTAAGCCTTTAGGCTACGCACATACCTACGCACCCAAATGACCGGATACACCCATATTTACAAAAGTGGTGATCAATCCCTAAGTTCTATGTTCTTGAGTGACAAATAAAAAATCCCATGGATTCATCAGGATATGACTACCCTCACGTGTAAACCTCCCCCAATAGCAAGTAAGCTAGGTATGTCATACACATAAATCATCAATCAATAGGCATTATCGTATACCTATATAAAATTAGGCACTTAAACTACCTATATCATATTAGGAATTCATCCTATTCCAAGTACCGTCGTATTTATTGAATACTACCCGTACCTATCATCATGATTATCATCATATATTTTATTATGTAATCATCAAGATAATACTGTCCAGAACATGAAACCTCCTCCCGATAGCAAGTAGCGTATGTATGTCATACACATAATAAATGAAGCAATAGGTATTCACACCATATATATATATATATATATAAGGCCCAACTCTATTTTAGGTGGCGCCTCAAAAAAGTAGTATTACTCACTCGGAGTATCCAACACGATAGTCTTATCACTCAATCTACTATTGTTTAAAGATTCGGTAATTATCACTATACATTACCATAATAAGATCTACTTTGATATCTCAATGCAATAGTAAATTATAACGTTAAAATATACCTTCAGTGCCCACCCGGCTCACTTACGGGTGACATCTAAAAAGCCCCGTTACCCATGATAAATACGTTTATAACTAGACTGTTAAAACTAGCGTACCCACTAAACTTGACTTGCATGCGAATTTTAGTGTTAACAATTCAAATATGTATTGTGACATACCCATGTCAATTGACCTAATCCTTTTCTCGCAAGGATGAAACAAAACTTCATCAGGCCCACCGATCGTAGGGTCCCAGCATGTAGGTGTCAACACGACCCATGAGCATCTGTTATCTTTATACATCTAGTACTTCACCCAATCGTTGCACTTCATCGTTGTGGGAAAATTATTCTGTTTTTGTGGCTTACATGCCCATCACTGAAACGTTGGACCAAATATCTAAGCTACAATTATGGCCTTACTGGCCTCTCTTTTTACTTTTTGGGCTCCTTCAAATCTGAAATACGGTATGCTACTGCTACCAAGGACTCCATAAGTTCTGCCTAAACCCTCTACTCTCGTGTTGTAAATTTCATGGGCCCAAATCTCTTGACCCAATTCCTTCGCTAGAATTTTCCCTCATTCAGTTATTATGCCTAACTAGCATGGTTTATCATTACCAATCTTATCGGGCTCATTTCTCAACGTGGACATATTCATCATTGGCAGTCTCGGTCTCTACACATAGGGTCATTTCTCATGCTGTTTCCTCGTCACTGGTCCAACTGACCAATTTCATATGTCCTTCTCTTGGACCTGGTAGTCTTAACTCCCAATTACAATTTTCGTTGTTCCTTCGGTTCTATCGGTCTTGTGGAACACATTATCGACCTTACTGGTCTTAGATGAACTCATCGCCACTTGTTAGGGATTTAATCAACTTATTTTAAATAGGTCCCCCACTGGGTATACCTTCTGGTGATGTTCCAAAAACACTGTTTAATTTAATCTTGCCATTCAGCTAGATTTCCTAACTCTCCTGTCTCCCCTTCTTCTGGAAGCGTTAACCAATTTCTTGAAGAGATCGACCTTAGTCGTCTTCGTCTGATTTCCCTTATATATTTGAGTATTTAACTCATGAGTTCTTCCACACAATGAATTATTCTTATCTTCGTTATATCCCTCCGTCGCTGGGTAAGGAATTTATTAAGCGAGTTATCTTCTCTCTCGCGTTGGGCTTTCTTGCCCACGTGAGATAAGTTTTGAATTTCCATTCACACCTCGATTAAAAAATCTAATGGATGATTTCACAATTGAATCATACCCAAATTTCTCGTTTTAACTTCACTCATGCTTCATTATATGTGATGCCTAACTCTCATCACTTTAGATTGCTCCTATGAGCAAAAAATTTGCCCGAAATTTTCAAGTCGTGGGTTTCACTACACTTCACCCTACATAATTGCCTTTTGGATTTGTTGCTTCTCAAGAGTCCTTCCAACTCCCTCGCCCTTCACTATCAGTTCTGGGTGAGTTTGGAACGTCACAAACATCATCAATAATGGTGCTTGGGGAACTATAGTTCCTAACCGACTTCTTTATTCTTTTCAGCTCGAACAATAATTATGGTGAGTCCTATCTCAATCACCATTTCCAAAATACTTTATGTCGTCGACTAAATACTCCTCCTGTTGTCGTTCTAATAACCTTCACTAGTCATTGAGGCTAGAAGAGCTCGCACAAGAATTTCATCACTTATATATCCTAGCAGGAGTACGTAAGTCGTAACACGTAGATGCATACAACATTCTAATAATAAGTCTCTACAACAAAGAATGCTAAGATGAAATGTATAAATCCATACAGATCCTAAGGACACTAGAACCTGATGCTCTGATACCACCTGTAACACCCTGCCTAATTAAATACCGGGTGATCAGTCCTATACTCAATTAAATCAGAGTATACAGTTGGTTCATTCTTAGCATCATTTTTGAAAATATTTTTCTTTATTAATTCACCCAATAATTAATTAAGCTAGTGTCAAAACCTTTTTCCATTTAATTTAATTAAAACCATTCCACAAAGCGGAGCAATAATAAACAATATCAAACCACAATTGAATCAGAATAAAAGTGACTGGATTAACTCTCTTGTTAAAATATACCACTATTATTAATTAAAACTGATATCCACATTAATGACATAAATAATTACAACCTTTGAAATGGAAATGAAACAACTAGGATCCTGGGCAACATGCCCTAAATAAAATATCTACAACATGTGAATCAAGTATATGAAGCGTTTAATATAAATTCTGCAACTCCATAACATCCCCAACACGTCAATAACCAATCCCCTCCCAGTGGCTGGACACCTAACATAGAATATACGAGAGAGAGAAGAGAATATGGAAGGAAACGGATCAGAGCCCGATAGTAAAAATAGTTTTGTAAAATATTAAGTGAATAAATGCTATATTCTGTAATTATTATATACATGTTAGATTAGCGGACTCTCTCATTTGAGATTCTCACCTCTCATCTAGAGTGCACACCAAACGTACCTTTAAGCCACCTAGTTACAGTTCCCATGCTAACTAATTCAACCCAGTGTATCCACTAACCATAGCCCAATTCATTCCCACGTATTGCCCTCATAATATATGTAATAATAGTAAATATATATCCATTTAGATTCAACATGGATAATCCCTTTCAATAGTTAACGTAATTAAGTATTATTATACTTAATTAAATTCTAGATTTCATTATCTTTCACTTCTACTTTATTCACATAGAATATATTTTCACAAGTATATATATACATTCACATAATTATATATATACAATACGATACCCCGAGGCATAGCTGCGCTGCATGCATTTCTCTGTTACCATATTTCAATAAATCTTGTCACTGTATAGGGGACTATAGGTTCGGTAAACATTCCTCGAACCAAAAATATCAAACACAAGCATTGGAGGCGAACATAGTCCTAAGCCTTTGGGCTATGCACATACCTACGAACCCAAATGACCAGTCACACCCATATTTACAAAAGTGATGATCAATCCCTAAGTTCTATGTTCTCGAGTGACAAATCAAAAACCCCATGGGTTCATCAGGATATGACGGACCTCATGCGTAAACCTCCCTCTATAGCAAGTAAGCTAGGCATGTCATACACATAAATCATCAATCAATAGACATTTTTGTATACCTATATAACATTGCGTACTTAAACTACCTATATCATATTAGGAATTCATCCTATCCCAAGTATCTGTCGTATTTATTGAATACTACCCGTACATGTAATCATGATTATCACCATATATTTTATTATGTAGTTATCACTCACATAATATTTGATCTGACCCAAGTACCCACTAAATATATCATCAATATTACCTGTACTTGAAATAACAATTATTCTCCTCTAAATCGTCATATAATTATGTAGATATCTCTCACAAAAATTTAATCCTCAAATTCAAATAATTTTCCAACATTAACCTAAGTCCCTCGCTCCTTGTTAATGTACCAAAATTAATAAAATCTCACCATGGGCCAAATTACCATTTTCCAAACTTTTTTTTGATAAAGGCACATTCTGCCAGAAATATAAAATTGCAGTTTTGAGGCTTTTCTGCTCCAATTTTGAAAAAAACTTAGATTTGCAAAGTTGTGCAGAACGTGATTTTATACAAAAAATAGTGGGCACACTCCCAATTTCCTCTTAAAATAGTCCTAAAATTATCATACAATGTTCATCCTCTTTCAACAATTTTTTCCATGTGTTTTATCCATTTTCTTTCACCCAAACTCACATGAAATCTATTCTAACGAATCCCAAATATCTCAACATCATTTCTACATGATTATGGGTAATTATAATACAAGTAAAAATATCTAAATCACCAAGTTTATATGAGAATTAACATCAAACCCAATTAACCCTCAAAATTTCATTTATTTAGATTCTCCATTTTTATAGACTAAAAAAAACTCAGAATTTAGAACTATCATTTCATATCTAAATCATCAAATTTCATATTCAACATGGGTAGGATTTTTTTACATGAAATTCCTATCATCATTTTCAATATCCTTAATAACATATATTTTTGTCTACACGTAAAACTTATAATTTTCATTATGATCATAGCCTCGACATATTTTTACTCAACTACATGAATTGTCTTGAACCTTATCTTTGATTTGTAAATCATTTTAAATCCCAAATTCATAAGTTTATCAATCCAAAAGAAATCCTATTTTAACATGGATATTATAAGCACTGAAAATTAAAGCAAGAATCACTTGCCTTATTAGTTGGTCTGAACCATTGGTGAAGTTAATTTTAGAATATCCTCTTCCATTTTTCTGGTGACTTTTTAATGGCTCTTCGGTGGTTGTGTAAGGTGTAGATATGGTGGGTGTCCCCTTGGTTTACCCCAAGTGACTCCTCCTTTCCAAGCAACTCTTCCTTTCCTCAAGTCAACCTTTCATTTTCTCTCTAATGCTTTTCTTTTTCCCTCAAAATTCCTCACTTGTTTTTGGATGAAATGAATCTTGTGTAGAGTCTAAACTCACTCAATATAATAAGTCTCCAAGGCTAGGTAAAAGAAAAAAACATGTATACTATTCATCTCCCAAGAAAAATGACTAAAGTGTCCTTTCGGGATGTCCTTTCATCTTCTAATTGACCCGAGACCCAAATTAAACTCCCGAGTAGATTTTTATGACTATTTCGACCCTTCCAGACGCAATGGCACACTAAAAAATATCATAAGGTTGATATAAAATAATCTTTCTTTTTATTCATTTAAATTAGTCCCGACACGTCCCATAACCATGTCCCGACTGAATTTCCATTATTATCGTATTAGTAACTCATGATAAAAATAACATCTTATTCATATATTACTTATATATCACTAAGTAATATTCAAAATCATATATTATTTTAATCTCTAGTAATATTAAATCCGGATTATTCCCAATTAAATTTTCATAATTAATTCCAATTAATCCCAATTTATTTGGCCCATTAACTTTTAATTTCTCTCAATTTAAAAGTTATAAAATTATGGGGTATTACAGTTGTCTACCACTTTCAACCAATAAGATAGCGAAGGACACGATGGTGCTCACCCTGCTTAGGCTGACTCTTAGCTGATGGTGCCTCGCTGGCACTGCCACCCCCACTCCTGCCCTGGTGGTTGGGTTTTCCTCCTCGCTTGTTCCCCTTAAGATGAAAGTGGTGGTATTGACAATGTAATAAGGCAGAATTTAATGTCTTGTGTACGTCCTCAAAGAAGGGTTACCCAATAGGTGCGGCCAGGTCCTCCAAGTCAGGCCATCCATAAACATCTGACTCCTCTTTTCTTTAGTAGGCACTTCCCCTGGCACGAGATTGGTCAGCCTTGTAAATTCTTCCTCTTACTCAGCAACTATCCCACTTTTCTGAGTAAGGTCTAACAACTTCCACCTCATTTCAGTCTGGATGACAGACGGGAAGTACTTGCGATTAAATCTCTCTTAAAACTCCTGTATCGGTATAGAGTCTCTCTCCGCAGCGGTGGTAACCGACTCCCACCGTTGTAGTGCCTCCCCAACTAGCTTGAACGTAGCTATAATATGCCTCTGAACATCGATGCACTCATACATCCTCAGATGTCGTTGGATATCTTTCTTTCATTACTGGATACAATAACATCAGACCTCCCTGAGAACTCTAGAGGATGTGCCTACTGAAAGGCATCCCTAACTCTCTCCCATTCAGAAGGGAATGCCTGCGCATATGTTGGTTCCACTACATATGCCTGGGGTGGTGTCTACTGTGCTAATGTAGCTAATGTTGTATTCACTGCTTGGGAAAATATAGCGGAAACCTCCACAACATTCATGGTGCCCTGAGCCGGAGTTGGCTACGACTCTGGCTGTGCATGTTTGGAAGGCATCTGAAATAAGAGAGAATTTTCATAAGTCCACAATTAAATATATCTCAAATACCTAAATACGTAAATATGCAAATAAGAATAGAACAATCCTAAAAATAGGGCTATACATCAAAGAACACTACACTGGAAACATAATAATCCGCACAAATTCTAAAGACTCTAGAACTTGATGCTCTAATATCATTTGTGACACCCCGCTTAATTAAATACCAGGTGATCAGGACTTTATTAAATTAAAACAAAATATCGAGTTGGTTCATTCTTAGAATCACCGTTGAAAACTTTTTAACATATACTAGCCACCTAGTATTTGAAAAGTTGGTGCCAAATTTTATCTTTTTAGTTAACATGAAAGCATTATATAATTTAATGATAAACCATTCCCATACATACATCAACCATAGGATAGATAAAATAATAGAATAACTAAGGGTATCTGAAATACACAATCCAGTCTGAAATAATAATACAATCATCCATAATAAAACCAATCTACGATCTGCTAAATAGAATAAAATCCAACATCTCTGAAAATGTCTAAGTGGAAATGGACAACATGTATGAATGAATGAAAGAACTACTCATAATGAAGAAATGAGGAATACTCAGGCATCTAATATCAAGGACCTATAACTCCACAGTAGCTATAGCATGCCAAAAGATAGAACTTGCTAAGCCTAGTGTCCCTGTGGTTGGGCACCAAAATTTTTTTGCAAAAAGAACAAAGATTTGGAGCAAGCGGGTCAGAGCCTGAGTAAAACAGTTAAAAAATTTAGCAAATGTTCAAATGCAAAATTAGCAAATACTATATACATGTTAGGTTTACATGCTCTCCCTTGAGATGCTCACCTCTCATCTGACACACCTAACGTGTATTTGTAAGTCGTCCTAATTATTCTCCCTTACCTAAATAATCCAATCCAAGTCTATCTCTATACCAATAACTAATGATTCTCACCCGTATCGCCCATATGACATGTTACCGATTAATTTATACCTAATATCCAAGCATAAATTTCCCATGTTCACTACACCAAATCATGCGAATGGTCATCCCTAGGGGGCCACAACCCAAATCCGTGACCACATTAAGTTTGGGGTGACCGTATCCATAACCCACTATGGTCATGGATTCTCTTGAAAGTGGTCATGGCCCAAATCCTGATTAGTGTGGGTCACGGCCGAAGGCCGTGACCAGGTTATGACCATCATGGCAACAATTTTGTGCCAAAGTTCCCTCCAAGTTTTGTCACGGATGGGTCATGACCTATGTCCATGACCAATACTATAATGTACGCCATATGGGTCATGAATTTGGGCCATGACCATCTCAATATGTTCACGGGCGTGGGTCACAGCTTAGGGCAGTAACCACATTATTGACTACGCGCTGATGTAGAAATAATTTATGGGTCATTGCAATGGGTTATGGCTCCAGGTCATGACTAGTGTCCTTATACTAAAACTATTCTGCCACTGTGCGATTTTGGCAATTTGTATTCTCTCTCTCTCTCTCAAACCCTAATTTCAACCCTTATCTCTCTCAATCTCATAGGTAAACACTAGTTTTTGTGTTTATGATTTAAACCCTAGTGTGTATATGTGTGTGACTGTGTGTGTATTTCCATGTATGTATGTGTTTGTGTGTGTATGTATGTGTATGTGTGTATATATCTGTGTATCTGTGTTTATATTTATGTGAATTCGTGTGTATGTATGTGTACATCTGTATATCTGTGTGTATATCTGTGTATGTGTGTGTATCCTCGATTTATATGTGTGTATATTTGTGCATGTGTGTGTATCCCCAGTTTATGTGTGTGTACATCTGTATATGTGTGTGTATATCTATGTATCAGTGTCTATCCTCGATTTATGTGTGAGTATATCTGTGTGTATCGCCGATTTATGTGTGTGTATATCTGTGTATGTGTATATATTTTTTTTCAAGAAAAGGGATGTTAAATTTAGAAGTTGAAATTTATTGCATTATTTATTGGGTATTTATTGGGTATTGTTAACATTGATCGGGAATTGTTATTTAGAGGTTGAAATTAACTGCATTATTTAAGGGTATTGTTAGTATTGACTGAATGTGGTTACTTTGGGATTAAAATAAATTGCGAAATTTATGGGTATTATCATTTAGGGCTTGAAATTTATTTAGAGTGTGAAATTAATTGAGTGTTGTTAGTTTTGACTGAATGTGGTTAGTTAGGGATTAAGATATATTATATTATTTAGAGTTTGAAATTAATTGAGTATTATTAGTAATAACTAAATATGGTTACTTAAGGATTAAGATAAATTACATTATTTAGAGTTTGAAATCAATTAAGTATTTTAGGTTCCGCACCTGAATCAAACTAATATACTCGAAATCCTTTCTTTATTATCAAAACCTTAATCAAGCTAATATACCCTAATATACACGCCCTCTTATATTTTTCTCAGGAAAAATGAGCCACGGTGATAATCATTGGAAATAAGAGTTGGAGAGGTTGCAATTGGACAGCACACGTATCTCTTCTATTAATAAGCGTCATATAGAGGGTAATTTTATTTATAGGTATGGAAATAAAAAGATTGAACAATTTAACTACCTTCAAAATCATGGAGTTAATTTTCGGCAAGATAATCTGCTCGATCGTATTCTATTTTCCCTATTAGAAAAATGGGATGACGTTATACAAAATATATTTCACACGCATAATAACTATGTAGGCATGATCTTGGTTACGTTGTTAGAGAAGGAGGAAAAAAATCCACCCGTTATGGATACAACTGTGTATAGAGAGCATTGACATGTACTGTGATGTATCGCGCATATGCCCGTTATATTGAATCTTGCTAACATATTGAAAATGATGTGATTCCTAGTTCATGTCATGGATATCTACATATCAATCATATATACCCTTCCTCCTAGTTGGCCACGTGCAAAAATTCATAGGTTCTTAAAAACTAATACTGAATGGATAGAGATCAGGCACATTGAACTTATTCCAAAGTACTACTTTGAAAAGGTATATTATAAAGTCCTACTTTGAAAAGCTATACTGAATGGGTGGCGTATGCAGGATTTTGAATCACATGTTAGTTTTCTCATTCATTTTAAATGAAAATCTTTATTGCCAATCGCAATCACAAATAGTAGGCCTTGGTTTTCATTTTTTCTGATCCCTCACTTTCAATGCTTTTAATTTCTTTGGATGTAGGTCATGACTCCAGCACAAAGGAGACAGTTAAATACATTTCGATCTCACTATTACTAGCAGGAATACTTTTTTTAGGACTAAGCCTTACCTTGTATTTGTGGAAGAAGAAAAAGCTAAAGAGACAAGGTAATCAAAATAAGCTATCTAACTAGGTGATATTTTATATGTACATGAAAGAGATTATCAAACGGTGGGTCTTTTGTTCTCCTGAGTTGTTAGAAAGAGGGAATGGAGGGGGGATAAATAATATTTGAACTTTTAGCTGATGACATATCAGGAGAATAGTGGAATAGGACCATTTCCAAGATGGCATTCTTTTCTCATAATTCTTCGAAAGAACATATATATATATATATATATATATATATATATATATATATATATATATATATATATATATATATATATATATATATATATATATATATTATATGAGAGGGGGGTGTTTTACTGTTCCAAAAAATCAACGGTTAAGAACGAATTTTTTGGGGCGATCTAAGGGTCTGAGATTGTACCACGTAGGATTATACCCATTGTGACATGGAAAATGAAGAGAAAACAAGCGTGAGGTCCTAACCCAAACCCTACCTTCACCCGATGCCCCCGTCCTTCATTTTGTCCCTCTCTCATCCGTCTTCCCCCGCCCCTTCTCTGTAAAGCCCCGTGCCTCTCTTTAATGCACAAGCACAACACATGTAATCTTCTCTAACACACAATACACACACCCGCACATAAAAACACACACACGCACATATGGACACGTATTGGGCGATTTAGGGCACGCCCAAGTGATTTAGGGTTCGATTTTGAACTCCCAAGGTTATATCTCTCTTTGTGTTTTGTTATTTGTTAAGATCTATTGATTTTATTTTTGATTTGTTTACATGTATGCTCAGATTTACGATTTGGGGTTTTCGATTTGTTTACATGATCTTCTCTAACGCACAGTACACACACACACAAATAAACACACACGCACACGCAATTTAGGGATTCTATTTTGTTTTAGATTTGGGGTTTTCGATTTGTTTACATGTATGCTCAGATTTACCATTTGGGACTGACTGTACGTTTTTTGGATATAAGGAATTCCCTATTTGGCTGAAATATCTTCCGAGTATGAATTTCAGAACGGACAATGGCTATTTTTTCGTAGTGAGTTTAGTTTTTCAGGTTCCAGTTATGTAGTGTTAATTTATTATATGAATTACTAATTTCAAATTTTATATTTCCCCAATTATATTTATAGAAATTTTGTAGCTTCTACGGGATATTTAATTGGTGGTCATCGATGTGGTTGTGATTTGTTCATGTTAACATTTTTGGGTGTGACGTTGTTGTGGTGTAATATTTAGGTAGTGGTTTGCATTGATGTGGTAACAAAATAATATTTGAATACTTAATTTTCCTTCATGTTTTTAAGAATAATGTCGTATAATGTCATGTTATGAAATAATAGGAATGAGGTTGTTGCTAAAGATTCACATTCGTATTCTGTTGTTTTGGTATTAATTTTTTTCCCATTTGAATCTTTGTAATACGGAGCGATGGTTTCTAGGATATTTTGTCCTTTTTTTCTTATTTATTTTATGTATATATATGCTTTGTTCTAGCTAGGAAAAATCAACGGTTGGAATTGATCCATCAACTACAATCTAATGGTCTTAGATTGTTTAATGTAGGATTATGCCATGCCATGTAGGATTGTGACATGGAAAATGAAGACACAAACCCTTAACCCTCAACACACAACCCGTCTCCTCTCATTCACTCCCCTCTCACTCATTGTTGCTCTCTACTCTTTCAACACAAACCCCTCCCAACAACACAAACCCTACCCGCCTCCGCCCCTACACCGCCGCCCTACACTGCCGCCCTACACAAACCCCTCCCAACTTAAGGTAGTCTCTCTCTCACACACGCACACAGAGATCTGGAAGCTCAATCGCACACACGCACATACAAATTTGGGAGCTTGATTTTTACAAATCTAATGTTTATTTTGCAGATCTACTATTCTTGGAACTATGAACATGATCCACAACGTTCACAAGCAAATGTATGTGCTTTTTACATTCAGACCTAGGGTTTCTTGAAAATATGGGTTTTATGAGGTATACAATTGAAAATATTTTCCTTACTTCATAAGTGATCATTGAATATTGGATTGTTTGTTACTAAACAAAAGTAGAATGTATAAGTATCTATAATATCCATAACTATAACAAATCTAATAGTAATGGAAATCTAATAGTAGAATGTATAAATGTAGGTATGGGGGGAGAATAAGGATTATCTAATAGCTTCAGTTGTATACTAAGAGGGTTTTTGATGTATCATTTCCTTTTTGCCTATTTTTAGGTTTGTTTTGGGTTTTCGATGTAGGTATGTGGGGGGAATAAGGATAATCTAATATTAGTGGAAATATATCATTTCCTTGCTTCAAGTTGCCGACAATTTAGCTTCAGTTGTAAACTAAGATGGTTTTCGATGTATCATTTCCTTTTTTTCCTATTTTACATTTTTTTTGGGTTTTCGATGTATTTTTTAAATGTACGAGGGTTTATTGCAGATTTAAGAGGGTTTGATGTATTATCAAAAGTTAATGTGATGGTTTCAATGACTTTACTTGGATGCAAACATGTCCTATTGTTGGATCCCATTTTTTGAATGCAACCACTTTGTGTGAATATGTGGGGTTTTGGTTATAGGATGCTCTTTTAAAAAAGTTTCCTTTGTGGTTTATGTTTATGGGTTCAGTTTTAGGGCTTTAACTATTGATGTCCTATTGTTGGTTCTTTTTTATTCTCAGATCTATGAATATCCGTACTGAACACGCACACACATAGACACACTGGGTGAAAAGTGTTTCTAAAATACTTTGATTTATGGTTTGGTCAGAATCTTACTACGTAACTCTGTATTTCTAAAATATCTTACTGTTTAATCGTTTATACCTGTTACACACTGAGTGTATACCTATTGGTATTGCTTTGAATATTCAGCAGCTTCATCTAATTTTATTTCTAACAATTTCATCTTATTCTTCATTTGCAGGTTGCACATTTGTCTCTATTTCTCTCTATACTTCTCGGTTATTCAAGGTATGGGAATTTTATTTTCCTCTAATGTAGGTCCTAGACGATAAATTAAAAGGTTTTATTTTCTCTTTAGAATGGTTATGGATATCTTGGTTTGTAAGGCATACATTTGATGTTATAATCACACTAATTAGAGCGAACTCAAGGGTACGTATCAATTGACCTGTAGTTTATTCTGATGAGTTTTTTTTGGATATTTTCATTTAGGGACCGTCCTGTATTGGCCACAATTGACAGCACTTAAGGCACTAACGATAAAACAATTACGATGAGTATGCTGACTTTGTCTCTAACTACGTAATTTTAGTTTAGGGACTGTCCTGTTTTGGCCATAATTTACGTTTAAAATGCTTTTAGCCTTCGATTTGAGTTTCAAATCACAAACTAGGTTCCACCTTAATTTTAGTTTCTTATTTTAAGGATTTTAGTTTTTGATTTGGGTTAAAATATATGCAGAGCATATAAGCGATGCATATATGCATATTGCATATATGCAGCTGCATATATGCAATATGCATATGTGCCTCCCCTCTCCACCTTGCCTTGCTTGAGACCGATTGTTGCCGTTGCCCTCACATTCTCCCATCACCCCTCCTCCCCTCGATGCCTCAGCTCCCTGCCGCTGTACCTCTACCGCTGCTGCCCTTCTAGCCCCGTCGTCACCCCTCTTTCCACACTACCGTACCTCTTGCCACGTCGCCGTTCCTCTCAGGTTACTTTCAAATGGTTTAACTTCCTGTTTTGGCCATAATTTACTTTTAAAAAACTTTTAGACTTCGATTTGAGTTTCAAATCACAAACTAGGATTCACCTTAATTATAGTTTCTGATTTTAAGGATTTTAGTTTTTGATTTGGGTTAAAATATATGCAGATTGCATATATGCGATGCATATATGTAGAGCTTATAAGCGATGCATATATTCCATCTGCATATGTGCCTCCCCTCTCTACCTTGCCTTGCTTGAGACTGATTGTTGCCGCTGCCCTCACCTTCTCCCGTCACCCCTCCTCCCCTCGATGCCTCAGCTCCCTGTCGCTGTACCTCTACCACTGCTTCCCTTCTAGCCCCATCGTCGCCCGTCTTTCCATACCGTCGCACCTCTTGCCACGCCTCCGTTCCTCTCATGTTACTTTCAAATGGTTTAACTTTCTATATGTGATTTAATATTAGATTTATGTTTCAAATGATTTTAGCCTCCGATTTAAGTTTCAAATCACAAACTAGGTTTCAATACTTTTAAATGGTTTCACTTTCTATGTGTGATTTAACCTTCGATTTATGTTTCAAATTCTTTTAGCCTTCGATTTAAGTTTCAAATCACAAACTAGGTTTCACCTTAATTTTAGTCTCTGATTTTAAGGATTTTAGTTTTTGATTTGGGTTAAAATATATGCAATGCATATATGAAATGCATATATGCAATCTGCATATATCCATATTGTATATATGCATCTATAGGAATGTAGTTTAACCGTTGGGTTTGTTAGAGAGAGAATGCCAGAAGATTTACAATATTTAGATATGATAATAATATATACAGTATATCTGCATATATGCAGCATATATGCAGCCATATATGCACCATATATGCAAGCATATATATGCATATATGCTTGCATATATATGCATATATGCATACATATGCATATATGCTTGCATATATCTGCATTTTAACTTTAGTACCAAAATAACTGACCACCATAGTATGAAATCCTTAAAAAATATTCCAATTAGTATATAACTGTTATATCATTTCTCAATTGATGAAATGTTATACCAACTATTATAACACCAAACCAAACCAACTATTTATAAAAAACCAATAGTTATAACATATATGCAGACCAAACCAACTGTTATAGAAAACCAAACCAACTGTTATATACCATTTATACGAAACCAACTGTTATACCAAACTAACAGTTACATTAACTGACCAAAGTGACAACTGAACAGTTAATGAAATTTAATACCAAATGAAATACCAAACAACTTGCTATACCATTTCATACCAACTCAAATATTTGAATTTCAATTTCAAATCAATATTTGAATTACAATACCAACCGAAATTCCATCTCAATCACAACACTGAGTTTCAAACCAACACTGAAATACCAACTGAAATTCTATTTTGTTACTGAACTCTGTAAGTTTTAGTGTCTTTTCCTATGTTCTAATTACATTCTTTTCTAGACAAGAAAAATGTACCGTTGATTAAATTGATTTATTTTGTTGTGTATGACTATTGAATTATTTAGTGTTAGGAATCCAGTTGATCTTCGTTGTAATTGTCATTTTTAGGTCCATTTCGAATTCCTTTTATATTCCATTGATTCTGATCACAGGTAATATTTCTTTTCCCCCCAATTAGTTTCACTTGATATTTTAACCTACATGTCTACATATGCCAAACATTTGTTATGTTTCATGAAATGATTTTTTTTTACTAAAGTCATAGTAATTATAGAAACACACTTTAATACGACCAACAATGGAAAACCTTCGGTTACAACACAGTTGTTTCCTAGTGTTCCGAGTAATAATGGAATCAAAAGATGACGTTTCGTTGTTCCTTTAGTGCCCCCTAATACATGGGATTTGTGTTTTCTTTTATTTTTGTAAAGATAAATAAAAATGTCCAACTTCATTCTCATTGGTTCTTTGTAATTATCAGGTGCGTATAGAGATCACCGTGATGGTTATGTATAGAGACATACTTGGGAGAATAAGTGTCACAGAGAGAAGTTTACGACAAAACTTACGGTATGTAAAAAGAATAAGATGGATTTGTTTACGACAAAACTTGCGATTTTTTTTCTATATTGTTTGATTCGTCATTATCCCTTGAGAAGGGTGGATAGTCCAATAACAAAGGAGATTCTACCTAATTTTTTTAGAACTTTGACACTTTATATAATATTTGACTAGCTCTTTCAATTTACTAACTATATTTTCTTTTTTGTATCAGGTCGCATTTGAAAAAGAACGAACAATAATTATAGTGGAACAATAAATCTATTGTTAAGCGAATTTGATTTTTTCTATATTGTTGGATTTCTCGTTATCCCTTGAGAAGCGTGGATAGTACAATAAACAAAGAAGACTCTGTCCAATTTTTTTAAAACTTTGACACTTTGTTTTTTTGAGACACAATGACAATTCATTTGATGAATATTTTGTATATTTCATATTATATGTGAATTTGTTTGATAAATTTTGACTATTTGAACGTTGTTGGACTATTTGTTGTTTGTTAAGTATGATGAATAATTTATAAACAAAAGAGATTATGGCCAATTGTTATAACTTACTCTTTTTTTGTTAAAAATGATATTTTTGTCGTTTTGCAATTACGTACTTTGAAAATTTTCGTCGTTTTCTAATTACGTGCTTACGAAATTTTCGTCGTGCCTTCAGGCACGGGCATTCCGCTAGTGTATATATATATAACACTGTTCTAAAAAATCCGCCTAGGCTTAAGATTTGAGAGAAACGTCCCGCGTTGCGCTTTTTACGCCTTATTCTTGGCAAAACCCTTAAGGCGCACGTTCTTCTAAAAACAACAATGCTTTAGTAAAACGATATCGCATTTTAAAGATTTTTTTGTACAAACCGGACTATTATCTCATCCAAAATAATCAAATAGTATTTTAATTTTGCATATATTCAGACATATTTTTATGATATCTATAATTCTAGTATTTTAAAAGCCTCGTTATAGTTAAAAAATATTAAAATATATTAAGAAGCCCTAAACACCTTTTCACGCATATAATTCACCGGAAATGTTTTCTAATATAAGTCTAGTTGATTTAGCTGCATTGGCAATCTCATTTTCATTTATCTTATAATAAAATCTATCATCATTTATCTTTTCTAAAATTCTTTGATAAAAGTCTGATAAGGTCTGAATGGAGAGGTCTCTTCGTACCTCATTCCAGTCTTATCCAACTATCTCCATTAGGAAGATAACTATCTAATCTAGGAATAAGTTTAGCTTGTTCTTTAGTAAGTAGTTTACTTAACTCGCTGTCTTGATTTTTAGTTAAGGTTTTAATTTCTAATATGTCTTTGTTAAAGACTTCTATATGATTAGTCTTAATATTTATTTCTTGTAGAACTTGTACAAGGTCTATTGGGATTTGATTATCTATTTCTAAAAGTCTTTTAGAGATATTTTTTATCTCAGTTTCTAGGGTTTGAGTATCTTTTATTAAGTGTCTTAATATAAGGAGTATACACTTATTTTGGTCTATTATACTATTAATAGCACTAGCAGTGACTTGTCTACTGTCTGCGTGTTTAGCTGGGATATATTCAACGTGTGAACAACCGTCTATATGTGTGGTTAAACAACCTTCTGAGTCTAAATTGGTTATGGGTACAGGTTGGTAATCTGGGTTGGTTCCAAAAATATCTTTGTAAATGCAAGAGATAAATCCCAAGGGCATTAAAGTCTTTTTACTATAAGTCTAAAAGGAGCGTCTTGCGGCTCTGATACCAGAATTAGGGGTTTGGTCGGAATTAGGTGAGATGAAAAGTCTAATACTAATTTAGGGTCTAAATTATAAATTTTTTAAATGTATTGTCTTTAAAGAGTTTTCTATAAAATAAGAGGGAACCATAAGGGAGTATGATAAAAGTTCGTTGAGAGATCCGTTAAATGAGTCCGCCCTGGACCCTATATATATATATATATATATATATATATATATATATATATATATATATATATATATATATATATATATATATATAGAGAGAGAGAGAGAGAGAGAGAGAGAGAGAGAGAGAGAGAGAGAGACTCGATTTTGACAAATAAAACCGGACATAATATGTAATCGAAAAAAAACAGGTATGAATCATTTATGAAGTTTTCTTCAGTTGCAAATCAAGGCCTGTTTTATTAAAAAAAAGGAAAAAACAAAGGTATCCGTTTAAGATCCACGCCAAACAACAGAAAATAATATAAACCCTTACTAAACACCACGTGGCCACCAGTTCCTCCTACTATTTCATACTAAAATAAAGTGGCCTCATACCAATATGGCCAATCAGTATGGTTTTACCGAAATGATGACTCAAATTAAGGATATTAAGTAAAGCTCATACTTTCTAATGGTCGACGGAATTTAGATGCATTCTCTCTTCTCATCACCAAATGCATTTAATGCTGAAAATAGTGTCTTTTATTTGATGTCATTAGTTTGGATTCTTAAAAGATCTATCATGTATACACACACACACACACACACACACACACACACACACACACACACATATATATATATATATATATATATATATATATATATATCACTGTTCTAAAAAACCCGCCTAGGCTTAAGGCTTGGGAGAAACGCCTCGCCTTACGCTTTTGATTCCTTATTCTTGGTAAAACCCTTACGACGCACTTTTTTCTAAAAACAACAATGCCTTAGTGAAATGATGTCGCCTTTTAAATAATTTGTTTACAAACCGGACCATTATCTTATCCAAAATAATCAGATACTGTTTTAATTTGCATATATTCAGACATATTTTTATGATATGCGCAATTTTTGTATTTTAATAGCCTTGTTATGGTTAAAAAATATTAAAATATATTAAGAAGGCCTAAACGCCTTTTCACGCCTAGGGCCGCCTAGGCTTTTAAGGCTTAAGGCTTGGCCTGCACGCCTCAATCACGCCCCGCGTTTTTTAGAACCTTGATATATATATATATATATATATATATATATATACATACATACATACATACAGTCCTACTCCTCATTTTAAGAATGTCGACCGAACATGTGTACCCTGACGGTGAGCCTAGAAAAGAGAGAGAGTGTGCCTATAATTTAGGCGATAATTTATAGGTGCACTGTTAGGTGACACATGTTCGGTTCGCATTATGAAAATGCAGACTAATTGGCATATGAGCATTATTTTATATATATATATATATATATATATATATATATATATATATATATATATATATATATATATATATATATATATATATATATATAGAGAGAGAGAGAGAGAGAGAGAGAGAGAGAGAGAGAGAGAGGCATATGCAGGATTTCGAATCACATGTTAGTTTTCTCATTCATTTTAAATGAAAATCTTTATTGCCAATCGCAATCACAAATAGTAGGCCTTGGTTTTCATTTTTTCTGATCCCTCACTTTCAATGCTTTTAATTTCTTTGGATGTAGGTCATAACTCCAGCACAAAGGAGACAATTAAATACATTTCGATCTCAGTATGACTAGCAGGAATACTTCTTCTAGGACTAGGCCTTACCTTGTATTTGTGGAAGAAGAAAGAGCTAAAGAGACAAGGTAATCGAAACAAGCTATCCAACTAGGTGATATTTTATTTGTACATGAAAGCGATTATCAAATGGTGGGTCTTTTGTTCTCCTGAGTTGTTAGAAATAGGGAATGAAGGGGGGATAAATAATATTTGAACTTTTAGCTGATGCCATATCGGGAGAACAGTGGAATAGGACCATTTCCTGGGTCTTTTGTTCTCCTGAGTTGTTAGAAAGAGGGAATGAAGGGGGGATAAATAATATTTGAACTTTTAGCTAATGCCATATCGGGAGAACAGTGGAATAGGACCATTTCCAAGATGGCATTCTTTTCTCATAATTCTTCGAAAGAATATATATATATATATAACACTGTTCTAAAAAATCTGCCTAGGCTTAAGATTTGAGAGAAACGTCCCGCGTTGCGCTTTTTACGCCTTATTCTTGGCAAACCCCTTAAGGCACATGTTCTTCTAAAAACAACAATGCTTTAGTGAGACGATATCGCATTTTAAAGATTTTTTGTACAAACCGGACTATTATCTCATCCAAAATAATCAAATAATATTTTAATTTTGCATATATTCAGACATATTTTTATGATATGTATAATTTTAGTATTTTAAAAGCCTTGTTATGGTTAATAAAAATTTAAAATATATTAAGAAGCCCTAAACGCCTTTTCATGCATATAATTTATCGGAAAAGCTTTATAATATAAGTCTAGTTGATTTAGCCGCATTGGCAATCTCAATTTCATATATCTTATAATAAAATCTATCATCATTTATCTTTTCTAAAATTCTTTAATAAAAGTCTGATAAGGTCTGAATGGAGAGGTCTCTTGGTATCTCATTCCAGTCTTATCTAACTATCTCCATTAGGAAGATAACTATCTAATCAAGGAATAAGTTTAGCTTGTTCTTTAGTAAGTAGTTTAATTAACTCACTGTCTTGATTTTTAGTTAAGGTTTTAATTATTAATATGTCTTTGTTAAGGATTTCTATATGATTAGTCTTAATATTTTCTTATAGAACTCGTACAAGGTCTATTGGGATTTGATTATCAATTTCTAAAAGTCTTTTAGAGATATTTTTTTATCTCAGTCTCTAGGGTTTGAGTATCTTTTATTAAGTGTCTTAACATAAGGAGTATACACTTATTTTGGTCTATTATACTATTAATAGCACTAGCAGTGACTTGTCTACTGTCTGCGTGTTTAGTTGGGATCTGTTCAACGTGTGAACAACCGTCTATGTGTGTGGTTAAACAATCTTCTAAGTCTAAATCGGTTATGGGTACAGGTTAGTAATCTGGGTTAGTTCCAAAAATATCTTTGTAAATGCAAGAGATAAATTCCAAGGGCATTAAAGTCTTTTTACTATAAGTCTAAAAGGAGCGTCTTACGGCTCTGATACCAGAATTATGGGATTGGTTGGAATTAGGTGAGATGAAAAGTCTAATACCAATTTAGGGTCTAAATTATAAATCTTTTAAAGGTATGGTCTTTAAAGAGTTTTCTATAAAATAAGAGGGGAGCATAAGGGAGTATGATAATGTTGACTTTGGGGTCATACGGGGACCACCTTTCGGGAAAAGGATAAAAGTTCGTTGAGAGATCCGTTAAATGAGTCCGCTCTGGATCCTAATTATATATATATATATATATATATATATATATATATATATATATATATATATATATATATATATATAGAGAGAGAGAGAGAGAGAGAGAGAGAGAGAGAGACGCTCGATTTTGACAAATAAAATCGGACATAATATGTAACCTGAAAAAAAACAGGTATGAATCATATATGAAGTTTTCTTCACTTGCAAATCAAGGCCTGTTTTATTAAAAAAAAACAAGGAAAAAACAAAGGTGTTCGTTTAAGATCCACGCCAAGCTACAGAAAATAATATAAACCCTTACTAAACACCACGTGGCCACCAGTTCCTCCTACTATTTCATACTAAAATAAAGTGGCCTCGTACCAACATGGCCAATGAGTATGGTTTTACCGAAATGATGACTCAAATTAAGGATATAAAGTAAAGCTCATACTTTCTAATGGTCGACGGAATTTAGATGCATTCTCTCTTCTCATCACCAAATACATTTAATGCTGAAAACAGTGTCTTTTATTTGATGTCATTAGTTTGGATTCTTAAAAGATCTATCATGTATACACATATTATATATATATATATATATATATATATATATATATATATATATATATATATATATACACACACACATACAGTCCTACTCCGCATTTTAAGAATGCCGACCAGACATGTGTCACCTGGCGGTGAGCCCAGAAAAGAGAGAGAGTGTGCCTATAATTTAGGCGATAATTTATAGGTGCACTGTTAGGTGACACATGTTCGGTCTGCATTCTTGAAATGCGGACTAATCCGCACATGAGCATTACATATATATATATATATATATATATATATATATATATATATATATATATATATATATAGAGAGAGAGAGAGAGAGAGAGAGAGAGAGAGAGTGGCGTATGCAGAATTTCGAATCACATGTTAGTTTTCTCATTCATTTTAAATGAAAATCATTATTGTCAATCTTAATCACAAATAGTAGGCCTTTGTTTTCATTTTTTCTGATCCCTCACTTTCAATGCTTTTAATTTCTTTGGATGTAGGTCATGACTCCAGCACAAAGGAGACAGTTAAATACATTTTGATCTCCGTATTACAAGCAGGAATACTTCTTCTAGGACTAAGCCTTACCTTGTATTTGTGGAAGAAGAAAAAGCTAAAGAGACAAGGTCATCAAAATAAGCTATCCAACTAGGTGATATTTTATATGTACATGAAAGCGATTATCAAATGGTGGGTCTTTTGTTCTCCTAAGTTGTTAGAAAGAGGGAATGTAAAGGGGATAATTAATATTTGAAGTTTTAGCCAATGCCATATCGGGAGAACAGTGGAATAAAATCTCTCTTTAGCTCCCGATAGCCAATGCCATATCGGGAGAACAGCGATTATCAAATGGTGGGTCCGCACAACAATTCCGTAACTGATCCAAACTCTCTCTCTCTTTTATATATATATAGATAGATAGAGAGATAGAGAGAGAGAGAGAGAGAGAGAGGGGGGCTCCTGTGCACACTAAGTTTGCACAGTGCTGACGCACATCAATTTTTTTAAAGGATTAAAAAAAATATTTATGAGTTGATTTTTTTATGTGATATTTAAACATTTCAACGGACCCATGTAAAAAAAATCAGTTCAAAAAGACTTTTTTTGCTATTTTTAAAACATCGGTCAAACTTTCGCAACTTTTAAAGTACTTAAAAGATGCGAACGTTTGACCTATTTTTTTAAAAATAGAAAAAATAGTTTCTTTTGGCTGATTTTTTTTATATGGATCCGTTGAAATGTTTAGATATCATATAAAAAAAATCTAACTCAAAAATATTTTTTTTACTATTTTAAAAAAATGATGTGCAAACTTAGTTTGCACTTGAGCCCCTCTCTCTCTCTCTCTCTCTCTCTCTCTCTCTCTCTCTCTCTCTCTCTCTCTATATATATATATATATATATATATATATATATATATATATATATATATATATATATATGTATATTCACTAGTTCGTATATATCAATTCGGTAGAACAGTGGAATTAAACTAGCCCATATACGGAACTTTTCTAATAATTATTTGAAGGAATATATTTGTGTATGTGTGTGAGTTTAGTCACTATTTTGTATTCAACCAATCTACTCACTCTAATGCCAGGGAAAATGGAACAGACTTCAGAAGGAAGTGGCACCATTGATCACCAAAAGGAAGATTTAGAGTTGCCATTATTTGACTATGCTACGATAGCTAATGCCACCGATAACTTCTGAACCAGCAATAAACTTGGGGAGGGAGGTTTTGGACCAGTGTATAAGGTAACAATCTAAACAAAATGATACACTATTACAAGAAAATATTAAATGTTACCCGATATGTTTGTTTCAACCTCTCTACATTAAGAGGAGAGACAGAAAAAAGTTTTATTATAAAAAGACTTCCCAGGGCATAATGCATATTAAAGGTACTTGTTGATCATCTTAATTAACCTAACATTGCAAGATACATCAGCATTATAAAGACAAGGAAAAATGGAGTGCATGCATTCTTATCGTAGAAGAGTATTGTAAACTGTAACCATAAGAAAGTATGATTTTCAGGGAGTGTTGAATGAGGGGTTAGAGATAACTGTAAAGAAGCTTTCAGAGAGTTCAGGACAAGGATATGATGAGTTCAAGAATGAAGTTCAATGCATTGCCAAGCTTCCGCACCGAAACCTTGTGAAGCTTATAGGCTATTGCGTTCATGTGGAGAAGATGTTGATCTATGAGTACATGCCAAACAAAAGCTTGGACTTTTCATATTTGGTTGGAGCTCTCAAAACCCTTATATATATTTAGCTTAAATAGCATTTTCAGTTTAAGAAACATTCCAATTTTACATCTCAGTAATGATTTAGCATGTATATGGTTTCATTGTAAATCACTGGGAAAGTGGAAACAATATTCTTAAAATAACTGGGCAAACTATACCAGCCTATCATTTGACTAGAATTGTCCATGTGCCGGGCTGAGCTCGTACATCTACATCTTAAGAATTAGCCTGAGCCCGCCCCAGACCAAACCCGGGTGGATATTGATTGGTCCAAGCCCGACCCTAGAAAAATTATGTTAGCCTGAGCCCAGCACAATTTTCTTGACCCCTTTCCTGAACAAGTTTTTTATAGAGGCATGCAGTGTTAAAAATAGCAATAAGCTATTAAAAGGACATGAAAAAATAGAGTATTATTTGTTCATGTTTTCTTAGCATTATGAATACTTAAAAGTAGCAGAAAACAATAAATTATACTTAAAATGACATAAGCTATGTATATTTTGAAAGCTATGTAAGTATGAAATAAATGAGATTTTTATATGAAGCAAATTAATGAGTCGGCTACGAAACATAAAACCCAAACTCAATAGGATTTCTCTTGCCGGGCCTAGTTTTTAGCCCAGTCAGTTCTACGGGTTTATGGGCTGTCCTAGCCCCTACATTTGGCTATCACGATCATTTGAAAATGACCATCAAAATGGAAATTAAGTCCATTTCTTGGTGGAATGAGTTTCCAACTAGATTCAAGAATTTAATATATAGAAATAGATATAGATGTAGATATAGATATAAATATATACAGACAGGTCTCAGTACATACTAAGTATACATATTTATTTTTTTAAATAGTAAAAAGATTATGTTTTAACTAAATTTTTTTATAGGACGTTTAAACATTTCAGAGGACCCATATAAAAAAAATCAAAAGCTCCGAAAGTTTGACCGATTCTTTCAAAATAGTAAAAAAGGTTATTTTGAGTTGATTTTTTTTATATAGGTCCCTTTAAATGTTTAAATACCACAAAAAAAACTCAAATCAAAAATATTTTTTTAATATTATAAAAAAATGGTTTGCACCAGCAGTATGTATACTTGGTATTTATGAGAGCTGAGTTGCTCTCTCTCTCTCTCTCTCTCAATATATATATATATATATATATATATATATATATATATATATATATATATATATATATATATATATATATATATATATATATATGTGGTGACAATTATTATGCAACACAAATAAATACAAGAGAGGCAATTACCAAGGAAGAACAAAGAATGTAAAATGACAATCACACAACAAAGGATGTACGTGGTTCAGTAAAGATGTGCCTACGTCCACGGTGGTGCAGCCGGTATTATTTCTATATACTCCGAAGAGTGGTTACAGAGAATACAACTTGTCCTTTTGCCCCGGACCTAGGGTTCAATATATACATGTATATTTAGGTGAGTGGGGGTGTTGGATTCCCCCACGTCTTCCATCTCTCCCTATTGTCACACCCCGCAAAATTCGACAGACGGGGTGGCCAGCCACCGCCGCCGAACTATGCCGGGCGTGAACTAAATAAAATACCATTCTTAGCATGAGACAGATATGAGACATAAATAATCAGTCCATACGATAAATAATTGAATAAATCTCAAATAATCACAAATAACTAAGCGATAAAAGATCCATCACATGCTAACTCCAAAAATCAAATCTCCAATAATGATTAAATAAAACCTGAATAACAAAGATCTGAATAATCCAACATAAATCCTTTAAACAACTTTGGAACCGAATGGCCCAATAAAACTCCAATGAAGTCTCATACTGAAATACGACTGGAAAAGAAAGTCTAAACTAAAACAAAGCGATAAAGTAAATCAGCTCCAGCTGCACCTCCAAATGATAACTCCGATAAACTTATGCAGCTTCTCCAAATCAAATCCTGAAAAAGATTAGTCAACGCATGGGTCAGAGCCAAAGCCCTGAGCAAGAATACACACTACTCCCCTCAAATAGGATCCTTGAATCCAGACAGCAGCATTATACGCAATAAATATCACAATAGAATATTTTAAATTAAACGGGATAATTAAACGCGATAGATATAAATCACTAACTACCCGCATAAATCCCCATTTATAAAGGCACACCAATATGATTTTAAATTCCCAAGTCCCACGATGTTAATTTAATTAAATTAACCAGCTTTTATTATTGTTCTCACTTTTTATTAAAGTGTCACACTTCCCCTTGTCAATCGCCCTCTGACCCGTTTACTGTCGGCCCCGACACATGACAAGGTTACCCTTGTCAATCGCCCTCTGACCCGTTTACTGTCGGCCCCGACACATGACAAGGTTCCACACACGACACGACATAAATCGCCCTCTGGCCCGTTTAAACTGTTAGCCCCGACACATTATGTCGCCACAAATTTTAATACCCGTTTTTATCTTAGGCATTAATTCTCAATTTCTCAATTTCACAATTTATGAATTACCCCACCCTTTTTAATCGATGTGAGATCCTCAAAATACCCCTTAGTCCCATACATAAGGGTCCCCAAGTTATCAATACGTCCTATCCTATGTATAGGAGGATTTTCTAACATAAATCTTAACTTAGTCTCGTTCTTAAACTACCGTAGCGACGATAAAGTAAGAAAAATCAGCTCACCCTCAAGATGATAAAAACGCGATAATCTACCCTCACTAGTCCCATTCCTAGAAGGCGTAAATCATCAAAAGGCATACCCATTAGTCCCATACCTAGAAGGCATCCTAAAATATAGGGAGAGCAATAATACCCATCAACCCGTCGTCACAAAGGTAACATCATAATACCAACAAGTCACACAAACAAGCATAATTAATCAATATATAAAACTACGCATGATAGTCCAATTCAATTAAATCTTTAATTTAATTATCACAACGTCAACAATACCCAAATAATCTCATTTAATTATTTTAAATTAAATATACCGAGTTTTCATCATATATATATATATCAAAACCCAAATTTTATTATCTCTACATGTATTACATGAGTTATACGCGCCCAAAAATCAGTTATTTTAGAGCTAGGGTTTTTCCACATGCAACCTACACCAATAAAATCCAAAATCACTCATGAATCCTACGTACCCAAAGGGTTATGAATATTATTCAGATTAAAAGATTTTTGTAAAAACAGCCCCATAATTAGTATTCAATTTTTCTAATTAAGTTACTAATTATTTTTAAGAAAACATGTAATTAAGTGTTTAGGCGACACTTAAAACGCATAATACTAAAGGAAAAGAATATAGTATTCATGCCTGTAAAGATCGTGTTGAAAATCTGATTAGAAATCTGGATTCCTCTCGAAAAATTAGCAAAAGAGTGTTCTTGAACGATCTTGATTAAACCCCAATTAAGCCTTCAAAAACTTGTGTCAAAACTTGTGACAAAAACTTGATTTTGTTGAAGGTTGATGATTATGAGTGAGAGGAAAAATATTTGGAATTGTTCTCTGGTGAAAAACTGAAGAAAAAGTGATTATGAGAAGTCCCCCTACGGATTAACAAGGTTATATAGTGATTAGGAGTCCTAATCCTACACAAACTCTTAAAAAAAATAGCTTACAGCGCACGTTTTCTGGGAGGGTCGATCGATCTACCCCCCCGTCGATCGATCGATCACCCCGAAAAACTGACAGTTTGCCCAAAAAATGCCATAAGGTAAAAATATTGTAAAATCAATATAAAATCGGTTTTAACTCCGATTTTAATTCCGCTTGAAGTTTTGTTCTTCTAAAATCATAACCAACATACTTAGCCAATAAAAATTTTAAAATTCAAAAATTTATTTTTCTCAAAAATTCCAATTAATTAATTAAAATAATAAATAAAAATACGAGGTGTTACATACTTCCCCACTAGCAAAGAATTTCATCCTCGAAATTAGACGAAGCATACTCATCAACGCATAAATCTTGCAAAAGAAAATAAGGCTCATATATGCCTACCCGTAGAATGCCATAATTGGGCGCCCATACCCCCAATCCTACGCGCACCTACCCCACGAACAACAAAATAATATATATTGCCTATATACATACACATAACTATGAAAATAACGGCGTACCACATGCTCTCACAAATCCCCCACCCGATCCTATATCCGAAAGTCATCAAAATTCCAACTTCCTCAAATTAAATATCAACATCAAAAATCGATACATACGGTACCTAACACCTGTACTAAAATCTCCAAAATAATTATCGTCTCCAAAATCCATTCTAAGGATCCCACATCAAGCTTACTAATTCTAAACTCAATGTCTACAACGTCCTTAACTAAAAACTTCACATCTCCAAAAAAAACATCTAACACGTATGCTAGAACATCTACCTTAAGAAGTACGAATCAACAAAGGGAATCAAAGATCGACAACGTAGAAGCTAAACGGACTCATAACCTACGAGACCTAAGACCATGCTCTGATACCATTTTGTAACACCCCGCCCGTCCGGGAAGAGCGAACGACGCGCTACTCATCGATAAAACTAAACTAATCCACAAATAACAAGGTATAGAGCATCTAAATCCCACAATAAAACAAGAAACCACTATTCTCATCTTCAAATTAATACAACAAATCTCTCGAAATAATTACAACAATCTAACTATCTCGAAAATAAAATAAATCTCCAAATGCTCTATACATCAAAATAAATACAAGCCTTCTCATCTTATATTCTCAAATATTCTTCCCAAAATAATCCACACTAAATAAACAATCTCCAATTCCAATCCAAAGCGCCCAAAATCCGCGCCAACCTGCCACTAAAAGAAAATATGGGGAAGTACACAATACGATAGGAAGATGCTCAACAAATATTAGCGGTGAATAAAACGTCACAATACGAATACGAATATTCAAATCAAATGCAAATCTCATAAGCAATTATATCACTATAATTTTATGTAACACCCCGTATTTTTATTTATTATTTTAATTAATTAATTGGAATTTTTGAGAAAAATAAATTTTTGAATTTTAAAATTTTTATTGGCTAAGTATGTTGGTTATGATTTTAGAAGAACAAAACTTCAAGCGGAATTAAAATCGGAGTTAAAACGGATTTTATATTGATTTTACAATATTTTTGCCTTATGGCATTTTTTGGGCAAACTGTCAGTTTTTCGGGGTGATCGATCGACCGACGGGGGGGGTAGATCGATCGACCCTCCCAGAAAATGTGCGCTGTAAGCTATTTTTTTTAAGAGTTTGTGTAGGATTAGGACTCCTAATCACTATATAACCTTGTTAATCCGTAGGGGGACTTCTCATAATCACTTTTTCTTCAGTTTTTCACCAGAGAACAATTCCAAATATTTTTCCTCTCACTCATAATCATCAACCTTCAACAAAATCAAGTTTTTGTCACAAGTTTTGACACAAGTTTTTGAAGGCTTAATTGGGGTTTAATCAAGATCATTCAAGAACACTCTTTTGCTAATTTTTCGAGAGGAATCCAGATTTCTAATCAGATTTTCAACACGATCTTTACAGGCATGAATACTATATTCTTTTCCTTTAGTATTATGCGTTTTAAGTGTCGCCTAAACACTTAATTACATGTTTTCTTAAAAATAATTAGTAACTTAATTAGAAAAATTGAATACTAATTATGGGGCTGTTTTTACAAAAATCTTTTAATCTGAATAATATTCATAACCCTTTGGGTACGTAGGATTCATGAGTGATTTTGGATTTTATTGGTGTAGGTTGCATGTGGAAAAACACTAGCTCTAAAATAACTGATTTTTGGGCGCGTATAACTCATGTAATACATGTAGAGATAATAAAATTTGGGTTTTGATATATATATATATGATGAAAACTCGGTATATTTAATTTAAAATAATTAAATGAGATTATTTGGGTATTGTTGACGTTGTGATAATTAAATTAAAGATTTAATTGAATTGGACTATCATGCGTAGTTTTATATATTGATTAATTATGCTTGTTTGTATGACTTGTTGGTATTATGATGTTACCTTTGTGACGACGGGTTAATGGGTATTATTGCTCTCCCTATATTTTAGGATGCCTTCTAGGTATGGGACTAATGGGTATGCCTTTTGATGATTTACGCCTTCTAGGTATGGGACTAGTGAGGGTAGATTATCGCGTTTTTATCATCTTGAGGGTGAGCTGATTTTTCTTACTTTATCGTCGCTACGGTAGTTTAAGAACGAGACTAAGTTAAGATTTATGTTAGAAAATCCTCCTATACATAGGATAGGACGTATTGATAACTTGGGGACCCTTATGTATGGGACTAAGGGGTATTTTGAGGATCTCACATCGATTAAAAAGGGTGGGGTAATTCATAAATTGTGAAATTGAGAAATTGAGAATTAATGCCTAAGATAAAAACGGGTATTAAAATTTGTGGCGACATAATGTGTCGGGGCTGACAGTTTAAACGGGCCAGAGGGCGATTTATGTCGTGTCGTGTGTGGAACCTTGTCATGTGTCGGGGCCGACAGTAAACGGGTCAGAGGGCGATTGACAAGGGTAACCTTGTCATGTGTCGGGGCCGACAGTAAACGGGTCAGAGGGCGATTGACAAGGGGAAGTGTGACACTTTAATAAAAAGTGAGAACAATAATAAAAGCTGGTTAATTTAATTAAATTAACATCGTGGGACTTGGGAATTTAAAATCATATTGGTGTGCCTTTATAAATGGGGATTTATGCGGGTAGTTAGTGATTTATATCTATCGCGTTTAATTATCCCGTTTAATTTAAAATATTCTATTGTGATATTTATTGCGTATAATGCTGCTGTCTGGATTCAAGGATCCTATTTGAGGGGAGTAGTGTGTATTCTTGCTCAGGGCTTTGGCTCTGACCCATGCGTTGACTAATCTTTTTCAGGATTTGATTTGGAGAAGCTGCATAAGTTTATCGGAGTTATCATTTGGAGGTGCAGCTGGAGCTGATTTACTTTATCGCTTTGTTTTAGTTTAAACTTTCTTTTCCAGTCGTATTTCAGTATGAGACTTCATTGGAGTTTTATTGGGCCATTCGGTTCCAAAGTTGTTTAAAGGATTTATGTTGGATTATTCAGATCTTTGTTATTCAGGTTTTATTTAATCATTATTGGAGATTTGATTTTTGGAGTTAGCATGTGATGGATCTTTTATCGCTTAGTTATTTGTGATTATTTGAGATTTATTCAATTATTTATCTTATGGACTGATTATTTATGTCTCATAACTGTCTCATGCTAAGAATGGTATTTTATTTAGTTCACGCCCGGCATAGTTCGGCGGCGGTGGCTGGCCACCCCGTCTGTCGGATTTTGCGGGGTGTGACACCTATAGCCTCCCTTAATGGGAACGTGGGAAGAGATCGGATAATCAAATAAGAGATGGGGGGCCAGGACTTTGGGCCGCCAGAATTGGGCTACTTGTCCAGGCCTATGATCTTAATTTTGGGTACCCACAATTGCCCCTAAGTTTGTTGGGCTATGTTTTGGGCTCAATAAATTTAAATGATTGGTCATAATGGCTTTTTTTTTTGTACATTGTGCAATTCTTTGAAAGTTGTGAAGCTGATTTTGGCGGCACCCGCTTCGTATCTTGTGCACTATGATTAGAAAAATTTGAAGGTTTTCTGGAATAACCACTTTTCTACCGTCGTTTCAATCTTTCCAGCACTCTTCCATTCTCTGTGAGCTCTAGCACTTCGTATCTTCTTCTCTCAATCTCCATTCTCATCGCTTCCTAGTTGTTTGGGCTCGTGCTTCTTCATCGTTCGAATCGATCTTCTATTTTGTAAGTTTCCTGTGCCTTTTTTTTGTACTTTCTCTTTGAGTTTGAAGCTTTTCTAGTGTTTTCTAATGGGGAAGATTGGGAATAGGTCGGTCTCTGAATTTAAGAAGTTTTATAACGTCCCTGATTGGGTAGATATTGAGTGTCGCGCTTCCCCTCTTAGAAACGTTAGAGAGATAGATGACGCCCACTGGATCCATGTTTTGTTGCTTTCCCATGGGGGACTCACCTTTCCTCCCAACGATTTTTTGTTGCATTTCTTTGGCTATTTTAATATTGTTCCTACACAATGCTCGCCCAATGAGTGGAAAATAGTTAATGGCGTACATAGGATAAATCAGTTGTATGGTACTAGGTTAGGGCTGAGGTCTGTTTTTGTTATTCCTTTTCTCGAACTATATCTGGTATCCTCTATCTCAAAGCTAGGAGCCCTGATAGGGTATTGGTAGTAAATCTACCTGATTCCCATAAGAATAACTGGCAAGAGGGTTTTCTTGTTAGAAATTGGCAGTTCTCTCCCCAATTTGAAGGGTAGAGGTTCGAGAGGTTCTCTGTTCCCTTTTATGGGGAAGAATACTGAAACACTCCGCCTAAAATAATAACGGGTGGCCAGCCCTATACTATATTAAATCAGGAGTTTCAGATGGTCCAGTCTCAACATCAACTGTCGGTACTATATAATATAGGACTAACTACCCGATATCATATAGGAGAGATGTTAAAATTAAATAAAATGTGAAACAAATAACCAACTAACACTACTAATAAAAGAAAGAAAGATGCATGAAAGAACTAGATAAATGAAATGCTAGAATAAAAAATAAAATAAATAACTACCACAGAATATACTAAAAAATTAGACCCGAATAAGCTGTCGGGTCACAGCCAATACAATAACTGGAATGGAATAAATATAAACATCTATAAATATCCCTTGGGTACAAACCCGATATATAACATGAATCCTACCTAGAATTTTGAAAGTAGGAGGCGACTACCAGATACATCCCGCAACAGTCCGCACCTGTCACGGCTCTCAAGACTCTGGATAAAAAGTCATTCGGCATCCATGCGGTAGGACACCTGTAGTAATATATATATATATATATATATATACAGGCAGGAGAGAAAAGTAAACGGGTCAGAGCCCGAGTTGTGAAAAATATTTAGCAAGTGTGTTAACCGTGCATAATAAATATCGGTGCACATATTTCATAATTAAAGTGGGATCGCACTCTCGTGGAGCCCCAACTCACCTCTCATCTAAAGGCGCGCACATATTCGCATCCTCAACTTTTAGTTAAATTACCTCCATTATTATTAGGACAACCTAACTTATCATAGGCCTAGCCTATACCCACGAGATCTACCTCCCTAGCATACCCCAAGAATCCACCCCTTTTTCTAAACACAATTAAGTATTTATTTTCAATCATACGTGCCTTATTAGGCTTAGTGGATTCCGGTTTATACTTTAACCAATTATAATTTAATAAGTTACCCAATATGCATTTGGGTTGAAACATATGATTTAAATTTCTAATTAATAAGCATGCAAAATTATTATTGACACACCTTTCCTCCAATTTCAACGTTGCGCTGTGTTTCGTGCGTGGGGTGTCTCGCAAAGCGAAATCCAAACAAGGAACCACCCCGTTACACTACTCCATGTCAACGTCGATCCTGGAGATCCATTATGCCACACATAAATATCGACAAAACTTCTCTCTACTCTCAACAATGTACTACATTTCGTGCGTGGGGTGTCTCGCAAAGAGGAAATCCAAACAAGAAACCACCCCGTTACACTACTCTTTGACAATGTCGATCATAGAGGTCCATAATGTCGTACATACCATAATTGGCAGAACTTTTCTCCAATTTCAACACTGCACTACGTTTCATGCGTGGGGTGTCTCGCAAAGAGAAATCCAAACAAGGAACCACCTCGTTACACTACTTCTCGACAATGTCGATCCTAGAGATCCATAATGACATATATACAATATAATACTACCACTATTACCAAAACTCCAATAATATCCTTGGGATGATGTAACCGAAATATTCCTTATATGCGATACATCAACCCCCATTAATCTAGTACACCATAATCATCCAAGATGTACTCTACAAGGATTCTACATCCTTTCATCTATAGGATATATAAATATATATATATATATATATATAGGTATTTTATGCTCACCATATATATACATATACCAATCATCCATACCCATGACCAAGTGTACGTATCATATCTCATGTACAACGGACATGCACATAAATCCACCCGGCTATATATATCGCCGATAAAACTGCATCAATGCTATCATCTTCCCAATGCCCGGCTCACGTAGCAACTGGGGACCATGTGGTGGGGATCAACGACACCCACCTCATGATAACTCACACACACGACATCCCGGGAAGTGGTTATAGCTCCAACTGGCAATGAGACGAAACATACCCACCACGTCTCATCCCAAAAATATATCTATCGTATAATAACACACCGAACAACTATGACCTGGGGAATATCCACACCCTGCTCTATATGCCAGGATGCTCACTCTCTCTGCGAAAACTTCCGAATGATAGCATGAGCGGGGTATGCTTAACCACATAAGTATATATATCGCTCACATGCGCAATATACATACATCCATATGATCCCATCATATTATCAAATAGTAAACCATCATATACGGTTTAAATATCCATACCATGTATGTCCACAACATAAATATATCCATATATTCATATTTATATATAGATATATGTACATATATTCACACATCGCTACATCATTATATATACAAACTAATTCTCGTTCATATGTATAAGATATATAAACCCGGCTATAAGTATACATAATCCTTAATATACAAGCCGTCACCACAATTTCCTTTAAATTTACCTTGATATGTGAAAACAATCCCTCACTTGAAACATATTCAATCATTTTTTTCCTATGATGAATAGTCTCCCAAAACCATATGTATATATCTATACATATATATTCAACATTAGGGTTATCACCCAAGAGTTTGTGTAGGAATCCATCGCTACACATTTCATCCATATTTAAAACTACATATTTTCCTTTAGTACTGTTTAACCATAGGCACATACATGACTTAATAGTCTAAAACCTCAAATTATTCCAACCTTGTTTTAAGTATTGGAATCTCAATGGTCATATCCCCATAATTACGTGTAAACTATCCTAACTAGAATTTATGCTACCGCTTATTCTAGTCGATAGTACGATCCCAAACGTTCCCAATTTCACCTATGGTTCAAATAAATCTCAGGAACCCTTACTCCTATTGAGTTATCAATTGTTCCTTAGTCTAAACATTTCTAAGGATATGAGACCCCTCACTCTTTAAGAGTATGCGACCACTCTCTTCCATTTGGCCCCAAATTGTATCTTAACAATATCCTATCCTTATAAGGATTTGACATAAAGGCCAACCTAGAAATTTCACAACATACATGGATATTTCTTATCCAATTATTCCAAGAAGTCCCCACTATCATATACTAAGTGAGAGACCCCCTATAAGTTACCAAAAGATATCTGTTACTTCATAAGAGAAAGCCCCAAATCAATAAACCCAACCAAAAAGGGTTTGAATTCACTAAAGAGAAAATTTCTCAAAATGCTCTATTTTTGAATCGATTCGGCCTCTCCGAATCGATTCGGCCCAACAGCGAATCGATTCGGCTCATCCGAATCGATTCGGTCCAAAGGACCTGAGATTCTGCAACCCTCCGAATCGATTCACTAGGGGCGAATCAATTCGGTCCTAAAGACTTGAGACTTTTGTAACCTGGCAAATCGATTCGGTGGGGGCGAATCGATTCGGCCAGTTCAGAAAGCCACGAAAATGGCTGTTTTTCTAAGAACCCAAAATTTCTAAAATTCGATTTATACCTCTTCCAACTCTCTATTTTAAATCCCAACATAATTTCCAACATCAAAACACATCCTAAATTTAACCTCATCAATTTATATCCCTTAAACCCAATTAAAATCTTCAATTTCAAGATTTGAACCAAAATTTAGGTTTTGATGTTTATACCCAAAAACCATTTCTTTTACCCACAAATTATGAAATGAAATTCACAAATAGCTATTTATCAAGATTAAACACTTGCCTCAGATTTGTAGAGGTTGGATCGTCCTAGATGTCGCGATTCGGCCGGAAATCCCCAAGCTTTTCTCCCTCCCTCCTTTTCTTTCTTCTTCTTTCTCTTTTCTTTCTTTTTCTCTCTTTTCTCAAAGGAGAAGGCTTCATCCGTAAGCCTTAAATCCTTTAAAACAATAAACCCAATTTTAAATGTTAATACACACTTTAAATGACTCGTTTACTCCAATTCGAGTCAACTGACTTAAAAATATTCGGGAGCCGAAATAAAACTCAATGACAGTCATTTTGACTATCTCGACCCTTCCGGGATCAAGGGTACCCTCACAATCCTCATCCGAAATACTTTAAAACATCCTATATTTTTGGACTTAAATTCCCAAATTTAAAATTCTCCGATTTAAATTAAATTTTATTTTCCCAAAATTTAATTTCTCAGTCTCAAAAATCGTGGGGTGTTACAATCTTCCCCCCTTACAAAAATTTCGCCCGCAAAATTTAAAATACACACTGGACCTCAATATCATCTAGTCCTAACATCAACTCTTAGGATCACTATACCGAACCTTCCTGGTTCTCATGTCGAACCATATAAATTTAAAAATCACTAGCTACCCAGGGTTCCCATACACCCTGTATCCGAGTTTCCACTCGTAGAATTATAATCAGGCTCCATTAGCCTCCAATTGTAACATAACCCTCGGCATTATAATCTATAAAAACATACTAAATATATATAAGTTCGAAAATTCCCAATGGTTGAACTCTCCTTAATTCGTGACACTAGCTACTTTCGTGCGGGGGAGGTCTCGCAAGCGAAATCCAAACAAGGAACCCTCCCAATACACTACTGTGTAGCTAGGTTGGGAATTGAGATTAGTTGAACCAGGGCTAAAGTTTTATAAAAACATTTTCATATTTTAGATACTGCCGGAGGGCCTATACAACAATACGATATAATTTATATTCTGCGTCTTTCGACACACCAAACAAATACCTTATGTTTAGAACACAAGGCCTCAACAAACACAATACTGCTAACCATTAACTAGTTCTCAAAACTAGAACAACTGTGAGCTAAATTCTCCGCTCAAAATAAATCCACTAAACTCTGGACCTCTCAGTTATGAAATTCCTCTACACCACATCGCACCTTTCCATAAACTAAGTCATTTCCTCAATGAACCAATAACCTTTACAATTTACATTCCCAAAATCCATAGAGCCACTCTCTACTAGCTCAATATAAGACGTTTTACTATTCCAAAAATGTTGCATAAAGACCACACTTGCTCACTCCTCCCCAAGGCCTAATTCTCCTCAAAGAATTTTCTTCCTCACAAATCCTTCCTAACCACATTGAAGGACAATGATATTGCGACTACCGAAACTCCCTCAGTACTACACAACAAAACTGAGTCTCCAAATGCATTCTCCCTCGTCCTAGAAGGCGGTACTCCTGATATTGGGAGAACTCCACACACCTCACGTCAGGGAAAAGTCACCAACAACAGGCTTCCTAACAAAGGTTAACGGGTTTCTCAATCTAAACCTCCCAAGGACTACACTAACCTCTCCTCAGACTTTCCTTACTAAGCCCAAGATTCGCCATTCGAGTAAATTTTCCTTTCTTACTCAACCGTCGATAAATCACCTCAAACCACTGCTAAAAATTTCCTCAATATCTCCTCCGGAATCGGGGAAAACAAATACCCCCGATTAAAGCGTACCCAAAATATGCTATGGGTATTGTACTTCTAATCCTATCCCTTCCTAGACGACAAAATCTAGGCGACGTCTGAAACGAAACAAGAGCAACCGTTATCAGAACGTCAATCAAGTGCATATACTTCACAGAAGAAAACAACGCAGTGAACACAACAGTCCTAATTGTGGGGCTTTATCTCAAGAACGTTAACGGAAGAATACAGAAAACTCGCACAGATCCTAAGGACTCTAGAACCTGATGCTCTAATACCATCTGAAACACCCCGCCTAAAACAATAACGGGTGGCCAGCCCTATACTATATTAAATCAGGAGTTTCAGATGGTCCAGTCTCAACATCAACTGTCGGTACTATATAATATATGACTAACTACCCGATATCATATAGGCGAGATGTTAAAATTAAATAAAATGTGCAACAGATAAACAATTAACACTACTAATAAAAGAAATAAAGATGCATGAAAGAACTATATAAATGAAATGCTAGAATAAAAAATGAAATAAATAACTACCACATAATATACTAAAAAAGTAGACCCGAATAAGCTGTCGGGTCACAGCCAATACAATAACTGGAATGGAATAAATATAAACATCTATAAATATCCCTTGGGTACAAACCCGATATGCAACATGAATCCTACCTAGAATTTTGAAAGTAGGAGGCGACTACCAGATACATCCCGCAACAGTCCGCACCTGTCACGGCTCCCAAGACTCTGGATAGAAAGTCATTCGGCATCCATGCGGTAGGACACCTGTAGTAATATATATATATATATATATATATATATATATATATATATATATATATATATATATATATATATATATATATATATATATATATATATATATATACAGGCAGGAGAGAAAAGTAAACGGGTCAGAGCCCGAGTTGTGAAAAATATTTAGCAAGTGTGTTAACCGTGCATAATAAATATCGGTGCACATATTTCACAATTAAAGTGGGATCGCACTCTCGTGGCGCCCCAACTCACCTCTCATCTAAAGGCGCGCACCTATTCGCGTCCTCAACTTTTAGTTAAATTACCCCCATCATTATTGGGACAACCCAACTTATTATAGGCCTAGCCTATACCCACGAGATCTACCTCCCTAGCATACCACAAGAATCCAACCCTTTTTCTAAACACAATTAAGTATTTATTTTCAATCATACGTGCCTTATTAGGCTTAGTGGATTCCGGTTTATACTTTAACCAATTATAATTTAATAAGTTACCCAACATGCATTTGGGTTGAAACATATGATTTAAATTTCTAATTAATAAGCATGCAAAATTATTATTGACACAACTTCCCTCCAATTTCAATGCTGCGCTGCGTTTCGTGCGTGGGGTGTCCCGCAAAGCGAAATCCAAACAAGGAACCACCCCGTTACAATACTCCATGTCAACATCGATCCTGGAGATCCATTATGCCACACATAAATATCGACAAAACTTCTCTCTACTCTCAACAATGTACTACATTTCGTGCGTGGGGTGTCTCACAAAGCGAAATCCGAACAAGGAACCACCCCGTTACACTAATCTTTGACAATGTCGATTATAGAGGTCCATAATTCCGTACATACCATAATTGGCAGAAATTTTCTCCAATTTCAACACTGCACTGCGTTTCATGCGTGGGGTGTCTCGCAAAGCGAAATCCAAACAAGGAACCACCCCGTTACACTTCTCCTTGACAATGTCGATCCTAGAGATCCATAATGCCATATATACAATATAATACTACCACTATTACCAAAACTCCAATAATAACCTTGGGATGATGTAACCAAAATATTCCTTAAATGCGATACATCAACCCCTATCAATCTAGTACACCATAATCATCCAAGATGTACTCTACAAGGATTCTATATCCTTTCATCTATAGGATATATAAATATATATATATATATATATAGGTATTTTATGCTCACCATATATATACATGTACCAATCATCCATACCCATGACTAAGTGTACGTATCATATCTGATGTACAATGGACATGCACATAAATCCATCCAGCTATATATATCGCCGATAAAACTGTATAAATACTATCATCTTCCCAATGCCCGGCTCACGTAGCAACTGGGGACCACCTAGTGGGGATCAACGACACCCACCTCGTGACAACTCACACACACGACGTCCCGGGAAGCGGTCATATCTCCAACTGGCAATGAGACGAAACATACCCACCACGTCTCATCCCAAAAATATATCTATCGTATAATAACACACCGAACGACTATGACCTGGGGAATATCCACACCCTGCTTTATATGCCAGGATGCTCACCCTCTGCGCAGAAACTTCCCAATGATAGCATGAGCGGGGTATGCTTAACCACATAAGTATATATATCGCTCACATGCGCAATATACATACATCCATATGATCCCATCATATGATCAAATAGTAAACCATCATATACAATTTAAATATCCATACCATGTACGTCCACAACATAAATATATCCATATATTCATATTTATATATAGATATATGTACATATATTCACACATCGCTACATCATTATATATACAAACTAATTCTCGTTCATATGTATAAGATATATAAACCCGGCTATAAGTATACATAATCCTCAATATACAAGCCGTCACCATAATTTCCTTTAAATTTACCTCGATATGTGAAAGCAATCCCTCACTTGAAACATATTCAATCATTTTTTTCCTATGATGAATAGTCTCCCAAAACCATATGTATATATATATACATATATATTCAACATTAGGGTTATCACCCAAGAGTTTGTGTATGAATCCATCACTACACATTTCATCCATATTTAAAAGTACATATCTTCCTTTAGTACTATTTAACCATAGGCACATTCATGACTTAATAGTCTAAAACCTCAAATTATTCCAACCTCGTTTCAAGTATTGGAATCTCAATGGTCATATCCCCACAATTACGTGTAAACTATCCTAACTAGAATTTATGCTACCGCTTATTCTAGTCGATAGTACGATCCCAAACGTTCCCAATTTCACCTATGGTTCAAATAAATCTCAGGAACCCTTACTCCTATTGAGTTATCAATTATTCCTTAGTCTAAACATTTCTAAGGATATGAGACCCCTCACTCTTTAAGAGTATGTGACCACTCTCTTCCATTTGGCCCCAAATTGTATCTTAACAATATCCTATCCTTATAAGGATTTGACATAAAGGTCGGCCTAGAAATTTCACAACATACATGGATATTTCTTATCCAATTATTCCAAGAAGTCCCCACTATCATATACTAAGTGAGAGACCCCCTATAAGTCACCAAAAGATATCTCTTACTTCATAAGAGAAATCCCCAAATCAATAAACCCAACCAAAAGGGGTTAAATTCACTAAAGAGAAAATTTCTCAAAATGCTCTGTTTTTGAATCGATTCGGCCCAACAGCGAATCGATTCGGCTCATCCGAATCGATTCGGTCCTAAAGACCTGAGACTTCTGTAACCTGGCGAATCGATTCGGTGGGGGCGAATCGATTCGGCCAGTTCAGAAAGCCACGGAAATGGCTGTTTTTCTAAGAACCCAAAATTTCTAAAATTCGATTTATACCTCTTCCAACTCTCTATTTTAAATCCCAACATAATTTCCAACATCAAAACACATCCTAAATTTAACCTCATCAATTTATATCCCTTAAACCCAATTAAAATCTTCAATTTCAAGATTTGAACCAAAATTTAGGTTTTGATGTTTATACCCTAAAGCCAATTCTTGAACCCACAAATTATGAAATGAAATACACAAATAGCTATTTAGAAAGATTAAACACTTGCCTCAGATTTGTAGAGGTTGGATCGTCCTAGATGTCGCGATTCAGCCGGAAATCCCCAAGCTTTTCTCCCTCTCTCCCTCTCTCCTTTTCTTTCTTCTTCTTTCTCTTTTCTTTCTTTTTCTCTCTTTTCTCAAAGGAGAAGGCTTCATCCGTAAGCCTTAAATCCTTTAAAACAATAAACCCAATTTTAAATGTTAATACACACTTTAAATGACTCGTTTACTCCAATTCGAGTCAACTGACTTAAAAATATTCCAGAGCCGAAATAAAACTCAATGACATTCATTTTGACTATCTCGACCCTTCCGGGATCAATGGTACCCTCATAATCCTCATCCAAAATACTTTACAACATCCTATATTTTTGGACTTAAATTCCCAAATTTAAAATTCTCCGATTTAAATTAAATTTTATTTTCCCAAAATTTAATTTCTCAGTCTCAAAAATCGCGGGGTGTTACAATCTTCCCCCCTTACAAAAATTTCGCCCACAAAATTTAAAATACACATAGGACCTCAATATCATCTAGTCCTAACATCAACTCTTAGGATCACTATACCGATCCTTCCTGGTTCTCATGTCGAACCATATAAATTTAAAAATCACTAGCTACCCAGGGTGCCCATACACCCTGTATCCGAGTTTCCACTCGTAGAATTATAATCAGGCTCCATTAGCCTCCAATTGTAACATAACCCTCGCATTATAATCTATAACAACATACTAAATATATATAAGTTCGAAAATTCCCAATGGTTGAACTCTCTTCAATTCGTGACACTAGCTACTTTCGTGCGGGGGAGGTCTCGCAAGCGAAATCCAAACAAGGAACCCTCCCAATACACTACTGTGTAGCTAGGTCGGGAATTGAGATTAGTTGAACCAGGGCTAAAGTTTTATAAAAAGATTTTCATATTTTAGATACTGCCCGAGGGCCTATATAACAATACGATATAATTTAAATTCCGCGTCTTTCGACACGCCAAACGAATACCTTATGTTTAGAACACAAGGCCTCAACAAACACAATACTGCTAACCATTACCTAGTTCTCAAAACTAGAACAACTATGAGCTAAATTCTCCGCTCAAAGTAAATCCACTAAACTCTGGATCTCTCAGTTATGAAATTCCTCTACATCACATCGCACCTTTCCATAAACTAAGTCATTCCCTCAATGAACCAATAACCTTTACAATTTACATTCCCAAAATCAATAGAGCCACTCTCTACTTGCTCAATATAAGACGTTTTAATATTCCAAAAGATGTTGCATAAAGACCACACTTGCTCACTCCTCCCCAAGGCCTAATTCTCCGCAAATAATTTTCTTCCTCACAAATCCTTCCTAACCACATTGAAGGACAATGCTATTGCGACTACCGAAACTCCCTCAGTCCTACACAACAAAATTGAGTCTCCAAATGCATTCTCCCTCGTCCTAGAAGGCGATACTCCTGATATTGGGAGGACTCCACACACCTCATGTCAGGGAAAAGTCACCAACACCAGACTTCCTAACAAAGGTTAGCGGGTTTCTCAATCTAAACCTCCCAAGGACTACACTAACCTCTCCTCAGACTTTCCTTACTAAGCCCAAGATTCGCCATTCGAGTAAATTTTCCTTTCTTACTCAACCGTCGATAAATCACCTCAAACCACTGCTAAAAATTTCCTCAATATTCCCTCCGAAATCGGGGAAAACAAATACCCCCGATTAAAGCGTACCCAAAATATGCTATGGGTATTGTACTTCTAATCCTATCCTTTCCTAGACGACAAAATCTAGGCAACGTCTGAAACGAAACAAGGGCAACCGTTATCAGAACGTCAATCAAGTGAATATACTTCACAGAAGAAAATAACGCAGTGAACACAACAGTCCTAATTGTAGGGCTTTATCTCAAGAACGTTAACAGAAGAATACAGAAAACTCGCACAGATTCTAAGGACTCTAGAACCTGATGCTCTGATACCATCTGAAACACCCCGCCTAAAATAATAACGGGTGACCAACCCTATACTATATTAAATCAGGAGTTTCAGATGGTCCAGTCTCAACATCAACTGTCGGTACTATATAATATAGGACTAACTACCCGATATCATATAGGCGAGATGTTAAAATTAAATAAAATGTGCAACAGATAACCCACTAACACTACTAATAAAAGAAATAAAGATGCATGAAAGAACAATATAAATGAAATGCTAGAATAAAAAATGAAATAAATAACTACCACAGAATATACTAAAAAAGTAGACCCGAATAAGCTGTTGGGTCACAGCCAATACAATAACTGGAATGGAATAAATATAAACATCTAGAAATATCCCTTGGGTACAAACCCGATATACAACATGAATCATACCTAGAATTTTGAAAGTAGGAGGCGACTACCAGATACATCCCGCAACAGTCCGCACCTGTCACGGCTCCCAAGACTCTAGATAGAAAGTCATTCGGCATCCATGCGGTAGGACACCTGTAGTAATATATATATATATATACAGGCAGGAGAGAAAAGTAAACGGGTCAGAGCCCGAGTTGTGAAAAATATTTAGCAAGTGTGTTAACCGTGCATAATAAATATCGGTGCACATATTTTATAATTAAAGTGGGATCGCACTCTCGTAGATCCCCAACTCACCTCTCATCTAAAGGCGCACACCTATTAGCGTCCTCAACTTTTAGTTAAATTACCCCCATCATTATTAGGACAACCTAACTTAACATAGGCCTAGCCTATACCCACGAGATCTACCTCCCTAGCATACCCCAAGAATCCACCCCTTTTTCTAAACACAATTAAGTATTTATTTTCAATCATACGTGCTTTATTAGGCTTAGTGGATTCCGGTTTATACTTTAACCAGTTATAATTTTATAGGTTACCCAATATGCATTTGGGTTGACACATATGATTTAAATTTCTAATTAATAAGCATGCAAAATTATTATTGACACAACTTCCCTCCAATTTCAACGCTGCGCTGCGTTTCGTGCGTGGGGTGTCTCACAAAGAGAAATCCAAACAAGGAACCACCCCGTTACACTACTCCATGTCAACGTCGATCCTGGAGATCCATTATGCCACACATAAATATTGACAGAACTTCTCTCTACTCTCAACAATGTACTACATTTTGTGCGTGGGGTGTCTCGCAAAGAGGAAATCCAAACAAGAAACCACCCCGTTACACTACTCTTTGACAATGTCGATCATAGAGGTCCATAATGTCGTACATACCATAATTGGCAGAAATTGTCAACGATTTCAACACTGCACTGCGTGTCATGCGTGGGGTGTCTCGCAAAGCGAAATCCAAACAAGGAACCACCCCGTTACACTACTCCTTGACAATGTCGATCCTAGAGATCCATAATGCCATATATACAATATAATACTACCACTATTACCAAAACTCCAACAATATCCTTGGGGTGATGTAACCGAAATATTCCTTAAATGCGATACATCAACCCCCATCAATCTAGTACACCATAATCATCCAAGATGTACTCTACAAGGATTCTATATCCTTTCATCTATAGGATATATAAATATATATATATATATATATATATATATATATATATATATATATAGGTATTTTATGCTCACCATATATATACATATACCAATCATCCATACCCATGACCAAGTGTACGTATCATATCTGATGTACAATGGACATGCACATAAATCCACCCAGCTATATATATCGTCGATAAAACTGTATCAATACTATCATCTTCCCAATGCCCGACTCACATAGCAACTTGGGACCACCTGGTGGGGATCAACGACACCCACCTCGTGATAACTCACACACACGACGTCCCGGGAAGCGGTCATAGCTTTAACTGGCAATGAGACGAAACATACCCACCACGTCTCATCCCAAAAATATATCTATCGTATAATAACACACCGGACGACTATGACCTGTGGAATATCCACACCCTGCTTTATATGCCAGGATGCTCACCCTCTGCGCAGAAACTTCCCAATGATAGCATGAGCGGGGTATGCTTAACCACATAAGTATATATATCGCTCATATTCGCAATATACATACATCCATATGATCCCATCATATGATCAAATAGTAAACCATCATATACGGTTTAAATATCCATACCATGTATGTCCACAACATAAATATATCCATATATTCATATTTATATATAGATATATGTACATATATTCACACATCGCTACATCATTATATATACAAACTAATTCTCGTTCATATGTATAAGATATATAAACCCGGCTATAAGTATACATAATCCTCATTATACAAGCCGTCACCATAATTTCCTTTAAATTTACCTCGATATGTGAAAACAATCCCTCACTTGAAACATATTCAATCATTTTTTTCTTATGATGAATAGTCTCCCAAAACCATATGTATATATCTATACATATATATTCCACATTAGGGTTATCACCCAAGAGTTTGTGTAGTAATCCATCACTACACATTTCATCCATATTTAAAAGTACATATTTTCCTTTAGTACTATTTAACCATAGGCACATACATGACTTAATAGTCTAAAACCTCAAATTATTCCAACCTCGTTTCAAGTATTGGAATCTCAATGGTCATATCCCCACAATTACGTGTAAACTATCCCAACTAAAATTTATGCTACCGCTTATTCTAGTCGATAGTACGATCCTAAACGTTCCCAATTTCACCTATGGTTCAAATAAATCTCAGGAACCCTTACTCCTATTGAGTTATCAATTGTTCCTTAGTCTAAACATTTCTAAGGATATGAGACCCCTCACTCTTTAAGAGTATGCGACCACTCTCTTCCATTTGGCCCCAAATTGTATCTTAACAATATCCTATCCTTATAAGGATTTGACATAAAGGTCGGCCTAGAAATTTCACAACATACATGGATATTTCTTATCCAATTATTCCAAGAAGTCCCCACTATCATATACTAAGTGAGAGACCCCCTATAAGTCACCAAAAGATATCTCTTACTTCATAAGAGAAATCCCCAAATCAATAAACCCAACCAAAAAGGGTTTGAATTCACTAAAGAGAAAATTTCTCAAAATGCTCTGTTTTTTAATCGATTCGGCCTCTCCGAATCGATTCGGCCCAACAGCGAATCGATTCGGCTCATCCGAATCGATTCGGTCCAAGGGACCTGAGATTCTGCAACCCTCCGAATCGATTCGCTAGGGGCGAATCGATTCGGTCCTAAAGACCTGAGACTTCTGCAACCTGGCGAATCGAATCGGTGGGGGCGAATCGATTCGGCCTGTTCAGAAAGCCACGAAAATGGCTGTTTTTCTAAGAACCCAAAATTTCTAAAATTCGATTTATACCTCTTCCAACCCTCTATTTTCATTCCCAACATAATTTCCAACATCAAAACACATCCTAAATTTAACCTCATCAATTTATATCCCTTAAACCCAATTAAAATCTTCAATTTCAAGATTTGAACCAAAATTTAGGTTTTGATGTTTATACCCAAAAACCATTTCTTCAACCCAGAAATTATGAAATGAAATACACAAATAGCTGTTTAGCAAGATTAAACACTTGCCTCAGATTTGTAGAGGTTGAATCGTCCTCGATGACGCGATTCGGCCGGAAATCCCCAAGATTTTCTCCCTCTCTCCTTTTCTTTCTTCTTCTTTCTCTTTTCTTTCTTTTTCTCTCTTTTCTCAAAGGAGAAGGCTTCATTCGTAAGCCTTAAATCCTTTAAAACAATAAACCCAATTTTAAATGTTAATACACACTTTAAATGACTCGTTTACTCCAATTCGAGTCAACTGACTTAAAAATATTCCGGAGCCGAAATAAAACTCAATGACAGTCATTTTGACTATCTCGACCCTTCCGGGATCAATGGTACCCTCACAATCCTCATCCGAAATACTTTACAACATCCTATATTTTTGGACTTAAATTCCCAAATTTAAAATTCTCCTATTTAAATTAAATTTTATTTTCCCAAAATTTAATTTCTCAGTCTCAAAAATCGTGGGGTGTTACAAATACATAGGTAGACTTTGCTCTGTTGATTCAATTTTTGCTGGTTTGTGATTTTTCTGATTTTTCTTTGTTCCTCTTTTACAGCGAGGTCAAAGAACTTGGAACCTGCTCTTAGCGAGGTTCGTCTCTCGGAATTGGTCAAGGCTTGGAATATCAGGGAGCCTTTGGGTGACGATGAGCATCCCAGGTCTGCTGCCTTTCTGTTCGAGTACAAGAACGTTGGCTCCAGCTTCATAGCAAGGCCTGCAGACAGTATCCCAGAGTTTGACTCCTCCGAAGAGACTGCTGTGGATCCTATCCAGTTGGACGAGGAGGAGAGCAGATCTGAAAGTGACATTGTAGGAGCCGTAAGTAATTTGGGTGGAGGGAGATCTAATAGTAGCAGTTCCTCTAATTGTGGGGAGGTCTCTGAAGCTCGAGAGTCATCAAGCAGGTCTAGTAGTTCGAGCGAGGAGATGGCTCCACCCCTGAAGAACCTGATTCGGGATGATGATGATGATGAAGACCATATTCTTCTCGCACAGAGGTCAAAGAAGCACAAATCTAGCTCTGGGGCTGTGGCTACTGGTTCCCGATCCTCTGTTCAGGAGCAGGAGAGAAAGAGTAAGGAAGAGGAGCAGGTAAGGGAGAGAGAGAGAAAAAAGGAAGAAGAGAAGAAGAAGATGGAGGAGAAGAAGAAGGTAGAGGAAAGGAAAAGAAAGAGACTGAGAGAGAGGAGGAGAAGGGGAGGGTGGAAGCGAGGACAAAGGCTAGGCAGGCCTTAGTCCCAGTGTCCGTGCTGCCCGAGGGGTCTTCTGTTGCAATCTCCCCCCAGTTGGCCCCCACTCTGCTCGAGAGACTTATCCTCCTGGCTGATCGTCAAAGGGCGGTAGGGTCCGAGAAATTGTCCCTTCAGGCTAGTCAAGGGCTAGCTTTGGTAAGGTTTTTCCCTTTTATCCCATGTTTTTAGGTACTCCATTATTTCCTTCTTTTAATGTTTTCTTTTTTTTGCAGTTTGTGACTGACTTTACCGTGCTATATCGTTCACACGATGAGCTGGTGAAGAAAAATAGCGAGCTGGAGAAAGAGAGCGTTGCCCTGAAGCTGAAGGGTAAAGAGCTCGAGGTTAGTTTTAAAGCCATTGACGCTGCTCAGATTTCATCTGACCTAGCTCTTGCTACAGCTAACCGGGAGAGGGATGCAGCAGTTAAAGATCTGAAGGAGCTGCAACAAGCCTACAACTTGGTTTGCTCGAGCAAGTTGGTCGTTATGGAAGAGAATAAGGTGCTTTCTGAGGAGCTAAAGAAGAAGGAGTCTGAGGCTGTCACTGCCAAGGAATACTCGTATAATTCTGATTGGGCTGCAGCATACGAGGATGCTGAAGTTCAGATAGGCTATATTAGTCATCTGAACTTCAAGAAGGGCTGGAACAAGGCCCTATTGGCTGCCGGTGTCGATATCGACTCCCCTCTATTTGACGAGCATGACCCGGGTTCGAAGCCAACCGTGGATGAAGTCCCTACCCCAGCTATTGAAGGTGCTGACCCTATTCCTCAGATGATCCCTGTTGATGCTTCCCTCGTTGTGGCGACTGGGATTACTCCTGCCGAGGGCGGTGCCCCTGGTGATGCTGACAAAGAGAAACAACCATCGACCTCTGGGAAACCTGAGGTTGTTAACTAGCTATTTTCTAGGATTTCTTTGTATTTTTTCTTTTTCTGTCTGTAAGCTTTCTTTTTGCTGTTCGACGTAATTTCAACCTTTATTAATGAAAAGGCTTCTTTTTCCAGTCCACTGATTTTGTGTATCTTTTCGATGCTTCCTTATGTATTTGTAGTTGGTTGATGTAGAAGAATATATTCCTACCACATCTCAATTGGGAAAGACCCTTGGTCCTAATGCAAGTCCTGAGGTTCTCCAGGCCTTCGTTAAGCTTTACAAATCCCTTAGGTCTAGGAATCATAAGTATAAGGAGCAATCTGAACTTGTGGCCAAGTTGAAGGACAGGCTCCAGGAGATGGAAGAGGTTGGTGCTTCAGTGCAAGAAGAAGTGAATGCGTTGAGAGAAAAGTTTCTCGATGCTTCCAAGATTAACCAGGTTGGTGAGATGCTTCAGCAAGAAAATTAAGCTTTAAGGCAGGAGGTCTCTCGACTTAGGGAACGCGCGCCGAGCACCGCCCCTTCAGTGTTGCGAGGCTCTTCATCAATGCGAGCTAGGGCTGGCTCGAGTGGTATTCATCCTATGCTGCGAGGTTCATTATCGGCGTGAGCTGGCAGGAGCAACAGGAGCCGAGATAAGGAAATGGAAGAGCTTCGAGAGAGGGAGATGGAAGAGCTTCGTGGTGACGTCCATCGAGCATATGTGATCGCTGCTGGGCTCCAGAGGGATGTCACTCGATTGCGTCACTTATTCAAGAAAGATCCTCGGCAAGTGTGGGCCGACGGCTACGACCGGGGCTGGTCAGATGCTCCAACAAGATTGTCAGAGTTCGAAGAGCTTTCTTTTATCAGGGGTTGGCTGAGTGCCTTGAAGGAACTGTAAGTCCCGAGGAACTCGATGCTCTGGTATCGCCATGAGATTTCTCCCTCTACCCTGATGCCTAACCCCTTCTGGAGGGATGATCGATGGATCCCCATCGATGCCATTTCTCGGCAATTCTTGGAGTCGGATGCGAATGAGGTTGAGGAAGAATTAACTCCTGCTCCCGATGACGGACGAAGAGCTAGAGTGGCTGACTATCTCGCTCAGAGGCCTCACCCCCATTGAGATTTTGCCAGTTGTTGCTTTTTGTATTTTTGATAGTGTAAATGCTTTGGGCGAGTTCATCGACTAAACATGTATCACCATTGTTGTAACTATGATGAATTAATGAAAAGTTTATGTTTTGGGCAAATTTGTCGACTAAACAAGTGCTTCATATTCTTGCTGCTTTATGATCTTCTAAATTTGTGTTGTCATGCAAGTGTCCTCCCAGTCCAGTATAATATCGAGATACCATTTGTGCATCACTTTACCCTTTAGGTCGTTGTTGATGTAAAAAATTAGATTATCTCTAATTATTTAATCACAGATAAAAAATAAATAAGACAAGAGATTTTTAAAGTGGTTCAGCCTTGGAAGAATGGCTTACGTTCACTGTTTATGTTATTGCTGACTGTTTGCAGAATTCTCGATAATGGGTTTACCAAGAAATTTTGAGTCCCCTGCTAATGAGGAGGTTACAATGTATTAATAGCCTTGAGGCTGTACATGCTAGAGAATATTACATAGCTGTCCAATCGGTGTGTACATCTGTATGATAATAATCAACATTTAATTCACATTCAATCCTCTTAATTATTCAGTTATAAATGCTTTGTACGAGGTGCAGCTCGAACCGCCTAAGCTACTCGGACCGCCTAAGCTACTCGGACCGCCTAAGTAGCTCGGTACAATAAAGTTCCTCGGAGAACACTTGCTGCTCGGAGCGCCTGAGTTGGCCGGGGAGGTTGAGCTCCTCGGAGTCAAAGTGTTGTAAAAAATGTTCTCGGGTGCCATGTAGATTGACACGTGTTTCCACATAATTGGTCCACGTCAGCAGGTTAAATTTGGTATCAACAGAAGCCCCCTATGTTTCGTGGTTTGATGTTGAAGAAAAGTATGGAACATTTATGCTGCCTAAACTTTATGAATTTTAGACAATCGTTCGTTGTACATAACTCCTTTTTTGAGTACATAGTACCAGGCTTTTAAAGTGTTTCGAATTTCAATAACAGCTTCGTGTTTCGTGCCTTTTTCTTCTTTTTAGCCGCCGGATACGCAATCGTCCATCTTGGTAATCATTTCTTTTCTCCATTCTCGAGGTAAAGTATTTAAACTCTTCAGAAAAATCGATCATCTTTTACTTTTTCAAATCTGCATCTTTAGAATTTCTTCACTTCTTCTCTGTCTTGTGCGTTCGTTTCTTCCATTGTTCGTTGTCACCTGATTCATCTTTTTCCTGTAAGATCTTCTTAATTTTCTTTTATTTCTTTTATTCATCATGGTTTACGTCGTTGAATCTCTTGACTAATTTCGCTCTGATTTTTCTATTCCTTTCCGGGTTATATTGGAAGAGCTTTCTGAGCCTTCTGACTATTTTCGTTTGGATGAGGGACATTGGTTCCCCAGTCTCGTTATAGTTGAATGTGGCTTTTCTTTTCCTCCAAACCTCCTGTGTTTGGAATCCTGTCAATATTTTGACGTAGTACCTGCAAAAATAGCTCCCAATACCTGGAGAATAGTTAATGGAGTCCATAGGTTAAATCAGATTCATGGAACCCATTTAGGAATTACAGAAATTATGTTTGCTATAGATGGGTTGTTAGTGATAGAACTTTTTATTTAAAAACTAGGTTTTTAAATAGGGCTTTAGTTGTCAATCTCCTCGATGCCAACAGGGATTACTTCGAGCACGGGGTTGTCATAAAAAATTGTCAACATGCTCCATTAAATGGGGATGATGTGTATCAGGGTCCTAAATTCCCTCCCTATGGCAATGGGATAGGTTGTTTTTATTTTATTTTATTTTATTTTTGAAATTATGTTTTCTTTGTGTTTGATAAAACGCGTCATTGACATTTTAATTTTTGTTTATTTGCAGTTGATAGAAAAAAGAAATCCCCTAAAGAAACTGATGTCAATTTGAGGCATTTGAAACTTATCTGGAGTTTGCATCAAACTGTTGCTGACGAATATATCAGATCAGCCTCGTACTTGTTGCAGTATAAGAGGTACACTTCATTTTTTACTGCTCGTCCAATAATAAGTGACATAGAACTAGCACCAGTTTCTGAAGGTTCCTCTCCTGAATCAAATATTCCTCTCAGTGACAGAATGAAGAGAAGAAGAGCTCCCTCATACTTTGACAAATCAGACTCTGTCAATATAGAGGCAAAGAGAAATAAGCAGGATGTCCCAGAGGAAGGGACAAGAAAAGTTGATGCACCCCCTCCTGCTGTTGCTAAAAAGGTTGCCGAGAAGCCCCCTGTGGCTCCAGGCAAGGTTGTTGTTGTCTCTCCTCCAAGTGAGGTTATAGTTATATCACCGACCAAGACCATATCCTTGGTAAAAAATGTTCCTGCTCCCACAAGGAATTTGAAGAAAAGCTCCTCGGATAAAGAGGTTGAATCCATTTCTCAGCCTCTAACTGCTGGAAGTGGTGTTACCACTTTCGTTGCTCCGAGCTCTGCCATGAGATCTGTGAAGTCTTGGATTATACCTGAAATCCAAGGTCTTGAAGACACTCTTTCCCGGGATAGGGTTACCACCTTTGTAGCTCAACATATTTCCTTAGTAAGTATTACTAATCTAAACTTTCACTTTTTAATATTATGTACTTGCACTGACTTACAATTATTTTCTTTTTCCAGTTGGTAACTTGTTTCAACACCATTTTGAAAAAAGGATGAAGCTATTAAAGCTTCGAGCTCCTCGTCAGGTGTGGAGGAAGCTCTTGTAGGTCTGACCCAGTCATTAAAGGATTCTCGTCCGAAGTATGACAAAGATAAAACTGCTTGGGAAAAGATATTAAAAGCTATTAAGCAAGAGAAAGAGAAAGCTGTGGAGGCCTCTCAGGAGTTGGAGAGGAAAATGAAAGAACGTGAGAAAAAGAATACTGAGCTTGAAGAAAAGCTTAAAAATGCTGGAGAGCTTGAGACCAAGCTTAAAACTGCTGAAGAAGAACTAGGCAAACTCCATGAAGCTAATCGTCAGAGGGAAGAGGCAGAAAGGAAATTGAAAGCTGCCGAGGAACTCTTATCTGAGAAGCTTTCCTCGGAGAAGGTGAAGAGGAAACTGGCTGTTAAAAAGTCCTTCAGTGCTGACTGGGATTTCTACAAGTTACATTGGGCCCATGGGAGGTATTCATGCTCTTATAGGGATTTTTGGTGGTTGGTTTGGGTTTTCACCCTTTTAACGATCTATTTTTAAGCTTAATCTAGATGTTTTGAAATTATCATCATATTCCATTTTGGGGTTGGTTTGGTTATTCATCCTTTAACGACTAGTTTTGATGAGTAATCTAGATATCTTCAAATTATCATCATATTCTCAAACTAGGAGTCCCACGACTACGCAGTCAGTTCCAACGAGTTACAATGGTGCAATGCGAAGTCTGAGTGCCTCTTACGGGGCCGTTTGGGAACTAGCTTGGGGTTTCACCCTCTAACGGCATGTGTTTTAAGCCTAATTTAGATATTTTCAAATTCTCATCATATTGTCAAATCAGGAGACTCGTGACTATGCGATTAGTTCGTACAAGTTACATTGGTCCCGTGGTAGGTGTTCATGCCACTTACAGGGCCATTTGGCGACTCGTTTGGATTTTCACCTTTTAATGTCGATTTTTTTAAGTGTAATATAGACATTTTAAAATTATCATCATATTCTCAAACTGGGAGTCCGAAAATGACGCTGTTAAGTTACATTAGTCTTGTGCGAGGTGTTAGTGCCTCTTACGGGCTCGTTTGGGCACCGGTTTCGGTTTTCACCCTCTAGTGGCATGTTTTTTAGCCTCATCTAGATATTTTTAAATTATCATCGTATTTTCAAAGAGAGAGACATGTGATTATACGGTCAGTTCCTACAAGTTTCATTGGTCATGTGCGAGGTTTCCATGCCTCTTACGGGGCCGTTTGAGGGTTAGATTGGGTTTTTACCCTTTAAACGGCTTGTATTTAAGCCAAAGTATAATAATTTCAAATTATAATTATATTCTCAAATCGGGAGTCCTGTTACTACGATGGCAGTTCATGCGAGTTATATTGGTCCCGTACGAGGTGTTAGTGCCTCTTACGGGGCAGTTTGGGTGCTAGTTTGAGTTTTCACCCTCTCACGGCCTGTTTATAAGACTAATCTAGATATTTTCAAATTATTATCATATTCTCAAATCGGGAGTCCCGTGACTATGCGGCCAATTCCTACAAGTTACATTGGTCCTGTGGGTGGTGTTCATGCCCCTTACGGGGCCATTTGGGGGCTGGTTTGGATTTTCACCATTTAATGGCTAGTTTTTAAGCGTAATCTAAATTTTTTCAAATTATTTTCATATTCTCAAATTAGGAGTCCCACGAGTGAGCGGTCAGTTCCTACGAGTTACATTGGCCCCGTTCAAGGTGTTAGTGCCTCTTATAGGGCCATTTGGGGGTTGGCTTGGGTTTTCTCCCTCTAACAACAATGTTTTTAAGATTAATCTATATATTTTTAAATTAGGATCATATTCTCAAATCGGGAGACCCATGATTATGCGTTCAATTCCTTCAAGTTATATTAGTCCCGTGCGAGGTGTTATTACCTCTTACGAGGCCTTTTGGGGGCTGGTTTAGATTTTCACCTTTTTAACGACTTGTTTTTAAGTTTAATATAGATATTTTAAAATTATCATTATATTCTCAAATTGGGAGACCTGGGACTATGCGGTCATTTCCTACAAGTTACATTACACATGTGTGAGGTGTCCATGCCTCTTACTGGACTATTTGGGGGTTTGTTTGGTTTTAACCCTGCTTTCAAGCCAAAGTAGAGATATGTTCAAATTATCATCATATTCTCAAACCAGGAGTCCCGTTACTATGATGTCAGTTCCTACGAGTTACATTGGTCCTGTGTGAGGTGTTAATGCCTCTTACGGCTATTTGGGCACTAGATTGAGTTTTCACCCTCTAACGGCATGTTTTTTAGACCAATTTAGATGTTTTTAAACTATTGTTATATTCTCAAATTGGGAGATCCGTGAGGTGTTTACGCCTCTTACAAGGCCATTTGGGGGCTGGTTTGGGTTTTCACCCTTTTAATGGATTGTTTTTAAGGCTAATCTAGATATTTTCAAATTAGAAAATTAGAAAATTAAATGAATCAAGTATTCATTCCTAATTGGCTTTGTAAGAGAACTCATAACTTGAATTAATCCAAAATTAATGGCTTAAAACAAAAATTTAGAGAGATAAGAGGTACCCGAATAGATCCAAACAATTCTTCCACATTTTTCGCTCCAGATTTAGTAACACATTGAATTTGTTCTTTCTATGGGACTTTCTCAAAATGTCTGTGCCATGGTGTTTGACCATCGTCTTTGATGCGGTTGAGAGAAATTGAGCAGACCATTACGAGAGCATTGGCTCCTCGAGCATATGTGGGGAAACCTGAGCAGATGAGTAACATGTGTAAGCACTAAGCACAAACTATACTTAAATATCACTAAGCATCTATCCAGCGCTTAATGTCAAGATGGTAGTGCCACCAATGACAAGAATAAGCCAATCTATGAAATTTAGGGACACGTCTTCAAGATCCCTCCATGAAGAGAGCCGATCATTTATGGCACATTTATAATAAACCATAGAGAATATAATTTATATATTCAATGTAAAATGATTTATTTTGAGATAGAGTAATTGGTCTAAATAAAAGACTACATAAATTGGTCAGCAGCCCTTGTGAAAACGTGTGAAAATGTAATATAAATGTTTATATAACAATTATATAAATAGTTATATAAACTATTATATAACTGTTATATAACTTTTATATAAATGTTATATAAACAGTCATATAAAATTTATATGAGCCGAGATCAAACAATCCCACAATCTTTAACTGTTATATTTGCAGATTTGTACCTTAGAGGGAAGTACTTTGAAGCAAGGTGGCATAGGTGGAAGAAGATCTTGTGGAGAATCCTCTTGTCCGCATCCTTCCTAACCGTATCTTGTGGAGAATCCTCTCTACCTTTCAAGTTCCACCCTCTTGTCCATGAGATATAGTTTGTCTACACTTTCTGCTCCAAAAGGAACCTCTGTAGAATTATTCCCAAAATACCCCTGTAAACCTAGAAAGTGAATAAATTATCCCTGTCATATCAGGCAAACACCAAAACAGTTGATGGTTCAACAGAAAAAAATAATAATAACAAGAACATATAGAGGCTATAGCACCTATTTGTCTATGTAGGAGTGGCCATATATATGAAAGGAAGATTTACACCAACATAAAAATAAATCTTAGACAACTCCAACCTAACTGTTGAACTAGAAAGGGCTTCCTGTATGGTCAAGGATCATCCATAAGCTAAACGATGGAAATATTAACATATTAAAAAAAAAATTATAACACTATGCAGTTTGGTAATGCCATCGACAAAAAATTCATCAGTACTAAAAAAACACAATAATAACAAATCTAAAATTCATTTTTACAATCAACTTATAATCTATTTCTAAAGGAAATAATATAATTTCATTATCATTCATGAACCTGAACTTTCATTTCGAAAACCCTAATTTTAGCAGAAAAACTCACAACATTTTTGTAACCAAATAAAGCATACAAGAATATCTACCTGATATGGTTCTCTATCAAGACAAATGATACAGTTTCACAGTGAGGATATAAATTTCGGTGTGAAATTGAAGACCCAATGGCAGTGTGTAATCGAAGATCCAATGATATGGTTTCATAATATCTTATAAGAGAAAGAGGATTACCATCAAATCTACTAGTAGAGTTCCACGCTATAATCGCAATCATTAGAAACAATCCTGGACTTCATTGTTAAACTATCCACTCTCAACTCACACTTAACCTTCATCTACAGTGCAAATGGAAGGAGTGATAACACTTTGTAGTGAAAATAGCGTGGCCAACCCATCTTTTCAATGTGCCCAAACATAGGGAGCATGTTTTTTGTAATTTTCAAACAAATGCGCATTAGAAATTATAAACAAACAATTCATTTAAGAAAACAGTTGAGCAACACATGTTTTCAAAGAATATATATTTGAGTGCAAGTTATATGCAATATGTATTTCATTTGAGTAAATCAATAAGAAATTGATGTTCAAATGTTAATTAGTAGCAAAAGTAGGACTGCTTTAAACAATATGGAGATTTCTTCCCAGTAATTTAAGCCATACAAACATAACAAATTCTCATAGACCAAATTTAGTGCATGCACATTTTCCTTTTGTTCACCATATAAACTCTTTCTAATAAAGAAAATATATTGTACATATAAATTCAAATTAGATACAACAACTACAAAATGATATAGATACAAAAAATTAAAAGAAGACAAGAACTAAAATTGAAGCCATACCCATCGAACCCAAAAATATAAAAAAGAGTCAGTCAATGTTAGTGTGTATTTGATAAGAAAGTTGGGAAAAAATCATTTTAATAATAAAAATGGAATGGAAGATGATGATTTGGCGAGATGAAACATTTGATTACATGGAAAAGGAGACAGGGAAGAACTGTCGATGATGTCTGGTTGAGGCCTCGGATTGCGATGTCGTCGATTCAGTATTTGGGGGATTCCATCATGAAAAGTAAGTACAATATGGCGACAGCAAGGACGAATAAGATGATTAGGATAGAGTGCCCAACAGAAGCAATGACAATAAGAGCTCCAATGGGGATTTTTATCGGCGTAGTTTTGAAGTCAACGGGTGTTTTTAGGTGGAGGATAGAGGTAGATTTGGTGTTTAAGGAATTAGGTCTTTGATTTCACATCTCACATATCACATATCAAAGAGGACGATGGAGAGTAGCCTAAGGAAAGAAAAAGGGTTTATGTATAGAGATAACCTTTGGTAGAGAAAGAGCGGGGAGAAGGTTGTCCCTCCAAAATGAAAATTGGAATTAGTTTTACTATTTTTCTTAATAATAAATTTTGCCACGCTTTTAAACCGTGCTAGAATCTGGCACAGTTATAAACCGTGTCAGATTCTCCTTATCTTAGAATGCCAGATTCGTATTTTTAGTGTAGTGTTAGTATGTAAATATACTGCATAATGAAGTGTAGGATGTGTGAATATATATTATATACAAAGGATAAATATATATAGTCAAACTTGTTCACTCTAACGATAGTCTGAGTGAGCCTACGTACTCGCACATAGCGATTCAAAGTCCACATAGTTCGTGTTAAGATAAGAGGTATTCTACCTTTTATAAAGGCTCAATGTAAGATATCTAAACTTTTTTTTTACTTTTGAAGGCATTTTTAGAGTATAACAAGGCCGAATCATGGAATGTAGATGATTTTTATTCATGAAAGAACTTGAATGAGATATATTCACACATAAAGTCACGTTAATGATGAAAGAATGATGAGACTTCTGAAATTAAGAAAAAAATAATAGGTAGAATCCTCTAATCTAGTGTTCCCCTAACCTATATGAGACTATTTCATGGATTTGAAATTTTTTGTTTGGTTTTGGGCATTTTATGAGAATAAAGGTGAAAATAGATGAATATGTACAAGATATGACTTGATTTCTGAAGGTCGGGCTTCTCTAATTTGCCTACGTATGCACCGTATGCAAAATTAAAGTCAATGTAGTTTGGAAAAGACCTTTAAAGAAAAGTCATGTCTACATAACAAAAAGATGAAGGAAAAAGAAGATCTGTGGTGGTGTTGCAGTACAACACTACCCTTTTAAGTTAAGAGTTCAAAATAAAGAGTAAGAAGAAAACATACATCTAATGTAACATGTGGGCAGTGTTCCGACTTGCAATTAACATATTTGGTTTAGACCTAAGGTCACTTTAAAGTAAATTACATTTTTAAAATAAAAGAGAAGAACAAAGAGACATAAAAATAAATATTTTGACCTCTTCTGGGTTTGAGTGAAAAGAAGAAAGTTAGGGCTTTCTGTTATGATTCTAGTTCTTAGTTTGGAAGGGGTTTAGGAGGTAAAAAGGATAGAGTTTTGGGAATCTTTTTGGGGAAAAGTATTCTAGACAAAAAGATAACATTTAAGAGGAAGAGTTATTTTGTCTCAAACTGGAAGGACAAGGGCCATTTTATAGGTAAGCTGCCAGGGCTCATGACAGATAGGTCCTCTGATAAGATCAATCGACCATGGCACATTGTACCCTAGGACCGATCATCCATGTTCACATATTTTCTGATTTGGCACTATTTTGGGGCCGATTTTGGGTCATTTGGATCATTTCTTTTTGGGCCTCCTAGGGTTTTAGGGTCTTTACTTAGGTGTTACTTTGGCTATCCTCGGTGTAACTAAGGCTTTGAGATTTTATTTCAGTTTGGAAGGTTTGACAAGTTTTGCTACAATGCTTTGGGATTACTAAGGTGCGTAATGCATAGTCTACAAAGCCCCTCAACAATGGAGTTCACTTTTGAGCAAACGTTATGGTAAAGAGAGATGCATGTTCTATGATTGTGGGTAATTTTGGTGGGTATTAGTCATTTTTTATATGAATTTTAGTATTTTATTCTCTTGAGAAGTCCAATTTAATGAATGTCTCTTTCAAATTATTACATGGGAAATGGTGACATTCGTTTAACCACCTTCGTTGTGCTGGAGCACGTGTTTATATAAGGTTACATATGGGTTCAAACTATTTTTTGCCACACTAGGGCATACGAAACTATTTAACATCACACATGGTATGAGGCTATTTCTAGCCTCATTAGAGCATACGAAGCTATTTAACATCACACATAAGATGTGGATATTTCATGCCACACTGGGTATATGAAGACATTTAACGTCACACATGGGATAAGGCTGTTTTTCACCATAGGCGTATACGACGATATTTGATGTCATGAATGGTAGGGGTTGTTTGTCACTACATTAGGGCATACGAAGCTCACTTTGGATTAGTAAGACTTTTAGAGGGGATGAATTAGTTCTGGAAATGGGTAATTTGACTTAATTTTGAATATGTTTTACTTAAAATAGGGGAGGACCGATCGACTATGCACTCCCATGATCGGATGGACGCACCTGTGCATGATCGGTCGGGCAAATGTGCATATGAAAGATCGGTCATGGGTGGGGGGATCCATAAATGTGAGTAAGAGGGGGCCAAACAATAAATATCTATTTTTGTAGGGGCCAAAACAATAAAAACATAATTTTTTTCATAAAATTTTTAAACTATAGGGTTAAAATTTGAAATTCTTTAAAGTTTGGGGGGGGGGGGGCAAGGCCCCCCCTGTATCCTCCTTATGGCGTCTAACTTCTATTAACGCGAGTTTCCCATTTGGTTCATTCTTAAGCTTTGCATTCTATCTCTAAACTCACTCTATTTTTTGTTTCTCTCTAGTTCGAAAGTCTTTCTAGTTCTTCGAGTTATCTTTTCTATTATTTCAGTAATGGTCAAGGGGGAGGTTGGTGAGTTATTGAAGATTCTTCTGGATGATCTCCTTGATGATAGGACTCAACTTGAGGTTGCGGAGCTTAATGAGTGGGCAGACGTGGAGGCAGCGATGGAGCCCATGGCCCGAGATGCAGATGTTCATTATCATGCCGATCAACCAGGAAATTGGTCCATCCTTCTTTAGGAGTCCGCAAGTTACATTTCCACTGTTGTGCGTAGTGGTAAGGTATGTGCTTTATTTTTTGATGTCGTTTATTTATGCTATATTTTTATTTTAATACTTTTACTTGAGCATGAATTTTTATTTTTGGCATCGTTCATTTATTTTTTGCATATTTATTTTTTTGTGCACTTTTTTTACTGCACCATCGTGAGAGTCTTGTTACACACCTTCGAATTAGGGGTACCTAACTTGGGGGTATTTGTATTCACTGACGTGTTCGTGCCTGACTTCATTCAAGGTTTAGGCATTGGCCTTTTCCTGGATTCTATAGTGATGGTTCGATCCACCGTTGTGATCCCCATTCTTACCGAGAGGCAATGGATTATGACTTCTACTTTTCACCTCCTAATGGGTGAGATGAAACTCACTCCACTTGACTTGCACGTGCTAACCGGTCTATCATCTGACCTATTCTCGGTGATGATTCCTCATTATATCATATTGTCAAGGGATTCCATCTAAGCTACCCTATGATTCTCTAGATATCTATTTTGGCGAGACTCTAACTCTTAGATCCGTTAAGGATTATATGTTGGTCATTGGAGGAACTTGGAGGAGATGTGACACGGATTCTCCATGTCACTTGGGTTTAATTTATCTTCATGTTCAGTCAAACCATCTATTCTTCCCACCACGATGTTTTCAATAAGGGTTTTCTCTTCCCTCTCAAGTATTTTTGTTGCATCCGATAGTATGATAAATGCAGCTCTGCTCTAGGTTTGCTTTTTTCTAGTATGATCTCCGCGTCTCGATGGGTGACTAAGAGTCCCATCAGCTATGTGGTGGAGTGAGAGGTATGTTTTTATTATTTTTCTTTCTTTTTATTTGTGTTTTTTTATTCTACCACAGATACACTTTTCCATGCTTGTGCAGTTATGGGTTTATGAGGTCTTTGGACTTCATGGAAATTCTTTAAGGGTATCCGAGGAGGATTGTTGGCCTCTCCAGAGGAGATGGAGGCATGTCAACTGTAGGCAGGGATTTTATGCGTATACTTAAGGCAAAGATAGACATTATTTTGAGTGGGCTAACCACAGAGGCGGTATGTACCTTATTCCATTTTTTTATAATTTTTTTCATTTTTCCATTTTATTATCCAACTTTCAAAATTACATGTCACTTTCTTTCCCTCGATTATGTACTAGGGCCATTGGTGTGACACCCCGCCTAATTAATCTCGGGTGATCAGTCCTAAATCAAGTTAGAAAAGGTTTCTCAGTTGGTCCATTCTTAGCATCACTGTCGTCTTTTTAAATTACTAACCACCTAAGTGAGAAAAGTAGACTGGTGCCAATTTTTATCTTTCAATTAATTAAATAAAACTCATGCGGAACATACAACAATACACAATCACAGTTAATTAAAATAACCATCCACAAATAAAACACCTAACCGAATAAACCATCGGTCCAAATATCCAATACAAGTAAATATCAGAAAAACATCTCAACAAGTCTACTACTGATAAATGAACTGTGAGCGACAAGCTCAGATAACTACTAGAGAGTCTCTACAAGAATGGAAGAAGGAGGCGTCTATCAAAACCCCACAACATCCACATGTGCTGTAGCAAAGGATACCTAGAATAGAGTCAAGCTTGGCGCCCTTGTGGTTGGACACCTAAAAGATTTTTAAAAGAATTTTATAGCAAGGGTTAGTACCCAAAAATATTTGAAAACATTTAACAAATGATTAACTTGCAGTAATAAATAAATATGCATGCTCTTCATATTTTAGTTAGTGCCGCACTCTCTTGAGGACTTCCTCAACCCTCCTCTAATGTGCACTACTAACGCTTCCATTTAATTTACTAGGTCCTACGCTCCTGACCCAATACTTATTTTAACCCTTGAATTTTACCTACTCTAACTGAGTATGCCTTAATTCATGGTTTTTAAGTTATTATAAACGTCAAACTTAATTAAATCATTACTCCTTTCAATTTCATATAATATTCACACCTGTTATACACATAATACATTTTTCACTATGTATTAATTATCCCATATATAATTATTTACCTAATTATACATTTAATCATATTACAGTATTCACAAACATACTGAAATAACATTTAATACAAACTTTCGACCGAGTAAGAATACTCACAAAATATAAATTTTCCCAAGTGCTATCCCACTAGGTGTATTCACGTAACCTAGTTATCCAAGTTAGATTCGCTCACTAACTTAGTTTAACATACGAATTGGAGGCGGTCATATTCCTTTCCTGAAAGTGAGATGCCCCTCACCCATATAACGGACGCTATGACCTGGGATTATACTCGCCCTACTCCTCAAGCTAGGGGATTCATCCACTGCGTGCAACCTCCCCCTATAGCACTAGAGTATACACTAATAATATTCAATCACTGATATTAATGCCCTCACTATATATATATATACTATCACACTCCGTATATATATATATATATATATATATATATATATATATATATATATATATATATATATATATATATATATATATGTATGTATAAAAATATATAAAATGTCCCGGCTACACCATGTACTAAATCCGTGACACAAGCCTATTTAAAATTCAGAGTTATGGTCCAACCCTAATTATTAATTAATTCGCACATTAATTAATTAAATCACCTTTGGTGTCGCCCCCATTATAAAATTGGACTTACTCTCGTAGTCCGAAATAACCACACCCGAGTTTAAATTCCCGACTCCCGAATTTTTAATCCTTACGTGACACCCAAAAATCCCTCAAATCCTAATTAACTTTACTCATGATTAATTAGGTTTAAACTCATGTATTAATTTCTCAAAAATTAATTACATAAGGATTATTATATAAATTTCCTTTTATACACATAACTGGGCAAAGCTGCCAAAATATGCCGACCTTCTATCGATCGACCCCAGACCTTCGATCGATCGATCGAGCAAGTCTTCGTCTTCTTCGCGAAGACATAATCAGCCATGGACGAAATTTCTCAAACCCTAGTTTTCTCTACCAGCAACCTTAAGCCCTCTTAACATTAATACATGTTAGAAACCTTATTAGGGACCTCCAGAATGTCCACCAACATCATTAATTCGTCCATTAACTACAATTTCTGAATTTGGGGAAATACCCATCTTTAATTCCTTACCCATTTACATCCAAAATCCCTTCACCAAATTCGTTTCTAATTATCCAGATATCATCCTACCAGATATGTATCAATTTATAATATCAGATTTCTACAAGAATCCTCATTCAAATTCGTAAATCAGATTATTATTTTTCAAAACCTCATGTTTATGCCATGAACACCCAAAACGAATTTTGATCAAACACATCACATGAATATGAATTTCAAAACAGATTCAATACTATTGCAAGTTATCCACTTGCCTTAGGTTTCGTAGTGTCTGATTCGAAGGTGAATTTCCAAGGTTGAAGACTATCCTTGTTGGCTCTCTAGTGATCCCAAAGCTGCCCTTGACTGCTATTAGGGTTCCTTAATACACTTAGCCTTTCTAAAACTCTATCAGCCGTTTTATTATTCTTCCCAAATCCTTAATTTACCTAATCCCATTTTTTTCCTAATGGGCCAAGCCCAAGTGACCCAAATGCCCCCGTGTGGGCCCGGCTATGTCTAAAAACACTTAGTGACCCGTTTACTACCCCCGGGAACACTTTTTCGACTATCTCGGCCCATCCGGACTAAACTGTACACTCAGAATTTGCATCCAAATTAATTTATAAAAATATTTATTCCCTCACCCCTTTAGTCTTTACCGACTCCCGGTTGAGATAAGTGCATACCCTGTCATTAATACTCGAAATGACTTAAATAAATAATTACTATTCACTTAGTAAATAACTTCCCGTATATATTAACCATTTACTCCTCGATTAATCTTTAAATAAAATTTCCCTAATTAATTCAATTAAATTATAACTCACAAGTAATTTTAAATTTCCGAATTAATTAAATATTTAATGCATGAAAAATGCAGGGTGTTACATACTCCCACCCTTACAAAGGAATTTCGTCCCCGAAATTAGGTCATACCTGTGATAAAAAGCTCTGGATATTGCTCCCGCATATCCTCCTCCCGCTCCCAGGTAGACTCATCAATGTTGTGATGGCCCCACTGTACTCTAACTAGTGGAACAACCTTGGATCGTAATTTCCGCTCGCTACGGTCTAGGATCACCACCGGCCTCTCCTCATATGAAATGTCTGGCTGTAATTCAATTTCTTCAAGTGGAATGTTCCAGAAGGCCCTCTCACTCCTGAGATATTTCTTCAGCGATGCTACATGGAACACGTCGTGTATCCGCTGAAGATGCTCCGGTAATCCCAGCCTGTAGGCTACAGGCCCCACCCTCTCGATAATAGGGAAAGGTCCCACGTACCTCGGTGCTAGTTTACCCTTCTTGCCGAACCTCATCACCCCTTTCATGGGGAACACCCTGACCAATACATGATCCCCAACCTCTAACTCCACGTGTCTCTGTGAAGCATCAGCGTAACTTTTCTGCCTATCCTGAGCTATCCGAATCCTTCCTCAGATCAGCTCTATCTTGGAAGATGTCTCCTGAACAATCTTCAGCCCCAACATTTTGTTGTCCCCCACCTCTAACCAACACGCGGGTGAACGACAAGGTCTCCCGTATAATGCCTCGAATGGTTCCATGCCGATCGTGAATTGGTAAGAGTTATTATACGCAAACTCTACCAGAGGAAGATATTTCTCCCAACCTCCCCCAAAGTCTAATATGCACATTCTGAGCATATCTTCCAGCATCTGGTTGACTCTCTCATTCTGTCCGTCAGTCCGCGGGTGATAGGTTGTACTCAAACGTAACTCTGTGCCCATGGCCTTCTGAAAACTCTGCCAAAAGTGGGCCACAAAGATCTTGTCCCTATCCGACACAATATTAATCGGTACCCCATGCAGTTTAACAATATCTGTTATGAATAGCTGTGCATAACGCATCGTCTCAAAGCCTGTGCGAACCGGTAGGAAGTGTGCCACTTTGGTCAATCGATCCACAACAACCCATATGGAATCGTGACCCTTCTGTGATGTCGGTAACCCTGTAATGAAGTCCATAGAGATGCTCTCCCACTTCCACACAGGAATTTCAAGTGGGTGCAGGATCCCTGATGGTCAACTTTCACAAGCTGACACGTGGCACATTTTGAAACAAACTCTGCTATGTCCCGTTTCATCCCTGGCCACCAATACTACCTCCTCATATCTTGATACATTTTATCCCCACCAGGATCTACCGCGAATTTCGACCCATGAGACTCCGTCATAACTGCGTGCCTCAACTCCGTATCCTCTGGCATAATCAACCTCCCATTATGGCGAAAGCCTCCCTCCGAGCTGATCGAGTAACCCTCTGCTCCCTCAGCTAGTAACTGGCTCACCCTATCCCGGTAGGTCTGATCCTCTGCCTGAGCCCTCACAACCCGCATAATGATTTCGGGTGTGATGGATAATGCTGACATGCAAGCCCTGGCTACTTCATCCTCGTATCGAAGTTCTATCCACTTTGCTTTCCAGACTTCTGATATTTCCTCAGTTGGTCTCCGACTCAATGCATCTTCCACCACATTAGCCTTACCAGGATGATACTGAATATCAAACTGATAGTCTTTCACGAATTCTAGCCATCGCCTCTGTCTCATATTCAAATCCTTCTGAGTGAAGAGATACTGAAGTGACTTATGATCCGTGAATAGCGTGAACTGCTCCCCCAGTAGATAATATCTCCATATCCTCAAAGCAAAAATGACTGCTGCTAACTCCAGGTCGTGAGTGGGGTAATTCCTCTCGTGGGGCTTCAGCTTCTTGGACGCATAAGCTATAGCCCTTTCCTCCTGCTGAAGCACACCCCGAAGTCCCTGTAAGGATGCGTCAGTGTAAACCCGATACTCTAATCCTCCTTTCGGCAATGCAAGCACGGGTGCAGATGTCAACTTGTCCTTTAACTCGTCGAAGGCTAATTGACAGTGATCATTCCAAGTGAAAGGTACCCCTTTCCGGGTAAGATTCGTCAAAGGGCCTGCAATCTTTGAGAATCCTTTGATGAACCGTCTGTAATAACCGACCAACCCCAGAAAATTGCGCACTTCTGTCGGTGTCGTGGGCTGTCCCCACTCCCTCACCGTCGATACTTTACTTGGATCCACCGCAATACCCCGGTCTGACACCACGTGGCCAAGGAACTGGACCTCCCGTAGCCAAAATCAACACTTACCTAATTTGGCATAGAGTTGGTGATCCCGTAATGTCTGTAACACTATATGTAGGTGCTCTGCGTGCTCCTCCTCGGTACGCGAGTAGATCAGGATGTCATCAATGAACACAATAACAAACTGATCGAGAAACTCCCTGAATACTCTGTTCATGAGGTCTATGAACACTGTTGGTGCATTGGTGAGTCCGAATGGCATCACCCTGAACTCGTAAGATCCATACCGCGACAGGAAAGCGGTCTTCGGAACATCTTCCTCTCGGATACGTAGTTGATGATATCCTGACCTTAAGTCGACCTTAGAGAAATAAGACGCCCCTCTCAACTGGTCAAATAGGTCGTCAATCCTAGGCAACGGATACTTATTCCATATCGTGGCCTTATTCAGCTCTCTATAGTCCACGCATAACCGTAGTGAGCCATCTCGCTTTTTCACAAATAACACCGGTGCACCCCACGGTGATGTACTCTGTCGTATGAAACCCTGACCCAGAAGCTGCTGAATCTGCTCCCTCAGCTCACGCATCTCTGAAGGGGCCATACGGTATGGGGCCCGAGCAATTGGCCTCGTCCCCGGTGCTAAATCGATCACAAACTCGATTTCCTTGCTAGGTGTCAACCCTGGTATCTCTTGAAACACATCCTCAAAGTCTCTCACCACTGGGATTGAATCCAACGGAATAGCCACCTCCTGTGAGGTCTCCTCCTCAATGTAATATAAGTGTGTGCGTGACCCTCCCTCGGGTAGTGGCATTGCTATTAAGAACATCTCTTGCCCTGGAATGGAGAACACGATAGTCCTTTCGTAGCAATCCACCGTCGCCCGATAACCGGCCAACCAATCCATACCCAAAATGACATCGTACCCCTCCATATCTAACACTAGTAGGTCCGCTGCTAAACTAAGTCTCATAATCAAAATGTCCACACCACGACAAATCGAGTGAATCGTGGCCCCGCTGCCAATTGGCGACTCTACACACATCCGAAGACCTCCCGCGGTCTCTAGTAGTCCGGCCCGTTTAGTAAAATTTAATTTAATGAATGAATGTGATGCTCCCGTATCAAAAAGAATACTACCTTCATAACCATGAATGAGAAACATACCCTCAACTACTGGCGGTGCTTGCTGCGCCGGGGGATTAGGAACATCCCGGACATTATACACACGTCCGTAGTGCATCTGCCCCTGCTGAGGTGGGGTGGGTGGGGCTGGTCCCGCTGGTGGTAATTGCCCCCATTGCCCCTGTTGGCCCTCCTGTTGTTGGCCTCTGCCCCTCTGTGGGCATTCCCTCTTGAAGTGTCCTGGCTGGCCACACACAAAACAGCGTCTCTGACCATCCCCTTGTCGTTGGCCCTGCCGCGGCTGGCCGTGGCCCTGCTGGCCTCCCCGATTGTTCCCTTGGCCCTGAGGAACCTGCTGCTGCTGGTTCGGGCCCGGCTGCCCCTGCCTAAACCGCTGTCCTCCCTGTCGGAAACCACCGGGCTTAAACTTCTTAGCCTGATTCCCATGCTGACTACCTGCCTGCTGCTGAGTACCACTTGTGTCACTACTAGTAACAGCCTTGCCCTATTGGATCGGTTCCCCTGTTCACTTGCTCCCCTTCGCATGGAAGCGATGGTCCTGGCAGTGTACAAGTGAGGCATTAACGACGTCTGTATACGTTACTAACGCCGGATTCCCAATCAAGTGTTGCCTGATTCTCCAGGCTAAACCGTCCATAAACCTCGACTTCTTCCGCTCCTCATCGCTCACCTCATTTGGCACAAAGTTTGCCAAATGGGTGAACTCTTCCTCGTAGTCTGCCACTGATCAGTCTCCTTGAACTAAATCACTGAATTTCTTCCTCATCTCAGTCTCTACTGCTGGTGGAAAGTATTTGCGGTCGAACCTCACCCAAAACTCTGCTATCGGCATCAAGTCTCGCTCCCCGGCGGTGGTAACTGACTCCCACCACTGTAAGGCTGCCCCTGATAGACGAAAGGTAGCAAGCATCTACTTCTGTACCTCGGTACACTCTAGCATGCGCAGATGGCGCTGAATGTTCTTCTTCTAGTCACAAGCCTCTATCACATCTGTACTACCCCGGAACTCAGGTGGGTGACCCTTCTGAAAGGTCTCCCTAACTCTCTGCCAAGATGGTGGCCCCACTAGACCCTGAACTGCTGGTGCCACTAGAGGCGGTGCCTGGGGCTGTGGAAAGTGAGCTGCCATAGCTCTCATTGCTGTCTCGACCGCCTGGGCCACTATCACTGCCACCTGAGTAGTGGAAATCAACTCGGGTGGGGGTGGTGGTAGCGGTACCTGTGGCTCCTGATGAGCCTCCCTAATTTCATCCCTAGCCTCAGCCCTCTCTGCTCTCTGCCTCTTCGGTGGCATCTGAAATAGATTGAATCGCGTAAGTACACAATTTACACAAAAATATACACAGCAGAAATACGATATCTCACAAGCGGAAAATGAATCAATAGTCCTAATAATAGGGCTCTATAACAAACGAGTGCTACACTAAAACGTAGAAAGCCACACAGATCCTAAGGACACTAGAACCTGATGCTCTGATACCATCTGTGACACCCCGCCTAATTAATCTCGGGTGATCAGTCCTAAATCAAGTTAGAAAAGGTTTCTCAGTTGGTCCATTCTTAGCATCACTGTCGTCTTTTTAAATTACTAACCACGTAAGTGAGAAAGTAGACTGGTGCCAATTTTTATCTTTCAATTAATTAAATAAAACTCATGCGGAACATACAACAATACACAATCACAGTTAATTAAAATAACCATCCACAAATAAAACACCTAACCGAATAAACCATCGGTCCAAATATCCAATACAAGTAAATATCAGAAAAATATCTCAACAAGTCTACTACTGATAAATGAACTGTGAGCGAAAAGATCAGATAACTGCAAGAGAGTCTCTACAAGAATGGAAGAAGGAGGCGTCTATCAAAACCCCACAACATCCATATGTGCTGCAGCAAAGGATACCTGGAATAGAGTCAATCTTGGCGCCCTTGTGGTTGGACACCTAAAAGGTTTTTAAAAGAATTTTATAGCAAGGGCTAGTACACAAAAACATTTGAAAACATTTAACAAATGATTAACTTGCAGTAATAAATAAATATGCATGCTCTTCATATTTCAGTTAGTGCCGCACTCTCTTGAGGACTTCCTCACCCTCCTCTAATGTGCACTACTAACGCTTCCATTTAATTTACTAGGTCCTACGCTCCTGACCCAATACTTATTTTAACCCTTGACTTTTACCTACTCTAACTGAGTATGCCTTAATTCATGATTTTTAAGTAATTTTAAACGTCAAACTTAATTAAATCACTACTCCTTTCAATTTCATATAATATTCACACCTGTTATACACATAATACATTTTTCACTATGTATTAATTATCCCATATATAATTATTTACCTAATTATACATTTAATCATATTACAGTATTCACAAACATACTGAAATAACATTTAATACAAACTTTCGACCGAGTAAGAATACTCACAAAATATAAATTTTCCCAAGTGCTATCCCACTAGGTGTATTCACGTAACCTAGTTATCCAAGTTAGATTCGCTCACTAACTTAGTTTAACATACGAATTGGAGGCGGTCATATTCCTTTCCTGAAAGTGAGATGCCCCTCACCCATATAACGGACACTATGACCTGGGATTATACTCGCCCTACTCCTCAAGCTAGGGGATTCATCCACTGCGCGCAACCTCCCCCTATAGCACTAGAGTATACACTAATAATATTCAATCACTGATATTAATGCCCGCACTATATATATATACTATCACACTCCGTATATATATATGTATAAAAATATATTAAATGTCCCGGCTACACCATGTACTAAATCCGTGACACAAGCCTATTTAAAATTCAGAGTTACGGTCCAACCCTAATTATTAATTAATTCGCACATTAATTAATTAAATCACCTTTGGTGTCGCCTCCACCATAAAATTGGACTTACTCTCGTAGTCCGAAATAACCACACCCGAGTCTAAATTCCCGACTCCCGAATTTTTAATCGTTACGTGACACCCAAAAATCCCTCAAATCCTAATTAACTTTACTCATGATTAATTAGGTTTAAACTCATGTATTAATTTCTCAAAAATTAATTACATAAGGATTATTATATAAATTTCCTTTTATACACATAACTAGGCAAAGCTGCTAAAATCTGCCGACCTTCGATCGATCGACCCCAGACCTTCGATCGATCGATCGAGCAGATCTTTATCTTCTTTGCGAAGACAAAATCAGCCATGGACAAAATTTCTCAAACCCTAGTTTTCTCTACCAGCAACCTTAAGCCCTCTTAACATTAATACATGTTAGAAACCTTATTAGGGACCTCCAGAATATCCACCAACATCATTAATTCGTCCATTAACTGCAATTTCTGAATTTGGGGAAATACCCATCTTTAATTCCTTACCCATTTACATCCCATATACCTTCACCAAATTCGTTTCTAATTATCTAGATATCATCCTACCAGATATGTATAAATTTATAATATCAGATTTCTACAAGAATCCTCATTCAAATTCGTAAATCAGATTATTATTTTTCAAAACCTCATGTTTATGCCATGAACACCCAAAACGAATTTTGATCAAACACATCACATGAATATGAATTTCAAAACATATTCAATACTATTGCAAGTTATCCACTTGCCTTAGGTTTCGTAGTCTCTGATTCGGAGGTGAATTTCCAAGGTTGAAGACGATCCTTGTTGGCTCTCTAGTGATCCCAAAGCTGCCCTTAACTGCTATTAGGGTTCCTTAATACACTTAGCCTTTCTAAAACTCTATCAGCCGTTTTATTATTCTTCCCAAATCCTTAATTTATCTAATCCCGTTTTTTGCGTAATGGACCAAGCCCAAGTGACCCAAATGCCCCCGTGTGGGCCCGACTATGTCTAAAAACACTCCGTGACCCGTTTACTACCCCCGGGTACACTTTTTCGACTATCTCGGTCCATCCGGACTCAACCGTACACTCAGAATTTGCATCCAAATTAATTTATAAAAATATTTATCCCCTCACCCCTTTAGTCTATACCGACTCCTGATTGAGATAAGTGCATACCCTGTCATTAATACTCGAAATGACTTAAATAAATAATTACTATTCACTTAGTAAATAACTTCCCGTAAATATTAACCATTTACTCCTCGATTAATCTTTAAATAAAATTTCCCTAATTAATTCAATTAAATTACGACTCACAAGTAATTTTAAATTCCCGAATTAATTAAATATTTAATGCATGAAAAATGCGGGGTGTTACAATTGGGCTTAGGACAAGACTGTTACGCATACCACTTCCTGATTTTTTAAATAACGAGGCCGCAACTTTTTATCTGAGGGAGAGGGTCGTCCATCAATGGCCACACCTAGTTAGACTGGCATCACTTGTGCTGCCTCCTTTTGGGATAAGGGAGTCTCACATCCTTTTTCCTGATGATCTAGTGGCATATACCGGGGAGTTCTGATGGTGAGTTAGAATTTTAACTTCATCGTGCTTTAATTTTTTTATCACAGAGAGATTAATGACGACAATTCTATCAGCCAGGTAGGGCCAAGGTTCGATAGAGGAACCTCGAGCGACCACCTTAGTTCATCCTTCCAAGGGACCTTCTATTGGGGATGATGCAATATCCGATCAATCTTCAACCCACCATCACTGATACGTGTTCTCGATTTATCAGTGCAGTTTACTAGGGATGATGGGGTCTAGTACAAGGTGTGTGTTCCTGCCTCTTAGCCTTATTTCTCCATGCCAACAAGAATCAAGGTATACAATGTTTTCGTATTTATTTGATTTATATATTTATTTTATTTCATTTAAATTCTTATGCGTTGATCTCTTTTATTGTAAGATTTTTCTATCCCTTGTTTGGTATTAGAGTAGTTGTCCCAATCTATGGGCTTATACGTGGCTTTCATTTATAGGACTATGAGAGGTTTAGGTTTATGACACTCATTAATCGAGGATGCATCAAATCCTTTTATCTATGGTGGTTTCCTTCCTTTAAGTCATAATTCTCCTATAATGGATATCCCTGATGCTTCATGGTGGGTACGCCCTCGACATAGGGGTCCTACATCTCCTGTGGTTCCTCATAGAGGCACAGTGATTTGAGAGGGCGCCTAAATGTGAGCAACAATATCTAAATCTAGTGATGACGAGGAGAATGGTGGAGACTCTTCTTTTGTGGGGCCTTGTGGCCATTTTTAGACTATTTAATTTTTTTTATGTATTTTGTTTTTTGGAGGTGCCAAAGGAGTTGTCCTTTATTTCTATAATAATTTGGTATATGTGTAAAAGATGAAGGAAATTTTTTATTTTGAGGACTATTGTTTATTTTATTCTTTGAGCTATTTATTATTTCATGCCAATTTAATTATGACATATGCAAAAGGTGAATATATATATAAAAAAAAGTTAAAGTATTAAAATGGAAAAAATCTTATTTCCATAATTTTGGATATACTACAGTTTTTGTTTTCAGAACATGTCATTTTAACTCGATTTTGGATCTACATGCCTATAAGAGTAGTCATAATATTCTCTGTTTGACTTGAGGACTATAGACTCCCCATCCTGGTACACCCCTAAGCACCTCCTTAGGTCCCTCACACTCATCCACTCACCATAAACCCTAGGTCATACTCTGAGTATTGATTTGGAGGGCTTAAACCCCATTTGACTTTGGTCAACTCTCCGACCTAAGAAAAGATCAATGAAACCTTGAAGGGATCTGAATCCCCTTTCCAATGGTACGTTCTGTATGCGAATAAGCCTCATGGTTCGTACGAATGATCCTTTTTACTCTGAGTACTAATCTGGAGGTCATTGGTCTCTCTCAGTCCCCATTTGAATGTATTCAACTCTTTGATGTGGGATAATCTCAATAAAATCTTGAAGGTCTCTGAATTCCCTTTCCAACGGTCTATTCTGTGCAGGAATCGACCACACGGTTCTCACGAATGATTCGTTTTACTCCGAGTACTAATATGAAGGTCATTGGGAATTCTCAGGCCTCGTTTGACTCTAGTGAAATATTCAAACCGAGTGAAGCTCAATGAAACTTTAAAGAGATCTGATTCACCTTTCCAATGCTCCGCTCCGTTCATGAATCGGCCCCACGGTTCACACGAATGATCCATTTTATTTCTAAAGGACACGGGTTCCCCTGGCCCCCGTTTGACTCCGATCAACTCTACGACATGATTGATGCTCAATTAAATATCAAAAGGCTCTTAATTCCCTTTCTAACTGTCCATGACATGCATGGATTCATCTCACGGTTTGCACAAACGACTTATTTTACTTCGATAACCATTTTCTAGAAACCATTGGGCGCTTCCGAGCCCCGTTTAACTTTGGTCAACTCCCGAACTCAAGAGTGACGCAATGGATTCATGAAGGTGTCTGAATTCCCTTTCTAAGAGTCCCAAATGTGTGCGCTTTGAATTTATGACTTTCATTTTATGCCCATTTTCCCAAAAAAGTCTGTTCCGGACTACCGATTGGAACCCCAGACCCCTACTTATCGACATGGTATACTTTCCTTGCCCCAAAAGGCATGCACTATGCTGATAGGTAGGACAATGGCCATGTCGATTAGTACCCCCAACCCTAAAAGTTCACTATATAAAGATCCCATGACCTCAATCAGATAAGAGGTCCCTTTCACTAGTAAACAAACATTCTTTCAAAATCATAGCATTCCCATTACTAAAAAATCTATTTTCCAACATTCCCCCACCTCAATTTCCTACCACATTTAGTCACCTACCTCATCCTACAATACCAGTCTTACACCACTATAAAAATCAACCTACATATCTCCCAAATTCAGCAATGAAAGTTTTGTAGGAGGTCACTCTTATCTCTTTTCTAGTTTATTCATTTAGTGTTATTATTCACTTTATTCTCATTTTGTGAGATCTTTTAGTTTTGTTTCCTTATCTCACATAAAATAATATCCACTTTTATTATTAGTATTTAACACAACTTATTTTCAAAAAAACTTGAAAAAAGACAAAAAGTTCTCACACGTGCACATTTTTTTGAGAAGAACTCAAAGAGGGGTTTTAAAAATTTAGCTTTATGAGTTGAACCCCACCCTATGATATATTCAAACTACGTGGACTTTGAAGCCCCTAGGCTACGTAGGCGTCTCGAGCCAATCTCGGTATTCGAGTCCACTCTTTCTGTTTTACGTCTTTTATACTCTAATACATTTATTTTGTGAGTCTTGAACTCCTATTTTTTTATGTGTCCTGTTCGACACGTACATTCGATCTTTCATAGCGATTCATGATTCAACAAACTCTTACATCATATGTTTATTATTATTTTCGGGTACACTCCTACAGGTGAGCCCATTCCATCTTTTTCATGATGTGAGACGGTAATTTTCTTCTCCCATTATTTATATTATCGGAATGTACACACACATAATGCTTTGGAGAAAAGGGGAAGATTAACATAGCCCATGAGAGATCAAAAGAAATAAATGGGTTCCTAACACCTTCCCATTACGTTACTTAGTCCCAGGACCTTCGAATCACTTGGTTTCTTATGCATCAGTATTACCTTGATGCCTTTCTCTTTAGGTGGCTACATTTTTTTGCTTGTTTTGAGCAAAATAGGCTGGCGACTCCATTCCTTCATGTTATCCCCTTTTGACGATGATCAATTTTATATCTGAGGCACTCCGCGAAGACGTCGACATGAGTGGCGGAAAGAGGGCTTCCACATCCTCGAATCCCCACACGTTCAAGGAAAAGGGGTTCAAAGGGGAACCTTCTTGTCCCGATTTAAGGGTTGGCCTGCTTCGGAGGAATCTGACACAGATGGTCACAATGGCGACTCCTCTGGGGATTTTATAGAGGACTAGACTATATTTTCACATGGGTGTTACATATTTACTTCCTACTTTTCTACATGCGTATATATCCCTTCACGTGCATGTTCCCCTCTCTACTCCTCTGCTTACATCTTGTATATATCACCTTACACTTACTTTTATATATCTCCATGCTCACTTCACACACTCACATTCGTACATAGTCTCACTTTTACTTAAATGCTCAACACCACTTGTAGATTATCCAAGATTAGATTCACTAGAAAAACCCTCCTTTTTTCTCACTTGTATATATCTCCATGCTCACTTACACATCTCACACATCACTTTTAGATTATCCATGCTTAGTCTCACTAGCACATATTTTCACTTGTATATATTCAAATGTTGTTTCACTCACACTATTCACATATCAGTCCCTCAATTTACACATATATTTACTCACTTGTATATCCACATGTTTCACACTCAATCACCATATTTTGTATAATCTTCATTCTCCATGCTAGATTTACTTTCCACGATTATCCCTCTTATCTCATGCTATTTGTATATTCTCCCTCATAGTGGTAGTACTCCCTTTATTTAGCATACAATAAACTCTCCATAAGATACTTATCAATACTCATGCATTTTTGCATACTACATCACCTGAGCATGACAATATTGACCAAAATTTTGTCCCGTATTGGGGGGTCAGTTCGTGATGGGTTACAGTCCTGTGGGGCACGGTTAACATAAGAGATATGATTCTCGCCTTCCATTGGCGTCGTACCCTCGACGTATATCGAACGGTTCCCCTTGCATCGTATTGCTTGACTAAACTCATAATGGGAGGAATATAGCAGGGAACTCATTCGCGTACATCGAGTATATAAAATTCATTCTCACATGTACCATCCCCATGAGGTACATCGTAAGGCAATTAACATACACTCAGGTATATCTAATGTCTTGTCCCCACATACCGATTAATGATTTCCCTTATAGGCAAGAGGTATATCGTAAAATTCATGCCCAAGGGTGTGGGGGTGTGGAGATAGCCCTTACATCAACCCACAAAATTCATAAACCTCATATAGTCATGTGCCTTAGGACACTCATGTCAAGTTTTCCAGTTACTATGTGAAACTTTCCCGAAATTTTGGGTCACCATACCACTCAAACTTTCTTTCTATATCATCCATTTTTATAATATGACCCTGCCCGTGAGCTTGTAAACAATTAAAATTGCATCTTGCATCTTTTACCCTATGTTTCCCCGGGCTTGGGTTATGTTCGACATTTCCCTTGTATTTAGGAAACATAATACAAGTGGAACCTAATATTAATAATCATGGTGAGGATTTTGCCTTTTCCCTTCTATTCAAAAATGAAAATACCAAAAACATATTACCCCCCTTTTTAAAAGAAGAAAATACCATAAATATTCCATTTTTCTTCCAAAAATAAACCAAAATCATTTTTCCCTCTTAGGTTGATCGCATACCCAATTTTTAGCCTGGCTCCCTATTGACTTCGATCTTCTGTCAAACCACCCGAAGCTCTTCTTCTTCATCTGCTGCTTCCATAGAATTTGAGAACTACCTCCGTAAGTTGTTCATGGAGAACACAGACCAAGCCCTAAATGTTCAACCATATTTGATGGCTATCCTAACTCAGTACTAAACCAAGAATAACAATCTGGAGTTTAACCCCTTTATCCAAATCATGCTTGCCAAAATAACCAATATACCTACAATCTCACCCACACCCCTCAAAGTTTTCTTATCCTTTATTCTACACCCCACGAGCTTCACCTATCTAGATCTGTTTCTCCTCACATGAGCCTGTATTAATATCCACAACTGATCAGAGGGGGAGGCATGGAACTACCCAGAATATTAAATCAGCTCCGAAGGTTTGGTCTAAAAATGCCCACAAAGATGGCCATCAACTATGAAGGGTTTAGTGGCATGTTTATGGGAGCCTGAAAGGGGGGTCGAGAATTAGAAAAAGGGGTGGTACCCGTAGAAGAAACCGGTTTAGATGAGATCGTGCAGACCCTGTAAGATGTGCTTTGCTAGAAAGTGGAGATATACAACATCCCCAAATTACTCATAACCTTGAAATTCCATGGGCATCCGGTACCTTCTCTCCTTCACTTCCCCGTTGAGTGGAAAGACCCGTCTGATAAAGTTGTGGAAGTTGTTGAATGCATAACTACTCTTGATAGGAGGATATCGTCATCATAGGATGGGGTGATGATGTCGAAGGCTCAATAGATGTCTTCAAATGTGAAGAATTCCCCTTTTACGTATTATCTGAACCATGGTATGACTCCGCTGACAAAAAGATGAAGCCGAGGATGGATATCTTCTTCGAGGATGACATCACTAGAGATGAGGAGTAGAAACATAAAGTGGAATGTCTGATTGACGATACCATGGAGAGTATTGAAAACCCTGGGGAGAATGAAACCGAGGAGTCTTTAACTTGCACACACTGGGGCCGAGTCTCTGTATGATTCGCCAAGAAGCCGTGTTGTCAGACCCGTATGCAAAGATTGCCATTTCTAAAGAATCTCTCCTTAATTGGCATGCTATTTCGGTCCAGCCCGCTCAAGCCTAGATAAGCACTACTATCCACCCCATTAAAATCCCCGAACTTTTTTCTATTCCTTTATTTCTGATATCACTATAAATTAGGCCTCTTTTGATGAGGTTCTCAATGTTGTATTTCTTGAGAATGAAACAATCAACGATTTTGAGTATCTTGCTTCACCTTACATTGATTGCATTAATTCTAATCAAAATTTTGATGATGATGATTTAATAAATGAAAAATTCATAACCGCTTTTAATAAGGAAAATAATAAACAACATAACTACATTCAAACTAATGATGATGAGACTATTGTTATTAATCTCGATTCTAGTAGCCATTTGCGCGAGATGAGGATAGGGTCTACCCTCAATGAGTATAAGCGGGAAAAAATTGAAGAGCTTCTGAAAGAATTTATGGACGTCTTTGCGTGAGCCTATGACGATGTTCCCCGCATTGATCCAAAGATAGCTCATCACGAGATCCCCATATTCCCAGAATAAAAACCTGTTAAGTAGAAACTAAGGAAGCTCTGAACCAAATGGTCCCTCAAGGTCAAAGAAGAATTAGTCAGACAAATGAACGTGGGCTTCATTTGTGTAGTCAAATACCCTATATGGATTGCAAATATTTGCCAAAATCGGGAGGAAAAGTCCACATGTCCATCGACTATCGGGATTTGAATAAAGCATCCCCAAAAAATGATTACCCTATGGCTAACATTAACATGATCACAGAAAACCTGTCCAACCATGCTCTCAAGTCATATATCGACGGATTTGCTGTCTGTAACTAGATTAAAATGAGACCTGACCATTAGAAGAAAATTTCCTTCATCGCCCCCTGGGGAACTTTCTGCTTCACGGTCATGCCAATTGGGCTCGAGAATGATGGAGCTACCTACTAAAGGGACATAAAAACCATCATGCACGGCCTCATCCAGAAATAAGTCTAGGTTTATGTTGATGACATGATCATAAGGTCTAAGAATCAAGAAGGTCATATCCCCACCTTGAGGATAGTACCAGATGCACATTTTAACCCATAGTATGTGATTTTGGCATCACTAAAGGAAAAATCCTTAGATGCATAGTCAGTGAGAAAGGGATTGAAGAAGAACCTACCATACTCGAGATGCCAGCACTCCATATAGAGAAAGAAGTATGAGGATTCCTAGGTAAGCTGCAATACATTGGTCGGTTCATCAGATAACTGACGTTTATCTGTGAAACCATTTCAAACTTCTCTAGAAGGACTCAACTAAAGTTTGGATTGAGGGATCCCAAGAAGCCTTTAACTAGATCAAGCGATATGTCACCTAGCATTTGGTGCTCATGCCTCCGCAACCAGGTATCTCCCTCCTCCTATACTTCACTGTCACTGATACTACAACAAGGGCTTTGCTGACCTAATACATTGAAAAATCCTGACAGGAAAGAGATATTTACTACTCTAGTTAAAATCTAGTCGGGTATGAAGTCAACGATAGTGCCATAGAGAAAATGTGTGTCGCTCTGGTTTGGGTCACCTAGAAACTATGGCACTACATGCTTGCATTTCCCATCAGGCTGGTATCTTAAATGGATACCATAAAATACCTTCTAGAGAAACCTTCTATGTCAACCCGAGTGGCCTATTGGTTGATGTAGCTAGTCGAGTTTGATATTATATACACCACACAGAAATCCATAAAGGGGAGAACCATCTCCGATTATCTTATCGATCATCCCATGGAAGGAACCAAAGTTTATGTCTCCAAATTTTAAGATAAAGAGATCCTATGCACCTATCAAGAGGACCTCAAGTGGGAGATGCTCTTAGATGGAGCTGCTAACAAGAAAATGGTATGGTATTAGGATACATCTGATCAATCCCGATGGCTCTCAGACCCTGATTTCCCTCAAGTTAAGCTTGCCCCACACAAAAAATATAACAGAATATTAGGAATGCACCATAGGGATCAAGATCACCCTCGAGAAAGGAATCACATACATAGACGTCAGTAGGGACTCTACACTCATTATCGGATAAATCCTCAAGAAATGGAAAGTCAAAGACAAGAATCTCCTACCCTTCCACTCCCATTTAGAAGAGCTCTCCTCCCAATTTAAAGATGTCACATTCCATTACCTTTTATGCTCGAAGAATACCCTAGCCGACAGACTAGCAACCTTAGCATCCATGGTCGACATGCCAAGGGAATAACAATGGGCTCTTTCGTGGTTCGAAAATAAGTTTCACCCACCCACTGTTACCACATCGTGCTCATCATCGAAGAAGATTCTAACACGGTGGGATTATGATACTGTGACTTTTAGTGCCTTCTCAAACATGTTAGGTATCCCCAAGATGCAAATAAGAAAGACCATGCATTACAAACTGGCTACCCAACATATCATCTGTGATAGAGCGCTTTTCAAGAGAAACTTTGATGGAACCCATTTGCATTTCATATCAGGGGATAGAATTGAAGAAATGATGTAAAAAAATCCATAGTGGGGTGGGCCTTTAGGAAAGCACTCATTGTAGAAGCAGTCTTCTTAACAGTAGGAGTCATTATAGAAATAGTTATTAATGTTTTGAAGAAGAAGAAGAAGATTTGGAGAAGGAAGGGTAGACATAAATTTCTTTCTTTATCTTCACATAGTACTTGTCAAAGGAAAACCTTAAAGGTAAAAAAATGATTTAAAAAAGAGGGAGCCTTTTATAAGGGGTAAAGGATCGAATTTGAAATGGTGGTAGTTGGTTTCACATTCGCGTGGTTGCGCATCTACATCCATTGAAATGGTGACATCTAATTTAATGATGACCGAGGTGGATAGCATGGAGCACATGCATAGGATTCATTCAATTTGAAGTGACATACCAATGATGACCGTTTAGCTTGGGGGATAGAGAAAATCATTTCACGGATCTATTTTCTTAAGGAAACAAAATTGTCTTGGCGGGAATTTAAAAAAAACATTATATTTCCCAAATAAATATAAACAAATTTATCATAAAACATTTTTATCTCTGAGAAAAAAATTTCATGGCCAAGTTTCCAGTTTGCTCAAGGAAAAGCTCACTCGGAAGGAAAATGCATGTGTGGTTATTCTTACATACCTTTATACAAATAATTGTTATTTCATTAGTTATTTATTTGTTTGTTTGAAATAACCCCTACGTACATGTAACTCAAAGAGAGGTGATTGTATTTAGTATAGATATTTCTTTACAGATAAACAATTATCTCCACGAAGGGGGAAATGTAGGGGGATGTCCAAGCTCAAGGTTGATCGACAGACTAATCTTGCTCAAACAAAGGATTAATGATATAACAATAAGCTTATTTGAAAGAAGATCATCCACATGGATTGTGCTCACTAGAAAGACTTCCCACAGAGATCAAGCTCAATAGAGAGATATGAAAGAATGTTTTGTAATAGGACTTATGATGCAGATGTATAATATCTTATTATTGAAATACTTAGATTTATTTTATAATGATTCTGAGGTTGATCGGTACCTTTAAAGGACCATGTCTGTTAAGACACGGGAGAGCTCACATGCTCTATCGAATAACCTCATTTTGGTAACTTTGCAAGGACTTGGGTTGGAGGATAGGGATAAGGTAACATTAGGTAAGCAATACCAACCTCTTTGGCACACCTAGGCAAAATCTATGTTCAATAAGAACAATATATGGCCGCTCGAGATACCATCTGCTGATGGACCTCTCCTGGGGGACATCACTTTCAACAGTTATTCAAAGATGCTCCTTTGGTATCTCATAGATAGTTCCAGGTTTCTTGAACAACCATCATTCGAAAGAACACATTTGGCTAATTAGACAGGTCACCTCATAGGCTACTATTTGCCACTTTTTATGATGTCATGTTCTTGACATTTTAGAAACTTGAGAAAATTAGCATTCGAGTGAGTTTATGTCTTTAACCACCAACCCATTTAAGGGAATACCCCATTAGCCGTCATAAATTAAACCTTTGTGTCAACCTGTCATAACTGAATCAATGAAAATGAACACTTGATAGCACAAATAGTGTTCCCACCAAAACATAATATCTCATGCATTTAATGCAATATATTTAGCACTAACTACACAGTACTCTCAACATTAAATGTGGTGAGAACATTTATTGCAGTCAAGGTCACTCGATTGATCTTGCCCTCATATAAATACTTTCGTTTATCTTCTTGAAAATGATCCTGGATTAGATTTATTATTCCGAGAATTAATGCCCACCTTTCTCTAAACATGAGAGTTCGTTGTGAGTAAATCATTTATTGATTATTCCCCTTGATCTATTTTTTCTCCAATATTAGCATATGTTTTGTTTCTGGTTTGCTGCCTTACCTTTATTATGGTAGAGTGCTTGTTACTTCTTCCTCCAATCAAGTTGATTGTGGGGTCCCATTTAATTTATTGTAATCAAAGAGAATTTATGGTGTAAGATATTCATTAAATATATACTTTTGGTTTTAAAAACTTTTTGTTACAGACAAGATAACTATCATTTATTGTGTTGTTCTTCATGAATCAATTATCATTTTGATAAGGAGCTATGCCTGTTAAATACTAATTATATTTCAAGAATCCACATCTTGCAAACGGTCACATGCTTGCTAAGAAAATCGTCCGTCAACGGTACCATTGCACCACCATGATCCGAGACTGCATTACATATGTTCAAAGATGCCTCAAATGTCAGTAGGTTGCCTACCTTCAGCACTTACCTCCTCGAGAGTTGTACAATACGACCTCTCCCTTACCCTTCTCCACCTTGGGCATAGATATCATAGGGAAGGTCACTCCCAAAGCCTCGAACGGGCACGAATTCATCTTGGCCGCCATTGATTACTTAACAAAATGGGTCGAAGTTGAGTCATACATGGTACTTAATTCGAAGAAAGTGGATATGTTTATCAGAAAGAATATTATTTATTGATATGTAGTTCCCTATGAGTTGGTATTAGACAACAAACTCCACTTCAAGGCTGAGGTCCCATAATTAGTCGACGAGCATGGACCTCATAGGCACAAGTCTTCTCCCTATCGGCCTCAAACCAATGGTGCCGTCTAAGCTGCCAACAGGAGCATCAAAACCAACATTAGTAAGATGATTAAAAGTTGTAGAGAGTGGGATAATTGGATCCCATATGACTTCTAGGGATACCGTACCTCTATCAGGACACCCACTGGGGCTACCCCTGTTCTCTGATATACAACATGGAGACAATTCTTCCCGTTCAAGTGGAAGTGCCTTCTTTACATGGCATGCTCCAAAGCAAGGTTATTGAGGCAGAATGGCATCAGATCTACTACGATGAACTAGCACTCCATGATGAAAATAGACTAAAAGTTCTGTAACACATGCAAGGGTACCGTCATCGGATCACAGGATCATTCAATAGGAACGTCAAGGACTATGGTGTCCAAGAAGGACATCTTTCCCTCAAAGAAATCATATAACCCAATTAGGATCCCAAGGGAAAGTTCAAACCTAATTGGAGTGGACCTTACATTATGAAGAAAGTCCTGCCAAGTGTGGTTCTATGCTCATAGATCTCAATGGAGATGGGATGGCGTGTCCAGTCAATCTAGACTGTCTCAAGAAATTTTACCCTTAATCCAAACTCTCTGCATGCTACGACTCTCCTCATCCCCCTTTTATTCTAAAAACTCTCTTTATTTCCTCTTACTCAGAACTATGTGGGACCTGATCCTCTCAAAACACCCTTTTTCAAATGAATCTCACAAAATAATCAAAACCCATAGAGGTAAGTAGGCATCCCATAAAACAACATGGATGTGGTCCTTTCCTTTATTACAAAATGCTATTCTTTTCTTCCCGTGAGAATGATGGACCATATTATCATTTAAATAAAAAAAGAATTACATATACATTAGTGATCGGTATAGATAGTTGAAGTACGAAATTCATTAAAAGACACAACAAAATATTTCAAAATCAATTTTCTTTTATTATTAGGAATATGGTCGTTACACAAAATATTAGCGATGACATTTAAAAAAACCAATCCCTTCCTAACCTTCAAACAACCTACCAGTCCCTACAATTAAACCAACTTCACAAGAAATCCAAAACATACCAAACACCTATCCAAATGAAAATTCCCCATAAAACACAAACACAAAACCAACATCTAAAGAACCTATCCTCAGCAACCAGATGGGCTTGCCTCATCATCATTACCTGCTCCTGGAGGTCCACAAGTGTCCCACTCTTGATTGTTTCTCTGGATACACTCCATTCAATGGTATGCCTTAATATGGTTTGATGAAAACATAACACCTTCTTCTAAGTTATTAAACATAACAAGCCATCTTTGCCTAGTCTCCTCTATCAAAATCTTTCCAACCACCCATTTCGATAACCACTTTAAATAATCCCTAAAATACAAGCCTAGCCTCTCTAATGGATTATGATGGATGGGTAGATGGCTGGCGGCGCTGCCATATAGGCCCCAGTATCATCCTCAAGGATTCGATCAAATATTCCACTAGAAAGAAATTAGTTATGTGAGGAGGCACAATCTTCTCTAATCCAACATGGTGCTAAAGCCGCCCGAGAAAATAGAAGGAAGTCTGGAGAAGACTAACTAACTGCACATACGACTATACCCCCATGCCACCGAAGACATCAGGCCACATGATCCACATGCCAGTTAACCTAGTCTTCTATTAAAGGATCAAAACTAAATAGGGGTCTAGTAAAGAAATTGGTAAAACCTGACAAAGGGTACTTAGAAGGGGCCACCAGGCATAGCCTCTCAGAATGCTACAAGAATAGCATGACAGAGCTCCCCCACATAAAGCCAACCCTACCTTCTTTCCAGGTGCCCATTTCGTTCAAAGTCTCCGCTAATAGCACCGCTGCAGGGCTGCAGTGATAGGATAACCACGCTGCTATTGTGGCCACCTGAGGGTTAGTAATCAGATTGCCTATGACTAATAAAAACCTGTCAGTCAAACCCAGAGCCACATCTCTAGAAAAGCCATTGTCAAAAAAATATATTCGGTACACCGAATTCATGACTGTTCGGAGGTTGATATTTCCTCCATGAACCAGCGACTGAGAATCTGACGGGGAGATGTGAAGCAACTCCGCCAAAGACACCCGGGGAGAACAGGATAAATTTGGCACAGTTATCGCTACACTCGGGCTGACACCCAACATCATAGAGAACTCCTCTTAGGTGGGACACACGTCGTCTAGGTCAAACTAGAAAACATGGTCTTTAGGGTACTAGAACTGTACCGCTGCTTCTAAAAGGTTCCAGTCTACGGGGCGATTAGACCACAAAGATACCGGGTTCAAACCAAAGGCTTAGTAGTAGACATTATATAGGAACATTGACTCTAAATTACCGAGGTAGGTAGAAATGGCCTCAGACACTGGAAGAACCATTTGCAAAGAAGAAAAGAAGAAAGCTACAAAGGAGAGAGTGGAATGTGGTGATAAAAAACCTTCCAAAGCCGATTTTATACTTAAAAAATTCCACAAGAAAATAAGTCATTCAAAGCACCACTAGTTCTTTTACTCCAAAAGTACCCAAAGTACGCAAAATGTGCAATCAAAGCCAAGGGAATGATTTAGACTTGACCCTTATGCCGATAGGCTGGCCAAGGGGTATGCCGATCGTCAACCCTCCATTTTTTAAGAAATTCCTTATTTCCTCTTTTACACATATCAATTTCAAAAATAAACATTTTCTTTGAAAAAAGTCAACCTTCGCGTTGTTCCTTTTTGAAAAATTATAACTCTCCCCTTTGCACATAATTTTTGAAAATAAACATTTTCCTTTTACTTATAGACCCTTCTTCATTTTTATCTCCATATTTGTATGTAGTGAGAATCCTCAACAGTAAATTAAATTGCGTACAGGGTAAGTCATTAAACCAAGATAAAACAAAAAAGTAAAATGCATTTTTTATTATTATTATTATTATTATTATTATTATTATTATTATTATTATTATTATTATTATTATACATACATATATATATATATATATATATATATATATTCTAGAATCCTTACATTTTTTGCATGTGCAATTAAAAAAAGAAAGAAAAATAAAAGAGATACATCGGGAAGCACCTTGAATCCCTCAAAAAAATACCTCAAAATCATACCATCAACCTTTGCGACGGACACCCTTTCCCTGCGATGAGCAGCAAACCCTCCACTCCTAGAGTCAGAACTCTCGTCAGACATGGCCGGCAGCACCAAATAGGCGCTGGCTAACTTCCTCACATAGGCTGACACCGACGCCATCAAATCCTTAATATCCCTTAGCCAGGTAGTCGATACACTGATAGTCTGGACGAAAATGAGAATTAAATCCAAAATTGAGTAAGTCAATAAAGAGAAAAATAAATCAGGGAACAAGAAATAAAGAGGAAACAAAAGATTATACCTCAGTCTAGAGAGCATCTTGAAAAGACCTACCAACCTTTCCACCGTCGCATGAGGATGGTGAGGCACCGAAACCATGTCCCCACTACTCAATTGTAAATGATAAGAGGGAGTGCAGATTTGAAGAAGCGAGACCTCCCCCCTATCGCAGTCGCGCCTCCTCCAGAACTATGGGTCGATGCTATCGGTATACTGATACCTTTCCTAGATCTAATCACAGATGGAGACATATTATCCATGTCATATATGCACGATGCCTAAGGGAGGTGAGGTGAGGCCGGTGACCCATTGATGGGTTGTTGAGAAATTAATATTGGTACAATGCGTGAGTATTGAATTTGATTCTTATTTGAGCGATTGATCGTGTTATTTATTTTTGAGCATCTATTCCTGTCATATTGTGTACTTCCCCATATTTTCTTCTAGTGGCAGGTTAGCATGGATTGGGATGCTAAGGCTTATTTGAAGGATTATTTTGGAGCATGGATTGGAAATTTATTTTTTTATGTATAAATTGGTGGTGTAATTATTGTTGGAGAATTGTATATTTTGACAGAAACATTATTGTAATAATTATTGTGGAAGTGTAACAATTTATGGATTTGTTATATTTATATTATGGAATATAGATGGTCTATACTTATTGGGGATGGTTTTAGTTCAGTTTTTATCATAATAGCATGTCATATGCTTTTTTTTTGGGGCACAATGTGTTACACCCTGGGATTATTTCCATTTACAAATTGGTATCAGAGTTTTTTCCCCGAAACCTTGTATTTGTTGAATTTGATTTGAATAATCTATTTTATCACAAAGATGTATGTTTAGGATAAAAAGATAAAATCGATTTAAAATTGGATTTTGTATGCTTGGAAATAAAATTGACAAAACATGCAAAAAGAGAATTTTTGTCTTTGTGGAACCACCATGGGATTATTTGCATTTATAAATTGGTATCAGAGCAATCACTATTTCGTCCCAATAATTTGTATCAGAGCACTCATTATTTGAGTCTTTGCAGTTTACATTTAGTCCATATTTATCACTTCCTTCAGTCTTTGGATTGTTTGTTCTTGATTTTCCATATTGCATGCTTGCTCCACTTTACACCCTTTCATGATTTATTCCCATATCACTTTGCTTAGTATTGATATCTTATATTAGGAAATTCGGTTTTGGGGAGTATTTATGTGACGACCCGTATATGATTATGATAAACCATGTTTAAATAATGCTTACCATATGGGATGGGGATAATGTGTTATTAGAATATATAATGTTAATTTATTGTGTTTAGTCTAATCCTACCGTCATAAATTATGAAATATTGAATTAGTCACAAACACAAATTTGTGAAGTCTTCGGTAGGAATGTTCTAGTTTGGGACTAGTTTTGGCCACTATAATATGATAATTGACTTGGGGAGAAAACTAGATAATTGTAGATATATGAGCTAAGTTTGTAACAAAACAAACGACGTATAAAATAAAGGTCCGGGGATGGAGTTATACTGAAATTACGAATAGGGGGATAAGTAGTCAGTTAGCTTTAAAGGATATTTTGTCTTATATGGCGACACATGTCATATTTTGATTGGACCAAGGGGTGACTTATGCCGACTTTAAAACCTTCAAATGACCTCCTCCTTCAGACAAAATCAGGCATGAGAGAGTTTGGATTAATGAGAGAGAATCGGGAAGCTCGGGAAGTAGAAAGTGAGGAGAAAAATTGAGAAAAATCCGTAGGAAATTACGAAAAAGTCCCTAAGGTAATTCTATGCATAAATCTTGTTATTATTATGGTATTATTGATTGAAATGATATAAATCATTGATTTTTTTTATTTCATGACTTGGTGTATATGTGCGGGTAGATGCAAGTTTAAGCAAAGTTGAACGTGTAAATCATGTATATTGCTTTGATTGGAAACCTTGTGTATTCAAACTCCCATAACTTTTTGTATATTTATTGAAATTTAATAATTACAATTGGATATGAAAATTGACTCATATATGTATAACATATCTGAATATTATGTGAAAATACCAAGAAATGAATCTTTGGTGATAGTTTGAAGTTCAGATATCAAATTTACCCCAAAGGTGTAAGTATGCACACTAGGTGTTCAATGTTTTCCTTGACATAGCAAATGAACCTTAAAAATTATGAAACTTTAATTTTGTATTGTTCAATATGTTTATGGATGTTGGATGAAATATCAAAGGAAGTTATGATGAAAAAAAAGTATAAATATTCTTTGAAGTCGACTGAACGATAAAAGAGTCTATAGGGCATATTTGATTTGTAATAAAGAAATGGACACAAATTGCTCTAGGAAACTTGAAATGATGTGTTTTATTTTATATTGGGAACCTAATATGATAAGAATTGGATTACCAAGAAGAAATTAAAGTATGTTTGGGCTATAGATTGGATATGTTAAATATTTTAACATGAAATTGGATGAGACTTCAGTTATGATAAATGATTAGAATGGGTTGATATGATGCTTATGAATTCAGTTAAGGTTAAGTTATTCTTTGGATTGTTAATATCCTTATGATGATACTAATATTTTAATACTTTATATGTGAAAGGGAAAAAGAACCGGTTGAACAAGTGCCAGACAAAGGCAGGGGAAAAACACATGAAGTGGCCAAGGTGAGTCTACTCACTGTAAAATGATGTATTATACATGGATATGGAGATGATTTGTATATCACTCACGGGTAAGATGTATTATACATGGTTATGGATACGATTTGAATATCACTCACGGGTAAGATGTATGACTCATGGTTATGGATAAGATCTGGATATCACTCACGGGTAAGATGTATTACGCATTGTTATGGATACGATTTGAATATCACTCACGGGTAAGATGTATTACACATGGTTATGGATAAGATATGAATATCACTCACTGGTAAGAGGTATTATACATGGTTATAGATATGATAAGAATATTATTGATTATGAATTTGTTCATTTTGGTATACCGAAATGGGAGGTTACTCCCCGACCCGGAATGGGGGAGATTTGTCTATTAAAGATAAGGGGTTACTCCTCGACCAAGAATAGGGGAGAATTGTCTATTGCAGACAGGATATGCGAATCATGATTCAGATAAGTTGATCATTCTTTATGAATGAGATAGATAAGTATATAATTGGTCATTCATTATGAATGAGCCGGATAAGTATATAATTGGTAATTCTTTATGAATTAACCGGATAAGTAATACATAATTATGAATGGGTCAGATAAGTATACATAAATTACAACATGGATATGATTTATTGCATTTAATTATATGCAATAGTTTAGAAGTGATGCATTCATCGAGATATTTTGCTCATGGTTACTATGGTTATGTGTTTCAGGTAACTTGATGTCACTGCCAAATCTAGGAGGTCATGTTAGGTTATCAAAGGATGCATAAAACCATAATTTTGGTCAAATGAAAAAGGGGTAATTTAATCATACTTATCCTTTAAGCAAGTTTGAATAAGAATTATTACTTTAAAACTATGAAAGGTTCTAGTTTTATTGCTTCGTCTTAATAATTGAAAAAGGATACTCGTGTTTATGGTTTGATTAAGGTAATTATGATTTGACTCACTTTGACTTTCAAACTTAAGTATAAGTAACTGGGTTGGGGTTGTCAATTTATTTATGCAATCTTACTTTGTCTATTCCTAAACAAAGGGGATAAATGGTATCTTTCTTTTGCATGATTAGGATATCTTTATCTTAGGGGAGACATCTTGCCTAGGTTGAGATTATTTAGACATTATTAGATGAGTATTCATTCGTGGATGTATATTTTATATATTCTCTTTGTATTTTCAAGCATGTTTAAGTGTGCAAGATTACAGGTTGAGTTTAAAGTGGAAAAGTTTTCAAGCAAAGCAAATGTACTCATAATTATGTGTTTGTCGAGCGTTTATACTTTTTCCTTCTAGAGGTTAGGGACTGAGTCTTTTTAGCAAGCTTGAAGACCCAAAGGATTTTTATTTTTTTTATTTTGTCCCAGAATAGACAAAGGGGGAGTTTCATATGGATAATTTCTAATCGAGTCGATTTTTTGTAACTGGTATAAGTCCGGACAAAATGTTTGAGTCATAGAATAGAGTTTGAGTTAATGATTCCATGAGCCCAGGTCATTATTTGATGAAGATGTAGCGGACAAGCTTCAAAGAGTGGATATTTTAGGCATTATTTATCATGCCATGTTTGCCTTCACATATGTCAAGGATCTCGCAGGTATAAACGTGTATTCTTTTATGAGTCATTGGAATTTTTAATAAGGGTGTTATCTTTTTAAAACTGTTTGGAACTTAATTTTTTGAAAAATATGTTTTCTGAGTTTACTGTAGGCGGAGTTTTAAAAATCGATTTGATCATTAAATTGACATATCAAGGTTGTTCGAAGTGTGCTTTCAAACGATAATCAAACGAAGCGTATTGTTTTGGTTTTTCTGAGGTCGTTAGAGGTGAGATGAAATTTCATTCAAACGAGATCTCTATCTCATTCAAACAACAACCATATATTGTTTGAACGATGAACCGCCTTAATTTTTTTATGAAATGATTTCAGACTGAGTTTATTTTTGAGAAATGAACTTTTGACGAAAATGAAAAGAAGACATGTTATCAAAAGTTCTAACTCTAAAGTTTCACCCTTTTGTTTACAAGATCCAAGATTCATAAATCATATACTTTGAGATCTAGTTTGGGCACCTAATTTGTATCTTCCATAACAAAAAGAACCTATTTTCGTGCGGTGGACTCCGTACGCACTGATTACAGTGAGGAAGCCTTAGACTCCATGTTCTGAATCGTAGACGATTGTCAAGCTATATCGGTGGATACCGAAGTATGCGTAGACTCGTGTGTTGTGGACCTAGCGTAGGTGAACTCCTACATTGGACTATGGAGGAGTGATTGAAGATAATTAGAGGAGCTAAGGCTTATGGGGATCGAGTTTTTGTGTAAGAATAAATTCTCTCTTTATAATTTTCGCATCATAGTGATTGTATAGCAGGGTCGTCCGAGGTTTTTTCCCTTTATAGTTTCCTCGTACATCAGCGTCTTATGGTTTGATTTATTTAATTTATCTACTATGGCCTAGATGCATATTTAGGGTAAAAGGATAAAATTTGGTAAATCTATTTTTACAAGAAAGTTTCAATTGGTGCTAAGTTTAATTGAGTGAATTTTGTTTAATGGTTCAATCTTTAAAATTGGAAAAACATAAAAATATTGAACTTGTGTTTATTTAAACCGCCAGTATCATTCTCAAATCTGCTGAACAGCACAATCTATCCTCGTTAACTGTTTGACATCTAAGGGAGTAACTATCATCTCCCTAATCCCCAAGTGAAATGTGTGGGCCATATCCCACCAATCTCACCAAGCGCGCATAACACTACTGTAGAGCGCGATGTCTCATCTAATTCACCTGCCAATGTACCAAAATTAGTGGATGCCACCATCCATTATACCTTCTTAGAAAGATAGTCCCAAATATCCTTTATCCTAGTCTTCCTCCAAAACCGAATGCTAAAAGAAGATATGTCAACCGATAAGAAATCAAGGAAAACCCTTCATAATCCCAAAAAAAGAAGAAAAAATAAGGTGGAAAACCAAAAATAAATACTCACATAGCCATTAGGGTTCTTCACCCTTATCGGCTGATCATGCAGTAAAATCCTCTTGTTAGTCATCGACTGAAAGGAGTCATAGGAGCTCAAATGAGTCATACTCATTCTCATTTCCCAAAGCCAACGGCACCCCAGCCCACCATTCCAAACTTGCCTAATCATCATTGGATATCCATTCACTATTGTTAGTGCCAAAAGTAATTGCCATTTGAGATCTTGTAAAGAAATGGAATCAAAAATGACTTTTAGAGAGAAAAATGAAGAGATTCAATCACCTGAAGGTGTGGAAAAACTAAGAGGCCCTCCCCCTTTTTATTGAAGGCTAAGGGGTATGCTGATCGACAGTCCTCTAGTCCTACCTATCGAAAATGACCTTTTCCCTATCCCAAGAAGCCCAGGAGTCCACGTCCTATGCTGATAGGCACCTCCCTAGACCTACCTATCAGTTGTCCCCTCAAAATTTTGTCTTAAAAATGCTTAAAAAATCCAAAAAATCACCTGAAAAATTCATAAAAATTCCCAGAAAATACCCACTAAGTCAAGAATGTCATATTTTTTTTTAGGAAAACCCCTTTTGAGCACCAAAATGGTTATAAGACCTCATTAGTCCCCAGATGGATCATTGGAAATCACTCTCGTCGTCAACGCTTCCCCCAGTGGAATTAAGAATCTAAAGTACGCCTGCACCAAATACTCCACGCTTTCCCTAACGGAGCCATAATTATAAAGACTCCTCATAAACAACATCTTTAGGTCCTCAGAATCGACCATGACCCGTAGAATTGGGCATCATAATCCGTAGATCCATATAATTAACCTTGTCTCACTGAATTGGCCATCCCATTCCTTAGATATGAAAAATCGACCTTAACCCGTTGACTTGGTTATCTCACTCCTTCGATCTATATAATTGACCTTGACCCGCAGAATTGGTCATTCCATTCTTTAGGTCCTCAGAATCGACCTTGACTTTCTTAATTGGTCATCTCTCTCCTTAGGTTCACATAACTAACCTTGACCTACATAGTTGGTCATCTCACTCCTTAGGTACTTAGAATTGACCTTGACCCGCTAAATTAGTCATCTCCGTCCTTATGTCCGTGGAATTGACCTCGGCCTATAGAATTATTCATTCCACTCTCCAGGTCCTTAGAATCGGCCTCGACCCACTAAATTGGTCATCCCACTCTTTAGGTTTGTAATATTGACCTCGACTCGTAGATTTGGTTATCTTAATCTTTAGGTCCACATAATCGACCTCGACCTGCTGAATTGGTTATCTCACTCCTTAGGTCCTTAGATTTGACCTTGACTCACAAAATTAGTCATACAACTCCTTAGGCCCTCATAATCGACCTTAACCCACTGAATTAGTCATCTTAATCTTTGGGTCTTCATAATTGACCTCGACCAACATAATTTCTCATCCCACTCCTTAGGTGTTTCAAATTGACATTGATCCGCTAAGTTGGTTATCTCAATATTTAGGTCCACAGAATTGACCTTGACCCTCTGAATCGGTCACTACATATTTAGGTCCTTAGAATCGACCCTGACTTGATAAATTATTAATCTCAATCTTTAGGTTCGCAAAATTAACCTCGACCCACATAATTAGTCATCCTACACCTTAGGACCTCAAAATCGACCTTGACCTGCTGAAATGGTCATCTCAATCCTAAGGTCATCATAATTGACCTTAGCTTTCGGAATAGGTCATCTTAATCATTTGGTTTGTATAATTAACCTCGACCCACTAAATTGGTCATTCCACTCTTTAGGCCTGTAGAATCGACCTCGACCCTTAGAATTGGTCACTTTTTCCCCTAGGTCCTCATAATTGGACTCAATCCTCTTCTCTAACATCGATGAGGTTTCTATATTTCAATTACCTTTATTTATTCCAACTCTCCCACCAAGGGGCTCTATATACACCCCATCATGTTACCCCATTGAGCACCTCCTTAGGTCCCAAACACTCCTTCACTCACCATTAACCCTAGGTCATACTCTGAGTACTAATTTGGAGGCCATCGGGATCTCTCGAACCTTGTTTGACTCCGATCAACTTTTTCACCTGAGCTAAGTTCAATCAAACTTTGGAGGGCTATGAATACACTTTCCAAACGTCCATTCCCCACACGAATTGGCTTCATAGTTCGCACGAACAATATTTTTTACTCCAAGCATTAATTTGGAGGCCACTTAGTGCTCCCATGCCTCATTTGACTCCGGTAAACTCTCTAACATAATTGAAGCTGAATGAAACCTTGAAGGGCTTAGAATCCCCTTCCAACGGTCTGCTCCATGTTCAAATTGACCCTGCAGTTTGCACGAATGATCCGTTTTACTTTGAATGGCCATTGGGTTCTCTCGAGCCCTATTTGACTCTGATCAACTCTTCGACCTAAGTGAAGATCAATTAAAGGTCAAAGGACTCTAAATTCCCTTTCCAATTGTTAATGCCATCGATTAATCGGCCTTATAGTTCACACGAAGGACCCGTTTTACTCTAAATATCCCTTGTCTAAAGACCATTGGGCGCTTTCGAGACCCATTTGATTTCAGTCAACTTCCAAAACTGAGAGTGTCTCAATGCATTATTAAATGGGTATGAATTCCCTTCTCAACGATCAAGGCCTTGCGCAATTCGAACTTATGGTTTGCATTTTATGTTCGTTTTTTCAAAAATGTCCATTTGAACTGCCTATAGGTACCCAAACCCCTGCCTCGGTAGGTTGTACTTTCCTTGCCTAATAAGGCACGTTCTATGCTAATAGGCAGTCTAGGGGCCATGATGATCGGCACCCCCTAACCATAAAAGTGCACTATATAAAGAGCCCATGACCTCACTCCTGGAGGAGGTCCCTTTCAGCAGTCAACAAACATTCTCTCAAATTTATGGAGTTCTCACCACAAAAAAAAACTATTTTTCAACATTCCCCCACCTCACTTTCCTACCACATTTAGTCACCTATATCATCCTATCATACCACTATTATACCACTACAAAAATAATCCTACATATCTCCTAAATTCAACATCAAAAGTCTTCAAGGAGATCCACCCTCATTTCTTTTCTAGTATATTCATTTAGTGTTATTATTCACTTTATTCTCGTTTTGTGATATCTTTTAGGTTTGTGTCATTATCTGGCTGAAAATAATATCCTCTTTTATTATTAGTATTTCACATAACTTATTTTCATAAAAATATGAAAAAGAAAAAAATAGGGTTTACTCTTAAATTCCAAAAGTATGACTTTCTCATTTTCTCACACCTCAACACTTGAACACATTTTTCTCTAAAGGACTCAAAGAGGAGTCTTAAATTTGGCTTTATGATTTGATACCCACTCCTACGATATACTACGTGGACTTTGATGTCCCTTAGGCTACATAGGCATCTCGGGCCAATCTCAAAATTCGAGTCCTCACTTTCCATTTTACGTATTTTATACTCTATTACATCTATTTTGTGAGTCTTGAACTCATATATATATATATATATATATATATATGTCCCGTCCGATATTCACATTCGCTATTTCATAGCGATTCATGATTCGTCTAATACTTATATTATATATTTATTATTATTTTCGGGAAAACTCTTATAGATGAGCCCACTCTATCCATTTCATGATGTGAGTCGAGTAATTCCCTTCTATTGTTATTTATATTACACACATGTACACACACATAATGCTTTGGAGGAAAGGAGAAGATCAACATAGCCTATGAGAGACTGATAGGGAGGAATGTGTGCCTAACATCTTCCCATTCTGTAACTTAGTTATCGAACCTTTGAATCACTTGGTTTCGTATGCATCAATATGACCTTGACGCCATTCTCTCAAGGAAACTACATTTTTTTACTTGTTTTGAGCAAAATAAGCTAGCGACTTCATTCCTTCTAATATCACCTGTTGACGGTGAAATTTTTATATCTGAGGAAGTCCATGAAGATATCGACATGAGTGGGGTAAATATGACCTCCATATCCTCGAATCCCCATACTCTCATGGTAAGGGGGGAAAGAGGGGGACCTTTTCCCCTTCCCGTCCCGATTTTGGGGCCGACCCAAATTGAATTTTTTTGGAACGGATGGCTATAAGGATCGATCGGTCTTAAAGTCGTCAACTCACACCTTCATTTCCTTCTCTCTCATAGTCTAGATACAACAATCTTTTCTTCTATAGTTTTCCTGAGATGTATCTCCCACATTCTGATTATCAAATTGTCCTTAATCGTATAGTAGAGTCTTTTATTTTTAGATTTGATAATTAATGTCTCTCAGTCCTAAATCGTTACGGTCTAGCCACTTTGCTATCTTGGAGGACCATCACTATTGATTGGGCCTTATTATAGGCAGTTGTTCCGTTTTGGTATCCCAAGGACTATGTTTTCTGCTTGCATTAAAGGAGATTTATACTACTTTTGAAGACTAAATTTTCATAATAGGTTATGGTATAGACTAACTGATAACGAAGCCTTATTTGGGCCAAGGAGGAATGTTCTCTCTCGTAGAACTATTAGAATTGGACCACCTCATGGTTAGTGAGTTCCATACTAAGGAAGGGATCGATCTCTCATTTTTCTACCCATGTACACTTATCCATTTTATGTAAACTAGAGGAGAGTGGGTTAATACTTCCCTTAGAGACCAACTATGGTAGCTCACCTATCTATGGGACCGTTCCCTTACATCCAATTTTGTGCCTTACATTTAACTTATTTTTATTTCCCTCAATGCAGGATGCATCAACATAGGAGAAGGAAAGAAAGGTCTGGGTCGACTGCATCCTGTTTCATCCTCTATTTCAATTGCATCACGTTGAACCTTTTTCTCCATATTTGGTAAGCATAATTTCCAACTTTTTGAGGAATGTTGTTCCTTTGTTCCTTCCGATTTTGCATGGCTTACTCGTCAGAATGTAAATGAATTTTATGTGAGGAGTACCTTATGTGGTTTTAGGATAAGTTCAGAGAGACCTAGTAGTTTTGAGGGAAACGGTACTCCATTGGCGGTTTGGGTTGATGATATCAGGATTAGAGGAAGTTAGAGGAAATGCTCTACTATAGGATTGGGGTGCAAATTTCTTCAGCCGCATTAGAGCTAACCAAATCAAAATAAGTGTTATCAGTTATTCTCATGACATGAGCATTTCCTTGGAATATGATTTTGGTTATTTTAATGAAAAATGAGTCCTCCCCCATGACTCAAACCTTTCTTTGTAACTCTATGACTCTAAAAATGGTGATATAGTAAACTAAAAGACGAGATAAATTAAAAGGATAAAGGTCCTATCCATGAAGGTGGTTATTTTATTGCTAAAACCCCTAAGGGTCACCTACGTAGCTCCATTATGTGGTGAAATTGACTTACTAATGTTATTGAGGAATTTCCTTTGATTTATTAGAGGATGATGTCATACACAGTTATTGTTTTGGGAGTAGTTAGTTTAATATTTTTCTTTTTCACATATAGTACTTCTTGAGATGATCTAAATTAGTTGAACTAACTAATTCTGTTGTATCGAGACCTATTAGGAGAGTTTCACCTCTTGATAAAGTTCTCTTCATAACATATGTAACTATTGAATTAGGATAAAATTTTCCTCAGGGATTCCATATGGGTTCTATGACCTCCGAATGCTCTAGCAATTCATCTGTTGCAACCCTGCATGTGGTAGCATGTCAGTAGTCATCATTCATCCAAAATTTTAACTCTCTATATCTTATTTTTACGCATTCAACTTCAGAAATTTGATTTCTTAAGTAACATTCTTAAGGAATAGATTTCCATGTTTATTGGTAACATTACTTCCATCCCATATACACGAGAGTATGGCATGGCTCCCAGAGGTGTTCTGAGAGTGTTTAGATATCCCCAAAGTGAATATGGAATTTGGTTAGCCCAATCTTGATATACTTCAATTGTCTTTCTTAGTATCACTTTTACATTTAAATATCTAACTCTACAACACCGTTAGTCTTTGGGTAGTATGAAGAAGACTTATGTCTATAAAATTTGTATTTTTTAATTATTTTTGTAACCTCTACCTCAAAATGCATTCCATTATTAGACATTGTCTCAAAAAATATGCCATATCTGCAGATGATATTCTTCCATTTGAATTGGTCCACTTTCTTGGCATTCAGGATAACTTATGATTTCACCTCGAACCATTTAGTGAAATAATCAATGGCTACCAAAATGAACTCATGAACGTTGAAGGCCTTAGGAGTTAACTTTTTGATGATGTCGATCCCCTAAGTGGAAAAAGGCCAAGGTGACATCATGTTGTATAATTATCTCAGAGGCATATATTGTAAGTTGGAAAATCGTTGGCATTTCTGACATCTTTGGAAATACTTGCTGCATCCACATTGAAGGGTTCTCCAATAATATCCTTGGATGGTGATTTTCCTTTCCTGTATGTGGCCATTCATGTGAGGGACACACTCTCCTTTGTGGGTTTCTTCCACCACTATTTACACTTCACTTTTGTTGATACATCGTAAATGAGTACCATCATTATGTATATGTATATGTATAAATGTTCAACACATATAATGAATTGAGAGGCCCACCGTCTGAGTGCTATCTTATCTTTCTTACTAGAACTAGAAAGATATTTGAACATTAAAGAAGATCTTTATATCTTGGTACCACAACCCTTCATATGTAATATCGGTCATGTAGATCTCGTATGTGAATTAAGGTCTCTCATGTTTGCATAAATCTTCTTTCACTCTATCCATTTCTTCAGGTATATCTATAATGGAGGTAACAGTATCTAAATCATAAGAAAATTATTCCAATCTCTCAACAGATAAAATAATTGAATCTCATAGAATATGGACGTTACTTCCTCTAAATACTTATGATAGTTAAATAAATTTTTCTCCTTGATTTTCTAATGTCCTAGGATCTGGAAGATAATAAGGGTTGACTCTCCACATACATCGATTCTTCGTATTCATTCGTTGCTGAAATGCAAGCTTCATACCCAGCAATGTTGTTAGCATAGTCAAAATTCAACTTGATGGCTATAAGTTGATACCTCCCATTTAGTGAAACCAACACCATTCTAATGCCAAATCCTTTCTTATTAGCTTCAATCACCATAATTTCTTTATATGGGAAGTGAGAAACAATCTCATCTTGTTCTTACAAGGGGAACTTGACCCAATAATCTACAATGGCTTGCTCTTTGATCTACTTTTGATGTACATACTCATTGTCAAATTCTGTAAGCAAGAATAGCCATTTAGCCATCCGTCTTGTTTTAGCAGGTTTTTTAAGTAAGCATTTCAAGGGATCCATTCGAGATATCAACTTGATTTCAAAAGAAACCTTGTAGTGTCTCATATTCAATGTTGCCCGAATTAAAGACAAACATGATTTTTCTAAAGTTGTGCATTGTTCTTCATAGATATTGAGCTTTTAATTGGCGTATTATAGGGCCTGCACTTTTTGGTGATTTCTAAGTGTATTCATTTACTCATTTATGCCCTCATAGGTAGGTATCTTATTTTGATTTTCCAAAAGACTTTGGGTTCTTAATTTAAATTTCTGAAATGCTTCATCAACATTGAAGACTTTCAAGTTGGTTTTATCATCCTCATATCACATATATCGCCTTTTAGATAAAATGTGTATTAGAGACTCCCTTCACTCATGTCACTTGTTTTTAAAAAACTTTTTAACACATATGGGTAAAAAAAAATTGTGTGTAAAACTTATAGTTTTGCTATCTTGATCTTGCTTCGAACAAATCTTCGAAAAATAAAAAAATAAGCAAATTTGAGAAAATAGTTTAATATTCACCGTAGCAAAGCTCTACCTTCGTTAAAGTGAAAATTGTAGTGTTGTTTGGACAAAATCTCTAGAATTAAGTGCATGTAACATTCTCACTGAAGCACCGCCACATCGAGGACTCTTGCTATAACGATCCTTCTTCCCTGGTCATTGGGCTCATTTGAGAGTTTCATTAGAAATATCTAGGCATTATTGTGACTTGTATTATCTCCGTAGGTTCGTGCTAGGGAGGATTTTCCTCACTGCAGCGATAGCTCTTATGACACGTAAAGGTGCACGAATATGGTTAAAAGTTGAGGTTCATCTAGATTTGTGTGCGAAAAGTCACGTTTTGAGTACTAATTTGACATGGTTGCCCCAAATAACTCTCTCACACATGCTTTGTGTAAGATATGTGACCTTTTAGGTTGCATTGGTATTGGGGTAATGCACTTGGATAGTTTTATCTACTTATGGCATCAATGTGCTTCATTTTAAAAAAATATCTCTCCATCATTTCAAGAGAAAAATGCCAAGAGTGCTTTGTGTGTATTTTCATGTTCTTCATTTCTAAGAAGATAATAACACACTTGTGAAAAAACAGAACCCATTTTCTGAATCTATTTCATCTTTTTCTCTTCTTACCTTCCTGACATTTAATCACCTCCCTTTCTTGAGGTTGATTAATATCAAAGAATATGAAAATTTTATAAAGAACTCATTCATTTTTTCCATACACTTTGGGTCTTTCTCCCAATAAGATTATTGTGATACTTGAGGTTCTTTTTCCGACTTCAAATCACTTGTGAACTCCCAACTTTGAAGATGAAGTCTTGTGCAACATTATTGACTGTGTCAAGACATAAGATATGTTGAGAACATCTATTAGCATATAGGGATCTCTGTCTTGATCCAAATTGGTGGGAAAAGTTTGAGGTATGAGTTATCATGGAAGGATTGTTAGCTGTTAGTCCCTCTGTAAGTCTTTACCAATTTTTTTAGTGATATTGTTGTAATGAACCGAGGTTTTCCCCATTAATGGTTTTTTTCCCTCGTACATATTATGTTGTGACCCCATTTTCTTTTTTAGCATCTTTTATCATCCAGAAGCTTAAATAAGATTAAACATGATTTGGTTGTAGAAAATTTAGTGAATATTTGAACATAGACTTTTAGGTGTACTCAAAATAATTTTTGGTGGATCTTCATTTCGGTACGCAATACGCACTCTCAACTAGTATCAGAGTTTGGTCCTATGTGGTTAAGGTTAAAAAATTGAGAGATAGATCGTGCATTTTTGTGTTAATATGTACTATAGTGTCATGTTTAGGGGAATGGAAATTTTGAGGACAGTTATCAACCTACCTATATTTTTGACTTTTTTGATGGTATTTCATCAAGTGATAAAGAGTTGTGTCAATCTGCATGTATTGATGATAAATGTTCTTCTAAGATTGATACTTTGCCTTCTTCCAGTTATTGTAGTGATGATTTTATTGATGAAGAAGATAGTGACCATGAACATGCTAATGATAAACTATTTTATAAGAATTCTAGACTAAAAGATTGTTGAAAACTTCCATTAAAATTAATCAATATGAAAAAGAAAATGCCTCTTTCAAAATGGAAGGGTCCCTTTTGAGCAATGTTGAATCTCAATGGTCATCTCCTATTGGGAGTCTCCTTTTATGGGTAATGCGAACCAATATTTTCAAAAAAAGGTTAAAAGTTTTGTAATATGAGATGGAAGAATTAAAAGTTATAATGACTCTTTAAATAAGAAAATAACCTCTCTTGAAAATTAGTTAATCTCGGCTAAAGATGTAAAGGGTACCATTGATCCCAAAACAGTGGGAAAATTACCTTTTAACTATACTACATCTTTTTTTGATAAACATTTTATTGGTTTTGAAAAATATCATGTTCAATCTAAATATGATAATAAAACCATTTATGTGAAAGATTCTCAAAAGACTTATGTGACTGTAGAGTCTTCATCAGCTCTTGAGATGAAATTTGTTTCAAAGCCTTGAAAGAAACCTGATCATTGGATGCGAAAGATTTTTCCTATGGGCTTAGAAAAAATTGAAAGGTCACTAGGAAACCTCACTTGGATGAAGTTTCTACCTTGAGACGTGATTTTAATTCCATTTTTAAAAAATCTAAAATTATTTTGTCAACAATTGAGAAAATTTCACAATTTAAACATAATGACAATAATGCAAAAGATTTAGGGGAAAATGTCAAGACTGAAGTGGGTTGGACTAAGAAATAAAAATATATTATTATTATTCACACTACCTTTGTTTCCTAAAATGATTCACAATGGTATTTTCATAGTGGGTGATCTAGGAATATGATAAAAAATAAAGCATTGTTCTACAAACTTTTTAAGAAAGAATCTGGTTCGATCACTTTTGGACATTGGAACAAATCTAACATCATAGGAAAGGGTACCATAGATATTTATTGTTTTCCAAGGATATATAATGTTCTTTAAATTGATGGGTTGAAGGAAAACTTTCTTAGCATAAGAAAAATGTGGGATGATCGTCACAATATGCTTTTTACCAATAAATATTGTCAAGTCCTTAATTCTCAAGGTAAATAAATTATGAAGGGAACTAGAACCATGAAGAATTGTTACATAACCAATGTATCTCCTAATATGGTTTGCAATAGTTCTAATTAATATGTGGGGGATCTTTGGCATTAGAGGTTAGGTCATATGAACTATAGAGATTTGAGTAGACTTCCTAGGAATGGAATTATCCCAGATTTATCTAATTCGGAATCAACTTCTTCTCGTGTGTGTGGTATGTGCCAAATGGGAAAATAAATTCACAATCCATATTGGAAGTTGAGTGTTATTATACCATTAATGTGCTAGAACTTTTACACATAAACCTTATAGGTCCAATGCGTAAGGAGAGCATACGTGGTAGACATTATGTTCTTGTGATTGTAGATAATTTTTATATATTCAGTTTTGTAGAATTTTTACGTAGCAATTTCGATGCTAAGGACGTTTTTTATTCCCAATTGAAAACAACTTTAAAATAAAAAATAACGCATTATTGTTAGAATTCGTAGTGATCACAGAAGGGAATTTGAAAGAACAGGTGTACGGGAGTTATGTACTAAAGTTGGAATATACCATTAATTTTCATTTCCTGAAATACCTCAACAAAATGGGATTGTTGAAAGGAAAAATTGAATTATCCAAGAAATGTCTAGGTCCATGTTTATTGACAAGAATGTTCCTAAAATATTTTGGACGAATGCTTTTTATACGTCTTGTCACATCGCCAATCGAGTCTATAGGAGGTATGGTACCAACAAAAACCCTTATGAGATTTGGAAAGGAAATAAACCCACACTAAATCACTTTAGAGTCTTTGGAAGCAGGTTTTATGTACTAAAGGGTAGATAATACATGACTAAGATTGACTCTAAAAATTAAATAGGCATTTTTCTTGGTGATTCCACTAATAGTCGTGCATATCATTTTTACAATTGTATTTCTCAAAAAATTAGTGTTGGTTTTAGATTTCTCACTTGATTGTGAAGAGGTGGATCCTCCACCTAATGAGGTTGTGAATGTACGAGACACACCTCCTTGGGTTATGTAAGACTATGATGTTACCAAAATCATTGGTAGTTCAAATATTGGAGTAAACACTAGCTCATAACTCCACAGATAAGTTAAGTTTGTTTGTTACACTTCCACAACTGAACCCAAGAATGTGAAGGATGCCTTGTTGGATGAATATTGGGTCAATACTAAGAATTAGACTAATTTGATAAGAAAAAAGTCTCAACTATTGTCCCCTTGCCAAAATATATTCATGCTATCCATAATAAGTGGGTCTGCAAAAACAAGTGTGATGAATATGTGACGTTTTAAGGAACAAGGTAAGACTAGTGTCTAAAAGTTATACATAAGTTGAAGGTGTGGACTTTTATGAGTATTTTTCCACCCCCACTGGGTCAGAGTCAGTTCGTTTAGTCTTATCCATATTATGTGCCTTATATTTCAATCTCCACCAAAAGGATGTGAAGAGTGCCCTTCTTAATTACAATCTTCAATAGGAAGCCTTTGCGTCACAACCTAAGGGCTCTGAGCATTGCAAAATCCCAACACATGTTTTTCCCGTCAAAAAAGATGTGTATGGGGATTGGTATAAAGAATTACTTCATATTTTGTGGGGAAAGGTGTAAAAAGAGGAAATGTCAACAAGACCATATTTTTTAGATCTTATAGGAAAGATATTGTGGTTTCCCAAGTGTATGTTGATGACAATTTTTTTGAACCTACAAATGAATAGCATGCTAGGGTCTTTTCTTTGATTATGAAAAAATAATTTGAGATGAGCATGGTTAGGGAACTCAATTTATTTCTTGGTATCCAAGTCTGACAAATAGGTGGTGGAATTTTTATTTCACAATATAAATATGCAAAGGAACCTGTAATGAAATTTTACCTTGACTATTCTAAGCCTAAATGTACCCCTGTGGGTGTTTTCGTTAAGCTTGGAAAGGATGTCGATAGATAAGATATTATTGATACACTTTATCGTATCATGATAGGTAGTTTGTCTCACGTCTAGCCCTACTAACATCTCCTTTAGTGTAGGAGTTTGTTCTCGCTACCAATCTTGTCCTAAGGTGTCCCATTTGAAAGCCGTTACGCATGATCAAATATGTTTGTAGGACTATGGACTTTAGTATTTGGTATCCTAGGAATACCAGTACATCCTTGTCAGCTGATTCAGATGCCGATTGAGCTGGTGATGTTGATGGGAGGAGGAGTACATCGAGAAGGTGATTCCATCTTTTATGTTCTTTTGTCTTTTGTCATTCCAATAAACAAAATTGTATTTCACATTCCACGGTCGAAGCGGAGTATATTGCGATGGGAAGTTGTTGCGCTAAATTCTTATGGATAAAGAAAAATGTTGGAAGATTATAGTATTAATAAAGATTACATGATTATATATCATAACAATACTAATTCTATATATATATATATATATATATATATATATATCCAAAAACCTCATTTAACATTATAAGACTAAGCATATATACATAAAATATCATTTACTTACAGAACTTGTTGAAGAAAAAGTTGTATCTTTAATCTATGTTTCTACCAATCTTTAATTAGCAGATATTTTAAATAAACCTCCTGATTCGACTAGATTTGAGTTTCTTAGATCATCTTTTGGTATTTTCATCATTGATTGAATGGTTTGATAACATGTCTAGGAATTGTTCTTCTTTTATTTTTTGCATTTTCTTTATACTATGCCATGTTTTTAAATAAGAGTTAGTTGTATTCTTTACCATAAAAAGATTTGCTAAGTATAATCATTTATATGTTATTTAGATGATATAATCCTTGACATATTTTTGTATATCAGATGGTCATTTTTTTAATCACCTTTTCCTTTTGTTTTGATAAAAGTGATTTTGTGCATCATAAGAAAAGTTTCTATTTTCTTTTAAAGTCTTACAAATTTTGTGACATTTCTTATTGGGAACACATGCTCATATTTTAATGCCCCTTACACCTCACTACACATTGTATATATGCCACTTTATGAGGAATGACAAAACTGTACAATCTTTTACATATGGTTCAAAGATTCGAATATTTGTGAGAGAGAGTCCATTATCCTCCAATGTGTATGTGTGAGAATTATTCATGACTTGAAGTACTTGAAAAGGTTAGATTCTATATCAAAAATCATGATGTGGGTAAGGCTAATACTTTTATTGGATGATGCTACCTTTGAAAATTGGAAATAACATCTCATCTTAGTAATGAACGAGTAAAAGCTTCCACATGCAAAAACAATTTTAAACAACGCAATGTTTCAAAGATATCTATCCATAAAAAAATTGATTAAAATCAAGGATATGACACTAAAGGTTTTAAAAAAATGGCTCATTAAGGATGACAAAAATTTTTGTTGAAAATCTCTTAAAATTTGTTGGAGATTTTCACTACTGTTGAAGCTTTGAGTCATTTTCTCCTGAATTATTATTCTTAAGTGAACTCAAGCTTGGTTTTATTCTTTCAATGAATTTATTTTTTTCACATACGAGATATGATCTTATGTTCTTGGTTGATAAAATTCATCATGTTATTAGCCTTCGAGATAATCTTTTCTTGGTTATGAACACTTGTCATACATCTCACAAAATTTGGTAAGTAGGAAATTTTGATTTATATTATCCTTTTCCAAATTTATATTATAGCTTTAATAAAATAGTATTATAGGTTGTAATATCATATAATTCCTTTTAACTCACCAAAGTTACTTATTTATATAATCTACAAACTAATTTATCTCCACCGAGTTAATCCTAATGTATACGAACAATTACCCACTATACCTATTGTATCTATTCCTCCCAAATGCATTTATCTATTCGTATTCTCCCATATGCAATTTTATCTCTCCAATATTTACATCCATTTCCTTTTCTATTCAAAAGCTTATATCTTCCACCTTTTTCCACCCTATATTCCCTTTATTTAAAAAGATTAGATCAAATCTTTAGGCATATCACTCAAAAAAATCTCTTATACACAAGAAAAGAAACAATTTGATCTCCTCAGCCTTAGTTACCTATTCACATTACCGTTAATGTCCCAAGTAATGAGAACATTCTCCGCAAATCTCAACCATAAGAAAAGCATCAGTGATAAATTATTTTAAGAGAAGGAGGGGGAGGTTTATTCTTGGCTGAACATTCATTTTCATGTTCCTCCGCATGGAGCGCATAATTTCTCTCAGCAGTTGAGAACCTCCTTTTAAAACCCTAACAATTTTCATAAGCTGATATTTTTTTTTAGTTTTGAAGATGAGTTGTCTTGGTTTAATGCAGAGCTTCTCTAGGTTTGGTAGGTCGCTTACCGATTTTTGGCTTCCTGTGAGTTTCCACACTCAATTATTTTTCATTTATCTGGTACAATGTAACTATGGGTGACTATTGTGTCGATCAAGCCCGTAAAAGTAGCTGACCAAGCCCAAGTGAGTTAATCAGGTTTTCGGCCCAAATTGTGAGCCTTAGTTAAGCAGTCACATTTAATTATATTACCGAGTCAACCCCCAAAAATCTTGTTGAGATATTCAAGGGATACATGCTCAATGTGTTAGTTACCAACACTTTTAATTAATTGAATATATATTATACCCCTGGCCCGGGGCATAGGTGCATGTAGCAGAATAAAACCATCTCAAGAGTTACTTAATACTACAAGTAGACCTCTCCGTGGACGTAGGCAATTTTCCGAACCATGTAAATTATTATGTTATGATTGTGATTATTGTTGTTCTTATATTTTTGGTGATTGTTTTCTTTCATTATTGTTTTATGTTGTGATTTTTGTCACCACAATTGGTGCTGTCTATGGAAACCGATTGTAATTCCTACGAAAACCGTCATCAATAAGAACTAACGATGTCGTATCACAACATTAATGTCCCTCAAGCAAATGACATTCAGCAGCAGCCTAACCCTCTAAGGGTAAGGTCTGAGATTCATCATTCAAACCCAAGACTTCATGAGGAGAGGTAAGTCTCCGAAGGAATTCGGGGCTCCACATAGATCTCTAGATTGATAGACGCCTATGAATCTAGACTCCAAGATAAGGAGGAGGGTACTCGCCAATAGCAAGATGAAAATGCTCGCCTCATGAGGCAACTGGAAATGATGGAGACAGAACTCCATCGAAGCACAAGGAGACGCCAAAACTGGACTCCTAGCCCTCAAGAGAGTAAGTCTCACAGCTGAGTAAGGAGACCAAGGCATGGGTTTGAAAGAACTGAGAAGCACTGGTCAAATGATGACCATTCTGAACGATTGCAACAATCTTGCCATTACAAAAGTCATGGTCAATAGAACGATGACATACGAAGTTTGGTCCGGAGGGAGATGGACCAGCACCAGCTCATCGCGGTACCTGATCTACGAGAGAGATAGGCATGTGAGCTCTAAAAACCAAGATGAAGTCCACTTTTTCAAGGGAAGTAGAAGATATGAGGCCCCAAAGAAGTTCAAGATTCCCAGGTTAAAGATTTACGATGGGAATACTGGCCCCATTGACCATGTCAGGCAACACCGACAAGATAGGACTCTATGGAGTCATAATGATGCACTGATGTGTCTAATATTCCCTTCAATATTGCACGATGTGTCCCAAAATTGGTTTAAGAAGATACCTCATAGGTCCATCCAAAATTTCAAATCTTGGGTTGAGCAATTTATAGCTCACTTCATAACAAGCAACTCCCACCCAAAGATGATGGATGCATTATTTACTATGAAGAAGAAGTTGAACTAGAACCTCAGAGAGTACGTGAAGAGGTATTAGGAAGTATTTAATAAAAGTGAGGATTGATCGGAGAAGGTCTTCGTAGCATCCTTCAAAATTGGTTTGTCGAGCTCCTCCTTCCTGCACCAGTCCTTAACTAAGAAGAAGGCTATATTCATCCATGACATGATGGCTCGTATTGAGAAGTACGCCAAAGTCCAGGATGTGACCCATCTTAATGCAAGGGGTAATGGTCACACGCAAGCTAGTAAATAAGTAAAGAAGAATGAACCTCGAAAGAAAAGTAACAAGAACATGTGACTCCAATAATATAAACAAAAATGACGCCTCGAAGGCATTTTAGGCCGTGAATATTATCTTCAAGGAGCTAATATTCAAGATTCTTGCTAAGATCGTAGATGAGCCATTTATTAAGTGTCCAAGGAATATGGGAGGAGACCCCTCCAAGTGGAATAACGCACTAAGGTGATCCTTTCACAAGGTGGGCGTCCACAAAACTGACCATTGTAAAGCCCTCAAATCTTAACTCGAGGAGTTGGCCCAAGACAATCATCTTAATGAGTTCGTGGAAAAGATGCCAGAGAAAGTAGAAGTGACTGGCGAGCAAAGGCCTGATAACGTCCTCAAGGAGGATATTAGCCACGAGTTCGCAGTGATATATGGGTCGTTAGACCTCAATCAAATTCAAGGAAATACAACTCAAATGGAAGTAAAGAAACTTACGGTAGTCATGCAGGCCTTTGAAATTGACCCAACTAAAAATCAGGTTGGAAAGCATATCACACTTAGGATAGCCAATTGGGACGTCGATAGGTTGCTCGTCGACCAAGGTAGCTCGTTCAAAGTGATGTACCTAGAGTTGTTCAAAAAGTTAAAACTAGACGTAGCTGACCTCAAGGAAGCCACAATTCCATTGGTAGGCTTCACTGGAAAGATTACAGTTCCTCTAAGGAAGATTTTCCTGCCGGTTAGGTCAGGAAACATTTTAAAAATCCTCGAGTTTCTAGTAATTAACATTGAATCTCCATACCACACCATCCTCGGTAGGGGGTGGCTCCATGTAATGAATGTCGTACCCTCAACGTACCATCAAAAGCTGAAGTGTATAACAGAACAGTGAGTGGTCGAGATACATGGCGAATGAGATATTTCCATAAAATGTTTCATCATGACCATTCGCCCCAAGCAGGAAAGGAAAAATGATGAATCAAAAAGCCAGGAAGAAGCCCAGGAGGGGTTGATACCCTCCAAATAGAAGTTAAAGTATGGTCGATAAGGAGTGGAGGAGACCAGGTTCCATCCTTTTAAGAGGGTCGTTAAAGACTTGGAAGAAGTCGCTACTGGAAGTAGCTCGACTGTGAATTTTTTTTTGATTGGTACATCTTTGACCGATCGCAAGAAGAAAGAATTAGTCACCCCCTAAAGAAATTTGAATTTTTTTGAATGGGAACCCTACGAGCTGCCTGCAATTGATCCCAACATTGCTTGCCAATGATTGCATGTTGACCCAACCTTCAAGCCATTCACATAAAAGGCTAATTGAACAACCCCAAAAAAATCTAAAGTAGAAAGAGGTCGAAAAGCTACTGAATTCAGGTTTCTTACGGGAGGTTCAGTTCCCAAAATAGTTATCCAATATAGTAGTAGTTTCAAGGAGAAATGGAAAATGGAGAGTTTTTATCGAGTTCATCGACCTCAACTGTGCCATCCCAAAGACAGTTCCCCCTTCTAAAGATTGATCAACTTGTCGATGCTACAGAAGCTCATGAGAGAATAAGCTTACCACCAAATCCCCCTTCATGTGCCGGATCAGGATAAGACCTCCTTTGTAACCACTATTGGTTTGTATTGTTATAAAGTTATGCCGTTTGGCCTTAAGAATGCTGGAGTAACTTATCAATGGCTAATTACAAAGATGTTTAAAGAGCAAATGGGGGATACTATATAAGTTTACATCGATGACATGCTCGTCAAGAGAAAGCTTAAGGACGATAACCTCTCTGACCTGGTGAGGACTTTCGATATCCTCAGGAAATATTGAATGAAACTTAATGCAAGTAAGTGTTCTTTTAGTGTTCAGTCAGAAAAACTCCTTGTATACTTGGTCCGAAAGAGAGGGGTAGAGGCAAACCCCGACTAGAATGACACCATCAATAAATTTCAACACCCTTAAACAGTAAGAGATGTATAGAAGCTCACTGGAATCCTCATCGCGCTCAACTGGTTGATTTTAAAATTCTCAGAATGATGTCAACCCTTCTTTTAGTTGTTGAAAAGAAATAAGGGCTTAACATGGGACGAGAACTGCTCCCGAGCCTTAGAATAACTCAAGACCCATCTCGATAGGCCGCCTTTGCTCATGATTACAGGAGAGGGCAATACTTTATAATTGTACCTCACTGTGTTAGACCATGTTGTGAGCTACGCCTTGGTATGGAAAAGAGAGGGAGGCCATCATCCATTCTACGATGCATGTAATACTCTTTTAGAAGTGGAGCAGTGGTACCTGCCATTAGATAAGCTATCCTACGCATTGGTGATAGCCTCAAGGAAACTGAAGCATTATTTTTAGTCCCACTCTATCTTCGTTGTTACTTCACACCCTCTAAAGATTGTTTCGAGAAAGAAAACCACGTTGGCCGACTATCGAAGTGACAAGTTGAGCTCAAAAGATTTTATATTCAATTTCAACTAAGAACAATCATCAAGGGGAAGATCTTAGCTAATTTCATCACTGAGTTCACAAGATAATAGCATGCCGATCATCCAAAAACCAGTCGACCAATGGAGGGCTTACAGGAATTGAGCATTTGGACCTTATACGTTGATAGAACCTCCGAATTAAGGAGGCAGGAGTAGGTATCGTATTAGTAACTCCCAAAAACACAATGCTCAAGAAGGGCATCATACTAGGATTTTAAGCCTCCAATAATGAGGAAAAATATGAGGCACAGATCACGGGATTACGCAAAGCACAATTGCTAGGGGCAATGCACTTACAAGTCTTCGGCGACTCTGAGTTGGTATCCAACTAGATAAACAGTGATTTTATTGCAAATAATGAATGGATGGCATCTTATCTCGATGTTGTGAAAGGAGTAATATCCACCTTTGATCAAGTGGATGTTTAGCCGTTACCCAGAGGAAAGAATAACCATGTAAATGCCCTCGAATATCTAAGTTCAGCAATAGACTCTAACTTGGAAGAATAATCCAAATAGATTTCCTTGCGTAGACTAACATCGATTAAACTACTGATTAGCTGAATCTCGAGAAAATTCTCCACATAAAAAAGACTCCGAGATGGATGGAACCCATCGCAGACTACTTATGAAGTGATATACTACCAAGTCACAAGAGGTCAGATCATCAGATAAGAGTCAAAGCTTCTCGCTTTCAGTTACCTCCTGATGGGAAGTTTCATAAGAGATCCTTCATCGGCCCCTACTCCAGTGCATTCATTCACAAGACGTCAAGTAAGTTATGCACGAACTTCATGAGGGAATTTGTATAAGTCATGCAAGAGGAAGGTCGCTAGCCTTTCGAGCAATGAAGTAAGGGTATTAGTGGCCATACATGCAGAATGATTATGGAGTCTACATTTGGAAGTGAAAAAAATGCCAAAAATGCTCACCCATGGTCCACGAGGCCGTCAATGACATAAAGTCATTAACTACCTGAGGCCCTTCACCCAGTGGGGTTTGGACATCATAGTTTCTCTGCCTACTGTGATAGGCAATCGAAAGTATCTGTTGGTCTCCATAGACTACTTCACTAAGTGGATAGAGACATAACCACTAGAGAACATCAAGGACGCAGATATGATGAGGTTTATATGGAGAAACATCATTACCCGCTTCTGTATACCCATGATGATCATTAATGATAATGGGACCTAGTTCAAGAGTGGACCCTTACAAAGTTTTTGCAACGATCATGGAATTAGGCATTACTTCACCTTTGTAGCATATCCCCAGAGCAATGGTCAAGTTGAGGCTTCCAACATGACAATGATCAATGGACTAAAGAAGCTCCTGGAACAGTCCAAAGGATCTTGGGTAACCTATCGCAGCACCCCAAGGGGAGAAAATGGGGAAACACCCTTTCCACTCACATATGGGATGGAACCAGTTATCCCACTAGAAGTTGGTCTCCCTACCATGAGGTCTATGTTGGTCGACCAAGGCCACAATGATGAAGCATTGCTCATTATAATTAACTTAGCTGATGAACGATGATAATTGACTCTAGTTAAATTGGCATCCTACCAGCAACAACTAGCCATATAGTACAACCAAAAAGTCATTCCAAGGAAATTTCAAGTTGAAGACTATGTCCTGAGCAAAGTACTTGGCAGTGCTGTGAAACCATCAGATGGAAAATGGGGACCAAACTGGGAAGGACCTTTTAAGGTAGTGAGGGATGACTTAGAAGGAGCCTATCACTTGAAAATGCTAGAGGGGAGGGAGATACCAAGGGCTTGGAATGCGAACCTGAAGAAATTGTACTTCTAGATTTCTCTATCCATGCACTATTAGTTTAGGAAAAAAATTATTTTACAAACTAATGTTTCTCTTTGTTTATGACTTCGATTAATAAAACTTGATTAACGTTGGCATTCTACATGTATTGGTTGTCTCAAATGTATTTTATTATATGCGCCCTTTCCAATTTACAGTCTCCACTATTCTTATGAGTATAATAGAATTCTCGAATTACAGTAAGTTGGCTAACTTACTTTATTTAAAGGATCTTTTGAACCAGCCTCTTATGATTGCAACACAGTGGTTAGGACTATCCTAGATCAACTTGTTCAAATCATAATTAGCAGGGTCAATAGGTGATAACCCTCATCAGGCCTTATTCCAAAACACAATTGTCCTCTTAGGTTGCTCCGATAACAATAAAGACCTAAAGGGGATCATTAGGCAATACGACTAACTCAGGTTGGTCGCCAACGTATTTTGGCTCCAAAATCCTGCTCGGGTGGATTGCCAATTAATAATGTGTATTCTTTCCATCACCCTACTTAGGCCTAAGGTAGTGCGATGACTCGACCTAAAAGGTAAAGTGGGTGGAATGGTATGGCTAAGGCATACTGGACTGTGGGAATGCTCAATTGAAATTAAACTCTAAATGAAATTTAATCGGTCGAAGTTCCCAAATTAACTTGAGTTTATTAGTAAGTCAAAAGCAAGCAGCACATGCTTAGTCGGTCTATGCCCAAAACAAAAATATTTTATTTCTTACTAAGAATTATATAGTTACATGTACAACAGTAATGACATAAATCAATCCTAAGAGGATCTAGGTCACTAAGCAAGTTAGTACTCTACTCGATCTCTCCGACCATCATCAGGGTGAGGGGAAAAACTCTCCACGGCCTCCTCCCAGCGTGGTTCTAGCAGCTGCCTTGGAATAGCATCTATAGGGATCCAATGGTCATCCTTTTGAAAGGGATTTGACTCTAAGATTGGGGGATTGATCTCATGCATGTACCACAAGGGAGAGTTTTTGGGAAACATCAACTCCCTGAGGACACTTAGCCACGCTCTAATAAAGACCAGCTCCTCCACTTCTTTCAGCTTTATGGGGGCATTTATCCATCCTTGATCGTAGCCATCAGCCCAACCCTACAGAGGACCCTTTCAAAATAAGTGTCGTAGACTTGTGACGTCTATTTGTAGTCCATCGACGATTACGTTTGCTTACTGAACGTCCACCTTCATCTCAAAAATCTCCTTTTGGGAAATATCGTCATCTCTCATAGATCGTTGCATGGATGACAACGAGGAACCTTGGATAGCTCAGGGAGAGTTGCTTGAAGCATTTTCCTTAAGGCGCGCAATCTCTCTCCTTAAGGCATCATTTTCTTGCTGCACCACCTCCTCAGCCTGATTGATCTCGAATTCATCAAAGAGCTTAGCCTTCAGAGCATCCATCTCTTCTTGAATGGAGGCACCAATATCCTCCATATATCATTGATTCTGGCAATTACTCCGGACTGATCTTTGTAATCCTTGTTCCTTGCCTTAAAGGATTTGCAAATCTTGATAAAATCTCAACGAGCTTGGTCGCTTACATTTGAACTAAGGATTTTTCCTAGTCAAGAGGTGGGAGGAATTTAATCATCAATATAGACAAACTACAAGACATCGAACACACAAAACCCATATATATATCAATGAATATAAAAATAAAATTTCTCTATTCCATTAAAAAATGGCATAGGCCAGATACAGGTACATCGAATGACAAGAGGAAAGAACAAGAAAAGAAACAAGTGAAAGAAAAATCTTAGAAGTCTATTTAGAAGCATCAACCTACTCGGTGGAGGTTGGATCCTTCCCCTTATTAGTGACAGCATTGGTCATCTCAGCCCCTAGGACACCTCCTTCGACTAGGGAAATATTCACTCCCTAATCACCAACAGGGACACCAGTAGTAGGAGAAAAAGGTTCCACGACAGTTGAGCGATAGGGGCATTTTCATTTATAATGGGTTTAGTGCCAGGATGGTGTTAGGCCAAAAGTTGGGACTTAGGAGTAACTCCAGCAGTAACCAAGGCTCAATCCTAGACTTTCTTGAAGTTTACTCGACTGATGTAATCGTTCTGGGTGCCAGCATCTTCGTATGCTGCCTCCCAGCCCCCATTATAGCCGCTCTCTCTAACGAAAGATGCCTCTGACTCCATCTTCTTCACTTTCTCATCCAACTCTTTATTTTGATCCACGAGCACCTTATTTTCCTCTATGGAGGCCAACTTAGCTACCACGACTACCTCGTAAGACTCACGAAGTTCCTTCAGTTCCTTATTATCTTCATCCCTCTCATTAGAAAAAGAAGCCTCAGACTTCATAAGAGCCTTCTCGGAGAACTTTCTGGCCTCGTGGGCAGACTTCAGGCTCTACTCAAGCTTAGAGTTCCTCCTCGCAAGATCATTTCGGTTGCGCCTAAGGACAGTAAAGTCGAACACAAACTAAAGGAAGAGACATGTGATAGTGAAAAAAGCGCAAAGAAATTACAAGTCAAAGAAATATAGAAAAGGTGAAGTGGCCTTACAAAAATAAGCCCTTGATCTGCTTTCAAGGCTAGCTGGTTAGGGCCCATATTTGAAGACCACTCACGGTCCACCTTGAGAATAATTAGAGCAAGATTAGGGGATAGAGCCACAGAGGCACCTATACACACCACATTATAGGATCCCCTAAGTCTCTCCTTAGACCCCTAACACTTCCCCTTTCCACCGCAAACCTAGGTCACACTGTGAGTACCGATCTAGAGGCCATCGGGCTGCCTCATTTGACTCTGGTCACCTCTATAGTCAGAGAAAAAGATCTTTGAATCTTTTCAGAGTTACGAATACCCTTTCCAATGGTTCACCCCATGCATGAATCAACATAACAGTTAGGACAAAAGGACCATTTCACTACCGAAAATTGATTTAGAGGCCATCGGGCGCCCCGGGGCCCTGAGTTTACCCCAATGAACTTCACCATCAGAGCAAAAGATCTTTGAGTATTTGAAGGGCACTAAAACACCTTTCTAGCGGTCTACCCCATGCACGAAATAGCATAGCCATTCGGACGAACGATCAGTTTCCGCTAAAAATCGATCTGGAGGCCATTGGGCGCTCCCGAACTATGTTTCACGAAAGTCAACTCTTTATATCGAATGATACCGAATGAATATCTTAAGGTAACTAAATACCCTTTCTAACTATCCGCCCCGTGTGTGATTCTAACTTACGGTACGGATGAACAATCCGTTTTACTCTAAGACATCACCGAACACTTTCGAGCCCCTATTGACCAATGTTAACTTTTTGAACCGAGTGAAACTCTTTGGAATGTACAAGTAAACCTCTTAAACTTTCCAACGGTCTGCCCCGTGCATGATTCTGACTTACCATACGGACGAAAGATCCATTTATGTCGAATAATATCCCGTCCAAATGACCGACGTTCATTTCCGAGCCACATTTTACCCAAATTCAACTCCCGAACCAGGATCGATCCAAAGGACTCTCAAAGGTATCTGAAGTACGTTTCTAAAACTATGCCCCGTGCATGATTCGGATAAATGATTTGTGCACTACAGTCATTTTTATAGAAAAGTTCTCACGAGACTGCCAATTGATAGGTCCTAAACCCTACCTATCGGCACAGAGTGTCAAGGGTTACCTATCGATAGTCACACCCTGGGGTAGGTCAATCGGCACCCCCCTTTTTCCCTATAAATAGGGTCCATGACCTCACTCCAAGAGGAAGAGGAGATCCATCAGCATCAGTGATCTTAGCAACATTGTCTCGAAATCAACGAAGTTCAATATGAGAAATTCCATTCAAGCCTAAATACCCATCTTTTTCACACACAATTTGGAAAATATCGTTCTCTCTTATCAATATTAATCAACATTCAAAGGAGTTCATCCAATATCCAAGCTGAAGCTCCATGGAAGGTCCAATTCCTTCTCCCACCCTGTTAATGTCTTGTTTTTGCATAAGTTACATTAGATTCATAATCTAGTTTCACTTTAGTGGTTACATATTAACATCTATGCTAATATTAGTATATTTCACATACTTTATTTTCCATAAAAAAATAAAAACCAAATAAAATAGGGTTACACTTGTAAATTCCGAACGGAATTATCCATCCCTCTTTTTCCAAAAATAAAAACACATTTTATACACGTACACACATAATAAAATTTCGTTCGAATCTATGGGATAAACCCCATCCCTATTCTACATTCGAACTACGTGGACTTTGATGCCTTTATCCTGGATTAAAATACGGGAATCAAGTCCAATTTTTCATTTTTCCAAGTTATCTTATTTTCCAAATTTCTCAAAACCCCTCATTTTCATAATTATCATACATACATATATTATATGCTTGTTCGTGTTTCATCCAACACATATTACAGTTTCCCAATAACGATCAATATCGCGATGAATGCTCATATTCTATCTTCTACATTTATTATTATTTTTGGAATATTCCCGTGGATGACCTCAGCCCACCTTTTCCATGGTATGGGTCGAACGATTCCAATCTCCATTATATAAAGCCATACACACACTTCACGGAGATAAAGGAGAATATTAACATTTTCCCATGAGAGATCGAAAAGGCGAGGTGTGTGCCTAACACCTTCCCATTCTGTAACTTAGCTCCCGTACCTCTGGATTTTTTAGTTTCATATGCATAAGTTTGTCCTTGATGCCTCTCTCTCGAAGTGGCAACATGTTCTTTTTCTTGTTTTGTGCAAAACAGGCTAGAGACTCCATCTCTTTACATTCACCCCACATCTCTTCTTCTTCTTTCCTCTTGATCTCCACCTCTTTCTCATGAGATGTTGTCTGCGAACCACCAGTTGTATCCCCAGACCTTGGTTTATGAAACACCATCCTATTGTACAATAGGACATCATCATCATCATCACATATCAAGTTTTTTCTTCTAGGAGGAGCCATCTCTTCCTGGCTAGAACTTCCTCAACTGGAATCTCATAAATTGGAACCTACCTTGTTGGACCTCTCTCCACTAGATTCTTCCTCGATGGATCCCTCCTCACTAGATCCTACCTCACCACTACCAGTTCTATCACCTCCAATGCTACCAGCTTCTGAGATGCTCCCTTCCTCATTGTCTAACTATATAGGTTTAGGGGAAACAACTTCCTCTGGGATATCAAGGTGGGAAATGGAGTTAACTAGATGGGTGGTGAAGCTGGTGGTAATGTAACAAGAAGGAAGACGACCTATGATGCTCACCCTCTGTAATGGAGTCCCTTATTTTCCAAGCTTTTATCAGCTCAACAACACGGATCTCGTGAGGAGTAGGTTCTTAGTTTTTTGACCTTGCTGAAAAAGGGAACGAGAGGAAAAAATTAGAAGAAGAACACGTTAGAGAAACAATCACCAAGCAACAAGGTTGGACAATAACATATGTACTCCTCCCCATATGTAGGGATTCGAGGTCCCCTGTACCTTGCTCCCCCTACCTGGGGAGGGAATTGCCAGTTCTTAGCAGTTTACCCCTCAGACCAATAGTCCTTATGGGAATCAGGTAGGTTCCCTACAAATACCGTGTCATGACTTCTCGTTTTCAAGTAAAGAAAACCAGAGCTCGTGCGAGAAAAAGTGTAACAAAATAGATCTTAGCTAATCCTAAGTTGACTTTATAAAGTTGATTTATTCTATGGACACCATTGATGATTTTCCAAACATTTGGAGAACACTGGGATGGAACTATATCAAAGTACTGAAATAAATGAAACAACAAGCGATTTATGGGAAAGGTTAAACCCCCTCGAGATAGTAGAAGAACATGAATCCAATGGCCATCCTCAATGTCACGAAAATTTTGAGGAGCATGGGCACACTAAGTATCCACCCAATTAAGGCTATTGTAGCACTTCCTGAATTTAGCTAGAGACTTATTATCTATTTTTTCATGAGAAAACCCTAAATACAGTAGAAAGAAAAGCAACAACGAAAGGAAATTCAGAAAGATAATGGAATGCGAACTTAAGAGGAAAGAATGAATCTTGAGATGATGAAAATAAATAAATTTGGATGATGAAGAGCAAGAGACAGCTTAGGAGCAAGAGATAGCTTGGAAGTGAAAGAAGCAAAGAGTTGAAGTGACGATCAAATCATCCAACACTTTTAGTTTAAACTCATCAATGATAGCGCACACTAATCAAAGAAGGTTTGCTTAGACTCCCTGCCAAATGATGATTAACACCCTTATCAATCTCATGAACTACGATAGTTCCATCAAAGGGGATGAAAATATGCTTTTTAATATTTGTGAGCCCAAAGGCCCCAAAATTTTTAGGGACAATTGTGGGTGCCTATTGTGTCGATCAAGCCCATAAAAGTATCCATCCATGCCCAAGTGAGTTAATCCGATTTTTGGACAAAATTATGAGCCTTGGTTAATCATTACATTGAAGATATGACCGAGTCTACCCCCAAAAATCTCAAAGAGATATTCAAGGGATACAGGCTCAACGTGTTAGTTACCAACACTTTCAATTAATTGAATATATATTGTACTCCTAGCCCGAGGCATAGGGGCTTGTAGCAAAAAAAAAAACATCTCGAGAGTTACTTAATACTACAAGTAGACCTTTTCGTGGACGTAGGCAATTTATTGAACCACGTAAATTCTTGTGTGTGTGATTGTGATTATTATTGTTCTTATCTTCTTGGTGATTTTTTTCTTTCATTATTGTTTTGTGTTGTGATTTTTGTCACCACTGTAACCATTTTAATTTTTCCATTTATTTGGGTGGTTTACTTCGTTCAAGTCAGATAACTTTTTATTTTCTTTTAATTTATTTGTTTATATGCTTTTATTTTCTTTTCCTTTATACTTATTATGTTGAAATTTGTTGTTTGGAGGTTGTCAAATGTCTGTATATAGTTCTAGGTTTATGTTTTATGGATATGGTTTGTGTCTCTTAGGCCGGGTTGTAAGGTTAGTGCCTATTTTGTATATAGGTTTGATTTGGGCTCCTTATTCTCGTTGTGGTCTCTTTTGTGTTGTTGGGTGTAGGGTTGAGATGTATGTCTAGTAAGTGTGGACTGGGTATTTTTATGTTTGTTTTGTGTTATTAGTTCGTTATTTATCCATATTCCTTTGGGGGCTTTTACCTTTGGTTAATATATTACATTTTACAAAAAAATTATTAATGAATTTGTTTAGGTAATTGAGATAATGAACGAAAACATTTGCACCGCAGAGCATTTTACGACGAGAAAGAAAATTATTTGATATTGTCTCCAACACTCTCAACATGGAACACTCTCAACATGTTGTTAAATCTATGCTTGGAAATTATGTGATACTAATTTTATAATAATAATAATTATATTTAGATAATTAGGATTTACTTATTCACTACTCTATTAGGTAGTTACGTCATTATTGAGGGAGAAAAAACACGTTTTGAACCCTATATACATTTTGCCATTTTAATAACCGATACCTTCTCAATTGTCTTAACTACAATAAATCTCTTACTATGCAACTTCATATGCCATTTCATTATAATTATATAATTTTTTCTACGAGTAAAATTATATTTATTAATTAATCTTTATGTAATTCGTAATGAACATTTTCGCCCATGCACCGCGTGGGGTACATGCTAGTCAAGATTTAGAGAGAAAAGACTTTTGGGCATAAAGACAACATTTAAGAGGCACAATTATTATGTCTCGAACCGATAGGTGAATTCCCCTTTTGTCAGCAAACCGCCAGGGCTCATGATTGATATGTCCTCTAACAGGACCAATTCGCCATGAAGCACTATACCCTTCGACCGATTGGCCATGGGCACATGTTTTCTGATTTGGGTTTATTTTGGGTTCGATTTTGGGTCATTTAGATATTTATTTTTAGGCCTCCTAAGGCTTTAGGGTCTTTACTTAGGTATTATTTGGGCCATCCTTTGTGTAACTAATGCATTCGGCTATTATTTGGGTTTGGGAGGTTTAACAAGTTGTGCCATACTCCTTTGGGATTATTAAGGAGTAGAAATGGATGTCTATATATCCTATCCAATATTTTTTTTAACAATATAATTAGTTATTGGAAGTTACTATTTTACTAAAATCAAAGGAAGGATATTATAAATCTTCACATTCTCGACATTAACCACAATGATTCAAAATCAATCTATTACATACCCATGAGGTAGAGGGTCTAATTGAGGAAGCTCTTAAAGTTCCACACCATAAGATAAATCACTCGTTAAAGGTTCATCTTAGGTTTTACGTATAGTAAAAATCTAATTTAAATCAGTCTTAAAGTCCCACACGTACTCAATATATATATATATATATATATATATATATATATATATATATATATATATATATATATATATATGAAGTATTACCATTAATATTTTCTTAATAAAAAATTCCATTTATCTAATAATTTTTCCACAAGATTCTTATCCCCCTTTTCAAATGTTAAATACCAGAAAAAAGATATCATTTCCATTATGTTGAACAAGATTTCCATTATTTACTACCCAAATGAAAAAACTCATTATTAATTATTTTTATTTACTATCCAAACAATTGTATGGGAATTTTTACCAATTCCTTAATTATAAGGACATGGGAATACGAAATTAGTAGGTATCAAATTGTCGATTGCATTGGAATGTTTGATAAAAATCAGAACCAAGGTGAGTAGAGAATAATCAAGAAAAAGCCCTCCATTGGGAACTCTCAGTCTATCCTTATTCATACATAAAAGAATAACTAGCATCTTAGTAGGTTTTACATAATTGTTTTTTATGTTTTAATGGGAAAAGAGTACCACTTGTACAACACGTATTATCCTATTCACCAAACAATAGCATAAGATGTTGCGAATCAACCATTAGTGTACCAATCATCACGAATGTGAATATATTTTAAATCAAAGGGGCTCATATATAAGGGAAATAATTAATTTCAAATCAATGTGAATATATTTTAAATCAAAGGGGCTCATAGACAAGGGAATCGATTATTTTCACTAGACAAGTACCTATAAAGTTCATCTCAGTGATAATCAAACGAACGTAGGGATAAATGTCAGGTTTAGGCTCGAGAGCCTCAACATACAATGTCTACCTCCCATGTAGAGCCTCATAGAAGTTAGTTATAAATCATATGGAGTAATATCAGTCCATAAGATTGAGTAGTTATTAGATATCTTTGGGGATAGTTTCATGCTCGGAGCTGAATTAATATGAACAAAAATGCTCTGGCTATGTAGCCCAATTTTGAAGAAAAACTAATATGTTGATTGAGAGCCTCGTGTATCACATTTCATATGCTTGATTAACATATGCCTTGATTACGATTTTTAGGACGAGTTTGTTGTTTTTATATATGTTTGAGTAAGGGCATCTATGATTCATTTATCTTTATCTCACCATTTATATTTTGATATCATTATTTTGGAAGGATTCCCGAAAATGGGGAATTACTTCATTTGCATGTCCTACATAATTTTTCCTTTTTTAAGATTTTGCAGTATTCCTCACACTGCTACATGACCAAAATTAAAATATATCATTTTATGAAGTTTGATTTAATTTTGGCTATTGTACATACTCACGTTTGTTTTCTAAATTGAGTGAATCTTTCATAAAATATTTTTGAAAAATACTCTTTTTGAGTGGTATATTTGTTTTTAAGAATTGGGATCAATGATCATATATTAAAAATGACTTTGGAGGATTTTTCTCTTGAAGCCATCTGCACGACTACATAATGTGACCATTCACAGGACAACAAAATGTGCTCGTGCACATGGCCATGGATAAGGTTCCATATTACATGAAATCGTGCGCAAAGAAAAATGTGCCTTGTCTGCATGGTGACATCAAATTTTGAAATTTCATTACAAATAGTCTTGTTCCATTCCATTTGTGTATAAGCCTTTTCCCTAATTTTAAAATATCTAATCTTAAGAGAATTTTGAATTTTTGAGGTTTTATTTCTCTCTCCGAACCAAATTTAAAAATTGAATTAAGACTAAAAGTTTTTTGATCCAGAATGAGATCTACATTTGTGAGAATTTTTGAGTGATTTGAATCTACATTATAGCTAAAGTTACTTCTACATTTGATTTGCTATGATCACCTACTCTTTGATCAAAAGGAGGAGGCAAAGTTATTGATGAATTTGGAGTGTGGCAAAACATCAAAAAAGAGAGTGAACTTCTTCATTCATATCATGAAGCTTGCGGTGGATTCTCATTGATTATGGGGGAAGTTTAAAGGTCCATAGGTAACTACACGATAAAGATTATGTTAGAGGTACGTTATTATCTTTTCGTAAAATTTCTTTTCCTAAAATTTCTTTTCAATCAGAAATGGGAATTAGAGTGCATCGAGGTTTTTTACCCCTTGGTTGGGGGGGGGGGGGGGTTACTCATAAATCTTGTCTTTTATTATTTATTTTTCATTTCTACTCATGTGCACACATTTAATCACACACATCACTCATATATATCTTCAATCTTGTGAGTTTGAAGTAAAGGATTTAGGTGTGTTAGATCTAGACTTTTCACTTTTAGATCACCTAGTTGTGTCATTGTATGAGTTAATCAAATCATTTGGATAATCAATTTTTCAGATCTTATATTGAAACATTTGCAATTTAAAGTAATTTTGTTGAAATTGAAAAATTGACCTTGTTATGTTTTCAGACCTATTCACTCCTATTGGTTTGGTGTAGTTGTTTAATCACGTTTATTACACACATACTCAATTGGTATCAGAGTTAAGTTGCTTATTTAGTCTTAATAACATGAGTTTGATCCTTATTTTTTGTATGAATTTGCTTGTTTGTCACTTTTATTGAATATTTCAGAATTGTATGCTTTTGGTGTGAGTATGGATAATTTGCATTAGTCATCACGTTCTTCACTAGATAAGAACACTACACTTTGCACACAATGAAAATGATATGAGTGATGATGAGGAAATGAGTAAAATCAATAATGCGTACAACAAATTGTTTCATGAGTCACTTAAGTTGAAAAAGTCTAACAAAAAAATGCGAAACAAATTTAAAAAGTTTGAGGAGGAAGGTGATTTTATTAAAGAAGAAGAAATTATGATTTTTGGACTCAAGAGTCAGTTAAAACCTGTGAATGATCAAAATTCATATTTTGAAAGTCAAAAAGAGGAACTCCTTGAAATGAAAAGTACTCTTGAAAATAAGCATAAAATGTTTGAACTTAAAAAATTAGAATTTAAAAAATAGGTGGTTTCTCTAAGAAATGATTTGTCCAACTCTTTGAATGTAAAACTTGCATTATAGGAGAGAACGTAAAAGGTGAACAAAATGGTTTTTGAAATATCTATGATTCCAAATGGTATTAGGGGTATTGGATTTAATCATTTGGATCCCATACTAATTCTTTTATGACTTTTGTGCGCAAAAAGAAAGATGATGTTCATGATGGTTCTAGAAAAGTTGAGAATGAAAAAGTGGTTTCTAAAGAAAGGAATTTAAGGAGAAGGTCTTACATATCAACATAATGAATGTTAAGATTGATAAAGTTGTGATGAATTCAAATGACAATCAATCTAAATTTGTTCAAAAGCCTCAAAATTAAGAAAATTAAAGAAAAGTTTTCAAAAAGAAAAATCCCCATTTTAAGCATCATCCAAACTATTTCAAAAGTTTTTTTTTTCAAAACCAAAAAGATCAATGCTTTTCAAAAAGGAATATGAACTTTGCTCCTAAAGAATTTCAAATTTACAAGTGTTTATATTGTTTCATGATTGGACACTTAAGACATTTTTTATATAAACTTAAAAGGGATGAGGAATTTCCATGTCCTAAGTTCTCAAGAGGAAATGATTTTCAAGGAAAGAGTGTTAAACTTGAAAATGAGTTAAAAAATCTTAAAACAAAAGTCAGTGATTTGAGAAAAGAAAGTCAATTGAAACCAAAATAGATAAGAAAAGAGAGTCACGTGTTTTGTATAGCTTTTGAAAATTTTGAAACTACAATTTCTTCAAATTCGAGTAATTGGTATCTTAATAGTGGTTGCTCATGTCACATGATGGGAGAAAAATCGTGGTTTACTTAATTTGAGAGTTTTATGCTAGTTCATTTTTTGGAAATCGAAAGAAAGCACGAGTGAGCGAAAAGGGAACAATGAGAATTTTGGATTAGATCATACTTCACAATGTTTGTTTTGTTCGAGGGATTAAGGCCAACCTCATTACTATTAGTCAACTTTGTGAGGATAATAATTGTGTGAGTTTCTCCAAGAGAGAATATTTGGTGAGTAATGAAGAAAATTATGTTTTAATGAAAGGTGTTAAAAATGATGAAAATTGTTATGTTTTGTTGAATGAATCAATTGATGTGATTCAAAAGAAGGAAATTGGCTTTATTGATCAATGGTTAGAAAATCTGGATTTTCAAAATTTAAAAAGTGTTGAGTCAAATTTTTTTCAATCTAGGTCAACAAGTTTGTAGGGTATTTCAACTCATGAAATGATGAAAATGGTTTAATATTTTCAGATGAGAATAAGAAAAATATAGTTTTGAAGGAAAAGGTGTTTGTTGATCTAAAGGTCAAGAAAGTTTGAAAAGATCTTCTCCATCATACATTTGCACATTTTGTCATAAAATGGTTATTTAATGAGTTTTTCTACAAGTTTTTCAAAGTTCAATGAGAGTCAAGAGTTATTTTTAAGAGTATTTCTAAGGTTGTTCGACTTAAAACTTATGTGTGCACTTATTGTCATAGAACTAGTCATCTTAGATACTTTTTCATCATATTTTGAAATTCTCATGTTAGCTCACATTCCCATGATAATAATTTTCTTAATGATTTGATAATTGAGTCTAAACTCAATGAGTTGAAATTAGGGTATGGTAAGGAGTTTACAAAGAATTTTTTATATGAAAACTATGAATTGTGTGAAAAGTAATTTTTTTGAAAAATGAGGTAACTTGAATTTGAAATCTCGTGTTGTGTTAAGGGTTTCTCCTAAAACCAAAAATCCCACTTTAAGGGGTATTTGTAAGAAGAAAAAATAAATGAATATCGGTTTAGTCACCTCATCTCTCATTGACACTAGAGAGGTTCCCCCACATACTTGAATTGCTTCGTGATTGTCATAAATAGGATCTCCTTGATTCATGTTCCATATAATGTCCTAGACTATGTGTTGGATGCTAATGTTGTTTATGCTGCATATTCATTGTGTACATATGCTTATTCATTCCTTTTTATTTATTTTTGTGTTTTCTTAAGAAAACTCCAAAATGATTTTAAGTTTGCTCGTTTTGTTTGAGAATGTCTTGTGATCCATTTGTGACTTATTTCTCTCATACCTTGTTTTATTTCTTTATTTTTTATACATATTCTTGAAACATCCAAAAAAGTGTTTGTTTGATCTTGTTTTGGTGCTTATCCATGTTATCTTGGATGCTTTTATGTGCTGAAACATATCTTGTGTTGTTTTTTGGTATAGATTTTGATCTTGATGAAGTTCACTCATGCCTATTGATCTTATACCATGGTTCTTGGATATTTGGTATCATATGTATTGGGATATTATTATCTTCATACATTCATTATGATTATTATTATGTTACATGATTCATGATCACGTGATTTGGTATATCTCATCATGATATCCTTATGATTTTCCTGGTAATCACGGTTCACATGTTTCATATGCTTTGCATTTGTTATGCTATCTAGATAATATTTTGAGTTTAGTGGTTGAGATTGAGTGAGGTAATTCGTTGAGAGTGTTGAGTGCATCTATATTTCCATATTCACACTTTTTAATTTGTACATATCTTATTTATGATTCTTTTATAAAAAGTCAAAAATATTTTCCATTCGTGTTCGTTATTTTTCATTAAATCCCATGCTCAACATGTTGATGAATCTACATGATTGCATAATTTTGAGTTTTGATGCTTAAATTGTTTGTTATTGATGTAATTATTGAATTTGTTTTGTCAAAGTAAACTTTTGAAAAGTATCATGACAAACATTGACTTTAGTTTGACTTTGACGACTTAAAAGCTTGTACTCGCTTTACACCGCAAGAATTCACAAATGGTGTTACTTATTGTCATTTTTACAAGAATTTGTGACTTTAAAAGTGAAAATAAACCTTGCATGAGCTTCATATGCACTCCATAGTCTATATATGAGAAATGTGAGATTTTTATATGTTGGAGTTCAATATGAACCATTTTTAAAGTGTTGATAAGGGCAACCATTAGTTTGATAACACCTGATTCGAATTTAGGTATCATCGTGAAGGTGTCTACTTGGTGTATGAATAGCTAATCAATGACAAAAGCCAATGTTTTGGAAATAGCTACAAGCCAAGAACTTAAAGGGAATTGAAAACAAGATAGGACTTCATCGTTTCATAATTAAATCGTTATTTTAGTTTGGCATCGAAAATAAATGATCAAAACTTGTTGAGAGAGTTTGTAGATAAAGTTGAGGTTAAAGAAAAACTTATGATCGAGTTGTATTTTCCTATAAAAGGTTTTCTAAATATGTCAAAGAATGCGACCTGATAATGATTTTATGAATTTCCATCTCAATGAACATGTAAGTTCATAATATTCTTATCATACTCTTGTTAGTTTTTAAGTGTAAATTGAAAATATTTAATTTGCATAACATTTATAAACAATTTTGATTTGGCAAATATTTAGTGATATTACATTATAGACTATGTGATCTTGTATGATTTGTTTAATTATTTGGTTTTGAGATTTATCCTTGTGTTTTTTCATATATGTTAGTATTTTTGGTTTGAGTTAGTGATCATTCTTTGATCTTAGTTTTTATTCATGTTATTGGGTGCATATTGTTTTGATGGTTTGAGTGGTTTGCATTGGTTTGTGCTTGAAATGTGTTTTTCATGAAGTTTATATTAAGGGGGAATTTTAAGGAGTGATAAGTCTGGAAATATACTTATTTAACAAGCCCTTTGGTTTAGAGAAAATTTTCTGAAAAATCATTTTTGTAAAGTTTCGTGCGCATGACCATTTGGCTACTGTGCATACACGAACTGTTTGCTGGGATCAAAACAAGCCCATGCGCATGGTCCCCTGTGTCCAAGATTAACATTTTGATTCCATGATGATCTTGAATTATTTCATATATGTTCTTTGTTATATCTATCATGTTACACATGTTTTACCCCTATTTAAATCTCTCGTTTATGCTCATTTGTCTTATTCCATGACTAATGGGGGAGATGATCTTTGATGGTTTATTTCATGTATTTGGATATGTTTGGGGGTAAAAGGGAAATAGTTTTCATGATAAGTGAGACTTTGTTAAAAAGCGAGAGATGATGATTTTGATGTGCTTTTATTTATTCATGCTTTGTGATAGGAGATATATTCTTGTTTAATCAAGATGGTATATTGTTTGTTTGGAGAAGTTTTGATATTATCATATGATTGCTTGATATATACTTTGATTATTATCCTTATGGGTAGTTTGTTGTTGGTTTCTATATGTTTGGTTGGGGGGAGCTATGATTCATTTATCTTGAACTGATTATTTATATTTGTTGACATCATTATTTTTGGAAGGCTTATCGTGCAATGGGAGTTACCTCATTTGCATTACCTGTATAATTATTTCTTATTGTTTGAGATTTTGTAGGATTCTCACATTGCATTGGAATATTGTGTCAGTCATTTAAACTTTACATTGCCTTATGACTAGTCTCACTATATGACTAGTGAAATCTGAGTCCTGTAAGGGTAATCAAGTTTATTTTGGGTTTTGGGGGTTTTACTAGAGAGTAGCCAAAGGGGGAGATTAAAAATGTAAACATTTGTATAATGTATATTGTCTATCTCCGATGTCAAATTATTTTAGTCTTTCAAGTCACATAGACTTTATTCGTTTGAGTGAGGTGTAGTATTATGTCTAGGTTGAACCTTTGAAGATTTAATACCGTGCATGCCAATCATTGAAGCCTTCCATTGCTGATATTGAAGTTATCCTTTTACGAAGTTTGAATTAATTTTGGCTATTGCACACACTCATGTGTTCGCCAAATTGAGTAAATTTTTCATAAAATATTTTTAAAAAGTACTTTTTATGAGTGTGTATATGTTTTAAATAATTGGCATTAAGGCTTATATTTTAAAAATGATTTTAAGATTTTTTTTGTCTTTGCACTACACCAAATATTATGCATGGTCACGACCCAAATCCCTGATCATTGGTGGTGGGTCGTGGATTTGTTTTTAAAAACCTATGGATTTTTGCACGTGGCCAATTAGGAGGAAGTATATCTATAATGGATGCATAGATGTCATCGACATTAACTCGAAATCTCATCCTCTTCAGTCTATTAGCAAGATTGAGTCTGATATGTATATGTCGGGAGACATCACAGTCTTCATCAATGCTCTTTGTACGTAATTCTATCCATAATGGGTGAATTGTTTCTTCCTTCTCTAACAGCGTAAGCAAGGTCAGTGATCTATCAGGATTATGTACGCGAAATATATATATATATATTGTACAACTTCATCCCAGCATTCAGATAGGTAAAATAGAATACGATTGAACAAGTACTTTTGCTGGAAATGAACTCCAAGGTTTACAAGGTAGTTAAATTGCTCGATCTTCCTATTCCCATACCAATAAACTCGAGTATCCTCTGAATGAGGCTCTTTAATGAAAGAGGTACGAGTGCGGTCCAATGGCAACCTTTCACACTCTTGTTTCCATTTATTATATACGTGACTCATTTTTCCTAAGAAAAATGAATGAGGGCATGAACATGATTCCTATAAATAATGTCTCTACTGAATCATTAACTAGTTAGGTTAGTTTGATTTAGGTTTGGAATAATCACTACCCTTCTATTCACCCATTATAATTTTAATTTAGGGCAATTTACAATTAAGTCCCTTATTGATAATTTTTAAACATTTCAGGACGATATACCATTAGGTCCACTTGTTATGCCACTAGCGTGGACTTCTACAAGAAGAAAATTAGTGCACTAATGTGTTTAAAATTTGTCAAAATTCCTTTAATGTTTAAAATTTGTTTTTAAGGGACCTAAAATTACTTTTCTATTTAATTTATTAGTTATTACATACGAGACTGATGTGAAATCCATACAAAAACTCGTCATATAAGACACAAAATTGAACCGTATGATTTGGTTACTTTATTTCCATGCTAAGATTTTAAAATGATAACACTCATTATACACACACAGTATGTATAAATATTATGTTAATAATTATTCCCCAAAACTAATAACATATCAAAAATACACATATATAATTCTAATGCATTAAATAGCATATCAAACCATACACAGTACACACACATACACACAATATATATATATATATATATATATATATATATATATATATATATATATATATATATATATATAATGTGTATGTATACCTACTTTTCTATTTATTTTAATTTTCACCCAAATAAATATATATACCTATTTTTCCATTTTTAAAAAAAATTATCTCTTACACACACATAAAGTACACACACACACATATACACAGTGTACACACATACATACACAATACACACACACACACACACATAAATATGAAATACACACACACGTACGCATATACAAACATACATACACGCATGTATACACACATACACACATATACATGGAAATACACACATATGCACATAAATACACACACAAAAATAAATGAACAGAAATACACACATACACAAAGATTTCTATACAAAAAATTAGGGTTTGGAAGTGTTACCTTCGATATTGAGATTGAGATTATATTAGGGTTTAAGTTTGAAAATCGCTGAAATCGCCGAAATCGAGAGAGGGAGGGAAAGTTGAAGGGTTTGAAAATTTTTTAGGGAAACACTGGTCACGGCCCTGAGCTGTGTTCACAAGCCATGACCCCTTCAAAATTTAACACGTCAGCCTGGAAACCAGCACATAGTCATGGACCAAAGTCGTGACTCCTAAATTGGGATATTCACGGCCCAAAGTCATGACAAGGTCAGTGTGTTTTTTGTTTGGTGGTCATAGACTTAGACCGTAACCACATCCATGACCAACTTAGAGGGAACTTTAGTGTGAATTTGGCGCCATAATGGTCACAGATATGTCACGGCTATGGTCTGTGGCCCATAATGGTCGTAAACTTCGGTTGTGACCACATTTAAGAGAATCCATGGCCACATTAGGTCATGGACTTGTCAACGAAAATTTTTGATGTGGTCAGGGATCTGGGTCTTGACCATACCCAGGATTTGGTGTAGTGTGGAGGCGTTCGTACGGCTACAAGATGTGACCTTTCACACATTATTTTAAATGATTTTTTTTATCTTGGAGTGGGTCGAGACCCTAAGTGTGGATTTGTCCTTATAAATGTGGTCTTGTGATTATTTTTGTCTGATTTATACTAATGTGCACACATTTAATCACACACATCACTTAGATCTATCTTGTATCTTATGAATTTGCATAAAATTGATTTTAGTATTTTATATTTAGACTTTTAACATTTAGATCACCTAATTTCATCATTGTATTAATTCATCAAATCACTTGGATAATCAATTTGTTAGATATTATGTTGAAATAATTGTAATTGTAAGTAATTTTGTTCAAATTGAAAAATTTACCTCATGATGTTTTCAAATCTATTCGCCCACTCGCAAAGTTTATTTAAGTTGTTTAATCACATTAGTTACGTACATTCTCATCCTTTATGTGACCATCCCATCTCAGTTGATGGGTGCGCGGGGGTCTCACACCCTTCATCGGGGCGCTTCATCCGTCATCAAATGGGGTGATCTACTAAAGAGAGTCGCCGACCTATTTTCCACAAAACATGCAAAATAAATGTTGCTGCCTTAAGAGATGAAATTAAAGACATACCGATGCTTGAAAAACTAATTAGTTCAAGGATTTGGGGGCTAAGTTATGGAATGGGAAGGTGTTAGGCACCTATCCCACCCTTTGGGTCTCTCATGGGCATGTGTTATTTTTCTCCTCAATAACTCTGTGATGTGTGTGCATGTATATAAAAATAGAGAGCGAAATCACTCAACTCGCGTCATGGATAAAGGCAGGGTGAGGCCATCCATAGGAGTGATCCCAATATAGTAACTAAAATATAATGTGTGTATTTGTCGGGTTACCAATTGTTTATGGAAAGACAATGGTATAGTTTGGAAAAAACACAAACCCGAACCACAAATATGATATATGAACAAAAATAGGAAAGGAGGACTCAAATCTCATATTTGACCCAACTTAAAAAGGCATCAAAGTCCATGTAGTTCGCATGCAACACGGGTTTGAGGTTTATCCCATAAATCCAAATGGGGACTTTATTATATGTGTGTGTGTAGAAACAATATGTTTTAGTGTGAGAAAATGTAGTGAGAAATATCCATTTGGAATTTACAAGAAGATGCTTTTTCTTGTTTTTTTTTATAAAAAATATAGTGTGTGCATTACTACTTATAGAAAAGTTGGATATTAATATGTGGGACCTAATAAAGATGAAATGTTAAAGTAAGAATTAAATAACTAATGCAAAAATAAGAGAATTTAAAGAGAGAGTGAAAATTTTGGACCTTGTTCGAAAGCTTTAAGGTTGATCTTAATCATTGAAGGGCTTCTTTTGTAAGTAGATGAAGGTGATAGGAGGAAAGGGAATGGAATTTTCTAAATTCGGTAAGGAATGGATGGAAATGGAATGTGGGGGAGACGTTTGAATAGGGAAACCACACTGACTCCAAGTGAATGTTGCTGAGATCACTGAGAGGGATGTTTCTAAGGTGCCTTTTGAAGTGAGCTCATTATTCCTTATATAGGGTTGAAGGGGTTCCAATCATCATTGTCCTTAATATGATGATCAGCAGGAAACCTCAGACATATTATCGATGATAAGGGAAATGGGTTTACCATTCGAAAATCTCATGCATTTCTTCCTGAAAAATGGTTATAAAGCACAATTTGTAAGTTTGAATTATCCATGGGATTAATCGTCAAAAAGGACATTTGGATCCCTTTAAGAATCCATGGGCCGCTCCCGGGTTTGGGAATCGATTGTGGTCAAACAGGGCCCAAAAGTGTCGAACGGACTTTCGAATAAGAGAAAAATGAATCGTTCATTAAAATCATAAGGATGATTTGAATTATGCAGGGATCTTCAATGTTCCAAAGATATGCACTCGATTCAAAGAGTTGACTTTGGTCAAATGGGGCCCTGAAGCTCCCCGTGACATTTTAAAGTAAAATGGGTCCTTTGTCCATACCGTATGGCTGATTCATACATGCGATGGATCGTTGGAAAGGATATTGAGATCCCTTTGAACATTCATTCAGTATAGTTTGATATAAAGAGTTAACGAGAGTCAAATGGAGCCCAGGAGTGCCCGGTGGCCTTTAGATCAGTTTGTAGGGGGAAATGGCCCGTTCATCTGAACCATATGGACAATTACGCACGGAGTAGACTATAAAAAAGGTAATTCAGGGCCCTTCAAAGATACATTGAGCTTACTCCCAGGAATGAAGTTTATTGGGGTCAAAATGGGGCCCGAAAGCACCCGATGGCTTACATATCAATTTTTAATAGTAAAATGGACCTTCATTCGAATCATAAGTCCAATTCCTGCATGGGGCAGACCATCATAAAGGGGATTCAGAGCGCTTTGAAGATCTAATGAGTTGTCTCTTAGGTGAGAGAGTTGATCGATAGTCAAGCCAGAATCGGGAGCGACCGATGGACTTTGATAGGTACTCAGAGTATGACCTAGGATTTATGATGAAGGAAGAAATGATAGGGTCCTAAGGAGATACTTAAGGGATCCTAGAATATTGTGTCTATATGGACAAGTGACACCCCACCCAATTAAATATAGAGTGATCAGTCCTCTACCAATTTAAAACAGGATATTCAGTTGGTTCATTCTCAGCACCATTGTCGAAAAACTTTTTAACATATTAATCACCTAATATAAAATTAAGCTAGGTGTCAAAACAATTCCAATTTTAATAAAACCAAGTAAATCCATTTCTTTCCATCTTAAAATATAAACCATTCACCACACATAGGAATGTAAATAAATACTGAACATGAATCAAGTACTGAAATAAATAAGACTGGATAAAACCTCCCAGTTCAAAACTCCAAACCATATAATAAACTGAATACAATATCTCTGATGAAAGAACTAGAAGTGGGTGACATATATCCTAAAAAGAGGTCTAGATAAAACTGAATGGAAAGGATAGATGCGTCTACTGCAAGGACCTACAGCTTCCACAACAGCTGCAGCACGTCAAGCAATCCAAATCTCTAAATCCGATACTCCTATCGCTGAGCACCTGATATAATACATATATATAGCAAAATAGGGAAGAGATACAAGAAACGGGTCAGAGCCCGATGTGTAAAAATGATTTAGCAAGTATTTAAAACTGGTTCTTAAACCAAGTCTTATACGCATGTTAGTTATCGAACTCTCACATGAGTTTCTCACCTCTCGTCTATTGTGCACGCCTAACGTACATCTAGTATCCCCCTAGTTATACCTCCCAGTCTAACTAGTCAGAAACCATACTAATACTAACTATGATCACTAGCAGTATTCCCGTATCGCCCATACAATACGCTATTCAGACAGTTTATCTCACATACTAAGTTTCATTATACATCGTTTGAATGGTTAATCTTTTATTCACTAAGATTATCTTACTTCTCATTTTAATTTTATCTACTAGTCTCACAAAGTAGAAAGTAACCCAAGTACACTCTTACATATATATAGTCTCATCATCCCTATATATAAACATTAATCCTGCACACTTAGGTTAAGACCGCTTAGTGCAATGTAATGATTATTATTATTACCAATTCTACTAATTTCACATAGTAGCAATATTCACAAGTCCATATATATTTATATAGTCACATCATCTTTATACACACATATATATATATACTAATCCTGCACCCCCGTCTAAGACCCATTAGTGCACATATACAGAAAATCATGCATTCCCGGGTTAGAACCCATTAATGCACCTATCAATAATAATTCAACACCCCCGGGTTATCACCCATTAGTGCGCCTAACAATAGAATATTGCATCCCCGGGTTAGCACCCATTAATTCACTTATCAATAATAATCCAACACCCCCGGGTTATCACCCATTAGTGCGACTAACAATAATCATCCTTGTACCCTCGGGTTATCACCCATTAGTACACTTAACAATAAAGTTTCTGCACCCCCGAGTTATCACTCATTAGTGCGCTTAACTATAAGGTTCTTGCACCCCCGCGTTATCACCCATTAGTGATCTTACTATAATATCACATAATAGGCATACACACATCCTATTATAAATTATAGGTATTTCTCCAACCTATATATATACTCTTCATACGTATTTTAATCTCATCTCTACGTATTGTATAAATATTTAGATTACTATCTCTCCCGTAATCTCCAAGGTATACTCTCTCTATACCGAAATAATTAAAGTATTTATTCTCACATACTTTCCCGAAATTCCATCTTATTTAAATTTACTATCTTGCAGTTTCTCTCACTCCAATAAACCGGCAAACTCAAAACTAGACTTTGAGAAAAATCACAAAAAAATCCTTATGTCGCTCGAACCAGAAGGGTTGTCGTTTGAACAACTTCCACGTGTCATTTGAGCGACTTCAAGTGAGATTCCATCTCGCTCGAATGACTTCACGCGAGATCTCCATCTCATTTGAACCACTTCGCGCGAGATTGCACTGTTCGTCTTCTTCACCAAACTTCAACGTTTTTCACCATTTTTGAACCTAAAAACCTATAAGATTCAATTCCCAACAACTCATCATCAATACCCATCAACCCCTAACAGGTTATAGATCATTTCTATCATCCTAGGATCCTTAATTCGTCATTAATCATCATGATTTCATAAAACCCCCAAATTAATTCACATGAACCTTAGTTTCCAAAATTCTAATTCAAGAACCTAATCAACCCAGATTCGTTCATCAATATATAATCCAATTCCGTGATTAATCCTCTACGTACATGAAGGAATTCCAACCACTAATTAAACCAATCCTTAATCATAATTTCAATCTCTAATTTTTACCCAATTAACATATAAATCACGAATAAATCCACCTATACTAACATGAGCATGATTATTCCTAAAAGAAAGAAATTAATAAACACTTGCCTTGAATATGACGGTCTGATCCGTTTGTGATGTTGGTACATACGCGTTCCTCTCTTCTCGATCTACGCGTTGGTGGTCACGGTTGTGCAAGGTGATGCCAAATGAGTCTTCTCTCTTGGAATTTGGTTCTCCCTCACACCCTCCATGGCCGTTCTAACTTCCTGTCACTTCTTAACCCTAATGGAATTTCTTGGCTGATATAATAAATCCCAATTTTCGTCCATTAATTTAGCCCAAAAATACAATTTACCATAATGCCCTCTCGGGGTGCCGGTTAGGCCTAAACTCGCCCCGGGACCCAAACTAAACACCCAGGTATACTATTTTGACTATCTCGACCCTCCCGGACTCAATGGCGCACTCAAAATGACCATACGAGTTAATAAAAATAAATTTTCTTTTTCTTCCATTCAATTAGTCCCGACACGACTCACACGTGTGTCAGACTTGAATTACCAACCTGCCGTATTTCTCACTTCCGAAAATTTATCAAATATCATAATTCCATATTACATATCACACAGTAATATTTAATAGTTCATAGCAATAAGTATTAACCCTTGGCACGCTAGTTAATAATTATTTTAATTCGGATTAATAACAAATTAATTTCTCACATTTTAATTTAATTAATCCAACAACAATAATTAATCTCATATTTATTACCACAATAATAATTAATCACATAATTATTTAAATCGTCAAAAATACGGGGTGTTACAGGCCTCTCGATGGGTGATCTTAGAATAAGTGAATGCCATCGAATAGATGCCACATGGATGTTTGGAAAACAGGTCAATTCTACGGACCAAAAGGACAAGCTCGAGGTCTATTCTGAGGACCTAAGATTGTGCTAGGGATGATCAATTCTATTATTCGAGGTCAATTTTGAGGACCTAAGATTATGATGACTGATTCTGTGAGTCGAGGTTAATTCTCAGGACCTAAAGTTTTGACGACTGATTCTGAGGGTCGAGGTCAATTATGAGGACCTAAAGTTATGGCGATCGATTTTACGATATGGGTTGAGGTAATTTCTAAGGACCTAAAGTTGTAAAGACCATTTTTGTGGGTCCAGATCAATTCTGAAAACCTAAAGTTATGATGCGGGGAGTTGTTCTCCTTGGAAATCTTCACCTTATCTTGGGGATGCAGATGGACTTGTTATTCCACTGAGGATTATGTTTATTTGAGACTCTTCTGGGGAAGGTTTTACCGTTGAGATTCGACTGGGGATTGCATTGTTTTGAGAGGGGATAGCTTCACTGGGAAAGCAGTGAGGGATTTTGATTGCAGGCGCATCCTAAAATTTCGTTGGCGGATGGATTGGGAGAAATTCAGCCTGAATATTCCTTTGGTGGAATTAAGAAGGTATTATGTTGCAATCTTTCAGGGAAATATTTGATTTAAGGTTTGTATTCCTCAGTGGAATACATGAGATTTGAGATTCCACTGGACAATTGTAGTTGGCCTTTGGGATGTGGGTGCATTGTTGGTTCTCTTTGTGGAATTTTTTTGGGGTTTATGCGGGGAAAATAGCGTAAATATTAATCCCTCTAGGGAATTTTGGAGTCTGTAAGGGGTTTAGCGTTTCAAAAAATGTTTTCTTAATGAAGAAATGTTCTAATATTTGTTTGGCATTTTTAGGAATATTTCAAGTATTTTTTGGATTTTTCTGGATTTTTTGTACAAACTTTTCAGGGGCTTGCCGATGAGTATGCTATATGGATTACCGTTTCGCAATGGCACGGGCTCCGGGGTTTCCTTGGGAAGAGGAATAGGCATATTTCGATCAGTATGTGCAGGGATCTGTCGATCGGAATGCCGTTTAGTCCCCTATAAAAATAGGCGATCCCTCCTCATTTTTCACATTTTTAAACCATTGAATCTTCTGATTCCTATCTCTAAAAATCGTTCCTAAACCCTTTCTTCTTCAAGACTTCAAATGGAGGGTTCTTTTAGCGAGGAATATAACTTGGAGTGGTTGAACGTTAATGACTGAGCAGGGTTTGGAGTAGAAGTCTAGGGTGCCCCTTGCCTTGGGTAGCGATAATTCATTTAATATCTTTGAGCTGGTGGATGAGGAGCGCTTCCTTTTTCACGAGCCTCAACACCACCATTCGTCTAGGGTGAGAAATCCTAGTGGCTATGTATGTATGGTGACCATTGGTATTCCTTTTTTAATTTTCTTTATTTTCTTGTGTTGATGAAAGATATTTTCCTCTTTTTGTCTTTAGCAGGCTGATATAGCTCCTTCGATCATGCGTTTTAAGGGTACGACTGGATTGAAGGATGATTGGGACCATCTTTCGATGGTGGTACACTGGATGGTTCCTTCTATTAGTTTTGGCTATATGGCACAAGCATTCGGTGAGACTCCGCATTCTTCGGTGGTGCTGTCCTCTTTGTGAGAGAGGTGGTGGGACACTACTCACACCTTCCATTTGGCTTTTGGGGAGATGACTATTACTCCCATTGATGTTCAGAAGGTGCAGAGGATAGATTGCGAGGGTGTGCAGATAGAGGTGGATTGTACCATGTGGGTGACTTTGTAGGCGGTTCAGGCGGGGTTGGGGGATGTGGGTAAAGATGTTTCTGGGGATTCAATATGTAACTCTTATCTTCCATATGTGCTCTTTAGTAGGACGATTGATGAGACATGTGGGCTGTAAGTGAGGTAGATGGACTGGTTGTTTAGTTTTCTTTTGTTGGGTGGTTTTTTGGTGGTGATGAGTGGTGACGTCGTTCATCTATAGTTTTTGCCATTTTTGAGGATGTTTTCTGACGTCCCATTCGATCATTGGGGGATCCTGACATTGGCGACCCATTACTCTTCTTTGGATGCATTCAGCCGGTGCTGCTGGTAGACAATTACACGGGCCACGTACCTTTTGGAGGTAACTTTCGCATTTTTTTCTTCATATGCATTTCCTTTTTCCTTCAGTTTATTCTCTGTCGATTCATGTATTTTAGTAGACGTGATTCTATGAGGTGATTGTGACCAACATGAGTTTGATATCTTTGAAGAACAAAGATTTGGGGATCTTTTACCGGATGTACCGATGGCGGAAGTCCACAAGCGGTAAAATCGGTCCTTATCCCTGGCGATGGTATGGCAGGCCCTGAATAATTTGATGAGTGATCAGGTTATTTTTTCTTTCTTTTGAATACTCTTTTGGCATATTCCTTATTTGCCTGAATATTTATCTTTTATCATGGATTATAGATGACGTTTTACCCTTGGGGATTGGCTCCTCGGCATATGGGGGTAATAGGTATGCATGTGCAGATGCAGCGATTGATGGTGCATGCGTTTGGGTATACCTTGTACCTGAGAGAGAGGATGGTGTGGTGGATTATGGAATATGAGGTGGCAATTACACCATTAGTTCCCCCAATGTATATAAGGTGGGTGAGGGAGATGTTTGACAAGGCTAAGGTGGCAATAATGGTTGGCGAGGCCTACACGGTCGTGGCGGTGAGCTATTACTACCTAGATTTTATGACTAGTTGGTTAATTCCATCTTGTATTTATAACATGGTGAACATTCCTCTGCCTTCTACCGATTTCGGTCGGGGTACCAGCAGGACGATGTGATCTACCCACAACACGGGTGGTGGTACATCATCGGCGGTGGCAGCGGCAGAGGAGGTTTCGCTTATTCAAGTCACTCCCCCTTCTTTAATTTATGATTGAATAATGGGGGGACACTAAGCATGCCACGCCATACTACTGCAGTGCTGTAGGGTTAATGGGGCTCACGGATGATGTCCTTCATCTTGAGGTATACTTTTCCCTTTTCTTATCTTGTCTCTTTTCGCTCTTTCTTTTCTTTTTACTAACTAGTTAGTCTTTTGATTCTTTCCTTGGAGTATGTTCGGGTGACGACCACCTAGCTAAAGGATATCAAGGACTAGGTGACCTTCGCGACTTCTTGAGTTGAGGATTCTATTCTTTCTCATTTGGTTTCGTCTTCCACCTCAGATGAGGGATTGATTTTTGGGAGTGGAGATTCTACCACTCGTCACAGTGGGAATTATGTCTATCACAGGGGGTGAGGGTTTGAGAGAGAGAGAATGTGGGTTTGGCATGAGTCCAGTCATTTTGTTTTTATTTTTATTTTTATTCTTTCCTTCAAAGATGTAATTGTGAAATGATAGCATATATATATGAAGGAGAATTTTTATTTCTTTTTTCTTTAATGACTTATTTTATATGCACTTTTACTTTGCTGTTGAGGCTGTAAAAATGATAGGATGTTTACTTAGAAAAGGAGAGCTTAATTAACTCGAGAAAAAGTTTTATTTTGGGAAATGATAAGTAAAAATGGATAAGCAAGAAGAAATAACTAGGGGGTTTTAAAATAAGGATTTCTTTTTTGAGAATTTGATTTTGATAATAATGGAAAGATATAATCTTCTAAATTAGGTGACTTGTCGATCGGCTTACCCCTTGTCCTACCTATTAGCATATGGGTCAAGTCAAATCACCCTAAGTCTTTGATTGCACTATCCTGCTGATCAGAGTACTTTGTAGGGTAGAAATTTAATCAGAATCCTCAAATCCGTTATCTTTTGCCAAGGCATTTGTGCATAAAAGGAGAGGTAAGGAGTGTAGTTTTTTCCATCCATACCCACTTTTTTCTTCTTGTTTTCTACTCTATTATTCCAGAAATGGACCTTTCGATGCATGCAGAATTTTCTTCCTACCTCAAAGGTCTAGAGGCCACGTGTTTGTATAACATGGATTATGAGTCTCTCAATTTGCGTCGAGTCTCCTTGTATCGTAATAGAGCCATTCAGTGGAACATGTTAGTCACGGCGGCGCAATTCTGGTATACCAAAGACCATGCTTTTCATTTTGATTTAGATGAGGTATGCCCCACCTACAAAGAGTTCTCGGCCATGTTTGGAATCAATCCTAGTGTAGCGATGGCTATGCCCGAATTTTCTCATTCTCCCCGAGCGTTGTTAGCGGAGTTTCTCCATATTTCCCCTTTGGCGAATAGACCGTTGGTTACTAAGGGGATGATTCCATTCGGGCTATCATGCATTTGTAATACCCCATACTTTTTATGATTTAAATAATTATGGGAGTAATTATTATAGTGGGATTAATTGAATTAAAATGTGAGAATTTAATTTTTAATTAACCCGGATTTAAAAATAAATATTAACTAGCGTGTCAAGGGTTAATACTTATTGAGTTAATATTACCTTGTGATATGTAATATGTAACTATAGACTTTAATAAATTATTGAGAGGAAATAATACGACAATTTGGTAATTTAAGTCTGACACGTGTGTGAGTCGTGTCGGGACTAATTGAATGGAATATAAAGACAAATTATTTTTATCTAACTCGTATGGTTATTTTGACAGCGCCGTTGAGTCCGGTAGGGTCTAAATAGTCAGAAAACTCTAACCGGGTATTTTATTTGGACTTTGGGAGATTTTAGGCCAAACCGGCACCCCGTGGGGGTAGTTTTGTAATTTGGACTTTTGGGAAAATTAAATGGAAGAAAATTAGAGAATAATTATATCAGCTACTAGAGTTCCATTAGGGTTAAGATATACAAAAATCAATAACGGCCACAGAGGGTGTGAGGGAGAACCAATTTCCAAGAGGGAAGGCTCAATTAGCACCACCTTGCACAACCGTGACTACCAATGCGTAGATCGAGAAAAAAGGAACGCATCTATAACAATATCACCAAAGAATTCAGACCTTTGATTTAAGGCAAGTTTTTATTACTTGCTTTCTTTAGCAATAATCATACTCATGTTAGAGTAGGTGTAATTAACCATTGATTTATATGTTAATTGGGTGAAAATTTGAGTTTAAATGATGAATCGAGGTTGGGTTAAGTAGTGGATGATATTCCTTCATGTATGTAGAGGTTAAACTACGAAATTGAATGATGTATTGATAAACGAATCTTAGTTGATTAGGTTCTTTAATTGAAATTCTGGAAACTAGGGTTCATGTGAATTAATTTGGGATTTTTGTATAATTATGATGATTAATCACGAATTAAGGATCCTAGGATGTTAGGAATGACTTATAATTTGGTATGTGTTTATGAGTATTGATGATGAGGTGTTGGGAATTGAATATTAGAGGTTTTTGGGTTCTAAAATGGTGAGAAATGCTAAAAAACTGGGCAGGAAGACGACTGTGCAATCTCGTGCTAAGTCGCGCAAAGTCGTTCGAGTGAGATGGCATATCGCGCGAAGTCGCTCGAACGACATGTGACAGTCGTTCAAATGACATGCCATCTGGTTCGAGCGATAGAGGGAATTTTTGGGATTTTTCTTCCAGTCCAAATTTAGGTTTACCGGGTTTCTTGGAGTGAGGGAAAATGACCGATAGTAAAATAAAAATAAATAGAATTTCGAAAAAATTATGTGAGACTTAATACTTTAATTATTTCGGTATAGAGATAATGTACCTTGGAGATTACAAGAGAGATAGTAATCTAAATATTTATACTATATGTAATGTTGAGATTTAAAATACGTATGAGAAGTATATATGTAGGTTGGAGAAATACCTATAAATTATAATAGGATTTGTGTATGCCTACTATTTGATATAATTATTAAGAGCACTAATGGGTGATAACTTGGGGTTGCAAGAATCTTATTGTTAGGTGCACTAATTAGTGATAACTCGGGGGGTGCTTGTTAAGTGTACTAATGGGTGATAACCCGGTGGTACAAGAATATTATTATAAGTGTACTAATGGGTGATAACCCAGGGGTACAATATTATTGTTATAGGTTCACTAATGGATGATAATCCGGGGGTACAGAATTATTATGGTTAGTTGCGCTAATGGGTCTTAGCCCGGGGGCGTAGAATTAGAATATATATATATATATATATAGGGAAGATGTGACTATATGTATATATACGTAAACTGGACAATCATTCTACTGTGTATAGTTAGTAGAGATGAAAATGTTGATATATATAACAAATCCTAAGAGTATAATTGATTTATTATGAAAACGAGAAAACATATTAATTAGCTAGTTGACATAGGCTAATTTGATAGCGTATTGTATGGGCAATACGGGTATACTACTGGTGAGTATAGGTACTATTAGAATGACTTCAGACTAGTTAGACTGGGCAGTATAACTGGGGGAAGATTAGATGTACTTTAGGCATGCATTATAGATGAGAGGTGAGAAGCTCATGTGAGAATTCGATAACTAACATGCGTATAAGACTTGTTTTAACAACCAGTTTTAAATACTTGCTAAATCATTTTTTAAACCTCGTGTCTTGACCCGTTTATAGCATCTTTTCTCTCTTTTGCTATATATATATTATTCCAGGTGCTCAGCCGCAGGGGTACCATAATTAAAGATTGGATTGTTAGACGTGTTGTAGCTATTGTGGAAGCTGTAGGTCCTTGCAATAGACACAATCTATTCTTTTCATTCCATTTCTCTTAGACTTCCTATTAAGGGCATGTGTCGCCCGCTTCTAGACTTTTATCAGAGACTGTATTTATTTTATTTTATGGTTTGGATTTTTGAACTGGGAGGTTTTACCCAGCCTTATTTAATTTCAGTATTAAATTCTTGTTCAGTACTTATTATTCCTATGTATGGTGAATAGTTTATAATTTACTTTTGGAATGTTGGGGTTAAATGGTTTTATTAAAATGGAAAATGTTTTGACACTTGGCTTAATTATATTATAGGTGATTAATATGGATTATATTGTTTTCGACAGTGATGCTAAGAATGAACTGACCGTATATCCTGTTTTAAATTTGGTAAAGGACTGATCACCCTATATTTCATTGGGCGGGGTGTCAGAGGTGGTATCAGAACATCAGGTTCAGAGTCCTTTAGGATCTGTACGACTTACTATGTTTTCAGCTTAGCGTCTTTTGATATAGAGCCCTATTTTTAGGACTGTTGCAATCTTAATTTTGTGATTACATCTTCAGCTATTTGAGATTTAGTAATAACCGTGGACTAATAAAATTCTTTCTCATCGCAGATGCCTCCTCGATGTGCGCCAAGATACAGACAAGCCCAGCCAGAGAAATCGGCAGTACAGGCTCAGGGGATAATGAACGCAACAGAGGTTACCACGATAGTTACACAAGCGGTGAATGCAGCCTTAGCGGTGGTGCAGCAGGCCCCACCCTAGGTTCAGGCAGTAGCACCAGTTCCAGTGCATCCATTTCCCACTGTATGGGAAATAATGAGAGAGTACTTTAAGAGGGAATGTCCCCAGAGTTCATAGGCAGTTCGGATGTGTTATTGCGAGTGGGTGGAAGAAAGACATACAACGACACCTTCGTATGTATGAGTGTACTGAGGTTCAGAGGCAAGTGTTGGCTACCTTTAAGCTGAGAGGGGCAGCCTTACAGTGGTGGGAGTCCACTACTACTAAGGAGCGAGAGTTGATGTTGATCAGTGACTTCTGGGTGCGGTTCGACCGCAAGTACTTTCCTTCCACCGTCAAGACTGGGATGAGACGAAAACTTTTGGACCTCACCCAGGAAGGGAGAAAAGTTATGAAATACGAAGAGGAGTTCATGCGATTAACAAACATGGTACCGAATGAGGTGCCTACTGAGGAGAAGCGCATTCAGATGTTCATGGATGGCTTGACTTGGAGGATAGGCCAGCATCTCCTGGGTAACCTTTCCCAACACTCATATACATACGTTCTAAATCCAGCCTTGTTGCATTGTCAGGACAACCACTTCCATGCTAAGGGAAGCAAGCAAGGGGAAAGGCTAACCAGTTGGGCAAGACAGGGGAGGTAGTGACAGTGGGACACCAGTTGAGCACAGTTAGAGGCAGGGTTCCCATTAGGGAGAGTCTGTTAAGAGGTTTCGTTCTGAAGGTTCTAGGCATGGTCATGGGGGTTGGAAGCAGAGCCACCAGGGCCAGAAGTATGACCAGCAGTAGGGAGGACAGCAGAGCCAAGGTAGGGGTGGTAATGGCCAGCGGGGCCGAGGTTATCAGGGACAGAGGGGAGGAAACTTCATCGATAAATGTTATACTTGTGGCAAGACTTTTCATAAGAAACATAACTGACCTGATAAGGACAGAGTTCCTCGGCAGAAGGGTACTCACCAGGATCCCCATAGACCTATTTTTCCTGCCGCCCTACCAGCACCAGCTCCAGTTGCAGCTTTGCCCGCAGTTTCGATGCAACAGGGACAGTTTCACTATGGACGTGTCTATAACGTCCACCAGGACGCAGCTCCACATGCACCACTCGTAGTGGAGGGTAAGTTTTATATCCATGGTACCTTGGGTTGTATCTTATTTGACACGAGGGCATCACGCTCCTTTACAGCCACTAGCTTTGCATAGGCCACTGGGTTGTTTGGTACGACAGAGAGTATAGTGATATGTGTATACTCACAGTTGGGTAGTTGATCACTGATTTTCTTCATATGTCGGGGAGTAGGCATAGATATTGGTAGTTTTATTTTACCGGCTGATATGCTAGTGTTAGATATATCTGAGTACAATGCCATTATTGGCATGGATTGGCTAGTCGAGTATAGGGCCATGATTGATTGCTTCAGTAGGAGTATTGTGTTCGCCATTCTGGGCCAGGAGATGTTCTTAGTGGCGATGCCTTATTCCGAGGGTCGTCCGCCAACTTGTTTTATATAGAGGATGAGACCTCTGCAGTAGTGGTTCCACTAGATTCAATTTTGTTCATCTGCGAGTTTGTTGATGTATTTCAGGATACATCGGGGTTGCCTCTGAGTAGGGAGATCGAGTTTGTGATAGACTCAACACCGGGCACACGTCCGATAGCACGTACGCCTTACCATATGGCTCCGGCAGAGATGAGGCAGTTACAGGAGTAGATAGAATAGTTGTTGGGACAGGGTTTCATCCATAGGAGTACCTCGCCTTAGGGTGCCCCAGTTGTGTTTGTCAAAAAGAGGGATGGGTCCCTAGGAGTTTGTATTGATTATCGAGAGCTTAATAAAGTCACGATACGGAATAAGTATATGTTGCCTAACATCGATGACTTGTTCGACCAGTTGAGAGGAGCAGCCCACTTCTCGAAGATAGACTTGAGATTCGGGTACCATTAGCTACGCATCAGGGAGCAGTAGGTGGCTAAGACTGCTTTTCTGACGAGGTATGGGTCATATGAATTCAGGGTTATGCCATTTGGGCTAACCAACACCCCAGCGGTATTTCTGGACTTAATGAACAGAGTATTCAGAGAGTTCCTAGATCAGTTTGTCATTGTCTTCATTGATGACATACTAATTTATTCTCGCATCGAGGAGGATCATGTCGAGCACTTACGTATGGTTCTACAGACCTTATGAGAGCATGAGTTGTATGCCAATTATGATAAGTGTGAATTTTGGCAGCGAGAGGTACAGTTTTTGGGACACATTATATCAGAGAGGGATATCTGTGGATCCTAGTAAAGTGTCAGCAGTGAGGGAGTGGGGACAGCCCACGACACCAACGGAGGTGCGGAGTTTTTTGGGATTACCCGGGTACTACATACGATTTATTCAATGATTCTCAAAGATTACGGGTCCGATGACAACTCTGACTCGTACGGGTGTGTCATTTGTTTGGGATGATGCATGTCAGTTGGCATTCGATGAGCTGAAGGATAAGCTGACTTTAGCACCCGTACTAACACTTCCCAGGGCAGGGGTTGAGTAACTAGTTTATACGGACGCCTCCTTATAGGGGATTGGGGAAGTACTCTAGCAGGAGGAGCAAGCTATAGCTTTTTCTTCCCAAAAGCTTAAGCCTCACGAGAAGAATTACCCCACCCACAACTTAGAGCTGGCAGCAGTCGTGTTTGCACTTTGAATTTTGAGGCATTATTTATTGGGGGAGCAGTTTCACCTATTTACAAACCACAAGTCACTGCAGTACTTGTTCATACAGAAAGAGTTGAATATGCATCAACACAGGTGGCTTGAATTTGTCAAAGATTATCAGTTTGAGATACACTATAACCCGGGGAAGGCTAATGTAGTTGCATATGCGTTGAGCCGTAGGCCAATAGATAAGATAGTCGAGGTGTGGAAAGCGAAATGGAAGGAATTAGGGCACCAGGATGCAGTTGCCAGGTCCTTCATATCAGTTATGACCATCACACCGCAAATAGTGATGAGGGTGACAGATCCTTTTTTCCAGGAAAGGATTTGACAGATTTTAGCCAGTGGAGCTGAGTCATATTCGGTATGCTCCGAGGGCGGTTTGCGCTTCAATGGGAGACTCATTAATCCAGAGAGGGAGGACCTTCAACATGCAATGATGACAGAGTCACACGTGTCTCAATTTGCGGTACATCCCGGTGGGGAAAAAATGTACTAGGATATGAGGCGACAGTATTGGTGGAGCAGAATTAAAAAGGATATCGTAGAGTTCGTATCTAAGTGTACCACTTTACAGTTAGTGAAAGTGGACCACAAGAGACCACCAGGTTTGCTTCAGCCATTGGAGATTTCTAAGTGGAAATGGGAAGGCATTTCCATGGATTTTATTACCGGGTTTCCCACTTTGCAGATGGGGCACGATTCTATATGGGTATTTATGGATCGATTGACAAAAGTAGCCCACTTTTTTCACGTCAGGACAGTCTAGATAGCGGGACAGTATGCTCAGCTATTTATTGCAGAGATAGTGAAGCTGCATGGTGTACCTCTTAATATCGTGTCGGATAGAGACAAGACGTTTGTATCTCGCTTTTTGGAGAGCTATCAAAAGTCTATGGGCACTGAGTTACGGTTGAGTACGGCGTATCACCCGCATACTGATGGGCAGACTGAGTGCACTAATCGAATGCTCGAGGATTTGTTGCGCATGTGTGTCCTTAATTTTGGTGGAGGATGGTAGCAGTATCTTCCACTGGTGGAGTTTGCTTATAACAACTCCTATCAGTTTCCGATTGGCATGGCCCCGTTGGAGGCATTTTATGATAGACCTTGTCATTCTCCGGCTTGTTGGCTAGAGGTGGGGGATAATAAACTACTCGGGCTAGAGGTGATTCAGGACACATCGAGCAGAATCGAGATGATTTGGGGTCGTATACAGGTAGTGCAGGACACGTAGAAAAGCTACGCCGATGCTAAGCATTCCTTTAGAGAGTTCTCCATAGGGATCCAAGTTTTGTTGAGAGTGGGGTAATGAGATTTGGGGACAAGGGGAAATTGGCTCTGAGATATGTAGGACCATTCCATATTATCGAGAGGATTGGACAAATGGCATATAGGCTTTGGTTACCGGAACACTTGCATCGTATCCATGATGTGTTCCAGATTTCGTCACTGAGGCGGTATCTTCGGGATGAGTTGGCACACACTCACATCGCGATTGAGTAGATTCAGTTATAGCCCAACAGTTCATATGAGGAGAGACCGGTGGATATCCTAGATTATAGTGAGAGGAGGCTGAGGTCAAAGGTAGTTCCACTTATTCGAGTGCAGTGGCAGCATCATAATGTGGAGGAGTCTACTTAAAGTGTGAGGCGGATATGCGTGAGAAATATCCAGATTTATTGATAACAGGTATGCCTTATTTTTCGAATTTCGTGATAAAATTACGTCATTATGGGGGAAGTATGTAATACCCCATATTTTTTATGATTTAAATAATTATGGGAGTAATTATTATAGTGGGATTAATTGAATTTAAATGTGAGAATTTAATTTTTAATTAACCCAGATTTAAAAATAAATATTAACTAGCGTGCCAAGGGTTAATACTTATTGAGTTAATATTACCGTGTGATATGTAATATGGAACTATACACTTTAATAAATTGTCGAGAGGGAATAATACGACAGTTTGGTAATTTAAGTCAGACACGCGTGTGAGTCGTGTCAGGACTAATTGAATTGAATATAAAGACAAATTATTTTTATGTAACTCATATGATGATTTCGAGTGCGCCGTTGAGTCTGGGAGGGTCAAAATAGTCAGAAAAGTCTACCCGGGTATTTTATTTGGACTCCGGGAGATTTTAGGCCAAACCGGCACCCCGTGGGGGTTGTTTTGTAATTTGGACTTTTGGGAAAATAAAATTGACGAAAATTAGAGAATAATTATATAAGATATGGGAGTTCCATTAGGGTTAAGATATACAAAAATCAATAACGTCCATAGAGGGTGTGAGGGAGAACCAATTTTTACAAGAGGGAAGGCTCAATTAGAACCACCTTGTACAACCGTGACTACTAGAGGAATGCATCTATACCAACATCACCAAAGAATTCAGACCTTTGATTAAGGCAAGTGTTTATTACTTGCTTTCTTTAGCAATAATCATACTCATGTTAGAGTAGGTGTAATTAACCATTGAGTTACATGTTAATTGGGGGAAAATTTGAGTTTAAATGATGAATCGAGGTATGGTTAAGTAGTTACTGATATTCCTTCATGTATATAGAGGTTAAACTACGAAATTGAATCATGTATTGATGAACGAATCTGAGTTGATTAGGTTCTTTAATTGAAATTTTGAAAACTAGGGTTCATGTGAATTAATTTGGGGGTTTTATATAATTATGATGATTAATGATGAATTAAGGATCCTGGGATGTTAAGAATGACTTATAATCATATATGTGTTTATGAGTATTGATGATGAGGTGTTGGGAATTGAATTTTAGAGGTTTTTAGGTTCTAAAATGGTGAGAAACGCTGAAAATCTGGGCAGGAAGACGAACTGTGCAATCTCGCGCGAAGTCGTTCGAGCGAGATGGCATATCGCGCGAAGTTGCTCGAATGACACGTGGCAGTCGGTCAAATGACATGCCATCTGTTTCGAGCGACAGAGGGAATTTCTGGGATTTTTCTTCGAGTCCAAATTTGGGTTATCGGGTTTCATGGAGTGAGAGAAAATGACCAATAGTAAACTAAAACAAAACAGAATTTTGGAAAAAGTATGTGAGACTTAATACTTTAATTATTTCGGTATAGAGAGAATGTACCTTGGAGATTACGAGAGAGATAGTAATCTAAATATTTATACTATACATAATGTTGAGATTTAAAATACATATGAGCAGTATATATGTAGGTCGTAGAAATACCTATAAATTATAATAGGATGTTTGTATGCCTATTATGTGATATAATTATTAAGAGCACTAATTGGTGATAACCCGGGGGTGCAAGAATCTTATTTTTGGGTGCACTAATGACTGATAACTCGGGGGTGCAGGGATTCCATTGTTAAGTGTACTAATGGGTGATAACCCGGGGTATAAGAATATTATTATAAGTGTACTAATGGGTGATAACCCGGGGGTATAAGATTATTGTTATAGGTGCACTAATGGATGATAATCCGGGGGTACAGTATTATTATGGTTAGTTGCACTAATGGGTCTTAGCCCGGGGGCATAGTATTAGAATATATATATATATATATATAGGGAAGATGTGACTATATGTATATATATGTAAACTGGAGAATCATTCTACTGTGTATAGTTAGTAGAGATGAAAATGTTGATATATATAATAAATCCTAAGAGTATAATTGATTTATTATGAAAACGAGAAAACATATTAATTAGCTAGTTGACATAGGCTAATTTGATAGCGTATTGTATGGACAATACGGGTATACTACTGGTGAGTATAGGTACTATTAGAATGACTTCAGACTAGTTAGACTGGGTGGTCTAATTAGGGGGAAGATTAGATCTACGTTAGGCATGCACTGTAGATGAGAGGTGAGAAGCTCATGTGAGAATTCGATAACTAACATGCGTATAAGACTTATTTTAAAAACCAGTTTTAAATACTTGCTAAATTATTTTTTAAACCTCGGGCCCTGACCCGTTTATTGCATCTTTTCTCTCTTTTGCTATATATATATTATTCCAGGTGCTCAAGCGTAGGGGTACCAGAATTATAGATTGGATTGTTAGACGTGTTGCAGCTATTGTGGAAGCTATATGTCCTTGTAGTAGACACAATCTATTCTTTTCATTCAGTTTCTCTTAGACTTCCTATTTAGGGCAGGTGTCTCCCACTTATAGTCTTTTATCATAGATATTGTATTTAATTTCTTTTATGGTTTGGAGTTTTGAACTGGGAGGTTTTACCCAGTCTTATTTAATTTTAGTATTAAATTCTTGTTCAGTACTTATTATTCCTATGTATGGTGAATGGTTTATAATTTACTTTTGGAATGTTGTGGTTAAATGGTTTTATTAAAATGGAAAGTTTTTTGACACTTAACTTAATTATATTATAGGTTATTAATATGGATTATATTGTTTTTGACAGTGATGCTAAGAATGAATCGATCGTATATCCTGTTTTAAAATTTATTAAAGGACTAATCACCATATATTTAATTGGGCGGGGTGTCACAACATTTTGTGCCCTTGGGTAATTTTAATGATGTCGAATACACCGTAGATATTGCCTTGGGCCTTACTTCGAGGCTCTTGCTGGTGATGGGGGACTTAATGGTGGATCCTTAGTTGGATGAGATAACACTGTGGATGTCTTACCATCATCGTCCTCCGACGGTGATACTAGAAGTGACTCTGAAGGGTCTTGATGTTTGGAGGGAAGGTCGCTTTGATTTTTTAAGAGGGAGCCTGGTCATGTTGTTCATATGGATGGATAAGAGTTTTTGTCTACTAATTCCTCCGAAGTATCCCATGGAAGGTGCATTGAATTTCTTTTCTCGATACTTTATCAATTTCGACCCATCTATAGTGAACTTGGTCTTGGTTTGTGGAGCAATGAGCATGGTGCCTTCATTGATCGGTTCCATAGTGAGGGGAACCCAACCGATTTTGGATCTAGGAGAGTATTAGAATGCGCATTTAGTTGGCTTGAAGAAGACTTTGTTTTATTTCCCTTATCGGCTTATGCGTTAAGTTGGGTGGAGCAATTATTGTGTCATCAAACACTAAACTTCTTTTCGGTGGAAGACTTGACTGAATCCAAGCGCATGAGGTTAGGCTCTCTATGGGAGATTCTTCGGTTGTTGACCGGTCCATCTCCATCTGTAGGAAGGGTTTAACATTTTTTGGGGGTCTATTTGAAATGGTTGTGGAAGCGAGTAGTGGCGAAGATCTTGGCGTAAAATATTGGATAGCGATGCTTTGTTATTTTTGACACCATGGAAAGAGGGGTAGTGGTATTTTCCAGGATAGTCAGGGCATACCACTCCATGGAGCATATTAAGAATATCAACCAGGAAGGGGAAATTTTGGGACCTCCGAGGGCTGATGATGATGAAACTGGGTCTTTTTGCAGCTTTGGATAGGTTTTTATGAAGCTGGGATTATTTTTATGTGACGCTTTTGGTGATTGGGATTTTTTTGTATTTGGTATTTTGGGAATACTTTTGTGAAGTTTAGTTAGGTTTTTTTAAAAACATTTGGTCAGCCGAGAGGGGTGGTTGGCTTAACTCCCTTTGTTAATACTTCATGTAATGGTATTAAACTCCCCTGTTAGAAATAAAAGAAGATGTTGATCATATTATAATTCCTTTTGATGAGTTTTTATTTTGAGTTATTTATATGAATTGCTAAGGCATACATAATCCTTTTGTTCATGTAAATGATAAAATGAACAATCGTTCTTGGATATTAGAAAGGAATAACATTTTTTGAGAAAGAAGGGGACCATGCCCATGTAAGGTATATGAGCTTCCTACGTACCTTTGGATGTTTTGATAAATTTTTGAGTTCCATTTTGAAAGAAAAGTTTTATAGAGGATCATGCCCCACAACTTTATGGGTACAGAGAAATGAAGAGATTTTTTAGAATAGAATGGATATGAGAACTTTCATAGCGCACCGAGATTTTGGACTAAGGGTATAACTTCTTAAGATAGTCCAGGGTGAGTGTACCTGCTATCTCTTATCCATCAAGGTCTTTGAGCATAGCGACGCCTCCTGAGAGAATCTTCTTCACTATATAGGGGCAGCTCCAATTCATCTTGAATTTCCCTTTGGGGTCCCAGACAATATCTATGATCTCCTTAAGGGCAATGTCTCCTTATTAGACACCAAGATACGTGACTCTTCGATTAAATGATCGTGTTATCCAATGATGGTACCCTTATATGTTTTATAGAGCTTTCAACCTCTTTTCACTCAAGAGTGACAGTTCGTCAAAGTAACTTTGATGCTAATCTTCGTCGCTGACTCGACTTTCTAGTATAATGCATAGGGAAGGTATTTCTATCTCAATAAGTAGGACTGCTTCCATGCCGTATTCTAGAAGTAAGGGATAGCCCTAGTAGATGTCCTAACTGAAGTACGGTAGCCTCCGAGGGTGTAAGGATTCGATCGGACCAATCTTGACAACTCTCAGTCGCTTTGATGATGATGGCTTTGAGGTTTGTGTTGGAGGCTTCGACTGCACCATTGGTTTGGGATTAATATGTAGAAAATGTATATCTCTAAATCCTATATTCTTCGACCAATTTTGTGACCTCGTCTTCAAAATGTAACACATTATTTGATACTAGCTCGTAGGGAATCTTGTATTAACAGATAATATTCTTTCGGATAAACTTGACAACATTATTATCATTCAGTACTGCATATGACTCGACTTGGCAATTTCCTAAAGTAATCAATGGAAACTAGGAAAAAATCATGCCCGTTTGAAGCTTTTGGTGTGACTTTCCCTATGATTTCAATGCCCCAAGTGGATAACAGCCAGGGAGAAGTCATGTTATATAATTCTCAGGGAGGCAAGTGTTAGATATTGGCAAAGGGTTGGCATCTATGGCATCTTTGGACATAAGCGGTGCAATTCTAAACCATAGTGGTTCAATAATAACCTTGACAGATGATCTTATTAGAAAGCATATGACCATTCATGTGGGGTTTGCATTCTCCACTATGGATATTTTGCATCATTTTTCAATGTTAGAACCTATAATATAGTGTAAATGGGTTACATCAAAGTTTCTCTTGAATAGTGCTTTGTCGCATATGATGTACTGGGTAGCGAGTTTGTGGAGGGTGGCATGGTATTTCTTGTTGGCATCTTCTGGATACCTATCGTTCTTGAGGAGGCGCCAGATGTCTACCTCCATGTGTATCAAATCATGCAAGATGTTTGTGACATCCCTTTGGTAGGTAGCCCCAATGTTCTTGGTCTCGAATTGCACATGAGTGCTATTTTCTCCTAATGGTCAGGGTGCATCTTGATATGATTGTATTTGAAGATCCTAATCTTGCGTTGTTGGCTACTAGAATCGATATTGGCAACAACAGTTTCATCATCATTAATTTGAAAACGATTATGTTTTTTTATTAACCTTATTAAGATCAGTTAAGAATTGTTCATTTGCAAAATCATCATCATCAAGAGTTTGATTAGAATCAAGGAAATTAATGTAAGGCACAACAAGATACTTAAAATCCTCATTTATTTCACTTTTGAGAAAAATAGTATTGAGAATCTCATCAAAAGAGGTCTCGATTATATTGTTATTAGAAAAAAAAAGTAAAATTAATAGATCAAGAGATGGGGTAAATAACAAGGTTACGTTACATATTAGCAGGTGGGGCTGATATAGCATTCCAATTGAGATGAGGCTCATTAGAGGCCTTGATAAGAGTGGACGGGTCTGATAATGTAGCATCTGAATGGATCATACAGAGAGTTAGCCATAGTGTCTGCAGGTTTAACGAGTCCTCCAAATCACTTTCATCGAAGACCTCGGCAATCTTTACGGCTTTCTTAGTGGGAGGTTTCACTCTATGCTGGCAGTCTTCGGCCTAGGAGTAGTTATCTCGGGAGTTGATTTCCATTTTTGGCTTTATCTTCTTATCCACATGGTTGTACCATGGTAATGGTTTAGGAAATCCACAAAAGGGTAAGTCTTCACCCCCCCCCCCCCCCCTCAAGAATCTTTTATTTAGAGAATCCCTCTAAACAGTCTTGGCATCTTCTAAAGTCCTTTTCAGCTATGGTTGGCGAAGCGTTATGATTTCTTCTGGTAAAAGCTGATAACCCAATCCACAAGGGGGAAAAGGCCTCTTTCATGACTATGGGCTCTAGTATCCCTTGTTGACATCACCTTAGCCCCAGCCCGAGCATGAAATGCATATTCTTGAACATTTGTATCACATTAACATTGTTGTGAAGGTTATGTTCCGGATAGGCTCAGTCTTTAAAATTATCCCTTATCGAAAGGGGAAGCAGATCGACTTTGAAGCCGAAGAGAAGCATGTCATTAATCCCTTACTGTATTTTTACTATCAGATTACTAGTAGTGGCATTTTTTGTACAATCATCATCCCCCAAAATGGTAATAACTTCCCCTTGGTAAGGAATTTCAACTTCTGATGAATGGAGAAAGATACCCCATGGATGCTATGAAGTCACGGTCAACCAAGCAGTAGGTTGAAGCATGCGGGTATGTCAATAACTTAAAACTCAGTGATGGGATTACGGGTCCAACCCTATTATGAATGGTATGGATCCCATCACCTTTCGACGAGTATTATTATAGATATGCACTGCGATCGAAGTAGGAGTAAGATTACTTACTTTCAACCCCAAGTAATTAAGCTTCTTTGTGGGCAAACATTGAGGGTAGATCCGTTGTCGACGAGTGATAGTATGATTGTCTTTCCCATCACTTCAATGGATATGTTGAGGGCATAGTTATGGTGAGGGTCGATCTTCGAAATTTCCTCTTCGGATAAAGAAAGAAGTCTAGTGGTGGCCAGGGACCTAACCAGGTTTACATCTTCTTCTGGAGTGGTGGAAGGATGGACAGTGGGCTTAATGAGAAGTTTTATCATTGCGTTTCAATGTAAGTGAGAAGAAATAAAGAGTCCCTATAAGGTGATGTTAGCTTGAGTATTCATGAGTTGGTTGAGTAGTTTTCTTTCTTCGATAGTTATTTTTGTCATGGGAAGTTCCTCAACAACTCCCGCTTCCTTATCTATTACCGATGACCGAGGATTTTGATCCTTGTAGTGTCTCCCTGATCGGGCCATGTGGTTTTTGGAGGTAGGGAAGAACATGAAACCAGTATCATCATCTATTCATGGCTGAATGCCTACTTTACTGATTTCCCCTAATAGATCTTCGAAAGATATCACTCCACACATGCTGATTATTGGACTGAATTTTCCTTAACTCGGTCATCATCTGAGTTGTCAAATTCATCCTCCCCCCCATTCGGGGGCAATGATGTCTTCTTGACAAGAAAAAATGATGCATTCTATGACCTCAATGGCTTACTCATATAAATCTTCCCACTCAATGGGGAGGTGCAGGAGTGAAGGGACCAACATTCAAAGTAGTGAGTAGTTTAGAAATGCTACAGATCTCGTTGGTCTGTTGAAACACGTATGACATGATATGTACTACGTCACCTAAGATGACTTCAACGGGTACCACCCAATCATCTGATTCTTGATCCTCTTTTCAGGCTTCCATGAACAAGCCACTAAATTTTTAATAGACGATGGTCATCTTGGGGGGAAATTTTATCCCTAACTCCAAGAGTTGGTTCAGAATAGCCAGTAACCCCATACCTCTCCCTTCTGATCAGGGTGCGGACGAGAATACAGGCCCTTGTGAGGAGTGACAGAGATTGGTCGGTGAAGCATATAGGGTGTAGGAGAAAATATGGGCAAACTTTGAGTGGTTTGGGTGAGATTATAGGTATGATGGGTGCTTTGGTGATCACAATTTGGGTAGATGGATCGAATTTTGGGTCATTCTCTAGAAAGATGGCATTTGTGTGTTTCGGAAGTGGGTTATGAGTGGTGCTAGACTTAGGATATTTTGGTGTGGGTGATTACACACCGGTCAATCAAGCCTTGAATCGTATTTCTTATATAGAAGCATTAGTCGGTAGTGTGACAATGGTCATCGAGCTTGAATTTCTTGGGAAGTGGGTTTAGTAATGGATGGGGGTCTAAAGGTTTGATGAGGTTTTGCCAAGGCTTGGTAGACTTTGGATAAGGGAGTATGGAGCTCGGTGTATTCCTTTATGACTGGATTAGGATGGTTTTCTGGTGCCCAAGAGGTAGAGGGTTAGGAGACATTATTGATGGTTGATACTGTAGTATTGGTAGGCTTCTCATACTTTTTGGGAATGAACAGTCCGGTCACCTTTTTCGACTTGGCTTCTACCTTGGTATCACTTTCTTCCATTTTTACACTTTCTTCCTAATAGAAAAAACTTTTCGGTGTATCTTTTTCTTTTTTCGGTGCTTGAAAAGTCCTTCTAATCAAAACCTCAAATTACCTACAAAATTAATAAACTCGAGTGTAGCTGTAAGTAAGGGTATCAATCCACTTTCAAGATTGTAAATCAAAGGGAACACATTCAATTGTAATTCACTTTTTATTTTTATTTTTGGGCTTTTTGCTTTTTTTACTCTTATTTTTTAATCTTTTCCAAGTATTAAAACAATTCGGTGAGGTGATGATTTAAACTAAACTAAACTAAATGTGAGATAAAAACAAGTAACTAGAAAGTAAAGATAAAAATTAAACTAAGTAAATCTAACTAAATAAAAATCTAAAATATGAGAAAGGTGAGGAAATAAAAGTGAGAACAATCAAGGGATGGGATTATGCCACAATTTCTAGTTAATCTATTTAATTAATTTATTCAAATTAAACTTCCCAAATTAGTATTGAGTTTACAAATCAACTCTCATTGCAAATGTAACTTTAATAATAATCTTTTAGAGAATTAAATTTACAATTCTACAACTCACAAAACGTAGATCTAAACATCATCTAACAAATCACCTGCTAGGATCGATTTACTAAATTAGTTTAGATCATAAAGATATGATTAGAGTTGAAATTCAAAGAAGTAATTTCTAATTTTAGAAAAACCTATCTCTAGTTCGATTCTAAAATGAAAATTAAGACTAGAATCTCGATTTTATCTCGAAAATCATTTACCCTCTCTCTAGGTGTAAATTAAAAGTAAGATTGCAAAATTAATCATCAAAGTGAATTTAATTTAATTAAACTAATTAAATTATGATTAACATCAAAATAATGGATCTCCCCACCCCTTGAAAGGTGTTTTCTAGCCTAACATGATATTAAACATGATGAAAAAATATTCAAAGGCATATAATATAAAAGAGTAGAGAGAAGAACAATCAAACCAATCTCTTGAATATAATGGACTTCAATCCTTCAATGAAAAGCATACAACCCTCCAAGTGAGTGATCAACAAAGATATAAATGAAAATTTCACTCAACTTGAATCTCACACAATTATTTCACTCAATAATCTTTAAAAAGAAAAATAAAAACTATTTACAAAATGAAATTTATCCTAATTTATTTTCTAAACTAAACTCTCTCTATATAGAATTTCCTATCTAAAAAGCTCTCCTAAGATTGGGGTCTTCATCTTCATTTATAGTAGGCACATGGAGCATGGGGGTATTTTTAGGAATTGACATGAGTGTGCATGGAAATGGTGAGGTGAGGGCATGTGGGTTAAATGGGGTGACACAATCAGATTTGATTTAGAGGGTATAATGGGTATTGGGGTTAAAGTTGGTAGTTGGGGGTATAAGGGGTAAAAGAAATTAAATGGGTTTAAGTGGCACATGTGGGTTTTGTTGGCATTTGGTTTGGCAGATCGTGGCTTGAATGCGACATGGTTTTTTTGGATGAAAATGGGTTGGTTTTCAAATGGGTTTGGATTGTTGGAAATAGGAAATGGTTGAAAAATGGCTTTGGCTTGGCAGGTGGAATGAAATTCGTGTTTGGATTTTGGTGGGACAAATGAGTTTTGGGTGAATCGAGTTTTCGGGTTTGGAGCCGCCGGAGCTCAGTTGGATCGAGGAAGTCCAGCCGGACATGGGTCGTCACGACGTCAGCTACGGGGTCGGAGTTTGGGTCACCGCCCGAAGCATGGGGTGCGACCGGTTCGGGTATGCGGGTTGGTGGTTCGGCTGGAGGTCCGGACGGTTTGGAACGGGAATGGGATGGGGTGAGGCTGTCTGCCGATTTCGACGGACGGAGGAAGGGGGCTGGCGACGGCCAGTTCAGACCGGAGATGCTGGGGGTCAGGCGTTGTCGGCTGGAACATGGGCTTGGTTCCGGCGACGGAGGTAGGTACGGTGGGTAAGATTAGGTAGTGGTTTAAGGTTTGGTTGTGGTGGGAATGGAGAAGGAGAGGTGAGGGTGATGGATGTGGGTTAATGTAGGTTGACTAGAGAGAGAGTATTGGGAGTTTGAAGAAGGGTAGTTTTGATTTGGTGTGGTGAGGTTTAGGTAAGTTAGTGTGGGGTTGGGGGTTTTGTATGTATGTGAGGTGTAGGATAGGGTGTGTGTGAGTGGGTTTAGGATAAGTGTAGGTGTGTTTAATTTGGACCCTTAAAATAGTAAACACTCAACTAAAATTAATAACACTAAAAATAAAAAATAAAATCTAACTAAAAATAAAACAAATTAAAAACAAATAAAAATATTAAAACTAAAAAAATAAAATCCTAACCCTATATAAACTAAAATAAAATGAAAGGCACAAAAACTTAAAATCTAAATTAAAACTAAAGTCCTAAAAATATAAACTATAATAAACTAAAAATGAACTCCTAAAACTAATCCAAATAAAATAAGATTAAACTAAAAGCTAATAAAAATCAAAATAAAATAAAATTATAATAATAAAATATAAAAATAGTAAATAAAACCTAAAAATCCTAAATTAATCAAAAATAAATCTTAAAAATAAAAATAACTCAAACTAAAAATCTAAAAGAATATTAAAAAGGGACAAATTAGACACACGCGGGGTTCGGGGTAGGTTTAGGCTAGGTTTAGGGTAGGTTTGGGTTACGGGATAAGGTAATTAACTCCATTTTGAACACAATTGTCATGATTTAAGCATTTGAACTCTGCAATGCACAATTTTACCTACAAAATAAATATTTTAGTGCATAAGACCCATATTGTCTAGAATTAGCAACTAAAATACATCTATTCGGGGTATAAAATGTACAGTTTTGGGTGCTTATCACACCAGCCCCAAACAGAGCGTTGCTAGTCCTCGAGCAATAAGATAGAGAGAAAGAGAAAGATAAGTAACCAAAAGTGTACCACTTTCGTGGGCACTTGCGATTGCACTTAGCATGTGCAACAATCCTTTAAACCTATAGGTTTCCCTACAGGACGAGTTGTGTCTCGTGATGGTTTGCAGGGAATATACCCACAAAATTCCTATTTGCAAAGATTTATTAAAGTGCAATCAATCTCTTATTAGACGTAGAATAATCGCACAATCCATCTCATGAGAAATATTTTCAGAAATACAAGCTAGAAGTGTAAAACGTTTAGCCAAGTAAATACTCAAGGCACCCCCTTCCTAAAAAAACTCAACGTGTGTGTGTGAGAATCAGTCAAAACGGGTCGAGTATCACAAGAGTAATTTCTAGATTGCCTTTTCGGAATCAACGCTTCAAGTTCAATTCTCACTGATATATCTCTCTCAAACGAACTCTCGAGATTAGGGTAAGTGTATCGCTCTTGTGTGTGAGGAGGTGAGTAAATGTAAGCAAGTTCAAACGTCTCACACACACATAAGAAAGAACGAACAATTAGAAAGAAAAATTATCTCATGAAAGAAATGCTAATCACTATAGTGAGAATGTCGAGTTATTTACCACGTCGACTTTTATTTGCCTGGACACCTATGGGAAAATATGGATTTTTGGGTGCTTATCACTTCCCGAAGAGCTCGAAAGTGTGAATAGTACTGACCTCCCATAGTTGTTTAGATATGGGGCAGGAAATTATTTATCACGATGTTGACTTTTTCTTCTACGGAGGGTCAGTTGATCATGATGGAAATTTTCTCGCTCCATCTTGCTATGAAGCTACTAATGGTTTCTTTAGTTTTCTTCTCGAGAAGATCTATATCACGACATGTAACATCTAGTTCTTCGTTGTACTTGTATTGTGACATGAATTCCCGAGTGACATCTTCCCAACTACAGATTATGGATTCTACGAGGGATAGGAACCATCAGAGGGCGTTGTCCTTCAAAGACTGTTGAAACATATGGGAAGGGTCATGGCTTGGTGATAACTGCGAAGGTGAATAATTATGGGCCCACTTACCCCAAACTTCTTAATGGGTGGAATCTTGAATTTCTTTGGCAATCTTGCTTTAGGTTAGGGAGACATGTGGGTGTAGTCCATGTAGTTTCCGAATATCCTAACTTGGTCGAATTTCTTGGATAGCAGTTTGAGATTTTCCTTGACCTTGTTCAGTTCTTCCTCGTTGGGATCAACGGGTCTTGCAAGTTAGCTCCTGGTTGGGCAAGGTTTGGCATAGGGAACTGAGCTGGTGGTGGCCCTTTGGCAGGCGGGTCACATAGAGCATGCTAATATTCTTTTGGGACTCAAACAAGCTCGAGAGCGGGTGGACCCATTGCACGAGGAAAGAGGGCCTCGAGTTCTTCAAGAATTTGGACCCGATTTTGCTGAATCTCTTGGACCTTAGTTTGAAGGTTTTCAATCTTGGCACTGAGTTGGACTAGGACCTCCATCAGATCAGGTTGCACATTCGGTGTTTGGTCGATATTTTCCATGAAGATATGGTGAAGGTAGAATACAGACTTAGATGAAGTAGCGAAGGAACTGGCGGAGCTTCGGGGTGGTTTGATGGAAGACTAAAACCAATAGAAATCCAGGTCAAGAATCGGGTATGCGATCGACCTAAGAAAGAAAAAAAGTTCGAATTTATTCTCGAAAGAGAGAGGAAAGAATTTTTTTTGTATTTTTTAAAAAGAGAAAAAATGTTTTTGACATTTTTTATAAAAAGGAGGAAAAATGTTTTTGGTTTTTTGGTAAAAGGAGGAAAAATGTTTTTTGGTATATTGGTATTCCGAGAAAAAGGAGGGGAAAAATCGAGAGAAGAATCTCAGCATGATTTTTATTATTATTATTATTATTATTATTATTATTATTATTATTATTATTATTATTATTTCTATTATTATTATTATTACTACTACTATTATTACTATTATTATTATTATTATTATTATTATTATTATTATTCGCTTGTATTAGGTTTACCTAAATGCAAAAAGTAAATGTCGGGCAGGACTTGAGCCTGGGGAAATTGGGTTTGAAAAATAGGTAACATATGGTCTGACTTGTTTCCAAGCTCATGTACACGGTCCTCTTTTGGAAAAATGACGCAATAACGCAAAAATTTGGGTGGTAAGATGACCCATCATTTTGGTAGTGTTTCATGTAGCAACCGGGGAACTAAATGTGAGTGACCTAGGATCGATGCCTATATGAGGTTTATGCAATTGTTGAGTTAGTGGAAAGGTTCCCTCCTTGGGCATAATTCCATGACATACTTCTTGTTTTTTAGGGCAATCGGTACGTTTGGAGATGCCATTTGATATACCTCAATGTACGTGAATTGCCTCACTATATACCTCATGGGTATAATCTGTGTGAGAGATAATTCGATGTACTCTATGTACGTGAACGAGTTCCTTGTGATATACCTCCTATCGTGAGTTCGATCAAGAGGTACGACGCGAGGAGAACCATTCAATATACGTCGAAGGTACTAGGCTAATGTAACGTGAGAGTCATATTAATTAGGGTAACTTCGACCTATCGGACCAATGCCTATCAAAAAGTGACCCCTCAGTACGGGACAAAATTTTGGTCAATAGTCATGCTCTTGGTGATGTAGTGTGAAAAAAAGCATGATTCTTTATTTAGTATATTATGTAGAGAATATTTTATGATGAGCAAAAGAAGTAATATGGGGGAAACATTTACAAGTAAAAGTAAATCTCGCATGGAGTGTGAAGATTATACTAAGCATGGATACATGTGAGTGAGTGATCTATAAAAATCTAAAAGTCAGTGTGTGGTGGTGAACCTAAGAATGGATCAACTACAAGTGGCGGATGATCTATGCAAGTGTCATAAGTGGAGGTGTATGCTAGTGAAACATAATCATGGCTATTCTAAGTGGTGTGTGAAACATTTGGGTATAAGTTATCCTACTGTAGACACCACATTCGAGGACCCCCTAAGTCTCTCCTTAGACCCCTAACACTTCCCATTTCCACGAAAAACCTAGGTCACACTCCGAGTATAGATCTAGAGGCCATCGGGATCCCCCGGGACCCATTTGACTTCGGTAAACTCTACAGTCAGAGAAAAATCTCTTTGAATCTTTGAAGGGAACTGAAACCCCTTTCTAATGGTCATCCGCGTGTGAGAAACAGCATAACCGTTTGGACGAACAATCATTTTTCCCCAAAAAATCGATTCAGAGGCCACCGAGCACTCCCGAACTCCATTTGACCAAAGTCAACTCTTTATCTGAAATGATACTTTATGAATTTATGAAGGGCACTGAATACCCTTTCTAATAATTCGCCCCATGCGCGATTGTGACCTACGGTACAGATGAACGATTCGTTTTACTCAGAGAGGTCATCGGACGCTTCTGGGCCCCGGTTGACCAAGGTCAACTTTTTGAATCAAGTGAAACTCTTTGTAATGTCGAATTACACCTCCTAACCTTTCCAACAGTCTGCCCTATGCATGATTCTGACTTACCATACGGACGAACGATCCGTTTCCATCCAACGATCTCCCGTCCAAAAGACCGACGTGAGCTTCCGAGCAACATTTGACCCAAAGTCAACTTCGACACCTGGGAGCAGTCCAAAGGACTCTCAAAGGTCTCTGAAGTACCTTTCTAAGGATATCCCCATGCGTGATTCGGATCAACGGTTTGTGTGAATCATTTTTCCAAAAAAGTCCGCACGAGACTACCAACTGGTAGGTACTGAACCCTACCTATCGGCACAGTGTCAATGGTTACCTGCCGATAGGTACACCCTGAGGTAGGCCGATCAAAACCCCCCTTGTCCCTATAAAGAGGGGCCATGGCCTCACTCCTAGGAGGAGTAGAAATCTATCAGCATCAGTGATCTCAACAACATTCTCTCGAAATCAGCGAAGTTCCATTCAAGCCTAAATACCCATCCTTTTCACACCCAATTGGACAAATATCCTTCTCTCTCATCAACATTCATCAACATTCAAAGGAGTTCATCCATGATCCAAGCACAATCTCTAAGGAAGGTCCAATTCCTTCTCCCTCTCTTTTAATCTCTTGTTTTTGCATAAGTTACATTAGATTCATAATCTAGTTTCACTTTAGTTCATACATATTAACATCCACACTATTATTAGTATATTGCACATACTTTATTTTTCATAAAAAACCCAAAAATAAATAAAAGAGGGCTACACTCATAAATTACAAATGAAATTATCCATTACACTTTATCCAAAACCAAAAACACATTTTCTACATGTACACACATAATAAAATTTCGTCTGAATGTGTGGGATAAACCCCACCCCTATTTTACATGCGAACAACGTGGACTTTGATTCCTTGATAGGCTACGTAGGCATCTCAGATTAAAATCCGAGACTCGAGTCCAATTTTCCAATTTCCAATTGTTCTTATTTTCTAAATTTCCTAAAATCCCTCATTTTCATAATTATCATACATATAAATATATCGTGATTATGTGTGTTTCGTCCAACACATATTATCGTTTCCCAATAACGATCAATATCGCAATGAACGCTCATATTCTATCGTTTACATTTGTTATTATTTTGGCAATATTCTTGTGGATAACCACAACCTACCTTTTCCATGGTATAGATCGAACGATTCCAATCTCCATTATATAAACACATACACTTCACGGGGATAAAGGAAAATATTAACATTTTCCCATGAGAGACCGAAAGGGTGGGATGGGTGCCTAACACCTTCCTATTTTGTAACTTATCCCCGAACCTCTGATCTATTGGGTTCGTATGCATCAGTTGGTCCTTTATGCCGCTTTCTCGAAGTGGCGATATGTTCTTTTGCCTATTTTGTGCAAAATAGGCTGGCGACTCCATCTCTTTAAATTCACCCCACACTGACGATGGCCGAAGAACCTTTCAAAGAGGGGTGTGAGACCGCGGTGCAGTTTTTTCTCGAGGAATCCTCCCCTCCCCCCTAACGCCGCATCCGGGATGGCCACAATGGTGACTCTACTGGGGACTATTTTTAAGAGGGCTAGACTCAGTTTACGTGGGTATTTTATTTTCTTGTATATCCCCTTATTTTCATGTTCCCCTTTATTATTCATATATACCTCATGCTTATGCTACTATTCACACACTTGTAGAAGACTCTCCATGTACACTACACACCACATGCACCTAGTATCACGTATATCCACTTGTTGCACACATCACTTAGAAATCCATACTTAGGTGTCACTAGCACACCTCCAGTTGTATATATCCATGTTCACTTATCACACACTCACTTATTGATAATTACACATCACTCACACATAACTTATCCATGCTTTGTATAGATTTACTATTTGTACTTGTACCTTGATCCCTGTTTGGCATGATTAAGAAAAAGATACTATCCCTATAAGATACTAATAAAAGGAATCATGCATTATTCACACAACATCACCAAAGAGCATTGATATTAACCAAGTTTTGTCCCGTAACTGGGGAGTCACTTTGTGATGGGCGTTGGTCTGGCAGGTCACAGTTAGCCTAAGCGATATGACTCTCACTTTCTATTGGCCAAATACCTTCGACGTATATCGAAGGGTTCCCCTTGCATCATACCGCTTAACCTAAGTCATAACCGGAGTTATATCGTAGGGAACTGATTCATATATGTCGAGTATATCGAATTTTCTCTCATATGTACTATCCCAATGAGGTATACAGTGAGGCAATTCACGTATACTCAGGTATATCAAATGGCTTGTCCGAATGTACGGATTGCCATCAAAAGCAAGACGTATATCGTGCAAGTTACGCCAATGGGGGGAACACCTTCCATTTAATCCAACAAATCGCATACATGCATATAGGTGTAAAGCCTAGGACACAGATGTTAGATGTCCGATTTCGACCTGAAAGTCTGCCGAAATTCCGGGTCGGCCTCCTCCTCAAATTTTCGCGCAATTTTAAAGCATGACCCTTCCCGTGAGCCTAGTTAGAAGTCCAACTATAGCTTTAAATATGTTGCAAACCCAATTTTTCCAGGCTCTGGTCCTGTCCGGAATTTCATTCTGCATTTAGGTAAACTTAACACAAGTGAGAACCTAATAAACATAATAATCATGCTGAGACCCGTCTCTCGTCTTTTCCTCTCTTTTTTTCCAAAAAAAATTCCAAAAACATTTCTCCCTCTTTATTCAAAAATACCAAAAATATTTTTCCTCCTTTTCCCTCAAAACAAAAAAAAAAAAAAAAACATTTTCATCCTCATATTTTCCAAAAATGTCAAAAATATTTTCCTCCTTTTCCAAAAATAACAAATTTCCCTTTTTCTTTTCAGAAAATAAATTCCAATTTTTCTCCTTCTCAGGTCAATCACATACCCTTAGCCTGGCTCCCTATTGGGTTCGGTCTTCAATCGAACTGCCCCAAAGTTATATCAGTTCCCTTACTTCCTCCAAGTTCGAGACTCACCCTCCTTCCATCGAGAACACGAATCAAGTGCCGAATGTACAATTGGATTTTTTGACAGTTCTGGCTTAGCTAACTGCTAAAATTGATGACCTTCAAACCAAGGTTCATGAGATGCAAAAAAAAGGTTCCCTATCCTCGAAGATCCTGAGGTCATGTTCCCTCGTGCCATGGGTTCGCCTATACCCGAGCCTATTTAAGTTCCTAAAGAATACCATCATGTTCCACGTGCTCCTTATGCTAATGGTTCGCTACCAGTCCATCTTCCTATGCTAAACCTTGCTTAGACCGGGGCTAATTTACCCGTAACCGTTGATCCAAAAGAGGAGTAATTGAACAAGGTCAAGGAAGACCTTAAGATGTTAACTAAGAAATTTGATAAGATTAGAATGTCTAGGAACTATATGGACTATACCCACATGTATCCCTATCCTCAAGCCAGGTTACTAGAAAAATTCAAGATGCCCAATGTCGAGAAGTTTGAAGGCAGTGGACCCCCAATCGTTCATCTCCGTAGCTATCACCGAACCATGACTCTCGTAGGGTCTTCCGAAGAAATAATGACTTAGATGTTCCAGCAGACTTTGAAAGATAACGCCCTCTATTGGTTCCTATCCCAAGAAGAATCCAGAATCTCCAGTTAGGAAGACATTTCCCGTGAGTTCATGTCACAATATAAGTACAACAAGGAGCTAGGGGTTACCCAGCTTGAATTAGAGATACTTAAACGAAACCCTTGGGAATTAGCCAGCAACTTCATAGGAAGATGGAGAGAAAAAGAGGCTACCATGACCAATCGACCTTTTGAAGAAGAATAAGTCACTATTGTGAAGAAGAACTTCCTACCTCATTTTTAAGCAATAATTGGAGGATAGTACTACCCTCACTTTCTACCCCTTCGAGAACCGAGAGTAGAAATCGAAGAAGGATTTGCCAAGACAGAAGTTGAACCAAATAAAACCTCTGGAAAGTTTCCTCCTAGAAAGTTTGAAAAGCTTGTTATTACCAAAGTTTCTATGATCAACAACATCTCTCAGCCTGCCGCTTCGTGAGCACCGAAAAGTCGCCTAAACCTAATCTGGAAGGAATATACCGAGATTCACGCTCCTCTCTCCAAATTCTACTAGGCTCTCTTGAACCAAAAATTGATCAAACCCTTCGACCCTCGTCCGTTACCAAATCCACTTTCGAAAAAGTTCAAACCTGATACCCATTGTTACTTTCATCAAACTGCTGTCCATACCACTGACTAATGTTTCCATCTCCAAAACACAATCCAAATCCTGATTGACCGGGGTATCATCGCCCCACCAGATAATCCTAAACCATACACTACCCATAATCCACTCCCGAATCATGCAAATTCCATCTTCCTAGAAGAAGACAAAGAACTCGGCCCATCCACCCAAATCATGCCAAGTAAATCACCAGTCATAACTATATACTATCTTAAACCTCTCCAAACATGCCCATATTTCCTCTTACACCCTACCAGCCTTGTCGATCAAACCTTTTCACTCCTCACCAGAGCAAGCATTGTTGCCCATACCCATTCTGGAGTTAAAGATATGGAATTATCATACGTGTTGAACCAACTCCTAGAGTTCAGGAAGAAATCGCCCTCCCAAATGACCATCGACTATCAAAGATTTAGTGGGTTGTTCTTAGAAGATAAAAAATGGGCCTGAGAGTCAGACAACTGGGTGGTTCCAGTCGATGAAGTCAGTATAGATGACCTAGTCCAGATCATGGCAAATTTATTTTGATGGATTGGTGATATTTGTAGCATATCTGAGTTGCTCGACGCTTTGAAATTACAGGGGCATCTAGTCCCTTCAATCCTGGATTTCCCTATCAAATGGGAATAATTATATAAAGAGGTCATAGAAGTTATAGAGTGTATTGACTTTTCAAGGAAAGATAATATCATTTCCACCATATGGGGGGACGATTCTAAAGATTTAGATGAAGATCTAGATTCAGGAAAGACGAGTCTGATAGCCAACCTATGCGGAATAATATCATTCGAGGCGCTGATAGGAGAGATCAACCAAGTAGCTGAGTAACCTGATATCGATGAAGAAACATGCTTTCTATTTTTCCCCTCTTTTATGAACCACGTGACCAGGTTGGGGAGATATTACCAAAACCCAAACTTATAACCATCAGCAAGCAATAAAGGGAAAGGTGTTGAGAATATCCCTATACCAGAAATGACTCTTGAAGAAAGTAAGGTCCTTGATCAACTGAAGAAATATCAATCGAACATCACTATATAGGGACTTTTTATGTCTTACCAACTGCACTAAAATTCCCTAATCAAGCTACTCACAAGACCCAAAGTTCCGCCCTGAACCACGCCAGAAGAAGCGGTGAGCCTAGTCGAATCCTTGACCTCTACTAAAATGCTCTCCTTGTCTGAAGAGGAAATCCCTAAGATTGGTCCCAACCACAATTATGTGCTTAATATCTCTATCAAAGTCATTAGAAAAACTATCCCCCTCTCTCTTGTCGATAATGGATCAGCTCTGAATGTTTGTCCATTAAAAACCCTTAATTGTCTAGGATTGAAAGTAAGCGACCTTTCTTCAACCTCTGCTACCGTACATGCCTACGACAACACCAGTTGAGAAGTAATTGGGTCTATCGAGCTTGCAATGGGGGCTAACGCTATAAATCCTGCAATGGAATTCCAAGTCATTGACATCCCAGACTATTTCAATCTGCTGCTCGGATGACCATGGCTCCATGGCATCAAAGGGGTGTCTTCTTACCATTATTAAAAATTAAAATTATTTACCAATGGAAAAGTTATCACCATCTTGGGAGATAGTGACAACATCGAGAATGCAAGCACTAATAATTCGATACTTGAGATACAACACGGGGTGAACGATATGCTACTATCAAGCTTCCAAGTTGAACCACTATTACTCTTAGCAGGGGATGAATTCAAAGATAGGGTTTGTCCAGAATATGATCCCCATGGAAATGTTAATGTAATCCAAATGTTCAAAAACATACACTTTATGCCCGGACTGGAGCTAGGGAAAAGATAATAATGGATAACTAAACCTATTGTGCTGAAGGAGGACTTTCCTCCCTGTGTCTTAGGCTATCAACCGTCAGAAGAAGAACTTAGATTGATCCGTCAGCCTTAACTGAAGAGAAAGTTATAATGTGCCAGAACTATTTCGGGAGATTCCCTAAATGGAAGATTCATCAGAGAGGCTGAAGACTTCCAATTTCGCGGCTTCCTTGAACCTTAATATGACCCTGTAGACAAGAGGATGACACCAAGAATGGAGATCTTTTTTCATGACAGCTACCCGGGATCAAAAGTTCCCAGGACTATATACAACCACTCACTAGAAAGACCATAGATGATATCAAGCATTCTCAAGGAAGTGACTCTGATGATTCTTTCAACTTGTAGACACTTGGGTTGGCACTCTGCATGATCCACTTAGGGACTACATCATACGATCCATCCTACCACATCAAAGATGTTGATGCACCTCTTCTCAACTGGCATGATGCACCTATGCCACCTGATGATATTAAATCTAACCCTGGTGTTTATCCCCTTTCACCTTTAGTTATTTCCTCTCACTCTGATGTAATTAAGACCTCCTTTGATGAGGTTCTCATTGTGGTTTTCCCTATCAATGAAATAAAAAAATATTTTGAGTATCTGGTTGTGCCTTATATTAATTGCCTTGATTCTAATCAAACTCTTGATGATGATGACTTTGCAAATGAATAATTCTTAACTGATCTAAATAAGGTTAATAACAAACAACATAACCACGTTCAAGTTAATGAAGATGAAACTGTTGTTATCAATCTCAGTTCTAGTAGGCAAATACGTGAGATTAGGATAGGGGCTACCATTGATGAGCACGAGCGCACGCAACTTAGAGAACTACTAAAGGAATTTGTGGATGTCTTCGCATGGTCCTACGATGATATGCCCGACGTTGACCCTGAAATAACAGAGCATGAGATTCCCACTCTCCCGAAATGTAAACCAATGAAACAGAAGTTGTAAAAGCTCCGCACTGAATGGTGACTCACAGTAAAAGAAGATATAGTCAAGAAGTTGAACGTGGGCTTCATTCGAGTGATTGAATATCCCACATAGCTAGCTAATATCGTACCCATGCCAAAATCAGGAGGGAAGGTCCACATGTATGTCGACTATCGAGACTTGAACAAGGCCTCTCCAAAGGGTGATTACCCGCTAGCCAATATCGATATGATTGTGGATAATATAACCAGTCATGCTCTGAAGTCATTCATTTATGGGTTTATCGGATATAACCAGATTAATATGCACGCTAATCATCAAGAGAAAGCTACATTAATCACCCCTTGGGGAACCATTTGCTACACTCTCATACTATTTGGCCTAAAAATGCAAAGGCTACCTATCAAAGGGTTGCCAAAACCATTATGCATGATCTGATACACAAGGAAGTCGAGGTATATGTAGATGACATGATTATCAAGTCCAATACTAGAGAAGGTCATATTCACGCTCTTCAGAAATTCTTTAAACAACTGTGACAGTACCAAATGCGGATTAACCCACAGAAATGTGTATTTGGCATTACCAAAGGAAAACTCTTGGGACTCATGGTCAATGATAAAGGGATAGTAGAAGATCCTGCTAAGCTGAAATCCATACTTGAGATGCAACCTCCACAAATGGAGAAAGAAGTTCGAGGATTCCTTAGGAAATTATAGTGCATCAGTCGATTCATTAGCCAATTGACTTCCATCTGTGAACCCATCTTTAAACTCCTTCGAAATGATTCAACCAAAGTCTGAAATGAATCTTGCGAAGAATCCTTCGATCGAATTAAGAAATACCTAACCCGACTTTCGGTGCTCGTGCCACCGCAACCTGGTCTTCCCTTACTCCTATACCTAACCATGATCGATAGTGCATCCAGGGATTTTCTACCCCAATACCTTAAAGAAACACGCAAAGAGAAAGCTATCTATAATGCCAGTAAAAAATTGGTCGATTACGAAGTTAACTACACCGCCTTGGAAAAAGCATGTGTCGCTATTATATAGGTTACCCAAAAGTTACGGTACTACGTGTTCGCCTTCCCCATAAGACTCGTATCTCGATTAGATACCATCAAGTACCTACTCAAGAAGCCCGCCCTATCCAGCTGAATTGACCATTGGTTGATGATTCTATCCGAGTTTGATATCACCTATGTCACAAAGAAATCCATGAAAGGAAGAGCCATATCTCACTACCCTATAGAAGAAGCCGATGTCTGTATTTTCGAATTCCCATATGATAATATCCTCTGCGCCTCCATAGAAGATCTTCGATGGCAAATGTTCTTTGATGGAACTGTCAACAAAAAAGGATATGGCATTGGAATCCTCATAATTTCCCATAATGACTCCCACACACCCATTGCAATCAAATTAGATTTCCCCTGCACTAACAACATGACCGAATACGAGGTGTGCATGGTAGAAATCAAAGTTTCCCTCAAAAAAGGAATTCAATACCTCGATGTCTACGGGGATTTAGCCCTCATCATCGATCTAGTACTCAGGAAATGGAAAGTTAAGGACGAGAAATGCTTACCCATCCATGCCCACCTTGAAGAACTAGCTTCCCAATTCTAGGAAATCACCTTCCATTACCTACCCCGAGTAAAAAACAACCTAGATGATGCCCTTGCCACCTTAGCTTCCATGATTGACATGCCCGAAGGAATAACCATGGACCCTTTCCTTGTTTAGAAACAAGATAAACCAACCCGCTCTTACCACATCGAGCTCATCACGAAGGAAGAACTCGAAATAGCAGATTGCTGGTACTATGATATTTAGCACCTCCTCAAACACGATAGGTATCCCTAAGGATCTAACAAGAGAGACTGAGCAACTCTCCTCAGACTATCTGCCCAGTATATTATCTGTGATAAAACACTGTTTAAGGGAAACATTGATGGAACCCATTTACACTGCATCGCAAGGGATGACATTGAAGAAATGATTCAGAAAATCCACAGCGAGGAATGCGAACCCCACATGAATGGCCATATTCTCGCCAAAAAGATCATTCGACAAGGTTACTACTGAACTACCATGGTTCAGGACTGCACAACCTACGTTCAAAAATATCTCAAATGCCAACAGTTCTCCAACCTACAACCCTTGCCTCCGTGAGAATTGTACAACATGACCTCTCCCTGGTCATTTTCCACATGGGGCATCAGCATCATAGGGAAAGTTACACCAAAAAATCCAATGGGCATGAGTTCATCCTAGTCGCTATTGACTACTTCACTAAATGGGTCAAAGCCGAGTCATACGCAGTTCTGAATGCTAAGAAATTGGCCAAATTCATCAAAAAAAACATCATCTTCCGATATGGGGTCCCACACGAGCTGGTATCAGACAACGGTTTACACTTTGAAGCAAAAGTTATGAAAGTTGTCAACGATTATGGAATTTAAAGACACAAATCCTCTCCATACCAACCTCTAACCAACGGGGTGGTCGAGGCATCCAAGAAGAACCTTAAAACCATCGTTACTAAGATGACTGAGAGTTATCGAGATTGGGCTGATAGGATCCCTTACGCCCTTTAGGGCTACCGTACTTCAGTACAAACCTCTATTAGTGCTACCCCTTACTCTCTAGTCTACGTCATGGAACTAGTCCTACCAGTGTAACTAGAAATCCCTTCGCTACGCATCATGCTTGAAAGCAAAGTTAATAAGGAAGACTAGAACTAAAGCCGTCTGGATGAGTTGTCCCTCTCATACGAAAGGAGACTAAAAGCTCTATATCACATATAAGGGTACCATCGCCATATAGCGCGATCATTCAATAAGAGAGTCAAGTACCACGGTGTCCGAGAAGGGGCTTATCCCTCAAAGAAATAATAGAGCCTGTGTAGGACCCCAAAGGGAAATTTAAGCCTAATTGGAGCAGCCCATACATAGTAAAGAAGATCCTTTCAGGTGGCGTTGCTATGCTTACAGACATTTATGGAGAAGAAATAGCGCATCTAATCAACCTGGACCATCTCAATAAATTCTACCCCTAGTCCAAAATCTCGGCACACTACGACTCTTCTCATCTCCCTTTTATTCTTAAAATAAATCTCTTCATTTCCCCCTACCCATAACTACGTGGGTCTGATCCTCTAAAAACATTTTCAAAAATGAATTTCAAAAATTTTCAAAACCCTCATAGGTACGTAGGTAGCTCATAACTTTACATGAGCACAACCCCTTTCTTTTCATAAAATACTATCATTTTCTTATCCCCGAGAACGACAGTTCATTATAACATGTATCTGAAATTTTGAAACAATTACATCGGTATAATGAGTCAGGTGACTTCCCTTGCCATCCTATACCTACTTTCCTAAAAACAAGCCCCCATAACTCCTAAAGAACCAGAATAACCACAATAAAACTAAACACCGTACAAAAGGTCCACAAGCGTCTCCCCAGTCACCAATAGAACTTTTGAAATAAGACTTAGGATGACGGCCTCGGCATATCCAGCATCACACACGCCCTACAAATACATGGATTGAAACACCATCAGAAGGGAAATCGTTCCCCCCATAGACAATGGCCTGGACGCCGAAGGCGAAATATTAAGAAGTCATGCTAGAAATTCCTTGGGAGAGTGGGAAAACTCAGGCAGAGCTTCAACATCACCTAAAGCCAGCGTCACCCTCAACATCCTATCCACCTCAATCTGGTCACCCTCGCACTCCATACCCATCAATAAGAGTCATCGACATCTCCCTGAAGCTAAAATGGAAGGTGTGGGTAGTGTCCCACCACCTCTATGACAAAGCACATAGAACCGCAGTGGAGCGGGGCGTCCTATCTAAAGCAGACGCTAACCTTCCAAATCCAGTAGAGGACGCCATACAGAGTACCACAAGAGGAAGGTTATCCCAAACATCCTTAAGCATTAGGACGATTAGGACGATTAGGACATATTCAGCATTAAACCATGCCATATTGGTTGCACTGCTTGAGAAGTCAGACATTTCAAACATTAGGACGATTTGCAGAAGTTTATAGCAGAAGAAAAGAAGTCTGAAAGCTGTGCAAAATGAGGAAAACCTGCCCCATTTTTATAAGAGGCTAAGGGTCATATCGATCGGTCATCCCCTCTACCACCGATTGGCATTGACCCTTCACTTGCTCGAGGTACCCCAAAAGACTGTGCCAATGCTGATGGGCACACCTCCTTCTATGTCGGTTGGCACAACCTTGAAAATTTTGTACAAAAAGTCTGAAAAAATACCAAAAAATCTTGAATAATTCCTGAAAAATGCCTAAAATTTCCAAATATATTCTAGCACCTTGTTTACCAAGGAAAACATTTTTTTACACCCTAAGAAGAATTACAGAGAATTATTCTCCCCAAAAACATCTCCAAAGGACATTCTAAATTTTCCCAAGGTACAAAATCCTCGGATCAATTACTCTTTCCTAATATCCAATTCCCCGGTGGAGTCCCTAAATTTCCAGAAGGAAAAGTACACCTCTCTTAGGTCAGAATTGACATCGATCTCGGATCGTCACCTCATTTCGGTAAAAATTGACCTCGGTCTTGGATCGTGACCTCAGTTAGGTCAAAATTCACCTTGGTCCTCAGTCGTCACCTCTTTTAGGTCAGAATTGACCTCGATCTTAGATCGTCACCTCAGCTAGGTTAAAATTTATCTTGACCCTCGGTCGTCATCTCTTTTAGGTCAGAACTGACCTCGGTCTTGGATACTCACCTTAGTTAAGTAATAATTGACCTCGTTCCTCGATCATCACCTCGGTCAGATTTGATTTGATCTTGATCTTGGATCATCACCTTATTTAGGTCAGAATTGACCTTGGTCCTTGGTCGTCACCTCTTAGGTCAAAATTAATCGCGGTCTTGGATCGTCACATGAGTTAGGTCAGAATTGACCTCAGTCCTAGGTCATCACCTCTTTCAGGTCAGAATTAACCTCGATCTTGGATTGTCACCTCAGTTAGGTCATAATTGACCTTGGTCCTCAATCGTCACCCCTTTTAGGTAAGAATTGACCTCGACCCTCTAATTAGATCATCCAAATCCCTTAGGTCTACAAAACTGACCTCCCTCCATCATGTGGTGTCTATTTGACGGCCCTCACTTATTCCAAGCTCACCTGTCGAGGAGCTCTACCCCACCTAAGTCTCTCTTTAGATCCCTAACTCTTCCCCTTTCCACCACAAACCTAGGTCACACTCTTAGTACCGATGTAAAGGCCATCGAGCGGCCCCGAGCCCCATTTGACTCCAGTCGACTCTACAGTCAGAGAAAAATCTCTTTGAATCTTTAAAGGACACTTAAACCCCTTTCTAACAGTCCACCCCTTGCATGAAACAGCATAACCATCCGGACGAATGATCAGTTTTCCACCAAAAATTGATCCAGAGGCCACCAGGCTCTCTCGGACTCCATTTCATCAAAGTCAACTCTTCATCTTGAATGAGACTGAATGAATATCCTAAGCGAACTGAATACCCTTTCTAACAATCCACCCCGTGCACGATTCTGGCCTACGGTATGGATGAACGATTCATTTTTCTCCGAGAGGTCATCAGACGCTTTCGGTTCCCGGTTGTCCAAGGTCAACTTTCTTGAACCGAGTGAAACCCTTTGGAATGTCTAATTAAACCTCCTAACCTTTCCAACGATCTGCCCCATGCACGATTCTGACTTAGCATACGGACGAATGATCTGATTCCGTCCAACGATCTCCCATCCAAAAGATCGATGTGCTCTTTCGAGCCACATTTGACCAAAAGTCAACTTCTGGACCTGGGAGCAGTCCAAAAGATTCTCAAAGGTCTTGGAAGTACCTTTCTAATGGTATTCCCCGTACATAATTTGGAGCAACGGTTTGTGTGCTACGGTTATTTTTCAAGAAAATTCTGCACGGGACTGCCAATTGGCATGTCCTGAACCCTACCTATCGGCACAGTCTCAAGGGTTACCTACCAATAGGCACACCTTGGGGTAGAACTATCGGCACCTCCTTGGCCCAATAAATAGGGTCCTTGACCTCACTCCTAGGAGGAGAAAATATCTACCATCATTAGTGATCTTCACATCATTCTTTCAAAATCAGCGAGGTTCCATATGAGAAGTTCCATTCAAGCCTAAATACCCATCCTTTTCACACCCAATTTGACAAATATCCTTTTGTCTCATCAACATTCATAAACATTCAAAGGAGTTCATCCATGATCCAAGCTCAAGCTTCAAGGAAGGTCCAATTCCTTCTCCCTCTCTTTTAATCTCTTGTTTTTGCATAAGTTACATTAGATTCATATTCTAGTTTCACTTTAGTTCATACATATTAACATCCACACTTTTATTAGTATATTGCACATAATTTTTTTTCATAAAAAACTCAAAAACAAATAAAAGAGGGTAACACTCATAAATTTCGAACAGAATTATCCATTACACTTTTTCCAAAACCAAAAACACATTTTCTACATATACACACATAATAAAATTCCATCTGAATATATGGGATAAACCCCACCCCTATTCTACATTCGAACTATGTGGACTTTGATCCCTTGATAGGCTACGTAGGCATCTCAAATTAAAATCTGAGACTCGAGTCCAATTTTCCAATTGTTCTTATTTTCTAAGTTTCCTAAAATCCCTCATTATCATACATATACATATATCATTCTTATTTGTGTTTCGTCCAACACATATTATCGTTTCCCAATAATGATCAATATCGCGATGAACGTTCATATTATATCTTCTACATTTGTTATTATTTTAGGAATATTCATGTGGATGACCTCACTCTACCTTTTCCATGGTATGGGTTGTACGATTCCAATCTCCATTTATAAACACATACACACACTTTTTACCATGAGAGACGAAAAGCGAGGCATGGGTGACTAACACCTTCCCATTCCGTAACTTAGCCCCCGGACCTCCGATCCATTGATTTCATATGCATCAGTTTGTCCTTGACGCCGCTCTATCAAAGTGGCAACATGTTCTTTTGCCTATTTTGTGCAAAATAGGTTGGCGACTCCATCTCTTTAAATTCACCCCACACCGACGATGGCCGAAGAACATTTCGAAGAGGGGTGTGAGACCACGACGCAGTTTTTTCTCGAAGGATCCTCCTCCCCTCCCCCGAACACCGTGCTCGGGATGACCAGACCAACATACAGGTGTAAGTAGTGTGAGGTGTACATGGAGGGTATTTACAAGTGTGTAAAGTGAAAAAGTGATATATACATGAGGTAGATATATACAAGAAGTAGTAAAAAGAAAAAGGGAACATACAGGTAGATACTTACGCACACATGCTGAAAATGATAACACCCATGTAAGAATAGACTCTAGCCCTCTTATGACATACAAAGTACCCCGAAGAGTCTCCACTATGGCCATCACATCACGGTCGGCGCGTGCACGTGGGGGTCTCGCACCCTTCCACAGGGCACTTTGGCTGTAATGAATTGGGGTGATGTGTTGAGAAAGACCCAGCCTATTTTGCAAAAAATAGGCAAAATAATGTTTCCGCGTCGAGAGACGACATCAAAGACGTATTGATTCTTGAAAAACCCAATTAGTTCAAGGATTCGGGAGCTAAGTTACAGAACGGGAAGGTGTTAGGAACCCATCCCTCCCTTTCGATCTCTCATGGGAATGTGTTATTATTCTCCTTGATAACTCCATGAAGTGTGTGCACGTATATATAAATGGAGAGCGAAATCACTCGACTCGGGTCATGGATAAATGCGAAACGAGGTCATCTATAGGAGTGTTCCCAAAATAGTAATTAAAAATATAATGTGTGCATTTTTCGAGTTACCAATCGTTTATAGAAAGACAATGGTATAGTTTGGATAAAACACAAACACGAATCGCAAATATAATATATGGAAATAATATATGAACAAAAATAGAAAAGGAGGACTTGAATCTCAGATTTTACACAAGATGCCTACGTAGACTAAAAAGGCATCAAAATCCACGTAGTTCTCATGCAACATAGGGGTGAGTTTTATCCTATATATCCAACCGACGACTTTATTACATTTGTGTGTGTAGAAAAAGGATGTTTTAGTGTGAGAAAATGTAGTGAGATATCCCCATTTGGAATTTACAAGAAAACCCTATTTTCTTGTTTTTGGTTTTTTCTTATAGAAAATATAGTGTGTGCAATACTACGAATAGAAAAGTTGGATATTAACGTGTGACCTAAAAAAGATGAAAATCTAAAGTAAGAATTAAATAACTAATGCAAAAATAAGAGAATTTAAATAGATAGTGAACGGTTTGGACCTTATTCGAAAGCTTTAACGTTGATATTGACTGTTGAAGGGATGTACTTGCAAGTGGATAAAGTTCGTCATAGGAGAGGGAATTGATTTTGCTAAATTGGATAAGGAGGGGATGGAAATGGAATGTGGGGGAGAGGCTTCAATATGAAAACCACGCTGACTTTGAAAGAATGTTGCTGAGATCACTGAGAGGGAAGTTTCAGAGGTGCCTTTCGAAGTGAGATCATTATCCACTTATATAGTGTCAAGGGGGTGCCGATCCGTATTTCCCTTGACATGACAATTGGAAAACAAAACCCAAACACACTGTCAATAGGCAGGGAAATGGGTTTGCCATTCGGTAGTCTCATGAATATTTTTTGGAAAACCGATCACAAAATGCATTTCGTAAGTCCGAATAGAACACAAGATTAACTGTTAAAAAGGGTATTTGGAGCCCTTTAAAATCCATTGGTCCACTCCCGAGTTCAAGAATTGACTGTGGTCAAACAAGGCTCAAAAGCGCCTGACGATCTTTTGGATAAGAGGAAAATGAACCATTCATCCAAACCATAAGGCCAATTCACGCATGGGATGAACCATTAGAATTTTTACGAAGGGTCTTCGATGTTCCAAAGAGCTTTGCTCGGTTCAAAGAGTAGACCATGGTTAAATGGGCCCTGCAAGTGCCCTAAGACCTTTCAGAGTAAAATGGGTCGTTCATCCATGTCATAATGTTGATTCATGCACGAGGTGGACTGTTGGAAAGGGTATTTAGAGCCCCTTGAAGATTCATTCAGTCTCACTCGAGCTAAAGAGTTTACGGGAGTCAAATGGATCTCAGGAGTCCCCTTAGCTACCAAATTAGTTATCGGGGGAAAATGTCCATTCTACCGAATCATAAGGTTGACTCATGCATAGGGTGGACTATTAGATAGGGGATTTAGGGACCTTCAAAGATTCATTAAGCTTCTTCTTAATAGAGGAAGTTGAATGGGGTCAAAGGGGGCCTAGGAGCTCTCGGTGGCCTCCAGAATGATTTTCCAGAGTAAAATAGATTGTTCATCCAAAGAGTAAGGTCGATTCACATAGGGGACGGATCATTAGAAAGGGGATTTATAGACCTTCAAAGATCCAATGAACTGTCGCTCAAATGAGAGAGTTGACTAGTAGTCAAATGGGGCCCGGGAGCACTTGGTGGCCTCAAAATCAGTACTTGGAGTATGACCAAGGGTTTATAATGAAGGAGGAAGTGCTTGGGACCTAAGGAGATTCTTAGGTTTCCTAGGATATGGTGTCTACACTTTATATCTGTGAACCCATATGATATTAAAATAATAAACTAACGATTTTGATAGTTCAATTTAATTGATAAATATGGACTAATTATATTTTCTCAAGTGTTGTTAAGTTTAGAATAAATCACTAGAGACATGAACAATCAATGAATCCTTGCAATGCATCAAAGGCACCACCTGTTCAACTAAGGATTGTTAAAATTTTACCAGGACTCAATCATCCCAGATTAGCCCATGGAGATAAAAAGCTTCAACAAAGATCATTCTAGTCAAGCAAAGCATATGAAAACACCACAACTAATCTCACTGAGGATAATTTTAGGCACATTCAAATAAGAATGAAAGAAGTCTAGTTTTATATCTATTTAAAATTATTTAGTATCTTAGAGGGGGTGAATAGGATATATACCAAATTATGCCCCATTTCGATTTAAATTTGAAATTTACACCTTAGATTCGGGAAAAAACCTGCTAGAAGATCAATTTTAACCCATCAATTTGAAATTGTACAAGTTTTAAGGATATTTTTAAATCTTAAAATAAGATTTAAATCTACAGTGATTAATAAGAATTAACTAAGGCGGAGCCCTTAAAAGTTCAACTAACCTACCAAGTTCTGACACACCCTAGATCTAAGTGTAAATATGTGTTATTTGATATAGATATCAGTTCACACCATAAACAATCATACAAAATAAATTCTACAACAAAAAATTCCATAGAGGGAAAAAACATCGACCACGTGCATCTCTCTTATTTAATTTGAAAAGAATTCTAAAAAATGCAAGAAAGTACCTCTCACTTTATTGTCCCCAAGTTGTTACCCAAATAGATATAAAATTCCCCCCATAAAGTAAGAGTCATTCTTGAAACTTTAGCAAGCATGGGATGAACTCCATTATTCTCGATGACTTAATGTCTTGAACCAATTTGTCTAATGACTCGCTCAATCTGATTAGATATAGTTTTAGATTTAAATCTCAAAATTATTATGATAAGGGTTTAAATTGAATCTAAGATTTTATGGTTTGAGAAGTAATTAACTCAATAAAATCCCTAACAATACAAAAATCAAATTATGGATCTAGTAAATTATCTAACTTTATAATGGACATGAGTAATTGCAAGAGAGTTTCTAAAGAACCTCTAAAAACGAGTTAGGATGAGAGCTCAAATGTTTAAATATTTTCTGCCATTTTGAACTTTTTGTATAGGGAAGCCTGTGTACCGTACAAATCTTATTGGTAATAATTAAGCCACATGTATTTGTCTCGTGTTCAATAAATCGTGCACATTGTTATAAATTAGCATCATGAACATGTGTGTGTACAAGAAACCTAATTTCTAACTTTCCAATTGTTTTAATCAACAAATCCCACCGTTTTAAAAACTTTACACACCTTAAAAATATTTTTCAAAATTCTCAATGTCCAAAGGAATGTTTTATCAAAAACCTGCATATGTTCAAAACGTAGATGTCACAATATTTAAGACAGAAGGATATCAAATTTGTGTCATGTAAGACTCTTGTAGATGAACAAATTCGTTGTTGCCTAATAATGTGTATGGAATATAATAAGATCATGTCTCCCCCATGACATATACATAAAAATCAAGATATGGAGTTAATTTTGCAAGACTTAATGTTTAGAGACATTAGATAACCATATATATATATATATATATATATATATATATATATATGGGGTACAATAAATTTTTAAAAGAAGAATTCAAAACATCCAATGAAGCTCTCCCAATAAACAAAGAAGAATTTATACACCTTAATAAGGGAGCAATGATAGTCACTCCATCAACATGCCAAAGGTTCATCAAACATAACAACAAGAACTAGAAATCTTCATCAATTTATCAAGAGTATTAACAACATAACTCCCTAGGATTTGAGAGTGTTAAGAACAAACTGTAAGGTATAACACTTCTCAAATTGATCAAACTTGTCTCATAAATGATTCACACACACAGGCATGCACAAACAACATTAGAGAACCTAAAATAAGATTTACACTTTCCAACATACCTTTTGAATTAATAAATCAAAGTTCATGGTAATTGTACGGACTCTCCTCCCTAGGCATATTTTAGCTAGACAGAACATAAATTTTAATGAATGAGCTTCATGCTTCACTACGTGTGACCTACATAATTTAGATTACCAAGAGAATACTCCAAGCATTATCATGAAGGTTCAAAAGATTTTGGGTAAGTTGTGGTGATTTACAATGTTATTCATTAGGATATGGGTTGATAAACTTTTGTATGTGAAAACAAGTTTTATAAAACCACGAACCTTGTTCTGACTATTTTTAAAATCACATAAAAATTAAAAAAAATTTAGAGTAATTTTAACAAATCAAATGTTGGAATGTTGGACTTCTTAGAACTTAAAAAATGTAGATTTCTGAGTAAGCTCCAGAATGCAAAATATCGTGTGTAATTTTGACATGGAGTTAGAGTCAAAAACCTCATCTATAAGAGGTACAAGATCATTCATAAGAGGTGTCCTACGATAATATTGAAAAGAAGCATAAACAATCATACAAAATTTGAATAAAGCTCTCATAATATGTAATCATTCGTATGAGCTCAAGCTCATTTGCACAACATATGTACTTTGAGTTTTTTTGTTTCAATCAAAGTTCTTATTTGTAATTTTATATAAACTTTTGTTTTGTTTATAACTATGGCTCCAATTTAAGTAAAAACCTATAGATCTTTTGGAGTCATCCTTGAGATTCCTTGTCAAATCCATGATCTTATTAATGCTAAAACCCAAATTTCATTAATAAAAACATGATCGGATTTATTATTTGCTTAATTTTTGCGCATCCTTATTTAAGATTGATCGGTGCATTCTAAAACTTGTGTTGCAATTCAAGTTTTTTTATTCATAGTGATGAATTAAAGAAATAGATGTGTTCTTAAACCATAGATCATTGGATAATGGGGTTTGAAGTTTATGGCGTGCTATGGAAGAGAGCAATTGAGGATAATGCTATAAATGTTCAAATTATAACCGAAATGGAAATTCATCGGTGTTGCCAGATTATCTTGAATTTTTCCGCCTTAGGTTTACTACAATCACCACATAAAATTTAATTTAATTAATTTTACAGGGTAAACTTAAAATTGGACTTATTTGAAAGTTTAAATTGAGTTGAATCTTAATTCGGATCATTATTTTCACTTTAATTTAATTGAAAAAGTTTTAAATTAAGGTTTTTAAAAGCAAATAATATCAAAACTTTTCAAATTGGTATCAGAGTGTCGTACCCAAACTTAATTAATACGATGTGTAATGTTCTTATTTTTATAATTTAAATAATTATGATAATTGATTAAAAATTTATAAATAAAATAAAATATAAAATTAGAATTATTTTACTTCAATTAAATTAAATTAAAAATTAGATCAAATTAAATTTAAGTGGATGTTTATAATTTCAGTTCATATTTAATATATGAAGGTGTAATTTTAATTAGAAATAAAAAATATAACATAAGTAATTGGGATAAATTGAGTTAATTAGACTAAATTGACATTGGTAATTATATAACAACATTAGGTTTGTATAGTTGAACCAGGGTTTGAGATTGAATTTCTATTGCTAAAATTGTTGTAAGAGCAAGTTTTATGATTGCTCATCATTTTTATTTATTTTGGTGTATTCCGTTACAATCTCATCATCATGTACTTCTTAAGAACTTCAAAGTAAAGACAAGTTAGGGACCGAGCAGCAATTGAAGATCGAATGAGTTAAAAGCGTTGCTATATTGATCGAGGAGGTGTATGATTTTGATTTATGCATAAACATTTTATTCAGGGATGTCTTTATAATTTGTTCGAGGTGTGTTTAAAAATAATTTTTCAAAAGAAAAATATTTTTTATTTTGGTTTGTTCGAACGATATTAGGCGTTTGTTTGAACGAGATGTTGAGTTCTTTGGAACGAACACTCAACAGGGTTTCTATGTTTGACAGAGGTATATATGTTTGAAGATCGTTCAGAGTCGATTCAAACGACATCACGTGTTTGTTTAAACTAATTTGAAGTTCATTTGAATGAAATAAGTTTTTTGTTCGAACGAACATTATGTTTTCATTCGAACAAGTTGCACAACCTCAAAATTCATGTTTTTTGTAAAATGGGGTAATGAGATTGTTGATGTAAAAAATTAGAATATCTCTAATTTATCAATCATAGATAAGATAAATAAGACAAAAGATTTTAAAGTGGTTCAGCATTATAAGAATGACCTACGTCCACTGTTTTTATATTGTTGACTGTTTGACTAGAATTCTCGATAAGTGATTTACCAAGAGATCTAGAGTCCCCCTAATGAGGAGGTTACAATGTATTTATATCCTTGAGGCTGTACATGTGAAAGGACAATGCGTTGTTATCTAGTAGACATATACATCTGTACGATAATAATGAGAATTTAATAAGAAGTCGTCTTTTTTATTCTCCTGATTTGGATGCTCTGTACGTTGAGTTGCTCGGACCGCCTGAGTTGCTCGGAGCATTAAGATCCTCGGGGTGCCTAAGCCGCTCGGTATGATTGAGTTGCTCGGGGCGCTTGAGTATCTCGGTGACAGTATGTTGTTCGTTAAAAGTGTTTGTAATTTCCACGTAGGTTGACATGTGTATTCAAGTGAATGGTCCACTTCAGCAGACTAAATTTGGTATCAACAAAAGCCCCCAATGTTTCACACTTTGAGGTTGAAGAAAAGTGTGGAATATCTTGCTTGAACACTGCTCAGATTATTGGTTTTTATGATTTTTAGGAGAATGTTCGTTGTATATAACTCCTTTTTAAGCGCATAGTATCAGGCCTCATAAATATTTTGATTTTTCATTATCGCTTCGATATTTGTGCCCCTTTTCTTCTTTTAGCCATCGGAGAAGCAAACGTCCTCCCTTGTAATCATTGCCTTTCTCTATTCCTGAGGTAAAGTATTTAAGCGCGACAGAAATCCTATCGTCTTTCACTTTTCAAATCTGTATCTGTGAACTCTTCATTTTCTTTCTATCTTGTGCCTCGTTCTTTCCATCGTTCGTTGTCAACTGATCTCTCTTTTTCTTTAAGATTTTCTGTAACACCCCGTATTTTTCATGCATTAAATATTTAATTAATTCGGGAATTGAAAATTACTTGTGAGTCATAATTTAATTGAATTAATTAGGGAAATTTTATTTAAATATTAATCGAGGAGTAAATGGTTAATATTTACATAAAGTTATTTACTAAGTGAATAGTAATTATTTATTTAAGTCATTTCGAGTATTAATGACAGGGTATGCACTTATCTCAACCGGGAGTCGGTATAGACTAAAGGGGTGAGGGGATAAATATTTTTATAAATTAATTCGGATGCCAATTCTGAGTGTACGATTGAGTCCGGATGGATCGAGATAGTGGGAAAAGTGTACCCGGGGGTAGTAAACGGGTCACGGGGCATTTTTAGACATAGTCGGGCCCACACGGGGGCATTTGGGTCACTTGGGCTTGGCCCATTAGGCAAAAAACGGGATTAGGTAAATTAAGGAATTGGGAGGAATGATAAAACGACTTATAGGGTTTTAGAAAAGGCTAAGTGTATTAAGAAACCTAATAACAGTTAAGGGCAGTTTGGGATCACTAGAGAGCCAACAAGGATCGTCTTCAACCTTGGAAATTCATCTCCGAATCAGACACTACGAAACCTAAGGCAAGTGGATAACTTGCAATAGTATTGAATCTGTTTTTGAAATTCATATTCATGTGATGTGTTTGATAAAAATTCGTTTCGGGTGTTCATGGCATAAACATGAGGTTTTGAAAAATAATAATCTGATTTACGAATTTGAATGAGAATTCTTGTAGAAATCTGATATTATAAATTGATACATATCTGGTAGGATGATATCTGGATAACTAGAAACGAATTTGGTGAAGGGATTTGGGATGTAAATGTGTAAGGAATTAAAGATGGATATTTTCCCAATTTCAGAAATTGTAGTTAATGGACGAATTAATGATGTTGGTGGACATTCTGAAGGTCCCTAATAAGGTTTCTAACATGTATTAATGCTAAGAGGGCTTGAGGTTACTGGTAGAAGGAATTAGGGTTTGAGAATTTTCGTCCATGGATGATTCTGTCTTCGCCAAAGAAGACGAAGACCTGCTCGATCGATCGATCGAAGGTCTAGGGTCGATCGATCGAAGGTCGGCAGATTTCGGAAATTCTGCCCAATTATGTATATAAAAGGAAATTTATATAATAAATCTTTATGTAATTAATTATGGGGAAATTAATACATGAGTTTAAACCTAATTAATCATGAGTAAAGTTAATTAGGATTTGAGGAATTTTTTTTGGTGTCATGTAATGATAAAAAAATTCGAGAGTCGGGAATTTAGACTCGGGTGAGGTTATTTCGGACTACGAGAGTAAGTCTAGTTTTACAGTGGGAGCGACACCAAAGGTGACTTAATTAATTAATGTGCGAATTAATTAATAATTAGAGTTGGGCCATAAACTCTTAATAAATTAAATGGACTTATGTTACGGGTTTTGTACATGGTGTAGCCGGGACGTTTTATATATATATATACAGAGTGTGGTAGTATATATATATAGTGTGTGTGCATTAATATCAGTGATTGAATATTATTAGTATGTACTCTAGTGCTATAGGGGGAGGTTGCGCGCAGTGGTTGAATACCCTAGCTTGAGGAGTAGGGCGAGTATAATCCCAGGTCATAGCGTCCGTTGTATGGGTGAGGGGTATCTCACTTTCAGGGAAGGAATATGACTGCCTCCAATTCATATCTTAAACTAAGTTAGTGAGCGAATCTAACTTGGATAACTAGGTTACGTGAATACACCTAGTGGGATAGCACTTGGGAAAATTTATATTTTGTGAGTATTCTTACTCAGTCGAAAGTTGGTATTAAATGTTATTTCAGTATGTTTGTGAATACTGTAATATGATTAAATATATAATTAGGTAAATAATTATATAGAGGATAATTAATACATAGTGAAAAATGTATTATGTGCATAACAGGTGTGAATGCTATATGAAATTAAGAGGAGTAATGATTCAATTAAGTTGACGTTTATAATAACTTAAAAATCATGAATTAAGGCATACTCGGTTAGAGTAGGTAAAATTCAAGGGTTAAAATAAGCATTGGGTCAGGAGCGTAGGACCTAGTAAATTAATTGGAAGCGTTAGTAGTGCACATTAGGGGAGGGGTGAGGAAGTCCTCGAGAGAGTGCGACACTAACTAAAATATGAAGAGCATGCATATTTATTTATTACTGCAAGTTAATCATTTGTTAAATGTTTTCAAATGTTTTTGGGTACTAACCCTTGCTATAAAATTCTTTTAAAAACCTTTTAGGTGTCCAACCACAAGGGCGCCAAGCTTGACTCTATTCCAGGTATCCTTACTGTAGCACATGTGGATGTTGCGGGGTTTTGCTAGACGCCTCCTTCTTCCATTCTTGTAGGGACTCTCTAGTAGTTATCTGAGCTTGTCGCTCACAGTTCTTTTATCAGTAGTAGACTTGTTGAGATGTTTTCTGATATTTACTTGTATTGGATATTTGGACCGATGGTTTATTCGGTTAAGTGTTTTTAATTGTGGGTGGTTATTTCATTAACTGTGATTGTGTATTATTGTATGTTCCGCACGAGTTTTATTTAATTAATTGAAAGATAAAAATTGGCACCAGTCTACTTTTCTCACTTAGGTGATTAGTAATTAAAAAGACGACAGTGATGCTGAGAATGGACCAACTGAGAAACCTTTTCTAACTTGATTTAGGACTGATCACCCGGGATTAATTAGGCGGGGTGTCACATTTTCTTCCTTCTCTTTTATTTACATTGTTCATCATGGTTTACCTTATTTAATCCCTTGACAAATTTTGGTCTGAATTTTCAATCCCTTCGTGGGTTATTTTGGAAGAACTTTTTGAACCTTCTGATTATTTTTCTTTGGCTGAGGGACTTTGGTTCCCCAGTATTTTTGTAGCCGAATGTGGCTTTTATTTCCCGCCAAATCCCCTGTGTTTGGAGCTTTGCCAATATTTTGATGTTGTACCTGCAAGAATATCTCCAAATACATGGAGGATAGTTAATGGCGTACACAGGTTAAATCAACTTCATGGAACCCGTTTAGGGATTCCAGAGATTATGTATTGCTACAGATGGGTTATCAGTGATAGTACTTTCTATTTAAAAACTATGTTTTTGAATAGAGCGTTAGTTGTTAATCTTCCTGATGCCAATAGGGATTACTTTGATCATGGAGTGGTGATGAAAAATTGGCAACACCCTCCATTAAATGGAGATGATGTATACCAAGGTCCCAGATGTCCACCTTATCGCAATGGGATAGGTTGTTTTTATTTTTTGAAATCTTATTTTCTTTATGTTTGATAAAATGCATCACTGATATTTGTTTTTGTTTGTTATAGTTGACAGTAAAAGAAAACCTCCAAAGGAAACTTATGTTAATATAAAGCATTTAAAACTTATCTGGAGTTTGCACCAATCTGTTACTGAGGAGCATATTAGATTTTCTTCTTACTTGTTGAAGTATAAAAGCTGTACTTCATCTTTCACTGCTCGTCCTCATCCAGTGCTAGTTAATCTTGACCAAGTACCAGCCTCTGAGACTAGTGTGGAAGGTTCTTCCTCTGAGTCGAGTATTCCTATCAGTGATCTGATGAAGAAGAGAAGAGCTCCTGCCTTTTTTGACAAATCTGCCTCTCCCGCTGTGGAGGCAAAGAAAAGTAAACAAGATGTCCCAGAAGAAGGGATAAAAACTACTGATGTACCCCCTCCTGCTGCTGCCAAGAAGACTGGCGAGAAGCCCCCTATGGCTCCAAGCAATACTGTCGCTATCTCTCCTCCGAGCGAGGTTATTGTCATATCACCAATAAAGACAATGTATTTAGTTGAAAATGTTCTTGCTCCTCTGTGGAGGTTAAAGAAAAGCTCTTCCGAGAGACCTGCTGAACCTATCTCTCAACCTTTAAATGTTGAAGGTAGTGCTCCAACTTTTCTTCCTCCGAGCTCTGCTATGGGCTTAGTAAAATCCTGGACTATCCCAGAAGTCCAAGGCATTGAATATAGTCTTTCTCGTGAGAGAATCACTACCCTAGCTGCTCAACACATTGCCTCAGTAAGTATCTTTAGCTCGACCCCTTTATTTTTTTAATACTATGTTCATGTATTGACTTTAAATGATTTGTTTTTTCAGATGGTGACATGTTTCAACAGCATTTTGAAGAAGGATGAAGCTATCAAGGCTTCAAGTTCCTCGAGAGGAGTAGAGGAAGCTTTTGTTGGGTTGACCCAGTCTTTAAAATATTCTCGTCAAAAGTATGAGGAAGATAAAGTTGCTTCGGAGAAGTAATTTCAGTCCGTTGAGTGGGATAGGGATCAAGCTGTGAATGCCTCCAAGGAATTGGAGAAGCAGTTAAAGGAATTTGAAAAGAGCAACAAGGATTTTGAACAGAGAAACAAGGATCTTGATGCTAAGCTCAAGTCTGCTGAAGAGGAAGTTGTTACACTTCAAGATGTCGATCGACAGAAAATAGAGGTGGAAGAAAAGTTGAAGGTTGTTGAGGAGTTCCTTAGGGAAAAGACCTCCTTGGAGAAGGAAAAAAGGAGAAATGCAGTTAAAAAATCATTTAGTGCTGATTGGGATAAAGTCTGGAACAAGGGCCTTGCTGCCATGTCTTCTCAAACGGAGTATGCCAGTCTCAAATATTTTAGGGATGTATGGGTTGCAGCCTTGCAGGAGCTGAAAGTTGCTGAGAATTCTAAGTTATTTTCGCAGTACACTCATGGCCCTCCTCCCTCTCTTGGAGAAGAAGAAGAGGATGAAGCTTCTTCAGATGAATCTTCTATGATGATTGGAGATCAAGTCCATGCTGTTCCAATTGTTCAACCTTTCTTCGAGAAACTCTAACCAACCACCACTTCTGTCAAGCAGCTACCCTTGTCCTCCGAGCAACCAGTCTCTTCCTCCAAACCTTTTGAGGAAGCCATAGGAAATAAGGAGAAGCTGTAAAGTTGTTTGGGTTTTTCATTTTTTTGCTTTCTTAAATGTAACCTTGGACTATGTATCTCCTCTCATGATGAATAAAACTTCGAACTTTGGTTGTTCGTCTTGACTTTCTCTTTTACTTGTTCTATCTGCATCATTATTGATTCTTTTTATTTATTTTCTTTGTTAGTTTATGGCCAGGATGGAGCTCTTATCAGCTCATGACATAGAATTGATGAAGAAATGCAATGACTATTTTAAAGTTGGTCATACAGATCTTAATGAGGTTTAAATCATTGATATCCTTGGTTCAGATGCTTCTGAACGAGCAGTTGAATCTTATCAATACTTAAAGTGTTTGCTCGATCGTGCTATTGCCAACAATATGGCCTACTACGAGATGATTGAAGATCTCCAAGGAACTATCGAGGAACTCCAACAGCAATATAAAGAATCTTCTACCCTTTTGCACTAAGGATACGAGAAAAGATATCAACAATTGAGTGCTGACAAAGGGTATGACAAGTTTATCTCTGCTTATGAGAAAAAAAAAGTGTTCTAAAGCTTGAAGTTGAAGAGCACATGCATATCACCAAGTTGTTGGAGCAGGAGAACAATGCTTTGCAAGAAGAGATAAAACAACTTAAATCTGCAATATCTTCTTCGGGATTCTTGGTCCCTGCTAATGACGAATGTTTTTCTTTCTTGGAGGTAGAAAATGCCAACTTACGAGATGAGTTGGAAACTTTGAAAAGAGCTGGACCCTTCACATCTACTTGTGGACGAGTAAGATCTTCTTCTCATGGCCGAGCAAGGGCTGGTCAGGTTTCTATTGAAGAAGCGAGAACACAATCGACCTTGGAGAATCAGGAATTTCAGTTGATGGCGAAGAATCAAGCTTTGGCAAAAATGTCCAAGAAAATTCTGAATTTTACTGACCAATTCTCTTCCCAGAGTTCTGCTTTGGAAAATAAGGAAATTCTGGCAAAGAGTCTCCACGAGCAATTTGTCTTTATTCACCTTCCTCGAGCGATCATCTTCAGCCACATTTATTCGCTGAATGTACGAGCAAGCTTGAGCCTCATTGAGGTAAGCTTTCATCTCTGCAGTCATGTCCCCACCTCCTGCATCTCCACCTGTAACAACATTACATTCAAATGATCCAAAATGGATTGAAAATACCTCACGTTCTGGCTGCCTTGGTCTTTTGGGGAGATCGGGGTCATCTTAGTCATCTTCTGGATCTTCTTCGTGACTTCTCTCCATGTCTTCTTTTCCTCGACGAGGAGATTTAGATCTTTGCCTTCTTCGGTCATTAGTCTTTTCACCATTTCGGCGATCAACATACTTGGTCAATTTTCCCCTCATGATGAGTGCTTCAATTTTATTCTGGAGAGCTATGCAATGCTTGGTAGTGTAACCATAGTCTTTATGGAACTCGCAGTATTTGGACTTATTCCGTTTGTCATAATTTGCCTTCATTTTTTTGGCCAGTTTAGCTCCTCGTTGTTCTTGATCTCTTCCAGAATGTGGTTTATATCTACCTTCAAAGGAGTATAATTTCCAAATTTCTTCAACTCTCCATTGCTTGCTTTGCTTTTGACTGTCTGTTGCCACCATTATTCTTCTGATCCTTCTTCTCAGTCTTATCAGCCTCGACATTGGTTTCCTTAGTATCTGCATTCTTCTTCGCAGCCATGGCCTCCTCGACATTCATGATTTTGGCTTCTTTTGCCATCAGTTCAGCCATGGTCCTAGGCGTATCCTTGGCTAAAGTGTAGTATAATTTATCCGGCAATAGTCCACTCATCATAACAGTAATTGTTATTTTCTCCTCGTAATCAATTACCTCAAGTTTCTTATTATTGAACCGAGTAATATAGTCCCTGGTGCTTTCACTTGTCTTTTGTCTAACACTTAGCAAGTGTGATACTCATTTGACTGGTTTTGCTCCAAAACAGAAGTTCTTAATAAAGAGTTCTGCTAGTTGAAATAAAGTCACAAATTTCCCCTGAGGAAGGTTATTGTACCATATCTGAGCAGATCCGGTAAGAGTTCCTGAAAATGCCCTGCATGTCATCTCATCTGGAACTACATAGATATCGGTAGAAGCTTGGTAATGTTCTATATGAAGGACAGGGCCAGTTTTTCCATTATATTTAGGCGTCACCATAGGAGCTTTGAATTTTGATGGTGTGGGAAAATCCATAATTTCCTGTACAAATGGTGTCCCTTGGACAAAAGTTCTTTGTATAGGATTTTTGGCCTTAGCCATTTCCCATAATCTGTCTTCCAACCTCTGAATAGATCCCTTCCATGCATCGTTTCCCTCCTCGGGCCTATTAGTTTGAGCAACTGATCGCGTTTAATTTTCCTCTTGGGATCTATCATTACGAGCAGTTGGTCATAATTGGGCAGAGCCTTCTCTTAGATCGGATGGTCATTGAGAGTCTGTAGCTCGTACTGAGGAAGTCTAATAAGGCTGATAAAAAGGATCATTAGATCTTTCAGTAAGATATGAGTCGGTGCGTCTGGTTTGAGATTCCTCTGGGAATAGCGTTCGCCTAGTTCGCGAAGAGGGTAAACGGGTATTTCTCTGAACACTTCGCTGTCCTCATTTAGCCGGCACTCCGCCTTGAACAGTTTGTATAAGTTATCGCATGGTTTCTTGCATGGCCGTCTGGCCTTGGACCAGATTAGCCATTATACTAGCCAGATCTTGAACATTTGGGGGAATAGAAGGGTTTGGAGGGATCCCAACGTTTAGATTACTAGATTTTGGATTATAAACCATTGATAATGAATTGTTTTGGTGAAAAATGCTAATTACAGTCGTTTCCCACATACGGTGCCAATCTGTTGATGTAAAAAATTAGATTATCTCTAATTTATCAATCACATATAAGATAAATAAGACAAAAGATTTTAAAGTGGTTCAGCCTTATAAGAATGGCCTACGTCCACTTTTTTGTATTGCTGACTGTTCGACTGAAATTCTCGATAAGTGATTTACCAAGAGATCCAGAGTCCCCCCCTAATGAGGAGGTTACAATGTATTTATAGCCTTGAGGCTGTACATGTGAACGGATAATGCGATGTTATCTAGTAGACATATACATCTGTACGACAATAATGAGCATTTAATGCGCATTCGTCTTTTTTATTCTCCTGATTTGGATGCTATGTATGTTGAGTTGCTCGGACCGCCTGAGTTACTCGATACGCTTAAGTTTCTCGGAGCCTTAAGCTCCTCGGGGCGCCTAAGATGCTCGGTATGATTGAGTTACTCGGGGCGCTTGAGTAGCTCGGTGATAGTATGTTGTTCGTTGAAAGTGTTTGTAATTGCCACGTAGGTTGACATGTGTCTTCAAGTGAATGGTCCATGTCAGCAGACTAAATTTGGTATCAACAGGGATCAACATTTATCAGGACTTCTAGAGATATTTGTTTTTCTATACTTGTACTAAAAGTCTCAATACGCTAGTTTTTGAAAATCACATTTCTTTTCCAAATCAAATCCCTTGAATGATTTGTTGATCCTTTCTAAACCCTAGAAGAACGCCATCTATATTCAAACCCTTTTAAAGTGGACTCTCTCTACTGGTGACTTTATGGAGTTAATTCTCCATGGCTAAATAATAAAAGGAATACCGATTCCTAAGACTGATCAGTGGATACCATGGCAAGAGCTACTTGTTGTGGAACGGTGTTTGATATGCATCATTTGTTGTCGACGATCTAAAGACATCACTACATAGCTTAGTGGGTCTCTAAGTGTTTTGTAAGTCTATTATTATCTCTCTTGTTCAAACATAATGTTGAATATAGGAATTTCCCGAAAGGAATTTTTCCTCATCTTCTTCTCATTTGGTTTTTATGATTGGGTATGATTTTGGCTTCATTTAGATTAAAATTATCTTGATTGTTCACATAAACTAATCAAGATAAAATTTGGTCTAAAAATAATTTTGTGTTTATATATGTGTGACTTACTCTATAAAGTATTCATATAACCTGAACGTATAAAAGGGCACTTATTTTTTATGGAACTGAAATTGATTGAGGAGGGAGTCAGGATTATTATTGAAAGAGGGTAAACACCACCTATTATGAGTAATGATGATATCATAAGTCTCAAACCAGTCACTTCGTGAACTAAGGATGAAAGAGGGTAAACACCACCTATTATGACTAATGATGATATCAAGTGTAATTTTTAGCATAGTCACACCGGACAAAATTTATCGTATTATAACATGTACCACGTTTAAAGAAGCATGGAATATCCTCCAACTCACTCACGAGGAAACCAACGCTGTGAAAACTTCTAAGCTTCAGAATTTAAGCACACAATTTGAGACCCTTGGCATGCTTGAGTCTGAAATATTTGATGAATTTTATGCATGCTTATCTGATATTGTGAACTCTATTTTTGATTGGGTGAGAGAACTCCTAAGACTTAAGAAATTTTTAAGATCTCTTTCGTCCCATTTTAGTGGAAAAGTCACGGTCCTTAATTCTTTGGGAATATTATATACTCTTGGGTTAGAGGAACTAATTTGAGACCTTCAGACTTATTAAATAGATATGTTCCCCAAAACTCAAAAGAATAAAGAAAGAGGGATCATTTTTGAAATCCCAATCTAAGAAGAAATAATATGTTTTTAACTCTGACTCCGAGTTTGATTTTTCTCTTGATGATTTTGCCTCGCTTGCAAAAAACAATTCAAATCAAACAAATAAAATACATACAAATAAAATGAAAGTTTTGAGAAAGAAAAAAATGTCAATGTGTACAAGAATATTCCTGAGAATGAACAACAGAGAGGTAGAAGTGAGTACCCTAGAAAAGTTAAACCGGAAAGATTCAACGAATGTGAAGAGGAATGTAAAAAAGTGTGTGTGACAAAGATTCAAATAAACTTGCAAATTCCAACTATAAAGATATTTGACTGGAGTCAATTTTAAACCAAATTAATTGAGACCCTAAACATAAGACTATGTGTGGCAAACCATCACAAACGCAAATATGCTAACTCACAAATTTCAGGAAAAATCCCCTCAGGGCAAAACCTTTTATTTCACTATAATTTGTAAATCACAATTTACACGAATTACAATGAAATATGCAATATGTTTACTTCAGCAAACCTACCTACATAGATGCGCAGTTTAGAGTAAATAATGGATTCCACACAGTGAACACATATGAACCGCAGTCGAATCTTCAACAAAGATCCATACGCAGCAAACCGGAATGACCTCAGTCTTTCGGTGTAGCGACGCACTCTACAAAGGTTGAACAATAGCAATGTATTTTCTTAGGTTCCAAAACAATTCACCCAAACATTGGGATTTTTATGAATTGAAAAACTAAGGTTTAAATCCCTAAATAAAGAAGCCAAAAGTGTTATGCCGATTTGTACTATTTGCAGAATGAGAAACGAAAAGACTTCTTAATGAAATATGCCTCGTTTAACATGTATTTATACAAAACCTTAAGGTGGCAGGTCACTCGAACGAGATCGAATCTTGCTTGAACGGGTCCACGTGTGGCACGAACTGGCTTCGTGCAATATGGCTTGTCATTTGAACGACATAGGTTGTCTTTCGAGCGAGCCTTTAAGTACATATTTTTTCTTTCTCTTTTCCAAGAAAATGCAGCGCCTTGAAACTTCAAAAAATAATTTTGACAAAAAACTTAAAAACTCCGCTCCAACACTTAGAAAAGTTTTGATGAGAAATAAAAACACAACCTTTACCAAATTCATCTCACAGAGGCTTGATTGTTGAAGAAACTTGGTATTTCAATCCGTCTTATTGAATATGAAATCTTGAACATTCTTTAACGGTTATAGCGGTATACAACATACTAATTATTGACAAAAATTTATAAAATCATGTCCTTACAAATCTTCCCCTATGTCTATGTCAGTACATAATAAAAACATCTGAATTAACAAAATATAAAATGCCAATGCAAATCAAATACCCTCATGAACCCAAAAATGAAAAGGTACTAAACACGTAAATCTCAAAACTTTTCTTCAAAGCCTTCAACATCAAATCTTCAAATCTTATAGATTTTCTCATTAAGGTGTGCAATCTAGTAATTTTCCATTGTACCTACACACATGAAATGATATAGTGGTACATGAATCATCATAATCAAATCTTCCCCATAATGCAAAAACTCCCATAATTCGTTCTCCCCCTTTCTATTTAACCGAAATATACACGAAAACAAATAAATAAATCAAACATGGATTTGTCACGATCAAACCAACAATAGGCCAATTAATGCAATCAAACATAACATGTGTGCACAATGTATATGTGTACTCCTATCGAATGAATCTTAAATTCATCCTTAGGTGTTGAAAGTGTTGAATTTAAAAGACATCGTCTCAATCCATCAACACATCAAAGTCAAAAGTGATTCCCACACAAATAACTTCTAAACCTATGAATGCTCTTTCAAGACACTATCAGGACGTGCAAAACCATTTTTCATATCTTTCCATCCAAACTCCCTCGTAACTAATAATCATTATATATTTCTTTTGAGGGAGCCCCTTTTTAGCAAATTTATCTTTTTGTTGCCTAAATTTTTTGGGCTCTTTTAAACGGTAGCTTTCACGATGAGTTAATTTTATACTCTCACATCCCTTTCCCTTGAGTCACTCATCATATTTGATTGCAATTAAATTCGTCATGGTAAACGGTTTTTACATGCACTACTTTCACTGTCAAGTTTTATCACATATGGTTCGTTTTAAAAATAGAATTAAGATGACAACACTCCATCCAATATGTGATAAACAAGTACAATAATAAAACAAATCTATCCAAGTGTGAATTAAAGGCAAATATGAGTCAAACATATAGGTAGTAATAAAAAATTACATCTTAATGAATCAACACATTATAAAGCACAAAATGAAATGATGACAGATATCAAAAACACTATCAAACGTCGCATGGAAATGGAATGATATTGTGACTAGGTCATCCTAAATGTCCATCCATAAACGGTGCAAAACAAAATACAAAACTCTTTTTGACTTTTTCAAAAATTTTATCAAAAATAAAATCCTTTTGTATTTTTTAAAACATAAATCTAATACAAATTGTACATAAGTCATACTTCTATCAAACATTAAACATGAAGCACAACTAGCGTATGATAAACATGCGAACACAATCATCTATATGATATAGTAGGAGAACAATCTTGTGCAAGCAACTGAGATTCAACTAGTCTAACATCTAGTGCTTCTAAAACTTATTTCCTAACCCAACTAAGTGTGCAACGACGCATGTGGGTTTTGGGAACCAAGTAAACACTAGACTTCAACTTCCTAGGACTTTTTCAAAGATCGAAAGAAAAACGCCTGAGGTGACCTTTCCTACCACAATATGAACATGTGTAAACGGGTGGAACGACACCTATGGGTTGACCTTTTCTAATGTCCTTGGAAATGGTTGACCCTCTAAAACAAACTATGACTTTAGCTATAACACTCGAAGAAATAGAACATGACGAGCCATTACCATCACTACACAAACCACTTGAGTCTTTCAAATTATTTTTCTACTTTAAAATTTTAAACTGAAGCAAAGAATTAGACTCTTTCAATTTGAGGGACTCCTTTTTAAAATCATCAATCAAACCTAAAAGGTTATCTTGCTCACTCTTAATTAAAACAAATTTATCCCTGAGAGTCTTTTCATGTGTCGTAAAATCATTAATTAAACTATTATCCTCGATGGCACAAATAGGAACCCTAGAATTTTCAAAGTCCTCCAACTCTTTTTGTAAAACTAGGACTCTATCATCACTCTCCTTTTTGGAAAATTTTGAAGCATTAAAGTCTTGGTCCAAAGAAACAAATATTTCACGAAAAAAATCTCTTTGATTTTGAACCATTTGCAAAATATCCATCGCAGATTTAAAATGAGAATTTTCTTTTTCCAAAACTTCCATTCTTTCTGCAAACATCAAATTCAAACTATTTAAATCGTTAAAAGTTTTACTTGTGTCCATAGGAGGGGGCATCCAATTACATAAGTGTTCCATTGGAAAATTGTGATTTTTCACAAAATTGATTTTTCAAACAAATCAATATCACACAAGTCTGCGAAAAATAAGAATAAGCGATAAATTAACTTAACTTGCTCTGATACCAATTTGTAACAAAGTGTGTCATAGATATTCAAATAAACTTGCAAATTCCAACTATAAACTTATATAATTGGATTCAATTTTAAACCAAATTAATTCATCCTCTAAACATACGACTGCGTGTGTGCTTATGTCAAATCATCATAAACACAAATATGCTAACTCACATGTTTCAGGAAAAATCCCCTCAGGGCAAGACCTTTTATTTCACTATAATTTGTAAATCATAATTTACACGGATTACAATGAAATCTGCAATAAGTTTACCTCAGTAAACCTACAAAGACGCACTGTCTAGGGTCAGTAATGGAATCCATGCTGTGAACCCACATGAACCGCAGTCCAATCTTCAGCAAAGATTCACACACAGCGAACCTGAATTACCTCAGTCTTTCGGTGTAGAGATGAACTCCACAAAGGTTGAACAATAGCAAAGCATGTTCTTGGGTTCTAAAAATATTCACCTAAACATTGGGATTTGGGTGAATTGAAAAACAAGGGTTTAAATCCCTAAATGAAGAAGTCGAAAACGTTCTACCGATTTGCACTGTTTGTAGAATGAAAAATAAAAAGACTTCTTAACGAAATATGCCTCGTTTAAAGTGTATTTATATGAAACCTCAAGGTGGCGGGTCGCTCGAGTGAGATCGAATCTTGCTTGAACGAATCCATGTGTCGCTCGAATGGGCTTCTCGTGAGATGGCTTGTCATTTGAACGACATAGGTTGTCACTCGAATGAGCCTTTAAATAAATATTTCCCCTTTTTCTTTTCCAAGAAAATGCAGCGCCTTAAAACTTTAAAATTTTATTTTTATGAAAAACTTGAAAACTCCGCTCGAAAATTTTGATGAAAAATTTCCCAATATTCTAAGTGAAATGATAAGGAATAGAAATACAACCTTTACCAAATTTATCTCGCGGAGGCTTGATTATTGAAGAAACTTGATATTCGGATCCGTCATGTTGCATCTGAGATCTTGAACATTCTTCGACGGTTGTAGTGGTATACGATATACGAATTGATAATGGAAATTTTTAAAAAATATGTCCGTACAGGAAAGGGCTTAAAGCCCATGAGTGTCCCTGGTGAGTGTGTTGATTTGTATAATTTCTACCCACACTTAGTGTAATACCCTGACTTATATTTTTATTTTTATTAAACTATTTATGTGTCAAAACTATATTTTATGGACCTTTAATAACTTTCACGATGCTTACGACCCGTACGTATGTCCTGTAACATGAAAATAGGGTCGACACAATTATAATTTTATTCTAAATAATTATTTTTCGTATAAATGGATAGTAGAACAAGACTAAAATGAATTATATTGAAGTATTATTCAAATTATAGTGTGTATAAATTAGCGTAAGCCAAAAGTACTGTCAACATGAATATAACATATTAACGTGTCCTACACACCCTAATACTAATTTACAATTGAATCAAATTTCAAGAATTATAAAAATTAAACCTAAAAAAATTGTAATTTATTACCAAAGACACTCAATTGAATAATTATCTCTTACTACTATAAAATGCAAAACAAGGCATTAAGACTTCTCTTCAACCAGCCTATCCACATAGACAAAGCATTTAAGATTCTCAAATCCAATACTATCCACGTGTCTCTCTCTCCTTTACAATATTAATACACCCATTCTTTCATGTATATTCACGCACCATCTACTATCTGCTATCTACTATCTACTATCCTCTCTATTTCTTTTGCCCAACTTTCTCTCTCTTATTAAAGAGATACATCGGACCCCATATCTTCATCTTAGTCGGTTCTTTTCCCCATCCATTATACTTCATGCCTTTTTATTTTCTATGTATCTTATAAATTGGATTTCGGGGAAAACGAATCACATCCCAACCTCAATATCCTTCTTCTTTCTTTCTTTTACATTTCCCATCCCATCGCCTCTCCAAGCACCCTTCAAACCCCTCACCATCTACACATGCACCCTTCATCTTGCTATCCATCACAGATGCATTGCATACGGTGGTCTCCGCCTAAAAATAACAATAAGGAGTGATGCTCGATAAAATGTCAAATGATTTTGATAGCCAAATCAGGGGGTTTAATCAAGGAAACGGAGGAATTGTCAATTTGTTAAGGGTGACTTTTAATGTTGTGGAAAATGACTAAAGAGCAGAGTTATTTAAGTCGCCCCTAACCCCAAGCCATAACTCTAAAATGATTAACATCTGTTGCCAAAGCTGGGTTTTTGATGCACCGAGCATCCCTTAAAAGCCACCGGAATATTTGTATTTATGATGCACCAAGCATCCTTTAAAACCCATCGGAATAGAGGGTTCCATTTAGGGCTCCCTTGATTTTGGAAATATCATCAAATAGGTGAGATCTCCTTCTGCTGATACCTATAAGGTTGCAAGATCTATATATATTTAATCTCTGCATGTATTTACTTTTGTTGTAGCTCCACCCTGCCCCGTGGTTTGGCTGCTGCCTCATCGGTAAGATTATCATAATAAACTCTTTTAATTTTCCTGCTTTGCTACAAAGGCTAGGACAATTGTAACCTATGTTGGCTTGAAACATAATTTTAGGGATTTAACATTTTTTAGATGTCTCATTGTGTGGTTCTTAATGTATCTATTTTGGTATTAATGTTTTGTTTTGCAGATTTTTTATTTGTTAATCTAGGTATACTTGATGATTTACATGTATTTTTGTTTTGCATTTTAGGATTGCTCAAAATGAAATTTATTTGCACAGGCGGGTATATCTAATTTTTAAACTTTTAAAGGTAACTATAAAAATTTTTGTATCTAAAAGGGGAAAAGTGGATAAATTGATACAAGTTCATTTATTGCTGATTTTTTAGTTTGAAGTTGAATACTTGGTTCTTTCATGGTTGGCAACATCTGTATATGATTACCTAATTCTTTTAATAGTAACAATCAAATCCCATGATTCGTTTAGCTTTCTATTGTTAAATATAACTTCAAATTTCTATCATAATTTACGATGTGGAAAATGAAATTGATCTACTATTATTTGTCAATTGTGCCTTGACAATAGAGACCAAGAAAGAGTAATTTATTTGACACTTTAGTTTAGTAGTATTTTTTAATTGAACTTCGATAATTGTAATTGAGGTTAGATGACTTCAATTTCTTTCTCAATCTTTCCCTATATGTAACTGTACGGGTATAGACCGATGCCTTTCGTTCTCATACTTTTCATTCTCCATTAGTTATTAGATTAATCTATCATGTATTATAACGCCCAAGATAATACCGTTTTATTTTCCCCTCCATTCTTTTATTGTTTCATTCCAATTGGGTTTCTTTATCTCTCAAGCCTACATAAATAGAGATAAAAAGACTCTTCAAAAGAGAATCATCCCTGACAAACCAATACAGTAGCACATTCAATGAGATGTGATCCTCAAATGAGGTGATAGAGATAACCCATCATTTAATTTTTCATGTGTCTAATTGTTCCTTTATATTTTATTTTGCATGTATTATCTTTATTAAAATCAGTTATACTAATTGTTATTCTCTCTCATTTTCTCTCTTTCTCCTCTTTACTTTTGTTTCTTCACCACATCAGGTTGTTAGGATTTGGCATAAAAAATTGTGGATGAATTAGTGTTTTATAAATTGAATTCTTGGTTCGGGTTTATAATATGGTTATGTTATTGAAGTTTACATTCACTTGTGCTAAAAAATCTGTTTAGTTTGTAAACATGAAAAGAGCCATAATTTATATATGTTTCAATTGTTTGGTGATATTTTAAGTGGGTCTTACAGTGGTAAAATTTTGGAAGCACTATTTCTATGATGACTCAAAAGATTGAGAGATGGTTTGGGTTTCAAATTTTTTGGATATGCTTAAGTGAAAATAAAATTGGGGTGTTGTTACCCACATTTGTTTAATTATATTATGTTTGAAATTGAAAACATTTTAAGATAATATACTCTTTAAATTTTGCATTGAAAATTATGGAAAATTATTTGCAAAATCTTAAATATGTTAAGACAATACATAAAGATCTTATTGTATCTCAAATCCTATTAAGATACAATAATCAACTTACCAGATATTACTCACAAGGTTGGATTTTCACATAATTATTTGCCAACTCAACATCTTATATTGATTATATTGTTTAATCAAGTGCTTTTGATTTGTTAAGATTCTACATTTTCTAGAGACATCCATATTGTATATCACTTGGATTCCTTTAATTATTTTAATATTCTACTCAATATCAGTGGTGTTAAATAGAGTTAGTTTTGATCTTATAATCATGATTTTAGGAATGGAAGTTATTTTTTACATTTAACTATAATCATATGAAAGCTAACATGACTCGGTTTTATATTTTTTGGTTATGAAATTATTGTTTTTAGTTATTGGGTTATTGCTGTTTGATAAAAGTTAAATGTGTGAAAACCAGTCATCTTGATAGGTGATGGTTAAAGCACGAGTGTTACATATCCCCCTTTATTCATGTACAAAATTTAGCAATTAGGATGATATATGTATTATGTATAAATTTCCTTTATACAAATTTTATACGGTGTAACTTTTTTTTTTTTTTGGGGGGGGGGGGGGGGGGGAGTATTTGAGAGGGTTCATATCTATCATTACACAGCTATACCTCTTTCTTTGTATAGTACATGTGACCCCAAAAGTTTATGTTGTGTGTCTATTCGTTAGTGTTAATTCATAATCTTAACCTACCATTTTCTTTTTAATTGCACTTACCTTTCTTTCTTTCTGTTTTTCCCTTTTTACTTTTGCCCCTTTCTATATTTCAAGTTTACATGCAATTATTAGTTCATAATCAAATAATTTTCTGTAAATATAATACCTATCTTTCATATATTTTTGTACACATGTAGACCATAATTTCACGCATTACTTAGATATGAAATAGCTTTTGTAATTCATTTTATGGTAAAATTTGCAAACTGCCGCGCATCGCGCGGGGTTTAAAACTAGTTCAACTTAAAAATCCTATAAATAGAGGCTTGAACCTACAATAAAAATTACACCTTTCTCATTTAAAATGATTTCATTCTATTCTCTAAAGAGCAAAACCTCTGCTCCTAACACGAGGCTCAAACCCTTGCTCCTCTACCACAAAACCCACGAAGGAAACCCATCAACCTCACCTAAAAAACCACCAACCTCTATCCATTTAAACCCTGAACCCATTTCCTCATTTCTCCATCTTCCCCGAACGAAACTCGGCCCTCTCTCTTCTCCTCCACTGCTGATAAAAATCGCCGTCACCCTCGTCTCTTCTCCACCTCCGATCGAATCTATCTACCCTTTTCCCCTCTTTCTATGTCATTTTTTAAGTTTATCTCTCTTCTACTTCCATGAAAGGATGCTCGAAGCTTCTGATATGGAGTGTATATGTATATATGTGTGTGTGTGTGTTTCAATCGAAGCTCTGACCGTCACCCCTGCCATGGTGATGGCCGGGGAGCAGAACCCCCAAATAGGGAGTGCGTTTTTATTCTAAATTCGTTTTTTATTTTCCTTTTTCATACATATCCCAATATATATATACTAGTATATGCCCGTGCCTGAAGGCACAACGAAAATTTTCCAAAATACGTAATCCCAAAACGACAAAAACTTCGAAGTAGGTAATCACAAAACGGAAAAAAAATTCAAAGTAAGAAATTGCAAAATGGAAAAAATTTCGTTTCTTGACAAATTTTCCTTCCCCGACAAAATTCCGTTCCCGACAAATCTAAAAACTACTTAGAAAATCTCGACAAAATTTCCTTTATTTATAGGACTATCCACCCTGTTAAGGAATAAAAATAGTACACAATACAAATAGTAATAGTCCATCTTTGACCTCGAATAAACATCATATACAAATTTAAACATCGCATAAACAAAATCATAAATTCAACGCAATTTATGAAATATACAATATTAACCAACCCAATTCACATTGTACCTCATATAAACTAAATGTCATTTTTTTTAAATGGACATAATGTCATTTGTTTATTGGACTATCCACCCTTCTTAAGGGACAACAGCACTTCCAATAATATTCGAAGAGCCCAAAAATAATTCACAAAAATAATGATTAACCAGATTTAATATCAATACTAATAAGTTCAATACACACTTGTAACACTAAGAGCACTACACAATACCTGCCATAAAATAATAGCGCTACACAATACCTGCCATAAAATAATAGCGCTACACAATACCTACCATAAAATAACATCCACAATCTTGAAGTTCATCCTGACCTTGAATTGTAACGTCTATGGTTTCTTGATCTTTCATGGAACGGGCATCCTTTGTCCTGCCAGTGAAATACTTGATATTATGGAATTGCTTCGGCATTTTTATTGTCCCTATTTGATTTGAGAAGTGGAGCTGCTGAAGTTGGCTCCTACAAAACCAAATAAAATATAAATTATATGTCCTTATGAAGTTGCTTACTTTAGTGAAACTTCATTTTTCACTCAGAAAAGATTCTAACTAATTATGTATTGGGTTCGAGACTGGATTTTTTTTAGAAAGTCGCTTGTCAAATTATCTGTAGTTTTTATAATGAGGTGAACATACCAACATTACAGTATTGCAAAAAATAGATATGGGTTAATGTTTTAGTTCGAGTCGTAACTCCAACCGATAGAGAGTTGAATATAAATTTATGGATATGCAATGTGAAATGTTTATTAGAGACCAAGTTTATAAAAATAAGTGATGTACCTCCTAACGTGCATCCTGGTGTAGCAATTCTGTAGGCAACTTGCAGGCCAAATTAAGGCTTTCAGAAGCACACCTGCAAAAGGTAGAACCAAACATGAAGAAAAACTAAAAATTACGATTAGTACAAAACCCATTAAAGAATCTAAAACATAAATGTTTGAAAAGTAATAGTCAAAACAATGTAAGGTATGTGTGGAAAGAAATTAGGGAATGAGAATGTAAATTAACTCCCAAATAGACATGCTACAGATAATAGTTCAGAATGACTAAAAAACTACTAAGAAGAAACTAAGCAAATGAGAAATATGGAAAGCATGATACTCAAACTACTAAGTATAATACTCAAACTAACACAAACCACATGCTTACTATACCTACTATATATGCTATACCTGCTAGAATAAAGCCCCTAATATGTTTTGTAGCAGTCCATTTGTTATAGGTATTGAACTAAACTGCTAACATATAACAGAGACTTAAAACACCAAAATGATTCAAATGGTCTAAAACACCAACAACAATAATATTAATCATGTGTCTTGAAAACACAATGAGATTATTAATGGAATATTCAACATGTGATAAATAGAAAACATTTTGAATATATAGAAAAATGGGAGTACTTGTTTATAGAACACAGATTCTATAAGACGAAACATTCTATAACTACTACAAACTTTAAGAGATGCTATAAGACCAAATTTTAGTTGAATTTTATTCTAAACCATCATAGTTTAGGGAGAGTTTTTTGCGCCTCCCCCTAATTTTGAAACAATTGAGTATTCTAAATAGGAAGTCTTGAACTCAAACAGGTTTATACGTGACCTTGGTGGTTACATGAAGGTTCTTTCTGATGAAAACTCAATAGAAAATGTCAGCAGTTCAAGCCACTAATTGAAACCAACAATTAAGAGAAAACAAAACGTAAAAGAACTACTTAAATAGAATAGGATAGAAGAAACTGATAAAAAACAGGAACATGATGTGTCTAAGCCATTTAAACACTTACATTCAACAATAAGAACGTGCAGGTATCGAGCTCCACACAAAAATCTCCATTCATTACTATTCTCCACTTTTGCTACAGCAGCAGCAGGAGGTGCCACCGGTTCAGACCTCTTCCTCTTTTTCTTCGGATGGTTTTTCCTTTTTTTCTTGGCAGCTCCTTCTCCTTGTGCGGGTTTGTTTTCCTCATGTTTCTCCTCCGTTGGAGCCTCTAATTTCTGATCTTGGCCAGCAGCAGCTGGCGGAGGAGGGTCTTAATCAACGTAGACTTGAAACCTATTCAATCAAACACAAAAAAAAAATTAATTAAAAAAGAAGTGAACTTAAAAAGAAAAATCAGAAATGAGGAACATTTTTATGCAACAACACTCCTATTTCAGGGACATTTTTCCTTTAAAAATTGTCAGGGGGTGTTGCAAAGACTGCATACGTCAGCAGATATTTTACACTTCAATCGTAACCTTTCAAAATATGTTTTAACCTTTCAAAATATGTTTTGGCTGATAACATACATAAGTCTCCAATGCTGCTCACAAATTTAAAAAGGAAAAACAAAAAAGGAAATAACAGAAAAGGCCCAATTAGCACAACAAAAACTATTGGACGAATTAAGCAAACTACCCCTCTTGCTTGTTATATTTATGAATAGTTACTCTCCTTTGATATTACACACGCTTCCCCTCTTTTTTTAAATATTAGACTTGCCTCATATTTTGTTTTAATTTTGCAACACCCTCCCCCACTGGCATTCATTTAGAAATCAAGCAAACTCATAAAAAACAAAAAGGGAAAGCATTTGTAAAAAATAATTATGACAAATAAGAAGGGATATCCATATAATTTGCCCAAAATTAGTTTATAACAGTTTACTAAGGGTGAACAATTTGTCCTAACGTTTCTCACCCCCGTTAATGGTTTGCCATTGGGCTTCAAGCATGGGATTATGACATTCACTAAATTACCTGCATAAGACAAAATGAAGGTTGAGTTCAACAAATTCCATTAATAAACAGAAAAGGTCAGGCAGTAATAGTAATAAGGTTATAAATTGTATTCTCACATTGTAATCATAAAAAAAATTATAATCTCAGGTGGGTGATCATAAAAAAAAAATCTCATTTTTCTGTCTACGGATACATCATCTCCGGTGGGTGATCTTTTAAATTGTATTCTCACATTGGGCTAATGAAATATGTAATGACATACCTGATCATATGAAGTTGAAGAAGGAAAATATAATAAAAATTGAAAATTTCCATAGTCAAACCCTTCGTGTTCGCTTACCGTCGTCTTCAATCATCTCCCATATCTAACAAAGACAAGATCCAATCAATAATGCAAGAGAAAAAAAAAGAGCTAATCCCAAAATAAAAGAGAAAATATATATCATAAACTCAAAAATAAACCACCACAAAATAAATTATATCCATTTCTTCAATCTTCCATTCAGAGCATTATCACACTTATAATACACCTCAGACATCTCAGTTTCCAAACAAAATAGCAAAAACATTATCAATCGACTTCCGAAAAGTGTAAAAAAATCATCTGTAATAAAATATCTTGTCCATCTCTTCATATTAGAAGATCTTGTCCAACGTTATCAAAATCGATACACAAATAAGTGATTTGTTTACAAATTAAAACTCAATAAACAAATAAGTTATTTGTTTACAAATTAGAACATTTAGGACCTAAATCATATCAAGTATAAGCATTCCACCGTTACGACCTGAATCGTATCAAATAGAAAAACACAATGTTCTTGATCTAATTTACATAATATAAGAACATTGAGGTCATAGTAAGGGAAGGTCAACATATTGGGTCAACCCACGACAATATTAAACACATTACCGACATCAATTCAAATGTAGGCAGGTAGCTTAGAACTCCCAGAAGGCCACCCTTTGCAGCTGCTAAAAACAGAGTCAATAGTTGATTTAATTGAAAATGAAATGATCATTAAGAAAATATAAACCAACAAATTGTTATAAATAAAACCACAAGCTAAAAGGACTTCAACTATGTCATTAGATCACCAATTCATCACAACTATCCAACCTAACATATACAGTCAAAGCTTAACAATGTAAATAAATTTAAATTGGGAATGAACACAATAATACTATCCTTTTAAGACTATATAAATAATAAAAATAAAACTAAAAAAATGGAACGAAAAACAAACTAATAGTTGTGATGAAAAACAAACCTGAGAATAAATTCGTCGGATGCATTCTTTCTTTAGTGATGATATAGATGGAGAGATACTGTGTATGCCATAACTCATAGAAATATTAGGTTTCCATCCATTGCTATAAAAAGGGTTGTTTTCCCCTAAAGACAAAAAAAAATTAAGAAGCATTAAAGCACTGAAAAACTATCGAGGCAGAGAAAGTGAAAAACAATCGCATCTGTCAGATGTGACCAAAATCTCACCAAAAAATTGTGTCAGATCTGAAATCAATCGCATTTGAGCGTCTCTGAAAAACAATCGCATTTGTGTGTGTATGCATTTGAGATGAGTGTGTGAAAAAAAAATTGCATAAAAACAACAGAAAAACCAGTCGCAACAAAAGGCAAAAAAAATCCGGATCTGTAAAATCTCCAGATCTGCAAAAAGTAGCAATTAGAAATGAACAAATCGTTTTACCTGATGTCAAGAAAACCAAACATATGAAACGTTCCTTGCCTCCATTTTTCCTTATGGCTGAAAATCTATACACAACAAACAAAGAAAAACATGAATCAAAATGTGTGTGTGCGATCAATGTGTGCGATCAATGCGTGTGTGCGCGATCAGTGTGTTTGTGTGCGTGCGTGTGTGTGTTTGTGTGCGTGTGTGTGTGCGATCAGTGTGTTTGTATGTGGGGAAGGGGGGGAGGGATTTTACCGGCGGGGGGGAGGGGGCGACGGGGTAGGAGCAGATGAGGGAGAGAAAGAGAGAGGGAAATCTGCGCGTGTGTGAATGAGGATGGGGGTAAGGGGGGAGGTATTTTACCAGGGGGCTGAGGAGGGGGCGGGGTAGGGGGCGGAGGTAGGGGAGAAGGTGAGGGGGAGAGAGAGAGAGAGGTAGTAGGAGATGAAGGAACGGGAGAGAAGAGACGGGTAGGCTAGGGTTTGTGCAAAGGGTTCACGCGTGTTGTGTCCAAGTTGTGTCTAAGTTGGCACTATTCAAACACACATAGATAAGATAAGATAAAGATAATACTATTCATAACACCATTGTCCCATATTATATAGATATATATATACAAGGTTCTAAAAAATGCGGGGCGCGATCGAGGCGTGGAGGTCAAGCCTTAAGCTTTAGAAGCCTAGGCGGGCCTGGCGTGAAAAGGCGTTTAGGTCTTTTTAATATTTTTTAATATTTTTTAACCATAACAAGGCTATTAAAATACTAAAATTGTACATATCATAAAAATATGTCTGAATATTTGCAAATAAAAATACTATTTGATTATTTTGGATGAGATAATGGTCCGATTTGCAAAAAGATCTTTAAAAGGCGATATCGTTTCACTAAAGCATTGTTGTTTTTAGAGAAAAAGTACACCTTAAGGGTTTTACCAAGCATAAGGCGTCAAAATCTTAAGGCGGGGCGTTTCTCCCAAGCCTCCGCCTAGGCGGGTTTTTTAGAACAGTGTATATATATATATATATATATATATATATATGCTCAACACCCAGAATCAAGAATGGTTCCAATTCAATTTCATTGGATTAGTGTTCTTGGATCAAATTCCATCATGACCCGATTTTATTTTCGGATATTATAATTTCAATTAGGAATTTCGATCAGGAGAAATTAGTTGGAAATTTTGGTGTTATTTTGAAATACCCGTATATACTCAGGTTCGTATACTTTGTCGTACACATGAATTCCCGAACACGTATGAGTAATTATATTTTTTTCTTAAAAAATGTGTATTTGACACAGTGTCATTTTTCTATTAACGAGTTACGGTACCAAACGACTCAAGGTTATGTTGTTGTTATAACCCGAGACTGTATTACGAGTCATATTTATTAAAATTGTGATTATGGAAGTGTTGGTTTGTTTATCATGTTGTGTTGGTTAATTTTGAAAGTGGCACGGCCACTAGATTATTATCTAACTAGGAGGGGGAATTTTCAACTTTTTTCTAATTTCATTTTGTCACAAATAATAAATTATGGTATTAATACATTCGAGTAAAATAAATGAAGACCATAAATATCAACTTTTGTTAGATCAAAAATAATATTTTGAATCAAATATACAATTTAGTTAAAATAGTTGATTTTAACATGGAATTTTAATATGTTTTAACTCATATATTTGATCGGGTTAATATATTAGAACATATTCAGTCGAATTGAATCATTTAATTCCACCTGAATAATATTTTCCAGAAAACTCTTATTATTCAAATACAGAGATACTTGCCATTTATTTATTTTCATCAACAAACGAGAAATGTTATTGCAGTAGTGTATTTACAGAAATTATACGAAGATCGTTTCAAACATTTTACGTGTGGAACCCTCTATATAAATTTGGATTCGTACCATTATTATCGGTTAATGTAACATGCTCATATTTTTCCCACTCACCAACCAGAGATCGCAGTTTAGCAATCTTATTTGTATTTACCAAATGACGTACGATATCATACACCCTAAACCATTCTATCCAAACCCCGATATAATGACTCTCATTTGAACCCTCGAGCAAAAATGACTACGGGAACTAGAACATAACAATAAAGGCTCCATGAATGACAACGTAAAGCTCGTAAAATAAAGTAGCTTTTTCCTACCAGCAAACTTTGCATATTTGGCATATTGTTATTAATATCACGATGTGATAGCTCCTATTTACTCTTACTGTGTGCATGTTATTATACTTCGATACTACATATTTTGTTACACATCATCAGTATTTGAATTTATCATCCGTATTTAAATTTAGCTAAGGATCAATTTTAATCCTTCTCACCCAATAACTGGTATAATGTTTCATATTGATCCAGTTACCCTTGCATTGCTGTGGCATTTCACTATAAGTATCAGTATTAACTAGGAAGTAGACTGACGTGTTATCCCACGAAACTTTCTACTTGTCCTAATGGTCCCAGATGATTACGTGTAAGGACATTTTTCTCATGTCCAACATATTACATTTGTGTATGTCGTACGCCGCTAAATTTGGCACGTCACTTCACGATCTCACATGACGGCCTCAATCCGAATTTTGGGAATCAAGCATTCAACATCTCCATCATGTGTCCCACGTTTGCCTCAAAGAATTCACGTTCCATGATTTTAGGGACTTAATGCAAGTGATACGCAAGAGAATTCAAAATAGTGAAAGAAGGCAAGATATGGAAGTTCAAGGGCATTTTGGTAATTTTACAGCCACCGTCTAGATGTCCGGCCAACTGGAAAGTTGTAGAGCTCGTCGCCACAAAGATACTGGAAGAAACGGCACCTCAATTCAAGCTATGGTGAAGAAGTTATGGCCTTTTGAAAATGGAGAAAATTCCAAGAAAAACTCTTAAAAAATGCTAAGTGTTTAAAGCCCCAATTTCCAACGATTTTCTGCGAACCGAAGCCAAACCGGTTCAGGGGGCGAACCGGGTCTAGGTACCTGAACGCTGGGAGTTTTAAAATCGTGAAACTCTTTATTGGTTTCCTTATAAAAGCCAACTTCAGGGGAGTTATTTTGTAAGACTTTGAGAGACGTTTTTGTGAGTCCAAATACATAAAGTTTTCATATTTTTGAGTCCCAAGGCTCATGTTTTGATTCACACATCCTTGTCAAACCTTTGTGAATCCGTTTACAACCTAAGAACACAACTCTGCTTTTGTTCAACCCTTGTGGAGAAGCCGTTTTCTTCTTCATTGTTGCCCTCCTCGAAAGGGAAAGTTCCAGTCGACGACATCAGAACCGACACCTGCGGGTATTTCTATGTCAATATTTCTAGCCGTTGCTTTGGAAGTTTGACAAATACACCGTGCATTACACTTGTGGGCAATTATCAGGTTGTATGTAAGTCAATGGTCTTGTAAATTCTTTAAAGTTCTAGAAATAAAAGGTTTTACCCGAAAGAGTTTTTTTCCTTAACTTTGTGTCACATGCTTCATCTATTTATGGTTTGACACGTGCACACACATAGATGCATGTTTAGGGGTTGACTTACTTTGGTTTATATAGACTCTAATTAAATAAGGGTTTATTGGAATCTTGCGAATTAATTTAATCAATTATCACACGTCATGCTTTTCAAATTAGTATCAGAGTAGGTTGCGCTAATTTATTGCGTATTCCTATTTTCTGCAAAATTATGTGATATTGATTTTTTTTTTAAATTAGCTTTGTGAAAAATCGTAATTTTTCCAATGGAACGCCCAGTTAATAAGGAGCCTATTTTTGAAAAAGTTCAAAACCATGCTGAAAATTTAAAAAGTTTGAATTTGAAACATTGCAAAAGAATTAAAGTTTTGGAAAAAGAAAATTCTCTCTTTAAAAGTAAGATTGAATATTTGTAAGCGTTTCAAACTCAAAGTGATATTTGTCGTGAGCACTTTGCTAATTTGTGTATTGATTTTGATTCTTTGAAAATTGCCAAAAAGAAGAGTTATGAGAGTGTCCTATTTTTAGAAAAAGAATTGGAGTACCTTAAAAATTCGATGGTTTGTGTTTGTGCCAAAGAGGATAAAAATATTTTAGTCAATGAGTTTGTGGCACGTGAAAAGACTCTTAGGAAAAAGTTTGCTTTGATTGAGGGAGAGAGAGATACGCTTTTAGGAAAAAGGCGTCCCTTAATTTGGAAGAGTCTAATTATTTGCTTGAGTCAAAAATTTTGAAATTAAAAAATGATTCGACAGACTCAAGTAGGTTTGATAGTGATGGTAATGGATCATCTTGTTCTCATGATTCTAATGCTAAAGCCAAAATCATTATTTGTGTTAGAGGGTCAACCAATTTTCAGGATGTTAGAAAAGGTCAACCCATAGGTGTCGTTCCACCCGTTTACACATGTTCATCTTGTGGTAGGAAATGTCACCTTAGGAGATTTTGTTTCGATCTTGGAAAATGTCCTAGAAAGTCTATGTCTAATATTCATGTGGTTCCCAAATCCCCTACACGACGTTTCACATCTATCTGGGTTAGGAAATCACTTTTGGATACGCTAGATTTTAGACAAGTTGATTCTCGTTTGCTTACACATGATTCTTCTCTTGCCATATCATATAGATGATTGTGTTTGCATGTTTGTCATACACTAGTTGAGGTTTCATGTTATATTTTCTAGTGTGTTGACATGTACTTTTTATATAAATCTTTGTCTTTGAAATATTTTGAACAATACAAAAAGATTTTATTTTGATAAAATCCAAAAAGATTTTTGTTTTTTTGTTTGCACCGTTTATGGATGGACACTTAGGATGAACAAGGCACAAAATCATTCCATTATTTTCATGTGACTATTTGATAGTGTTTTGAAATAATAGGTCAATTCATCCTTGTGCTTTATAATGTTTGGAGTCATTAAGATGTAATTAAGTGTTACTTCCTACATGTTTGACTCATGGTTTCCTTTATTGCACACACGCATTGATTTGCTTGATTATTGTGCTTGTCTTATCACATGTTGGTTGGGTGTTTTCACTTCAATCCTGTCCTTAAAACGAACCAAGCGCGATAAATTTTTATAAGGAAATTGTGCATATTAGAACCGTTTTGTGAGTTTGTATGCTTTATTTAAAAACGGTGAAGGATTACGAAAGATTTTTTTTATCCTTTGCGATTAAGCCCTTTTAAATTGGACCTAGAAAATTGAGGAATTTTATTATTCGGGGTCCAAAGAGGTTTAAAAGAGCCCAAAAAAAATTAAAGGCAATAAAAAGAAATTCATGCTAAAAATAGACCATTTAGGTTTTTGTACCAATTCTCCAATGTTTAAGAATTTAGATTACCTCTAAAAGAAAATATATATGAGGGTGTTTGGATGGAGATTTTAAAACGGGTTTGCACGTCCTTAAAAGTCTTGAAAAAGCGCTAAATAGTTTTGGACGTCATTGGTGTGGAAATCATTTGACTTTGATTTGTTGATTTGTATAAGGCGATGTCATCTAAATTCAACAATTTTTTACACCTAAGGATAATATTTGATGCTCATTCGTTAGGAGTACACATATGCATCGTGCACATATGATTGATTGAGTTTATCTACCTATCAAATGTGTTCACACACATACATTCCATTTCCATGACTTGATTGTTTTTAGTTTAAATCCATGGTGTGATTTTTGTATCCTATTTTTCAAATTGTATCTTATTTTTTATGCGAAAATTCTAAAAAATTCAAAAATAGTTTGTGAAAATTTTGTGAGCATCTCTTTGCAAGAGCACGTTTGCCATTGGATTGATGCTTTATTTTAAATATCGTGACAACCCGTCTTTGCTTGTTTGATTTTTCTTCTTCTTATTTGTATATTTGGGGACATCATAAAAAGGGGGAGAAAGAATTATCATATTATGGGGGAGTTTGAATTTTTGGGGAGTTTTTGAGATATGACTAATGGTTTCATCATAAATTGGTATCTATGTTTATCTCATTTCAAACTCGATACGTCACGTGGTATTTGCTTTATCTCATGTGTGTAGGTACTTAATTAATGATCACTGAATTGCACACCCTGATGAGAAAAGCATTGAGATTTTGAAGATTTGAAGAACAAACGATGAAGACTTATTCATTTGTATCTTTCCAGTTTTGGGTTCATGGGAGGGAACATTCTTATAGGCAATTTCATATTTGATAATTCGGATATTTTTATGTATGTACCGACATAAACATAGGTGGAGATTTGTAAGGACATTTTTCTCATGTCCACCATGTTACATTTATGTATGTCGTACGCCGCTACATTTGGCACGTCATTTCACGATCTCACATGACAACCTCAATCCAAATTTTGGGAATCAATCCTTCAACATCTCCATCATGTGTCTCACATCTGCCTCAACAACTTCACGTTCCATGATTTTAGGGACTTAATGCAAGTGATACGCACGAGAAGTCAAAACAGTGAAAGAAGGCAAGATATGGAAGTTCAAGGGTATTTTAGTAATTTTAAAGCCATCGTCCCAAGGTCCGGTAAACTGGAAAGTTCTATATCTCACTGCCATGAAGATACTGGAAGAAACGGCACCTCAATCCGAGCTACGATGAAGAAGTTATAGCCTTTTGAAAATGGAGAATATTCCAAGGAAAACTCTTGAAAAATGCTAAGTGTTTACAACCCCAATTTCGAGCCATTTTCTGCGAACCGGAGCCAAACCGGTTCGCGGTACACCCGAAACCAGTTCGGGGTACCTGTACACTGGCAGAGTTTTAAAATCGTGAAACTCTTTATTGGTTTCCCCATAAAAGCCAACTTCGGGGGAGTTATTTTGCAAGACTTTGAGAGACGTTTTTTAGAGTCCAAATACATCAAGTCTTCATATTTTTGAGTTCCAAGACTCATGTTTTGATTCACACATCCTTTCCAAACCTTTGTGAATCCGTTTGCAACCCAAGAACACAACTCTGCTTTTGTTCAACCCTCGTGGAGAAGCCGTTTTCTTCTTCATTGCTGCCCTCCAGGAAAGGGAAAGTTCGAGCCGACGATATCAGAACCGACACCTGCGGGTATTTCTGTGTCAATATTTCTAGCTGTTTCTTTGGAGGTTTGACAAAGACACCGTGCATTACACTTGTGGGCAATTATCAGGTTGTATGTAAGTCAATGGTCTTGTAAACACTTTAAAGTTCTAGAAATAAAAGGTTTTACCCGAAAGGGGTTTTTTCCTTAACTTTGTGTCACTTGCTTCATTAATTTATGGTTTGACACATGCACACACATAGATGAATGTTTAGGGGTTGATTTACTTTGGTTTATATAGACTCTAATTAAATAAGGGTTTATTGGAATCTTGTGAATTAATTTAATCAATTATCACATGTCATACTTTACATTAAGAATCTTGATTATTGCTACATACATACGAGTGCTACTTAGCTAGTGTGCCTAGATGGTTACTTTTCCCTTATGGTTTTGGGTTGATTATTATTTGGCTCTATTGATAGCTTACTTATTTCTATACCCCTTAGTGAACTGATAAGTATTGGATTATTTCAAAGATCCTTGACTTTCTTATATGATCAGTAACATTATTACCAAGAACTATTGTTCCATTACATTTTACTACCACACTGATTTTTTTTTATGTAAACCTTAATGGACTGGTAAGTATTGGATTATCAGTTCAACTTTCTTTATATGACCTTTAATGAGCTAGTAAGTATGGGATTATTAGTTCGAACTCCCTGATTTTATTTAGGGTTATGAAAAACATAATTGCTTGCGCTTTATTTTGATAAACATTGAATTCTATACACATTCCAAACTCTCTTTATATTTATACTTGTTGTAGAACTGGTAGAGCCTATTCAATAATTTTTTAGATTCATTTCCTTCTAATTGCTTTGCCGAGGTACCAATAGAAAATGACAAATACTTCACGAATTATATTGCAGCAGTTTGAGATATCCAGAGAAGTGATAGAAGAATAAGCCTTTTGATCTACAATGTAAGAAAATTTAGCTTTTATAAATTCTCGGTTAGCATTGTATGCATGGCCCAATTATGATTTAGTATTATTTCAAGAAAACATTCGCTCCCGAGAAATCAGGGTGTGACACCTAGACCTTATAAGTCCCATTGTACCATAAATAAATACTTTAGAATAATTTTTTTTATTTAAAATAAAAATGCAAGTTCAAAATAATTCGAGTTAATAATGCAATTTTAGCAACCATGGGCTATATTTAACCTAAATAAATAAACTTATTTTAATTATTTGTTCTTGTTAATATTAGTCCTATTTGTATAAAAAAATATCTTGTAAGTCAATACTCAGTTACGATTTCAAAATGTATAATTCAAGTCAACTGCGACAAAAATGTGATCAAATATGCTAAAGTCAGATTTTATGTGACCTATGACAACCAAATACCTATTAAACCCCTTCCAAACCATGTCCCTGGGCTTCCCTTACCTACATGGTGTTGTGCGTTTGTATTTCATTATATATATATATATATATATATATATATATATATATATATATATATATATATATATATATATTTGTTATTACTATATTATTATTATTATTAGTAGTAGTAGTAGTAGTAGTATATACGCATCCATATTTATTATTATAGGTGTGTGTCATTTTTATTTTATTAGTTTGTATTTTACTTTATTTTAATTTTGTGTTAAAAAATAATGACTTGAGTATCAATAATATGTCCCAAGTCATCTTCTGCATGATCTAAGATAACATTAAAATGTTGCACCATTTTACTTTAATAATGATATAGTATAATATTCTAGGTGTATGTAAATTCATTTGGGGTGATTTGATGGTTGTAATTGGGACTCATAACATTACTCTTGAGTGTTGTATATATATTTATATATTTTATCACACTTTTATAATTTTTTATTACACACACACACACACATATATACACACACTAGTACACTAACACACAAATAATATATATCTACTACTATATAAATACACGCACACACACATATACCATATATACACATGCTTATATACTTAGACACACACACACACACACACACACACACACACTGTATATATATATATATATATATATATATATATATATATATATTGCTACACACACACACACACACACACACACACACATCCTAAGGCAACCCCCACAAACGTAGCTCACCTCACCCACAAAGACAAACCCATCCCCCATAATCCTCATCCTCTATCGTCTTCATTCTCTCTCTCTCTCTCTCTCTCTCTCTCTCTCTCTCTCTCTCTCTTGGATGGAAACCCATTTTATATCCCATATATTCCCATATTTTGTTGGACAAAGTGAGTGTCCATCATACCGATAACACATATATGCTATTATATATGGGTGTGTTTTGTAGGATGTCTTGGACACACATTACACACAATGTGTATAAATGAGGATCTTAGACACAACAAAGGGAGAATAGGTTTGGGACAAAATAGATTTTTTAGTGAGGGTAGAGAAATTTTTTAGAGAGTTTTAATAGTAGGGCACTAAAAATATTATACCTTGTTTTTTATTTTTATTTTTGAGTGACTGTGAGATAATTTGTGTGAAAGTTGGGGGGAACTTTATGTATTGGTACTCAGGTTTTGGACTCAAAATTTTGTATGTTGAATATTATTAATGGAAATTATCATGTCATCTTAAAATATTTGTGTTTGAATTATGATTCTAGAGTAATTTTATTACTAGGAGTAGGTGAAGTTTATCATTATCAAATAACATTGTGTGTTATTTTAATTATGTATTAATTCCCTACATGTGTTAACTAGAATAAAAATTTGGTATTGACTTAAAATGACATGGGAGTATGTTTTAAACCTTCAAAATTATTTGATAATTCATATTTTCATAATTTAAAGTGTGTATTTTTTGATGATTTATACTTACATTTAGTTGTTTGATATTCCGCGCTTAAATATAAACGTTAAACTTAAAGTTGATAACTTTAAGGGAATATATATTTTAGGCACCTAAATTAAGATACGTTAAAATATTTTATGAACATTTGTTGTTATGTTTTTTTAAATATACGCGACGAGAGTCAGTGCATTTTGAGTTGTAAAATCGGGAATACATAATTAAATTAATGTGGTGTTGTTAATTAAAAGGTGTAAACAGATCCAACATCTTGGTTCTCTCCCATATTTGATTACATATTTTGTATTTACACTATTCATTTGTTTCTTGTTTTTAATTTAGAACTTAATCATATCTCTACACCAATTTTATCCAGTTGGGCAGTTAATAATTTATACGAATTGACCAAATCTCCGTGGAATCGATCCGCACATACACTCGCTATATTAGAATAGCCCGTGAACTTGCGGTAATTTTATAATTTGACAACAATCCCACTAGTCTTAAGAGATAAAACAAAGGAAAAGTTGCATATAATGTCACTCTTAGTGATAGTGATGTCGAGTCGGTGGATTCCAAGGATCAATCACCTCATGAACCTAATTTTTGTGTGTTCATGGACAGTCACGTTAGTACTTCTAGTCCGTCCCATGCGAGTGAGGATATTTCAAAATGTGATAGCTTCTATAATATGACAAACCATTCTAGGAAGAGTGAGACTGATAAAGATAATTTAAGTGATGGATAATGTGGCCTCCAACACTCCTACGTTGAACTTTACAAAGAGTATTTTAAAACAAAAATAAAAAATAAAAATTTGACTCTTAGGATCTTGGATTTAGAAAAAAACTTGAAAATTTTGAGAGAGTGTGAGGCATTGGTGAGTCAACTCAAGAAGTTTAAAGTTTCTTTGTGTGAGAAACTTATTGTGGGTGGTAGGAAAAAGATCTATTTGACCAACAAAGTAACTAGTCTTACGAGAGACGTACAAGGAATCAAATTTCACAAAAGCCCTATAGGTGTACAAAACGACATTTTACACAAAAATTGTGAGATACTCTCTCCATATTAGTCGATGCTTGTAGAAATTACACCCTAAAAACTAAAGTGTTCTCTTTAAACCTTTGTAATATAAATATTTGTGGATTATTTTGAGAGTATCCAATGAAGAAAAATGTTTCACATAAAGAACATATTCAAGACCAAATCTCATAATTTAGATATTCCTGTGGTGACAGTTATTATGCAACACAAATAAATATGAAAGAGGTAATAACAAAGAAAGAATAAATAAAATGGCGATCACACAACAACAGGTGTACGTGGTTCAGCAAAGATGTGCCTACGTCCACGATGGTGCAGTCAGTATTATTTCTCTATATTTTGAAGAATAGGTACAGAGAATACAACGTGTCCTTTGCCCCGGACCTAGGGTTTAATTTATACATGTGTATGCTAGTTATTGGAGATGATGGGTTCTTTCATATTATCCATCTTCCCTATCCTTTTCCTTCATGGGATCGTGGGGAGAGACCGGGTCAATATGAAAGATAGAGGGCCTGGATTTTGGGCCGCCAGAACTGGGCTACTCGTCCAGGCCCATGGTCTTAAATTCTGGGTACCTACAATTGCCCCTGAATTTTTTGGGCCACGTTTATGGGTCCAATGAATTTAAATGATCGGCCATTATGGCTGATTTGTGATCCTTTGAAAACTGTGAAGTTGCTTTGGCGGCACCCGCTTCGCTATCCGTGCGCTATGATTAGAATTGAAGGCTTGCTGGGATAAGGCACATTTCACTTCGTCGCTTCAGCTTTTCCAGCAATCTTCTATTTTCTGAGAACTCTTACGCTTTGTACCTTCTGCTTTCGATCTCTACTCTCGTTGCTTCTTCGCCATTTGACCTGATCTTCTGTCTTGTAAGTCTCTCGTGCTCTTTGCATTTTCTCTTTGGTTTGTAGTTTTTCTTGTATTTTTCCAATGGCGAAGATTGGAAATAGGTCAGTCACGGAGTTTAGAAAATTTTATAACATTCCTGAGTGGGTAGAGATTGAGTGTTGTGCCTCGCCTCCTAGGAACGTTAGGGATATAGAGGATGCACATTGGATTCACGTTTTGTTGCTCTCCCAGGGGGGACTTACCTTTCCCCCTAATGATCTGTTTCTGCATTTCTTTAGCTATTTTGGTATTGTACCTGCTCAATGTTCGCCCAATGTATGGAAAATAGTGAATGGCGTGCATAGGATACATCAATTGTACGACACAAGGTTAAGTCTTGCCGAGGTCTGCTTTTGTTACTCCTTCTCTCGAACTAGTTCAGGTATCCTGTACCTCAAATCTAGGAGCCCTGATAGGGTATTGGTAGTAAATCTACCTGATTCCCATAAGGACTACTGGCAAGAGGGTTTTCTTGTTAGGAATTGGCAGTTCTCTCCCCAATCTGAAGGGTCAAGATCTGAAAGATTCACTGTTCCCTTTTATGGGGAAGAATATATAGGTAGATATTGGTACTGTTGCTTCAAACTTTGCTGACTTATGGATTTTCTAACCCCTTTCTGCGTTTTCTTTTACAGCGAGGTCAAAGAACGTGGAACCTGCTCTCAGCGAGGTCCGAATTTCTGAGTTGGTTAAAGCTTGGAACATCAGAGAGCCCTTGGGTGACGGCGAGCATCCCAGATATGCCGCTTTCTTGTTAGAGTATAAGAACATGGGTTCCAGCTTTCTAGCACGACCTGTGGACAGTGTTCCAGAGTTTGCTTCTCTCGAAGAGACTACTGTCGAGCTAATCTAGTTGGACGAAGAGGAGAGGAGCTCTGAAAGTGAGCCTGTCGGTAATCTTGATGGAGGGAGCTCTGTCGATAGCAGTTCTTCTAATTCTGAGGAGAATTCTGAAACTCAAGAATCGTCGAGCACTTCCAGCAGTTCTGGTGAAGAGATGCCTCCCGGGAAGAATTTGATCAGAGATGACGATGATGATGATGACGTGCTCCTTGCACAGAGGTCCAAGAAACCGAAGACTACCTCTGGGGCCATAGCTACTGGTTCTCGGTCTTCTTCTCAGGAACAAGAGAAGAAGAAGAGAGAGGAGGAGTAGGCGAGAGAGAGAGAGAGGAAAAAGGAGGAGGATAGGAAGAAGGTGGAAGAGAAGAAGAAAGTGGAGGAAAGGAAGAGAAGGGAGAGAGAAAAAGAGGAGGATAGGAGGAAGATGGAATTGAGGACCAAAACTGGTCAAGCCCTGGCCCCAGTGTATGCCTTGCCCGAGGGGGCTTCGGTGTCCGTCTTTCCTCAGCTTGCCCCTGCGCTGCTCGAGAGAGCAGTCCTCCCTGCAGATCGCGAGAGGGCGTTGGGGTCCGATCAACTGGCTCTGCAAGCTAGACAGAGGCTTGCCTTGGTAAAGTTCTCTTCTAATTCTCAATTTATTTTAACAAGTTTTGATGGTTTCTTCTTCTTGATACCTCCCTTGTTCTTTCCAGTTTGTGACCGACTTCGCCGTGCTTTATCGCTCGCGTGACGAGCTGGTGAGAAGGAATGGTGAGCTGGAACAGCAAAAATCTGCTCTGGTAGCCAAGGGTTCTCAGCTAGAGGCCGACCTGAAGGCTGCTGACGCAGCTCGAGTTTCATCTGACCTGGCTCTTGTTAATTCTGCTCGCGAGAGAGATGACGCGGTCAGGGAGCTTGGCGAGCTGAGGAAGGCTTATGACCTGGTGTGCTCGAGCAAGATAGACCTTGCAGAGAAGAACAGGGTTCTGGCCGAGCAATTGGAGGCGGAGAAAGCCCAGGCATCCACCCTTAAGGAAGACTCGTACAACTCTGGCTGGGCTGCTGCGTATGAGGACGACGAGGTTCAGATAGGCTATATCAGCCGTCTGAACTTCAAGAAAGGGTGGAATAAGGATCTCGTGGCTGCTGGGGTGGACGTTGCATCCCCACTCTTTGACGAGCACGATCCAGGGCCAAAGCCAGTCGTAGATGAGGACCCAGCCCCAACTGCTGAAGGCACTGATCCTGTCTCTCAGGCGACTTCTACTGATGCTCCTTTGGTCGAGAGGACAGAGGACACCCCTGCAGAGGGTAATGCCCCTGCTGATGCTGATAAGGACAAGGGACTATCCACCTCTGGGCCACCCGAGGTTGCTAATTGATAGGGCTGTTTTGTAATTTTTTCTTTTTCAATCTGATGTAACCTCGTTCCTTATTAATGAAAAGACTTCATTTTTGTTTATGCTGATCTCTTTCTTTTCTCTTTCTTTTACCTGTAGTTGGTTGATGTGGATGATTATATTCCTGTTACCTCCCATCTAGGTAGGACTCTCGGTCCTAATGCAAGCCCTGCAGTTCGCCAGGCCTTTGCTAGACTTTGCAGGTTTGTTAAGTCAAGGATCCAAAAATATAAGGATCAGTTCGAGCTAGTGGCCAAGTTGAAGGACAGGCTCCAAGAGATGGAAGAAATCGGTGCTTCGGTGCAAGAATAAGTCAGTGCACTGAGAGCAAGGTTGCTGGAGGCCACCGAGATTAACCAGGTTGGGGAGTTCCTGCAGCAGGAGAATGAAGACTTGAGGAGGGAAGTCCTAAGGCTTAAGGAGCATTCGCCGAGCATCGTTTCGGCAGTCCTACAAGGCTCTTCTTCGTCGCGAGCTGCTCGGCCTCCCCTCCCGCGTGCTGGTAGGAGTGCCAGGGGTAGGAATAGGGAAGCCAAGGAACAGCGTGAGAGGGAAATGGAGGAGCTGCGCGGCGATGTTCGGCGAGCTTATGTGACTGCTGCTGGGCTCCAGAGGGACGTCACCCGTCTACGACATTTGTTCAAGAACGGTCCTCGACAAGTGTGGTCCGATGGCTACGATCAAGGCTGGCTGGAAGATCCGACGAGACTATCAGAGTTCGAGGAGCTATCCTTCATCAGGGGGTGGTTGAGTGCCCTCAAAGAGCTGCAGGTCCCGAGGAACTCGACGTTGTGGTATCGACACGAGATGTCCTCTTCTACTCTGATGCCCAATCCATTCAGGCGGGATGATCGATGGATCCCCATTGATGCTATTCCCCGGCGATTATTGGAATTGGACGCAGATGAGGTCGTGGAGGAGCTCGCCCCTGCTCCTGATGATGGAAAGAGAGCTAAAGTTGCTGATTATCTTGCTCGGAGGCTTCCACCTTCTTGAGATTTTGTTTTTAATAATTGTAAATGTTTGGGCGAGCTTCGCCGACTAAGCATGTACTATCATTGTTTGTAAATATAAAAGATTAATGAAAAGTTTGAGTGTTGGGCGATTTTGCCGACTAAACGTGTTCATCCAATCCTTTTATATTTTTGCAGCTTTTACAATCCTTTGTATTTTGTCATGTGAGTGTCCGCCCAGTCCAGTATAAGAATACCATTGTGCCCTCCCTTTACCTTTTAGGTCGTGTCGTCACACTCCCTTAGGCCTAAGTAGGGCAATTAGCGAGGACACACCTGGTATTGGATGTCTTCATCCGGTCAGGATTTTATTTAACCAAAGTAGGTTTGTTGCCTAAGAATACTCTGTAGGGCTTCATATATTACCATGGGCAATGCTAAGAGGTCTGTCGTGCTTCATGACGATGACTTGAGGAGGGGTGTTCCCCTGCTATGTCATCCATTATGCCTGTGATTTAGAAGGGATGTGTAATAAGATATAACTGTTACTAATTAGAGAGTGATCAACTGAGAGATTTTCATTAGCGAATTGAAAAATGAACTGTCCTTTCACATAATGAATACAATAAAATATTTAATAATAAAACTCCTAAAAATAGAATTTCTTGAGATTAGCTGCGTTCCATGCTCGTGGTATCTCTCTGCCCTCCATCGTTTCCAAATGATAGGCACCTCGCAGGTCGTCTCTAATTATCTTATAAGGTCCTTCCCAGTTTGGGCCCAGTTTACCGTCTGATGGCTTTACTGTGTTGCCCAGGACCTTTCTTAGAACATAGTCCCCAACTTTGAATTTCCTCGGATTAACCCTTTTGCTGTAGTGCTTCGCGAGCTGTTGCTGATAGCTTGCTAGTTTTACTAGGGCAAGTTCCCTGCGCTCGTCGGCCAGGTCGAGTTCAGCGAGAAAAGCCTGATCATTTTGGCCTTGCTCGACAAGGTCGGATTTCATTGTAGGCAATCCCGCTTCTAGTGGGATGACCGCTTCCATACCATATGCTAGTGAGAATGGCGTTTCTCCTGTGGCTCGCCTAGGAGTCATTCTGTATGCCCATAGGATATGCGGTAGCTCGGTTGTCCACGCGCCTTTGGCTCGCTCTAACCGCTTCTTCAATCCAGCGATCACTGTTTTGTTGGAGGCTTCTGCTTGTCCGTTGCTTTGAGGGTAGGCCACCGAGCTGAAGTGGTGCCTGATCCCGTGTTTGTTGCAGAAGTCCTGAAAAGGGCCACTCTCGAACTGTGTTCCGTTATCAGTGATGATGGTTCTGGGGATTCTGAATCGAGTGATTATATTTCTCCATACGAACCTTATCATGTCAGCATCTCGGATGTTCGCCAATGGTTCTGCCTCTATCCACTTGGTAAAGTAATCAGTTGCAACCAACAGGTATTTGCGATTGCCGGCAGCGGTGGGCAGTGGTCCCACAATGTCCATCCCCCACTGGGCGAAGGGCCAGGGACTGGTCAGGGATTTTAATTCGCTGGCGGGCTGGTGGACCATGGGAGCGTGAAGTTGGCATTTTAGGCATTTTCGGACATATACTGCGGAGTCCTTTTGCATGTATGGCCACCAATAACCTTCCTTCATTGCTCAGAAGGCTAGAGACCTTCCTCCGACATGACTTCCATAAATTCCTTCGTGAAGCTCGTGTAGCACTGCCTTGACATCGCCTGGGTGGACGCATCTAAGGTAGGGGCCGGAGAAAGATCTTTTATACAAGTTGCCTCCTGTGGATAAGTGAAAGCGAGCAGCTTTGACTCTTATCTGGTGGGCGGTTCTCTTGTCCTCTGGGAGCGTTCCGTTCTTCAAATAGTCTTTCAAGGGATCCATCCAGCTGGGGGCTGATTCCAATTGGAGTATTGGTTTTGCTGTTGTCAGCTCGCAGTTGGGGTAAATGCTTGGGCAGCTGAGGAAATCGATAGGGATGATCCTTTTAAGGCTAGAATCAACTACCGAGCTCAGGTCTGCTAAGGCATCAGCGTGGCTGTTTTGCCCCCTGGGAAACTGTTGGATGTTGATCTCTTCAAAGTTCGTCATTAAGTTTTTTACCAAGGAGAGGTAGGCTGCCATTCTCTCATCCTTCGCGTTATAGTCTCCACTTATCTGATTGGAAACTAGTTGCGAATCACCGAAAACCTGTAAATGCTTTGCTCCCAGAGTTTGTACCTTTTGGAGACCTGCTATTAAGGCTTCGTATTCTGCTTCGTTGTTGGAGGGTGCAAATCCCAGCCCGTTTCCTTGCTCAAGGACTGTATTTTCTGGAGTGATGAGAACAATTCCTACCCCTGGCCCCATTGAGTTGGAGGCTCCATCAACGAATAGTTTCCAGCTTTCCACTGTAGGCTGGTTGTTTTGTTCTGTTGGTTTAGGCTGGTCGAAGGGTTCTTCGCCTGTGAATTCAGCTATGAAATCAGCAAGGATTTGACCTTTGATAGCTGTCTTTGGTTGAAATTGGATGTCAAATCGGCCGAGCTCGACCGACCATTTAGACAGTCTGCCCGACAAATCCGCCTTCCTTAGGACAGCCTTGAGGGGGTGTGATGTAAGGACTATGATTGTATGAGCTTCTAAGTAATGCTTCAGTTTCCTCGAGGCCATTACTAGCGCGAATGCGAGCTTTTCCAATGGTAGGTAGCGCTGCTCGGCATCTAATAAGGTTTTGCTCGCGTAATAGACTGGATGTTGGATTCTTGTAACTTTACACATTAGTGCTGAGCTGACAGTATGACTGGATACAGAGAGGTAGAGGTACAAAGAGTCCACTTGTTGTGGTATGACAAGCAATGGTGGAGAGCTTAGGTAGGTCTTGAGCTCGTCTAATGCTCGCGAGCAGTCTGGGGTCCATTATACTGTTTTGCTGCCTTTTAAGAGTTGGAAGAAAGGCTTGCATCTTTCGGAGGATTTAGAAATGAAACGATTTAGAGCAGCGAGCATTCCAGTGAGCTTTTGTACATCTCGGATAGTGCGAGGAGGTTGCACTCTGTTGATTGCCTCAATCTGGTCCGGATTAGCCTCTATGCCTCGCTTGCTGACCAAATACTTAAGAACCTTTCCTGACTGGACACCGAAGGAACACTTGCTCGCGTTGAGTTTCATTCGGTATTTCCTGAGGATTTCGAAGGTACTTGACAAGTCCGAGAGGTGATTTTCCTTATCCTTGCTCTTGACGAGCATGTCGTCGATGTAGACCTTCATTGTGTCACCCATCTTATTCCTGAACATTTTAGTTACTAGCCGCTGATAGGTTGCCCCTGTATTTTTGAGCCCAAAAGGCATGACCTTGTAACAGTATAAACCAACTGTCGTGATAAACGCCGTTTTGTCCTGATCTGGGGCATACAGGGGAATCTAGTGATATCCTGAGTACGCGTCTAGGAAACTCATTCGTTCGTGAGCTGCGGTGGCATCTACTAGTTGGTCTATTTTCGGAAGGGGGAAGCTATCCTTGGGACAGGCTTTGTTGAGGTCAGTGAAGTCTATGAAAACTCTCCACTTCCTGTTGCTTTTTGGAACTACCACTCGGTTGGATAACCATTTGGGGAATTGCACTTCCTGTATGGACCCTGCATCCAGCAGTTTTGCGACTTTTTTTTCAATTGCTCTGGCTTTTTTGGGGGCAGTTCATCGTGCCTTCTGTGCTACAGGCTTGAATGTGGGATCGACGTGCAACTGATGGCAGACCATATTGGGGTCGATTCCTGGCAGCTCATAGGGTTCCCAAGCGAAAACATCTATGTTACTTCTGAGTAAGGTTGACAAATCCTTTTGCTCTTGGTCAGTGAGTGACGCTCCGATCAGGAAGACTCTGCTGCTGTCGCCTTCTTTAGCCGTCACTTCTGCCAGGTCCTCGACGACGCGCTCGGAGTGGAGGAGCCTGGTCTCTTCCACTCCAGGCCTTCCATATTTTAATTGCTATTTGGAAGGAATTACACCTTCCTCGACTTTCTCGCTGGTTTGAACGGCTTTTCTCTCTGGCTTTGGTCGGATGGCCACTATGAAGCATTTCCTTGCCATCGCCTGGTCGCCATGTATCTCCATTACTCCTCGCTCGGTGACATATTTGAGTTTCTGGTGGTAGGTCGAGGAGACTGCCTTCATTGCATGAAGCCATCCCTTGCCGAGGATGGCTTGATTTGGTGAATCAATGTCGACCACCAAGAATTCGATCATCTTGGAAACATTTCCAGCGCGAACCGGCAGTACTATTTTGCCCAAAGGCATGGTCATCTTCCCAGCGAAGCCGACCAGAGGGACAGTGGTTCCCTTTAGGTCGGCGATGTTCAACTTCAATTTTCGGAACAGGTCGATGTACATTACTTCGGATGAGCTTCCTTGATCGACGAGCAGCCTGTCGATGTCAAAGTTGGCTATCCTGAGTGTAATGACTACGGCATCATGATGTGGGGTCCTTACTCCCACAAGATCTTCATCCGTGAAAATAATATGCTTGTTGTAGTTAATATCCTCTGCTCGCCGACGTTTTCCTGACTGTGATTTTGCTGGGTCAATCTGAAAAGCTTGCATTACCGCTGTCAGCTTTTTTACCTCCATTCGAGCTGAGTTACCTTGGATTTGTTTGACGTCAGATACTCCGTGGATTACTGCGAATTCGTGTCCGGCGTCATCTTCCAATACGTTGTCGGGTTTCGCCTCCTTGTGGGCAGTCACTCTCTCTACCTTCTTTTCCACAAAGTCATTCAAATGTACGGATTGGGCCAACTCCTCGAGGTGGGACTTAAGAGCCTTGCAATGCTCGGTCTTATGCCCTCCCTCTTTGTGTAAAGTGCATCTAAATGCATTGTTTCTTTTCGAGGGGTCTCCTAGCATTTTCTGGGGCCATTTGACGAACGGCTCATTCTTGATCTTCGCGAGAATTTTGTAAATTGGTTCTTTGAAGACGGTGTTGACCGCCTGGAACGATTTTGTAACGTCAGTGTTCCCTCCGTTTTTGGAGCCATTCTTGCCCCCACTCTTTCCTTCTTTTTTCTGGTTTTCAAATTTCTCACTTCCCTTGGTAGTGAGCTTGGCTCGACCGTTTTCTCCTACATTAAGGCGGGTGACATCTTCCACCTTTGCGTATTTCTCAATCCGGGCCATCAGGTCGTCAATGGTCGTAGCTTCCTTCTTTGTCAAGGACTGGTAAAGGAGGGAAGAGCTAGGTAGCCCAATTTTGAATGAAGCCACTGCCACTTCTTCCACGCAGTCCTCGACCTCGTTGAATAACTCCCAGTACCTCTTCGCGTAGTCTCGGAGTGTCTCTTGAGGCATTTTCTTCATTGTTAATAGAACATCCATCCTTTTGGGATGGGAGCTGCTGGTGATGAACCGGGCCGTAAAGAGCTCGGCCAGGGATTTGAAATTTCGGATGGATCGGTGAGGGAGTTTCTCGAACCATTTCTGGGCCACGTTATGGAGGCTCGAGGGGAAAATACGGCACATCAGTGCATCTCGGTGATTCCAGAGGGTCATAGCCTGTCGGTACTGCCTGACATGATCAATGGGATCAGTCTTTCCGCCGTAAATCTTGAACCTTGGAATGGAAAACTTCTTGGGAGCCTCTTCCTCTTCAATTTCCCTAGTGAAGGGTGATTTCATCTGGGTCTTGAGGGCTCTCCTAGCGAGTTCTCTAGTCGACCTGGTGCCGCGGTGAGCTGGATGTTGGTCCATTTCTATGCGGACCAGGTTCCGTATGTTGTCGTCGCTGTGAGCAGGGCTCTGGTAGCGACGAGCTTTTCTCAGTTGTTCGCGGAGGTCGTCGTCTGAGTCGCCACCTTCGCCCCCTTGATATTGCCGCCTAGGGCTCCTTCCTCGGCTGCGAGATTTGCTCGCCTGAGGGCTAGGAGTGCGATAGGGGCGTCTCCTGGTATCAGGACGTAGTTCCTTTTCCAGTTTTTCCAGTCTTCTCTTCAAGAGAGCATTCTCAGCCTCATATCTGCGAGAAGACTCCTTCTGCTAGTGGAGCCTTGCCTTGTATGCATCGATTAATCTGGATATCTGCGTGGACCTTGCTGGTCCTTGACTTTCTTCTGAGGCCGGCCTTTCTAAGCGAGCCCCTTGATCTGAACGTCGGACTTCAGATCTAATCCTGCGAGGAGCAGGTGGCTCCTGAATATCTCCTGCTTGAGGAGCGTTGCTGCTGTGACCAGACATCTTAGATTTTTTCTTGGCTTGGGCTCTTCTCAGGGAAAGATGAACGCTTCCCACAGACGGCGCCAATTGTGGTGACAGTTATTATGGAACACAAATAAATATGAAAGAGGTAATAACAAAGAAAGAATAAATAAAATTGCGATCACACAACAACAGGTGTACGTGGTTCAGCAAAGATGTGCCTACGTCCACGATGGTTCAGTCAGTATTATTTCTCTATATTCTGAAGAATAGGTACAGAGAATACAACTTGTCCTTTGCCCCGGACCTAGGGTTTAATTTATACATGTGTATGCTAGTTAGTGGAGATGATGGGTTCCTTCATATTAGCCATCTTCCCTATCCTTTTCCTTCATGGGATCGTGGGGAGAGACCGACTCAATATGAAAGATAGAGGGCCTGGATTTTGGGCCGCCAGAACTGGGCTACTCGTCCAGGCCCATGGTCCTAAATTCTGGGTACCTACAATTCCTTACTGTAAAAACTCGCACATTTTGATATTTAGGTTGATCAAGTCCAAATGCGAGGATATGCCAGTCGTTTTAATAAAAATACAATCCTCAGCATGTGATAGAGATATGAAACAATTTAAAACTTTTTTCAACATTAATATGAGATGATATACAAGATAAGAATAAAGTTCCATTCACCATAATCAAATCCATCCACCAAAATAAGACCCAATAATGAAATATAAACCCCAACATATAAAATATCATCAACCATATTCTCCAATAAAACTCTAAACAACTGTGAAATCAAAATGACCCACAAAATTCAAATAACCGTCTCATAAATAAAAACTTTGGAAATAAATCTAAACTAATGCATTAAAGTCAACTCCATTGCGACTCTTGCTATTCCAAATCCAAGAAGCTACAATAACCTAACCTGAAATGTTAGTCCATAATGATGGATAAGACCCATTACAAAAATACTAGCAAAGTGATACCAAATAGGGTTAAATGAACCTACTTAGAAGTGTTAGATGAAGTAAATATCATAATGGAGTATTTTAAATAACATTATACAATTAAATAGATGGTAGATCAACTTTACACTTTTATAACTCATCAACATTAATTATCTTTTAATTATCAATCATCTCTTTGCTACGCCACTATAATCAACTAGTCTGATATACAACTGATGCGACGGTAAAAGTGTGTTCGTGTGAGGACACAGTTGTTATTTGATTCGCCACTGTGATGCAAAAAAACCTAAACTCTAACTACACTTGTTTTATAAGTATAGCAGTAAGTTCAAGTATAGAAAATCCACACGGAACGGTATTTAGGATTCAATTGTTTTAACACTTAGAAAGGGGAAAATAAAGCATGATAAGAGAATAAAAAGGGAAAAGGAAAAATAAGAAGTTAAATGCTAATTAAGACTAAACAAGAATGGAAAACTGGATTAGGGTCACATCCCCGCTATGGGCTAAACAACACGTAATAAGGATTTCGGTTCCAAAACATTTAATAGAGCATAATAATTTAATTATAAACCTCACACATGAAGAGACTTAACCCAAAAATACAATATTAAACTTTTAACTGAAAATGGTCACAAATGGATTAAAATCAGATAATCGCTTTAAACACCAACGTTGCGTGACAAAGAAAGTTAAATGCATAATAAACCAATTTTAATACACGGGGTTTCGATTAAACATGACTTTCCCCAAAATCTAACTTTCAGAGCTCAACGCCCATTAATGGCGGAGAAATTACCCATACCCTCTAACTAGCCACAAAACATAAATAAACTAAATAAAAGGATTAATTAAGTAAAGAAAACAATAATTAAACTACAAACAAATAAATAACTAAACAAGGAAACTAACTACAAAGCATGAAGCAAAGGAAATAAAACATTAACCAGGTAAGGAAGACAATGAATAATAAATAAACTTACATTAACGGGTTTAAACCCAAAGAGAAATAGAGGAGAGTGGAGGCTCCACAAAAATCCCCAATGTTCTTCTAACCCTAAAAACTCTCTAAAATGAATTATCTGATGTATAAAATGGATCCCCAACTTAAGGGAAAGTTTTACTTTAAATGATCCACTAAAAACCCACTTAAAAATAGAGTTTTGTGTACTTCTGAAGTACTTGAATCGATTCGGCAACAGGTCCGAATCGATTCGCCCCTAACAGTCTTAATTCCTCAGCTTGGATCAATAATACGGAAAATGCCATAACTTCTTTGTTATAAATCGAAATTAGGCACGGTCAGAGGCTACGCGAAGCTAACTCAGATAGATAAAACTTCCAAGAAGACATTAGACCAAAAAACCAAATGATGAAATGAATAAAATTCCCTTGAATGTGCTTTTGAAGATGAAACTTTCCTAAAAATGCCATAACTTCTTCATTATAAATCGGAATCATGCATCGTCGGTGGCCACGCGAAGGGAACTCAGTGAGACACAAATTTTGTTAGAACTCGGGACCAAAACCCAAGTGCTTAAATTATAAAAATGCCCCTTAAGCTTCAATTGTCAATGAAACTTTTTCGAAAAGCGACCAAACTTCAAGCTAAGCACATTAATACCTACAAAAACTCAAATAAACCTTGTACAATATATATATGATGAAAATTGAGATTATCCAATGAATAAGAATAAGAATAGGAATTAGAGTACTCGGGGGGGATAAAATGTATAAGAAAAAGGGGTAAATAAATACAATATTTGAGCCCAATCACACCCTTAACTTACACATTGCTAGTCCCTAGCAATGAAGTACCAAGCAAGAAGAACTACAAGTAAACCAAAAGAAACGAGATATGTATCAAGGAGATAAATTCCACTTTTGCGGGGGTAACGATTTGCATTTAGCATATGCAATAAGTCGTTAAACCCTAGGTTACCCTAGTGGACGAGTGTTGTCTAATGAGGGTTTTTAGGGATGAAACCCACAAACATCAAAGTTTCCTTAAAAAGTATGTCCAAAAAACATGCGACAAGCCCAACAATAACGGAAAATCTATCAAACACACTACTATAATTGTGGATAAATCCACTCAAAAGTCCGTAGTTATTAACAGTATAGAACGAACTTCATAGAATTGGAACCTTAAAAGTGCGAGGAGAGAGAGCACATGCAAAGTATGATTTGGCAAAAACTTATATAAACTAGATAAGTATTAAAGCGTGCATAATTTCAATCCTTACCGGATATTACACTCAACAAATGAAATCACTATGGAAAGGGAGGTTATACACGGGACATGCGGGCATAAAGAGTAAATGGAAATGGAAAGTAGGTCGTGCACATGTCGCTAATGAAGAACTCTACATATAAAATGAAAAATTGTAATCTCAATGAAAGATACTGCTCATTAAAGGAGGCAAAATGTATTTTCACTGATTATCTCAATTATTTAAACTTTTGAATTGCATTCACCTTAAGATCACATAGGACTTGTATAGGGTTGTAATGTAGGTTTGGGGTTAAGGTTATGAAAGGAAGGGTATATTTACTGATTCAAAGGTGCTTGGGGATGAAAACTCGGGATAATGGAAAATTATGAGCAATTTCAAAATTGGAAAATGATTCCCATAAAAATCATTGAACATAACAATAGAGAGAGTAAAAAAATCTTATTGAACACTATCTACAACATATACATTTTTTTTTAATTTTCTTTTATTCTTTTTCTTTCATTTTTCTTTTTTTTTTCACTTTTTCTTTTCTTTTTCACTACATTTTTTCTTCACTTTTCTCACTCTCATATGCTTAATTGCAACAACAAGACAATATCATCATTCAATCCCAAGTATCATTCCAAACAAAGGTATTTAAAGTAATATGTATGGTTTATAACTCCAATGTGGAGTTGGTTATGGGATTTTGGATAAAGAAACCAAAGGCTATATTAAGGCTAAAAAGGGTTGACTAGGGAAAACATATAAGGTGAGGTCAAGGTAAATATGAATGATATAACAAAGATTACCTATGATCATTTCCTAAAGCATACGCAATTGTAGAGTCAATACAAACTTTGAAAATCATGCTCAAGTAACAAATTTCATAAATGAACTCAATTAATGAACGATCAAATGAAAGAATAGTGAGATTACCGTTAAGTTTAATATTTTCAAGGAGTAAAGAGTAGTATATAAACACTCAAAAATTAAGTAAAGAACAAATCTCACTCGGTGTAAGTATATACAATGCGACATATGATTTTTGAGTTATAAAAATCTTAAACAAAATCAATAAAACAAGAAGAGCGCATGTGCTCATGGGTTAAAGTTTAATTCATGAAGTTATTCATAATATCAATGATTTAAGGACTAAAGTTTAATAACTTCTAAACTCAAGATCACGGATCATTGAATCGTCTATTGGATCGGGCATTCATTAAAATTTATTGTTCGAAACAAAGTCAAAATGCCCAACAAAAGAGAAAAAAGAAAGAAAACTTTTTTTTAAATTTTAATTTTTTAAAAGGAAAGCATGCTTAGTAACTAACATGTGATGAAATCAATGAAACTCAAAAAGAAATGGGAAGAATAACCCACACCACCTAACTTAAATGTTGCATTGTCCTCAATGCGAATCAAGAACACAACATAAAGAGAGGAAAAGAAAGATATCACACAAAATTGCAGCGATCCCGATAGGTACGAGTCCATTGAATCTACAAAACATGTTAGAATCAAGCATAACAAAAAGTTTAACAAATTACACTAGAATACAATTAAAAAGAGAGAAAAAAGAAGAAAGACAAAAAATAAAAAAACTAACTATTTACAACTTATAATTTTAACTTCTAACTAAATATACACTAGAAGCCAAAAAATTTTAGGATCCACCCAAAATACAATTTGTCTTTAAAGGATCAACGATGGACCCTCCTTTGCATGCATGCCTCCTGAAAAATAAGAATTTCATTTGAACAACGGAAGGCATATGTAAGGCGTAAGAAATGAACCATCTCCAATTAAAATTTTGAGAGGGGTGATGGGGGATTTGGATATTAAGGGTGACTAGACCACATTGATCTCAGGAAAATTAAAATCACATGCCCATTATTTTTAAATTGGTAGGGGAGGCGGGGAAAGTGCAAGGGAATAACCCATGAGATGAAGCGTCTCAAAATAACATTCTCGTTCAACAATCGGGTCAAAGTTCTCAGGATTTTAAACCGATTATTGTGATAAATTTAATGGTTCGAAAATAGTAGGTAATAAAGGAAAAGAATTACCATAAACCGTAATACAATTGGAAGAATTAATAAGAGGCTTAAATTCAAAAGTGATTGGATCACTCTCGATTATTTCTTCCTAAAAAATGGGTGGAGGTGAAATGCAAGTTTCAACCTCAATCGGGCTTTGTGAAGAAAAAATAATCTCATCGATTTGGGAAATTATTTCTAAAGACAAAGCTTTAAAACTCTCAAATTTATCATTCAATTACTTAAAATCTAACTCATGATCAAACCAACAACAAAACATAACATCTTCTTGAGAGGTTTTCTTATATCTAGACGATTCCCCGCTTCCTAATGTTTCCTCACAAGGCGATGAGAGTTTACTTATAAATTCTTGAATTTCACGCTCAATGAACTCACTTTCAAGAATTTGTAGGCATTCTCGCAATGTCTTGGGAGTGTAACTTGGAAAACTAGTTTCATAACAATAAATGTTATCAAAAGAGTTATAACGAGACATTTAAAATTCGGCAATGCACCAAATCGACCAGCACCAAAATTTCAAATTCTCGAAATATTTTAGTACAAGTCAAAAAGAAAGAAAAAAAACAATATATATAAAAAGAATTAAAACACTAAAATCCTAAAATAAACCACTCCTCGACAACGATGCCATTTTGATATGGCGGTAAAAGTGTGTTTGTGTGAGGACACATTCGTTGTTTGATTCTCCGCCGCGATGCAAAAAAACCTAAACTCTAACTACACTTGTTTTATAAGTATAGTAGTAAGTTCAAGTATAGAAAATCCATAGGGAACGATATTTAGGATTCAATTGTTTTAACACTTAGAAAGGGGAAAATAAAACATGATAAGAGAATAAAAAGGGAAAAGGAAAAATAAGAAGTTAAATGCTAATTAAGACTAAACAAGAATGGAAAACTGGATTAGGGTCACATCCCCACTATGGGCGAAACAACGCGTAATAAGGATTTCGGTTCCAAAACATTTAATAGAGCATAATAATTTGATTATAAACATCACACATGAAGAGACTTAACCCAAAAATATGATATTAAACTTTTAACTGAAAATGGTCACAAATGGATTAAAATCGGATTATCGCTTTAAACACTAATGTTGCGTGACAAAGAAAGTTAAATGCATAATAAAGCAATTTTAATACACGGGGTTTTGATTAAACATGATTTTCCCCAAAATCTAACTTTCGGAGCTCAACATCAATTAATGGCGGATAAATGACCCATACCCTCTAACTATCCACAAAACATAAATAAACTAATTAAAATGATTAATTCAATAAAGAAAACAATAATTAAACTACAAACAAATAATTAACTAAACAAGGAAATTAACTACAAAGCATGAAGCAAAGGAAATAAAGAATTAACTAGGTAAGGAAGACAATGAATAGTAAATAAACTTACATTAACGGGTTTAAACCCAAAGAGAAATGGAGGAGAGTGGAGGCTCCACAAAAATCCCCAATGTTCTTCTAACCCTAAAAACTCTCTAAAATGAATTATTTGATGTATAAAATGGATCCCCAACTTAAGGGAAAGTTTTTCCTTAAATACCCCACCGAAAACCCAATTAAAAAAAAGAGTTTTGTGAACTTCTGAAGTACTCGAATCGATTAAGTAACAGGGCCGAATCGATTCGCCCTTGACAATCTCAATTCCTCTGCTTGGATTAACAATACGAAAAATGTAGTAACTTCTTCGTTATAAATCGAAATTAGACGTGGTCAGAGGCTATAGGAAGCTAAATTATAGGGATAAAAATTCCAATAGACATTGGTCCAAAAACCCAAATGATAAAATTACTAAAATGCCCTTGAATGTGCTTTTGAAGATGAAACTTTCCCAAATATGCCATAACTTCTTCATTATAAATCGGAATCATGCATCGTCGACGGCCACCCGAAGAGAACTCAATAAGATACAACTTTCGTGAGAATTTGGGAGAAAAACTCGAGTGTTTAAATTACTAAAATGCCCTCAAAGTTGCAATAGTCAACGCAATTTTTTTGAAAAGCGACCAAACTTCAAGCTAAGCACGTAATACCTATAAAAGCTCAAATAAACCTTGTATATATATATATATATATATATATATATATATATATATATATATATATATATATATATATATATATATATATATAATTAAAATGGAGGTTAGCCGGTAAATGAGCATAAGAATAGGAATTAAAGTACCCGAGGGGGCTAAAATGTATAAGAACAAGGGGTAAATAAATGAAATATTCAAGTCCAATCAACAACCATGCATGTACTATGGTGTGTCCCCTTCATAATCATATTTATAATAATCTCCACATCATTATAACAAGACAATCCTTAATGGTGTGTCACTCTAGCTTATTGTTCATTGATCATCTATGGATAAAAACTATTTTAGTGATCGCCAAAACAATTTATGTCTGAACACCTATCACATGACTTCTTAGAATACCTTTGGAGCTTGTATGGCTCGAACATAGAGTTTGAGGTGAACCTTTGGTGGTCACGTTCATGATTTTTTTTTAATATTTATCGTCTTCCATTTGTAAAAAATCTAGCATTAGGATAGAGGGATAGGCTCTTGATATCTACATGGTCGTCACCAGGTCAGAGCTTTCGAAAATTATGTTTGAGTGTTTGAAAGTCCATTATGAGGTGTACAAGATATCTTGGAGCCTCAATCACGTTGGCTAGGGATGTGCTTTTGGTATTTTTTAATGGAGGGTTATTGGTAGCCTAGACAATTACTAGTGGGGGTATGGTATTAACAAGGTGTAGATTCTCTCCTTGTCCCCCAAAATTATTTAATTGGTTAAGAAGAGAGACATGTTATTGACTTAGAGTTGACATTTTTCTCCAAAGGGAAGTTATGCTAGGCAAGATGTCGGCCAATGATATTCTTTCTTCATTTTTCATGTTATCAAGACTATGATATATTAAAGATGTGGCTTCCATACATCGTCCAATAAGGTAAATGTAATGTTATGGGAAATTTGGAATTCAGATTTTTCCTAGGAGTTATTTTGAGAAGAACAAACATAACTTTAAATAAGCATGGTTGCTCTATTTGGGAAAGCCCGGGTGAAGATCCATTTCCTATGGTACTCCTCACTTAGCCCGTAGCCTCTGGTCAGGAGTTGTGGAAAGTGAGTGGATTTTCTCAAATCCTTGAGTCATATTATATTTTAGGAAACTTTCTTAGGGGATGCAAAACACTTTTGGGAGATATCGCCATATGGTTAATCTATTGGCTTTTTATCTTTTGCTTATGTCCTAAGATTCTACTGCATGAGGTTATGCAAGGATTTTTGTAAGGCTAAAGGATCCTTTATTTGGCTATAACCACTCATGATACACCTCAAGGGTACGTGTGAGAGGGTCATTTTAATATACTTGAATGTACAGGAATCGAGCTTCCTAATATACATCGTGGAGACAATACCTGAGGCAGATAAATTAATATACTCGAGGTACGTGAGTGAGGTTAACCAAGAACATACCACTCTATATATTCCAAGCTTATGAGACCAAAAGGAGTGGAAGTTAATGCTAGGGTTGGCATTTGTTAGACCCAAGTCCCAATAGGGTAAATTGTGCTCCCTAGACAATGTTTGACCGAACTGTGGTGAAGTATTATGCATCCTTTGGAAAGTATTTTTATTTTTTTTGGATGGAGCCATTTTCATTTGATATTATTACGTTTCTTGTTATACATATCACAAACAAGGCTCAAGGGACACCTAGTGTGTAACCTTATCCTTATGAGAGCATGGAATATCAGTGTTTTTCTACCTAGTAAGGTGTCTAAGAAAGATGAAGAACAAATATCAGAGAATAGGATAACATGATGAAATAAATAAAAATCCACATTAAATGGAGTTTAGTCCAATTAATAAAAAATGTCCCCAACACAGTCGCCATTGTGAGAACTTAGACCTGAGGCGGTGCACCCCCTTTAGACCCCCGCGCATGTGCTCATTCTTTTAAGGCAAAAAAGTGGAGATAGGGGCTATTAGCGGTGACGCGTGATCATTGCCTTGTTCTATTTGAAATGGAATAGATTCACGAGTATATTCTACATAAAGCAGACATAAGAAGGGGCAGGAATCCATAGAGATCTAGTGAAGGAAAATGGTCTACATATTTAACCAAATAGTCAAAGGTTCACGGACTGGGTTACGGATTGGGAAGGTGTTAGGCACTCGCTTCGCCCTTTCGGTCTTAAATGTAGATATAAAATACTTATATTAGCATCTTATAGTGTAAAAGAAAATAATAAAATTAAAATAGTTAGAACGTAAATATATTGTGTGGTGTAGTGTGAGATGTGTGAATATATATATATATATATATACTAGGGGAATGCCCGTGCCTGAAGGCACGGTGAAAATTTCCAAAATACGTAATCGTAAAATGGCTCAAATTTTGAAAATGCATAACTGTAAAACGGCAAAAATTTCAAAAGTACATAATAGTAAAGTGGTAATTTAAACAAAGTACAATTTAAAAAAAGGTCATAATCTCCTTTATTTAAAGTACTATCAAAATGTGAAAACAATTTAAGTCGAATTTTATTACAACACATGTGAAAATAATTTAATAAATTTGGACAGATTTTCCTTTGTTTAAGCACTATTCAACCCAGTTAAGAAAAAATAATAATCCACAACAATACTAAAAGTCAGTCCTGGACCTCGAATAAATATCATAATGATCACAATTATACCATCATGAAACATCACAATAATACAAAAAATTGTTTATGACACAAAAGTGTAAATATTTTCAAAAAATTTGGGCAGAGTTAACTTTGTTTATAGGACTATCCACCCTGTTAAAAAAATATCAAACAAAAATAATACTATCACGCCTAAGAAACATCATTTTGTATTGAATGACAATTTAAATTAGGAGCCAATAAGATTGCAATAAAAAAATTAGACATGCGCAATGGGAGATCGATAGTACACCATGGTGATCTTTGTTCGCATAGCATAATATTACCAACAATACACATAGTATCAATAATACACAATACCATTGAATTTGTAAAATAAAGAAAATGTTATTTTCCTAATATGTTATGTTGGCAAACAAAAATATGTTATCTTCACTGCCTTTTAAATTATGAGTTCCTTAGAGATGTTTCACTGCTGGAAACTCCTTCAGCGGAGGTGCCAATTTATTTGAACTCTTAGTGGAAAGGTTTACCATGAAGATCTGCCGAATATGGCATCTGCGTTTGCCAAATGATAAAAGTTAGACTGGAAAGTGAACTAGCATGTCCCCATCACCATTTCGGATTGGTTGCTCACCATGATCATAATTTTAAGCACAATTCATACAAATGGATTGTCTCATGTCAATGACATGCCCAAACATCCTCGAAGACCCTACAAAAAGGATCACACCACCTACAATGTGTTACAAAACATTATAAAGCAAAAGAGGAAACATATGTTAACCAATTATTAATTTGTAATAAAAACTTTATGATAAAATAAATATAGTGCCCAAAGTAATACCTATAAAGGAAGTGATGTATTTGGTTATTCTTCGATTTTGTTTGCCATCAAATGAATATTTTTGTTGATTCCTAAGTTGGACAAAGTATAAATCAAAACTGCATATAAGGAATCCTAACTTCTGTACAGTAAAATTAATAAAGAATTAGAATAAACATTCCCAAATTAACTAATAGACAAATATTATACAAAAATCTCAAAATAGTCCTTAATAGTAACGTGACAATATGTATTAGCTATGAAGCCTACTTGTGACAATTTGTATGTTTGGGAGGTTTTAAACATGGTATTAACAGGAGAACGGAAATGCCTTAGGGTTTTGGTAGTAAACATGAATTTCATAATAGAACAAAAGCAAGTTTTGGCACGACGATAATTTCACATGCAAAATTTCATAACTCCACATGGGCACACACATCTAATGTACATTTATTTGCGTTTACTTCATAGGTGTTTAGTCCATCTTGTTAACAACAATTTGAAAGGACTATTACCCCACGTGTCTACAATTCTACTGAGGCTTTTAGTGTACATTAATTTTAATTGAAGTAAGAATGTAGGAGAAAAAAATAGTTTAATAAGATCCTTATCTCATTAAATCTATAAAACAACGCATCATGTAACGGAAAAAACAAAGCAAAGAGAGAGAATTTTGGCAGATAAAAGAGAACTTGAGGTAGAGTTTGTTAGGGAATAAAGCCTTGGAGAGAGTGATAATGTGACACCCCGCTTAATTAATTACCGGGTGATAAGTCCTTAATTAATTAATTTCATAATATCAAGTTGGTCCAGATAATGCATCATTGTCGAAAACTAAATTTTAATTTAATAAAAACTAACCACCTAATATTTAAAAAGCGTGTTGTCCAAATTTTATCTTGTTACTAACCAATAAGAAAAAGAATACTAACAAATGCCATACATCACAGTAATATAAATAAAGTCTAACTGAAGTAAAATAAATGGACGGAGTAAACACGTCCAGATACAATCCCATACAAAAAATCTAATAAAAGGAAATAAAATTTAAGAGAGAGTTTAAAACAACTAAATCTCAGGAAGTAAACTGAAGTAGGGACGACATGTCCAATAGAATAGATAACTGGAAAAGATAAATAGGTTGAGTCGTCTACTAGCAATAATCCTGCAGCTTCCACAGGAGCTACATCATGGCAACTGAAAAGAGTCTCCTAAGGCTAGTGTCCCTATGGCTGGGCACCTAAAATAATGGAGCAATAGAAAGATTTACAGAAAAATTGGTCAGAGCCCGAGTTGAAAATAGTTTAAAATCGCAAGTGCTTAAATTGATTCAATTAGCACAATTATTAATCAAGTTAACTTTGCGTACTCACTTGAGATACTCACCCCTCAATCTAGTGTGCACGTCTAACGAGCCTAACTACCCATACTAGTCATGATACCCTGACTGACTACTAATTATATAATATGATGTTTGAAAGTCTACCTAAATAACTCAAAACCAACGTACTTATGATTTCGATATAGAACTAGGATTTCTTTAGGTTATTCTCGTATTCTTCTAAATGCCCAACTGATAGTACCATATGTGTACATATAAAAATAACGTCAACAACATAAGACACCAAACATGATTTCCGATATACACACATTATTCACATTAAATTTATACATATTAAATTATATAAATATAAAAATATTCACCCTTGGTTGAGAAACCCTTGGTGCTATGCATACTCGGCTATCTAGTCCTTTTGTAAAGCTCACGCATAGAGGACAACAGGTTCAATCTCTCGAGAACCAATAACATATAAAGACCTATTGGAGGCGAACATATTCCAAAGACGATGGGCTATGCACCCATACGACCGTCATCATTATCATTTTCACGGATAGCCCGTACCTAGGTTCCATGCTCTAGTGGTACGACTCTAAATCCCCCGAAGGCACACAAGATCCGATCGTCCACAATGCGTTAACCTCTGTTCGATAGCTACTAGCTAAGTATGTCATACACATAATATTTTAAACAATAAGCATACACACAACTTATACAAATTCATTGGCTTTCCCACCGCCTAGTATTCGCAGTACACATAATATCCCCTATTACACCTCGTACCTTATTAGTATATATTCTCCCTTGTATTTTCGTCTCTCTCAAATTCTATGAACTTTATACCTCCCGAGGGTCGACATATTTTCCGCTCACTAATAATTATAAGAGTAAGTCACTCAATATTCAAGCAGGTCTAACACTCACATAAATAAGCCTACGGGAAGTTCGAAACAAAATCGGGCCTTAAAAGTCATTCTGGAATCTCGTTAGAAGACCCAAGGAATCTCGTTCGAACGAGGTCGTTTGAATGAGGGTCATTTGAATGAAGGTCACTTCGAACAAACTACCAAACTCGTTAAAGGGGCCACTGAAAACTCGTTAGAAGTATTGTTCGAAAGAGGTCATTCGAACGACTTGGGCTGGACTTCTAATGAAAATTCCGCAGTTGCCCCCATTTCGTCTTCAGAGTACATTTTTCCATATTTTCTCCACTCAAATCTCAACCTAAATCCATTCCAACCCAAGTACGAGGTTTACAAACTACTCTAAGTCACCCTAGGACACTTCTTAGTATAGTTTTTGGGGTCAAATCCTTCTAATCATCATGTAATTTCAATAAATTCCTAAATTTTTCCATAAATCATATTAACATAAACCCAGAATTATTAATCCATAATAAGTCCATTATTATTTCTTTCTTAACATCTAATTCACCAAATTTCATATTCCTATTTAGGGGAAAATTCCTCTACATGTGAACCCCCATCAGATTTCTAAAATTCCTACACGATTTTCATCATAGGCAAACCCAATTTGTTATTTGTTATTCTAAAACCTCTACATATGTTAACACGAGTAATAATTGCTAAGAGAGAGAGTAAGATAATCACTTGCCTTAAAAAGGAACTTCTAATTTGCGGTTGAAAATGGTATGGGAACGATCCTCTTGACCCGATCTATGCATTGGTGTACCTTTTGGTGTGAAATCTTGAGTTTTTGGCTTAAGGCTCTAATGGAGTTTTCTTCTTCTTCCTTGTTTCTCTCTATCTTTGAATGTATCTTACATAAGTTGAAATAACAGGACACTAACCTTAACTGCTTTTAATTAAACCCAATTTTCGTCCATTTAATTACCCAAAAATTCCAAAAGACTAAAATACCCCTCCGAGGTTTCATTTTGGGTTAAAATGCCCCGGACTCCAAATAAAATACCCAAATAGTATTTTCTGACTATTTTGACCCTTTCAGACACTCTGGCGCGCTCAAAGTAGTCTTCCGAGCTATAAAAATAATTTACCTTTCAAACCTCCAAATACATACTAGTGACGCGACTCATACGCGTTCCAAATATTTATAACATAACTGCTGTGTATCTCATCCCCGACCATAATATTATTTCAATAACTACTAATTCTCATCACGCTAGTAATTATTATCATAAAATTGGAATAATGGAAATTTAATTTTCTTAAATTAATTAATCCAAATTTTCAACATTTCATAATAAAAATAAATACACGTAAAAATACGGGGTATTACATACTTCCCCCTTAATAACAGAATTTTGTCCCAAAATTCGGAAAAGTAAGGCATACATGGTAAAAACTGGTATCCTTCAGTATACAAAGCCAACTTAACAGTACTGATCGATTAATATAGTTCCCGCTTCACAGTAAGCTTGTTTAACACTTCCGACACTTCATCAGTTATAGGGTTACCCCTCAATAACGGCACCTCACCTTGTGATCCAACCAAGCAACATTCAAATAAGCCTAGCCTATACATCATTGACCCCATTATATCAATATATTTGTGATGTCGCACCTCACTTCATATTAACTCCTTATTTAACTAAACACAAAACTCCCATCCCGGAAGAAACCATGTGACTACTCTTATCCGTTCTTCTAATCTCGGTTCCCAACGACGTGAATCTTATGACAGTCAAAAGCCTTCTAAGACACTTTGTGGTTATTTCACTGTATCCATCAGACTCTAACTTTAAACCAATCCAAAATTTTGATTATTCGCTCATTTCGAAGCATCCAGAGGAAGAATCAATAGGACCTTTTCACACAAAGGCTCAATAAGCACCTTGTACACAATAATCAGGTGCGAGTTCTTTCACTCAACTCTATCATTAGGTGATATCTTCTCCTAATTACCGTACTATCTTACTTAGTAGCCATATCCGTTATGGAAATGAAATGGTCACAATGAGTCTAAAACTTCTTTCATACTGTTCCACTAGTCGTCAATCACCATCCGTCTACTCCTTGACCATAGGTGATACGGCTGACTTAAAATGAAACATCATCCCCATCGTTTCCTGTAATACCATATTGAAGATGGGGTTCAAGTATCTCATCCTAGTTCACAACAACACTGGGTAGGACCACGTACCGACGCGATCCTTCTATAAAAGAAAAGTCGAGGCACACTATCTAATAGTGTACTGAACCCGAAGTAATAACAATTACCGTTTCTTTTGGTCAACTTGTTCCACCCATTCGAAGGAAATCGTGAGCTTATCTTGAAGTTGGCAATCCATCTAAGAAATTTTCCAATTTGACTGCCCTATTCCATGACTGGAACCATCGGCTTTATACAAATTTTTTAGTTGATCATCTTTATCCAATTGATTTCTATCTACGAGTGGTACAAGCGAAGACTACTCACTCTTTCCCGCTTAACACCGACTCCACCTTACTGCATTTCACATTAAGTGGTACTTAGCACTCCTCTTCTTCTCACGATATATACCAAAATTTCTGACCCCTGCACCTTTCACCACGTTGTGCACATCTGGATTTTTATCTCTATTTACGCGTAAGCCACCCTCAACATTCGATTAGGTGGGACTCCGCTCCAAATTTATCCATAATAGTTAAATATTTGTCTTCTCAAGGGATACCCCCTTTTTATATGGCTTCCCACTGCCCTTTAACCAAATTCGAATGTGCTACTTCGATTGCACATGAATATACTGATTATCATCCTTCTCTTACGACGTTTAATCCATTCTATCTCTACTATTTTGTAATATCAGTCTCATAAGTATAAATCTCACTCATCTCTATGTATTTTCTTCCGGCGATTATCACATCAGTAATCCAGGGTGTCTATACCCCTTATAACCCATGCATACGGGTTTAAACATCGCAGATGCTTCGTAAGTACTCCAAACTCTTTATTGTCCCTTCATTTGCAACGTGGCTATACTACTTGGGCGTTCTTAATCACCACCGAATTTGAAATTCTAAATACTCCTACAATCATTTCATTCTTCGATCCGCTAAAATAAAATAAAATTATCAGCACTTCTTTACTAACCATTGGATCTACTGGCCTTATCTCGTAATTTACCCCTTTAACTTCCAATTATAACTACTTAGTTCTATAACGATCAAGGTACTCAAATTATGGACAAATGGCATAAATCTCCTTACTACCAACCTTACGCTAAGTTTCATGCGTGGGATGTCTCGTAAAGCGAAATCCAAATAAGGAACCCCCCCGATACACTACTTCCTTGTCAGTCATCGGAATCTGTTAGGCCCTCAGTCCATAACATGTACCCCTATATTCCCGTCTCTTGACAACAAAGTTACATATCCTTTCACAATTTCACTTAAATAAGGAAGTTTTTTCGAAAGACACTGTCTCTTAACGTTGATGGTAATCACATTCCATAGACATCAAGCAAATATAATCGGGGCTCTCAAAATTCCATCCCCAGACATACAACTATGAATATTAACTTCCACGTATCTAAAGGGTGATATAACAATGTAATCTTCTTATTACCACATCCTTAGTGTTAATTATAATTATCAGCTAAATCTTTCTGTTGAACAGTAAACAAAATACACTCTGAATCATATTAATAAAGTCTCTTCACATATCGGGAACAAATATACGAGACCATTATACTTTTCGAAGTCTCAATAATATATATATATATATATATATATATATATATATACACAAACAAATAGATAAAAGCGATCTCGACCCTCTAGCAGATGGGGCCTCGCCAGAACAAAACATTCTGCCCCAAGGTAGTAACCCCGATAGACTTGCAACATCCTTACACTACCGGTTTAACCATATAATAAAAAAATGATAATTAGGATATTATCGTACTCGTATAACGCAACACTAAAATGAGAAATTTCAATAAGGTATGTACCACTTGCGACACACCCATTCATCCTCTGCGGATCACACTAAAGGTGACCCCACTATACCATGAAAATATTCACATTAATAATAACATTGTTGATATACGCACTAAACTTGACTCTCATGCGCATATAGCCATAAAAATGTAGTAACTCGTTCCTGACACATACAACACGCAACCTCATCTGAGGATATACTCATACTTCTATCTTGCCACTCCCCCTGGCTGTTCAAATGGTTCCAGTACTTAACACACCTATCTGTACCAAATCGAAAATTTCAATAATTATTGACCTTGCTAGGAACCATACCCTTATCCCTATACTTTCTTCGTGAAAAAAAAATTTACACACAGGTTTCACTCCCCACAAAATAACTCTACACATACTCCACTTATCTCCGATCACACTGACCATGTTAGGGTTATCCTCTTTCGGACGTTGGTAGTTTCGACTCTGATGACTACTTTCGTTGTTCCTTTAGCTTTAATGGCCCTAAGGAACACGCTACTGGCTTTGATAACTCTTACTGAAATCACTATCGCTCGGTGAACCATTCGTCTATCCAAATCATTTAAATGTGTCCCCTGATGGGTCTCCCCCTTGGGGTGCTTCACTAATAGTGTTTCCCCTGGTCTTACATTATCTAAATTCTTCGATCCTTGTAGCACCCCACACAAGGAAGCGTTTACCTCCATATTAACAAAACGCGACATTGTTACCATCTGCATTGATCGTCCAAGCAGAATTCCCAGAAGTGAAAACAATTCCGCTTGTAAATTAACTTTTCACATTCAATGTCCTCTTCTCCATTTCACCTACTTCATCAGGTGTAAGGTTTGATAATTAATTAAATTTCTTTTCACAAAGTGACCTCTGTCCGACCCTCTTGTGTGAGTTTAGAACAACATCCCATCTTATCCTGAACATCTGATGAAGGAACTTATGGTCAAATCATACGTATGTGCCTTCTTTTGACAAAACATTCCACTTCTGAGTGTGGTAGTTTCCTCTCACTATCTTAACTCTGCTCTTACGAACCAAGAAAAAATTTATCAACAATTTTCACTCCCGATTTGCCGTACTCTGACATATGCCCAAACCTTTAGATATTTTACCTACATCCGCTAACACACGCCATTTTCGCATTTCTAGAATTTTCATTGCTAGTTTTCTTCAATGTTTCGTCTGACTCTTAGTGGTTTCTGGAATTCATATGTTGTGCCTTAACCGTCTTTACCGTTCTGGCCTTCCGTGCCACAATAGGGGTGACCTCAACTATGGTCATCATTCTTGAATATACCTTATAACTTCAATTGAGCTTTGCCTCCTGTTGTCTGCCCAATTGTACTCGTCTGACATACTGCATCATTCGGCACACCAACACACCCTAATGTAAATAAGATTCACTATCATATACATTATAGCAGGAGAACGAAACCTCACAAAAGAAATCAACAATCCTAAACATAGGGCTCTATATCAAAGAAAGCTATGCTGAAAGCATAATAAGCCGCACAGATCCTAAAGGACACGAGAATATGATGCTCTGATACCACCTGTCACACCCCGCCTAATTAATTACCGGATGATCAGTCCTTAATTAATTAATTTCAGAATATAAAGTTGGTCCAGATAATGCATCACTGTTGAAAACTAAATTTTAATTTAATAAAAACTAACCACCTAATATTTAAAAAGCGTGATGTCCAAATTTTATCTTGTTACTAACCAATAACAAAAGGAATACTAACAAATGCCATACATCACAGTAATATAAATAAAGTCTAACTGAAGTAAAATAAATGGTTGGAGTAAACATGTCCAGATACAATCCCAAACAATAAATCCAATAAAAGGAAATCAAATTTAAGAGAGAGTTTAAAACAACTAAATCTAAGGAAGTAAACTGAAGTAGGGAAGACATGTCCAACAGAATAGATAACTAGAAAAGAAGAATAGTCTGAGTCATCTACTAGCAATAATCATGCAGCTTCCACAGGAGCTACAACACGACAACTGAAAAGAGTCTCTTAAGGCTGGTGTCCCTGTGGTTGGGCACCTAAAATAATGGATCAATAGAAAGATATGCAGAAAAATGGGTCAGAGCCCGAGTTGAAAACAGTTTAAAATAGCAAGTGCTTAAATTGATTCAATTAGCATAATTATTAATCAAGTTAACTTAGCGTACTCACTTGAGATACTCACCCCTCGATCTAGTGTGCACGTCTAACGAGCCTAACTACCCATACTAGTTATGATACCCCGACTGACTACTAATTGTATAATATGATGTTTGAAAGTCTCCCTAAATAACTCAAAACCGACGTACTTATGATTTCGATATAAAATTAGGATTTCTTTAGGTTATTCTCGTATTCTTCTAAATGCCCAACTGATAGTACCATATGTGTACATATAAAAATAACGCCAACAACATAAGACACCAAACATGATTTCCAATATACACACATTATTCACTTAATGTATACATATTAAATTATATAAATATAGAAATATTCACCCTTGGTTGAGAAACCCTTGGTGCTATGCATACTCGGCTATCTAGTCCTTTTGTAAAGCTCGCGCATAGAGGACAACAGGTTCAATCTCTCGAGAACTAATAACATATAAAGACCTATTGGAGGCGAACATATTCCAAAGACGATGGGCTACGCACCCATACGACCGTCATCATTATCATTTTCACGGATAGCCCGTACCTAGGTTCCATGCTCTAGTGGTACGACTCTAAATCCCCCGAAGGCACACAAGATCCGATCGTCCACAACGCGTTAACCTCTGTTCGATAGCTACTAGCTAAGTATGTCATACACATAATATTTTAAACAATAAGCATACACACAACTTATACAAATTCATTGGCTTTCCCACCGCCTAGTATTCGCAGTACGCATAATATCCCCTATTACACCCCGCACCTTATTAGTATATATTCTCCCTTGTATTTTCGTATCTCTCAAATTCTATGAACTTCATACCTCTCGAGGGTCGACATATTTTCCGCTCACTAATAATTATAAGTTTAAGTCACTCGACATTCAATCAAGTCTAACACTCATATAAACAATCCTACGGGAAGTTCGAAACAAAATCGGGCCTTAAGAGTCATTCTGGAATCTCGTTAGAAGACCCAAGGAATCTCGTTCGAACGAGGGTCATTCGAATGAAGGTCACTTCGAACGAACTACCAAACTCATTAAAAGGGCCACTGGAAACTCATTAGAAGTATCATTCGAATGACCTGGGCTGGACTTCTAATGAAAATTCCGCAGTTGCCCAGTTCGTCTTCAAAGTTTATTTTTCCATATTTTCTCCACTCAAATCTCAACCTAAAGCCATTCCAACCCAAGTACGAGGTTTACAAACTACTCTAAGTCACCCTAGGACACTTCTTAGTATAGTTTTTGGGGTCAAATCCTTCTAATCATCATGTAATTTCAATAAATTCATAAATTTTCCCATAAATCATATTAACATAAACCCAGAATTAATAATATATAAGAACTCCATTATTATTCGTGCTTAACATCTAATTCACCAAATTTCACATTCCTATTAAGGGGAAAATCGTCTACATGCAAACCCCCATCAGATTTCAAAAATTCTTGCACGATTTTCACCATAGGCAAACCCAATTTGGTATTTGTTATTCTAAAACCCCTACATATGTTAACAAGACTAATAATTGCTAATAGAGAGAGAAAGATGATCACTTTCCTTAAAAAGTAACTTATGATTCACAATTGAAAATGGTATGGGAACGATCCTCTTGACCCAATCTACGCGTTGGTGTACTTTTTGGTGCGAAAGCTTGAGTTCTTGGCTTAAGGCTCTGATGGAGTCTTCTTCTTCTTCTTCTTCCTTGGTTCTCTCTCTCTTTGCCTCTATCTTACATAAGTTGAACTAACAGGCCACTAACCCTAACTTCTTTTAATTAAACCCAATTTTTGTCCATTTAATTACCCAAAAATTCTAAAAGACCAAAATACCCCTCCGGGGTGTCATTTTGGGTTAAAATGCCCCAGACTCCAAATAAAATATCCGAATAGTGTTTTCTGACTATTTTGACCCTTACGGACACTCTGGCACACTCAAAATAGTCATCCGAGCTATAAAAATAATTTACCTTTAAAACCCCCAAATATATACTAGTTACGCGACTCATACGCGTCCCAAATATTTATAATATAACTGTCGTGTATCTCATCCCCGGCCATAATATTATTTCAATAACTACTAATTCTCATCATACTAGTAATTATTATCATAAAATCGGATTAATGGAAATTTAATTTTCTTTCTTAAATTAATTAATCCAAATTTTCAACATTTCATAATAAGAATAAATACATGTAAAAATACGGGGTATTACAAATAAATAGTATACCTGAGTGAAATAGAGAACAGAGAAGGTTTGACTTGGCATAGATAAACAATGGTGCTGAAACTCGATGGATTAAAACCACATTCTTCAAGGAAGTACTAACCACACTAACTGCAATCTACCCAAAAAAAACTTCTTTTGAAACAGCTAGAGTATACACTAAGATATCTTAAACCCCAAAACAAAATATAAACATCAAACTTGAGTTTGAAAAATAAAAAACAAACATATTAGGTAATCACCAAAGAGAGGAAGAAATACAAATTGGAACAAATATAATACCTAAAACCAATTCGAAACCTACAAAAAAAAATTGAAACATAAATTAGAGATGGTGTGTAACAAGATACATTGAATCAAAGAATCATACTTTGCGAAACCAAAATCAGTACTTGAATCCCCTAATTAAAAACAAAATATAAACATAGTAGAAGAAGCATAAATAATCCCTAACTAAACACCATTACAACCGATTTAAATATGTTGGACCCAAACTCACGAACCAAGACACATATTACATGTAATGTCTGTTCTAACCAACCAAAACACATTATATATGCATTGATGGCATATTTTGATATTACAACAGGCCAGCCATTTTCTTACAACTTATTATCCTTGAAATCTCTTAGAAACAACTGCAAAATTTTGTCTATCTAAGCTTCTATTAAGCTGTCAACATTTTCAAGGTCCGTTTTCACCTCTTTGTTGTAAATATACTTTAGTTGTCCATGAAAGGATGAGAGATTCACAATTCTTGCGGAGTTGGAGAGTTGAATGAGGGGAAGGAGTGCTTCAGTCATTTTTTTAGTGCTATAGTAATTTGTTTTGATACACTCTTCTGCCTTTTCGTAAGTTTGCTTCATAAATCCATTCACCAAGTCTGCATTCTCTTCTGTCACCATCCCCCTCCAAGTTTAAAGGATCTGAATGCTTCCATGTCAATAAAAATTCCACTTTCCCCTCCATTATTAACATGTATTAATGATCAGTGTCAATAATCATAAACTCCAATTATTATTAATGGTTTACAATAGAGGTACCTCCCCACCTGAATATCAAGTTTCTTGAAGTTGATTTCTACAAATCTTGCCAGTGAAGGAAAGCTGGCAGGATCTTTTACGTCCAGCTAATGAAAAACTACATCCGATGATTGGGAAACATGCCTATAACTTGAGTATTTTGAACTGTCACATACAAAAAGTCATCATTTAAGTAAATGATCATGTCAACTATATTCGGATTCACTTTTTTGACAAATAGATTAAAGGTTGAAACTCACAATGACTAAAATGAACAAAGTCTACATAACTTCTAACAACACAAACTCCCATAACCACAATGTGATTAAAATAGACCGAAGAAAAGAATATGGGCTTACCATAGTGTATACCTATCTCATGAAACATATTTGGCCATAAAAAGAATCCAGAGATGGAAAAAAGAAAGGAAAGGAAAGAGAATATGTTACCTAGCTTAAACATTTCATCTATGTCTTTTTTGAATTTTTCTCTATCTTGTCAATATCATTTCTTATAGGCTCTACCATTAATAGTGGCATCTAGGTTAATAGGATGATTTCACAATAATTTTGATCTTTATCCAACTTGGCAATGGGATTTTCTCCTAAAGTAGGCTCTGTTAATTGCCTAATTTTTTTCTTTTTCTACTTCTATATCCATATTCTTCTGTTTGGATATAGCTTGGACCTTTAATAAGGTTTGTTGGGCTTGATCTAAAATGTCTTGTTTTATAAGTGCTATTTTCTTATAACACTTTTGGTCTTGATACTTACATTATTTTTGTAAGGGTTTAGTTATTTCTAGGGCTTCTTGCTGGTTTGTATGTCTAGGTCCACCATGCTCATCAAAAGAACTGTGATGGTTGATTGGTCTATAATTGGGTTTGACCTGCATAAGGTCAAAAGCAGTCTTGTGATCTATTAGAGGGTCTTTAATATTGAATTCCTCTTTATCATTAATTAACATCTTATCATTATATTGAGTATAATGATGATATTTATCAATAAAGTCTTGTCCTAAAATAATGTTTCCTGTGAAACTAGGATGAGGATCCATTATCCAAAACCGATTATTAACAGTTTTGTTGGTTTGATTTCCTAATTTAAAATAAATAGGAATAGTTTGAAAATATAAGGTAAATGGTTCTCCATTAGCTATCTTACCATGTATCTCTTGATTACTGTTTAGAAAATAATCATTAGGAAAGGCATTAGCCTTACAAATACTCTATGAGCATCTTGTATCTATAAAAGCTGAAAGTTTTTTGGGATAGTCATTATGTGTATGAATAATTCTACAAAACAAGCATGTGGTTTAGTAGAAATTCCTAAATTATTCCTTTCTAAAATAGATATGACTTTCTGGGGTTTATCTATACAATCTAATGATGTTAAGCCTTCTGTACTACTATCAGAGCAGCTTTCTTCTAAATCATTTGAAATTCCATTTCCTTTTATGTCTTGATTTTCTTGTAATCTCTTTGCTATATTTTTATCATTGCCTTGATAATATATTTTAATGTCTTGGTCTATTTGAGCATCATGATAGGTAGTATAAATTTCTCCAAATCTAGTTCTCCAACATTTTTCATGGTAGTGTAATTGACAAATAACACGAACCATAAATAATTCTTTCCTTATAGTCTGAAAGCATTATACACATCTAAGGTCTTTCTTGCTACATTTCATTTCTAATGTGCAATAATGTTTTTCATCAAAGTAACATCTAGGTATATATGTTAGTAACTCATGATTACTAACTGTACATCTTTTCTTTAAAAATAGGCTTAATATACATTTATACCAAGCTTCTTTAAAGTCTATATATTCATCATCTTGATTAATTTGCATCATATATAAATCTAGTGTTTCTTGGGATTCTTCATATTCATCAGTATCACTATTATAGTCTTCTCGATCACTATGTGTGTATACACTATAGATACTGGTACTATCATCATTTTCTATGTGTGATATTTCTATAACATATATAATGTCTAATTGTTCTTGATCTACAAAATCTAATATTGTGTTAATAATTTTAACACTTTATTTATCTTTCTTATTAGGACAGTTTTAGGAAAGTGTCCTTATTTTCCATAAGTCGAACATTCTTTGATGGTAGTCCTAGATTGAGATACCTCTTTTTCTTTCCTATAATTAGGAACCTTATTATCTTACTAGTGTTCATAATACACCGCATTTTTATGATATTAAATAATTATGGGATTAATTATTATTGTCGGATTAATTAAATTTAAAAGGTCGAGAAATTTAATTGTTAATTAATTCGAATTTAAAATAGTTATTACCTAGCATGCCAAGGGTTAATACTTATTGATGGAAATCGTTGATTATTATTGTGGGTATATGTAATATAGAATTATGTAATTTTTTTAAATTGTCGGAGTGCGAAATAAGACAGTTTGGTATTTTAAGTCAGGACACACATGTGAGTCGTGTCGGGACTAATTGTATGGAATAAAAAAATAAATTATTTTTTTATAACTCGTATGGTAATTTTGAGTGCGCCATTGAGTCCGAAAGGGTCGAGATAGTGAGAAAATTCTACCCGGGAATTTTATTTGGACCCCGGGGTAGTTTTAAGCCTAATCGGCACCCCGTACGGGTATTTTTGTCCTCTGCAATTTTGGGGTGATATTATGGACGAAAATTAAGAAATTAAATAAGGAGGTACACGAGTTAGATGTGACACCCCTCTTAAAATAATAATGGGCGGCCATCCCTATACTAAATTTAATCAGGAATCTCAGAAGGATCATTCTCGGCATCTACTGATGGTACTAAAATAAATAAGGATAACTACCCAAAACTATAAAAGTGGGTGCCAAAAAAAATTAAATAAAACATATAATGGAATATCAAACCAACAAAAGAATGACTAATACCATGAGTAAAGAATATACATGCTAAACATGAAGAAAGTACATACTCTCATAATACATCATGAGTACATAGAAGAAAAATATACCCGAATAGGCTGTCGGTTCACAGACAATACAACAACCATAAAGAAGAAATACAAACAGCTCTAAATAACCCCTGGGTGTAAACCCGATATACAAAAATAATCCTGTCTAGATTTACAAAGAAATAGGAAGCGACTACAATCTAAGTCCCACAACAGTCCGCATCTGTTACGGCTCCCAAGACACTGGATAGGAAAGCATCCACGATATCCTTGCGGTGGGACACATGTAGTACAATATACATACATATATATAGCAAAAGAGGAATATAAACGGGTCAGATCCCGAGGTGTAAAAATGTTTATAGCAAGTGCTTAACGGTGCATAATAAATATAAATGCGATATTTCATAATTAAAGTGGAGTCGCACTCTCGTGAAACCCCCAAACTCACCTCTCATCTACAGTGCGCACCTAATCCTGTCCTGGAACCTTAATGCAGCTACCCGGCACATTTAAGGACAACCTACCTCACTGTATGCATGGCCTATACCCGCATGACCCTCCATCTAACATAACGTAAAATCCCTCTCATTGTAGTCACACATAAATATATACACACCTATATAAATATGCCCTACTAGGCTTCAATGTTTCTAGTTATTTGCTTAAACAAATTATTAGTCTTAGCACAACACACATTATTATAAGTTTTAGCATAAAGAATTTATTCTCCAATTAACATACATCTGATTCCTAAGGATGAAACTTCTCTCCACTCCCAACATTGCACCACATTTCGTGCGTGGGGCATCTCGCAAAGCGAAATCCAAATATGGAACCCCCCGAAACACTACTCCTTGACAATGTTGATCGTAGGGATCCATTATGTCCTCCACACAAATCCTACTACTGCAACTACCTAATTATTGAATACCATCTCTAAATACACAATTTGAATCTCTATTTAAATCCTTGGGGTCGACATAACCGCAATTGTCTCTATGTATAATCCTTCGACCCTAATAAACTAGTACACCAAAATCACCCAAGATGTACATACTAGAAAATTTATATCAACTTCACCTATAGGGGATATATATATATATATATATACACTGATCTAAATATACATAAGCAACCATTTATTCCTATAACCACGTATACATAACGCACATAATGTACACTTTGCAATACACATGACATAAACGGTTATAGGATAAAAAAATATTGCACCATGCTATCATCTTCCAGGAATTACTCACTTTCTCCCGGGTTCACCACCTATTGGACTATTATCACACCGCCATGGTAACAAAATCAGTCCTAACGTATGGGAAGCAGTCATAGTTCCTAATCGGAAAGTGAGAACGACTCATACTCAATACTTCTCATCCCCAAAATAAAATCACATAAATAATAATGGACGACTATGACCTGGGGACTCCGCACCCTGCTCCTCAAGTCAGGGTCTCACCCTCATCGCGCAACCTCCCATGATAGCATGTGCTGGGTATGCTCACACAATAAGTATATATATATATATATATATATATATATATATATATATATATACCTGCATATAATCACATTATATATACAAACCATCACACATAGTATAGATATTGACACCATATATACACACATATATACATAACTATATATCTACATCTATACATACCATCTCTCGTCCGTATGTATGAAAATTTATAAACTCGGCTATAAGTGTACATAATCCTCATTATACTAGCCGTCGTTCCAAGCGTATTAACTTAATTCGTTATATAAGTACGATCCCTCACTTGAAGTATACTCATCCATTGCCCCTATGATATGAATAGTCTTCAAATATATCCGACATTAAGGTTACTAACCCAAAGTTTAACGTATGTAACAATTACTACACATCCCATCTATATCCGAATCCACATCGATGTATCTAATAATAATCTCGACTATAGGTATACACATAACGAATAGTCTTCAAGCCTCAAGCTTAATCTTAAATTCATTTTATGATTTCATCATGTAGTGAAGTACTCATCGTTAATCACACATAGATAGGTAGTGACTACTCCGACTACAATTTAACACAATCATATTCTAGTCGATAGTAAAATCCACTCATTCTCAATTCAGCCTACGCTTCAGTTGCTCTTATGAAACCCTTAACATTAACGCATTTACGATTTATTCCTTGAGTTTATCATCACTAAGGATATGCGACCACTTTCTCTCGTTGACCCCCCCAATCCTAACTTAATAGAATCCACTTGCTATAAGGAATCAAAACAAACGTCGGCCTAACGTCTTCACACCATGCCTTTACAACTCCCTCGAAGAGTCCTCAACCTTAAGTCATATTTTAATTCACTTTTAATATCAAAATAGGATTCCCGTCTCTAATAAGATATCTCCCACAACATCAATGCAATAAACTCCAATACAAATGCAAATACTTTTCCCAAAATAGCTCACTACTTCCCCATGATCCTATTATGAGAAAAACTCCCAATAAATATCTAAAACGTATCCCTAGAGTCATATAAGATTATTCGAAATCGAGAAACCCAATCGAAATGGAGGAAAACTCACTCTAGGAAATTTTCTCAAAACTGGCCTATTTTCGAATCAATTCGGTCCCAACAACGAATCGATTCGGTCCAAGATAATCGATTCGTTCCAAAGGGGCCTGTAAATCTGATACATACCGAATCGATTCGCAATGGGCGAATAGATTCGGCCCTAAAGACCTGATGGTTCTGCAACATGGCGAATCGATTCGCTAGGGTTGAATCGATTCGGCCTATTCAAAAAGTTACGAAAATGGCTATATTTATCTAAACCCAAAAATTCCAAAATCCCCATATATCATTTCCCAAACCGTCAATATTCATCCCAAACATGTTTCTAAACTTTAAACTCATCATATAACTACCCAAAAATTTATATAACCTCAAATGCAAGATTTTTACCCCAAAATTTAGGTTTTTATCATTTAACCCCAAATCCTATTCTTTTGTCCACAAATTATGAAATAAAATACACAAATGAATTATTTAGCAAGATTAAACACTTGCCTCAAAGTTGTATAGGTTGAATCGTCCTCGAGATCGTGTATAGGCCAGAAATGAGAACGAGACTTTTGTGTATGTTGTTGTTGTTGAATGCCAAGTTAGTCAAAATCCTCAAATACCTACAAATAATAACAAACTCAAGTGTAGAGTTAAGTAAGGGTATCAATCCACTTACAAGGGGTAAGCTAGAGACAAATTCAATTGTAATTCACTTTTTATTTTCTTTTTGTTCTTTTTCACTTTTCTACTTCTTTTTTAGCTTTTTAAATATTAAAACAATTGGGTGAGGTGAGGTGAAATAAGACTAAACTAAATTATGAGATGAAAATAACTAACTAGAAAATGACTAAAATGAAAAATAAAGTCTAACACTAAAAATAAGAGATAAAGTGGGGTAAATAATTGTGAGAACAATCATGGAATGGGATTACACCACAAATTTTAGTTATTCTAATTAATTAATTTAATTATTTGATTCTCCCAAATTAATATCAAAGTTACAAACCAACTCTCGTTGCAAGTGTAATTATAATGGTAATATTTTAGAAAATTAAGTTTAACACCTCACAACTCTAGAAAAATAGATTTACACTCCTTTTAATTAATCACTCAAGAGGATCGATCAATTAAAATTTATGTAAATCTTAGAAAACAAATTTAGAGTTGAAATTCAAGTTGTAATACCCCACTTAAGAAACCCCTATTTCTAGTTCGAATCTAAAATGGGTATTCTAACTACAATTTTGATTTTCTCTCGAAATCATTTACCCTCTCTCTCGAGGCGTAAATTTAAGGGTGGGGGATCAAAATTAACATTCAAAGGGATTTTTCAAGTAATTAAACTAATACAAATAAAATAACATCAAATAAGGGTTTACCCCACCCCTTGAAAGGGGATTTAGCCTAACATGAAATGAAATATGACAAATTAATAATCAAATGCATAAAATAAATGAGATGAGAAAAAACAATCAAACCCTCATCTCTTGATGCTTAATTGATCTTCAATCCATGAGTTGAAATTCATAATCCATCAACTTGAGTGATCCAAACCATATTACATAAAAATTTCACTCAAATTAATCCTCACACATTTATCACTCAATAATCTCAAAAAAGAAAAATAAAAACTATTTACAAAATGAAATTTATCCTAATTTATTTCTAAACTAAAATTTCTCTCTCTACAATTCTCTCTACCAAGATTAATTTCTCCCCTTTGAATGAGCATGGTCTTCTTATATAGTAGGCACATGAAGCAAATGGGTATATTGGGTATATGGCTAGGGGGTGCATGTGGATATGGTGTGAGGTCATGTGAATGAGGGGTGAGGGAATAAAAAATTTGATATGGTTAATGGGGGTGTTTTGGGTAAAAGGTGTGAAAGGTGTTAGTTAGGGGTAATTTTGGAAAAGGGATAAATGGGTTGGTTAAAATACATGTGGTTTTTTTTTTATTTGGCTTTGTTTTGGAATTTGGCAGATCGTGGCTTACGTGGGAGAAATGGATGTTAAATGTGGGAAATGGATCTTTGGTTTGTCACGGGTAGGATCGGGTTTCAGAGGCTCCGTTTGGGGGGGGGGGGGGGGGGTCAAGGTCACGAGTTCCGGCGATGGGCTGGGTTGCGAATGGGGCCAGGGCTCCGGCAGTAGGGAGAGGGTCGAAAGAGGGTCACCGCCGGAGGGGGATGGCTGGGATCGCGCTGTCAGGGTGACGACGGTGGGAGACGCGGTGGAAGGGTCTCGTCAGCCGGAGAAGGTAAGGCCAAAGGGCGCTGGAGGCGGCTGGTTCAATGGAGGTGCGCGTTCGACACTGGCCGGAGGGGCGTAGGCGGGTCGCGGCTCGGACTAGAGGTGGCCCGAATCGCAGGTGTAAGATTAGGTAGTGGTTTAAGGTTTGATTATGGTGGGAATGAGGTTTTTGGTTATGGTTTATGGTGTATTTGGTTTGGGGTGTTAATGGGGGGTTAGGGAGGAGAGAGAAGATGGGTTGTTTTAGTGGGGAAGAAGAAGAAGAAGGGGGTTAGAGTGTGGTGAGGGTGTGTGTTACTAGTGTGAGGGTGAGGGTTGGTGTTGTGTGTAGTGTGGTGTATAGAAGTAGGGTGTGTGTGTGTGTAATTTGTACCCAATTAAAATAATGAAAAATAAAAATAACTAAAATCCTAAAAAAATAAAATTAGTAAAAACTAAAATTAAAATAAAATAAAACTTCTAATCTATAAAGTAAAACTAAAATAAAAGAAAATAAATGAAATAAAATTAAAAACCTAATAAAAAATATAAAAACTAAAGCTTTAAAAAAAGTAATATAAAACTAAAATTAAACTCCTAAAAATAAATCTTAATAAAATAAGATAAGATAATATAAAAACTAAAACTAAAAACTAATAATATCAAAATCAAAATAAAATTATACTAAATAAAAAGAAATAGAAAAAATAGAAAATAAATTCTAGAAATTTCAAATAAATCTAAAATAAATACTAAAAATAAAAATGACTCAAACTAAAAATCTAAAAAAATAATAAAAGGCACAAACTAACACACACGGGCTTCGGGGTAGGTTTAGGCTAGGTTTAGGTAGGCTAGGGTTACGGGATTGGTAATTAGCTCCATAAAACGCACATTTACCTCGATATATAGCTTTTGACACCGCAAACGGACGTTTGACCTACAAGATTGTAAGGACATTTTGTCCAGTATTTATGTATATGTCATAAGTCGTAACATTGTTGAAGAAATTCAAGATCTCATCATCATCAACGCATCCGAATATCAAAGAATTCAAGTAAGGAATCAAAAATCTAGACAACCGGACCGGTCCGCCTATTTAGAAAACGAACCGATCCGCCCTCGAACTGATCCGTCCTCTACCCGGATCGATCTGCCTTGCTCCTGAACCAGTAAACCCCGGACCGAACGCGAACCGAAGCGACCAATTTCAAAAATGAACCGGTCTGACCTCAGACCGGTTCACTTCAGATTCGGATCGATCCGCCTGGGATATATTCGAGCAGATCGTGCTTAGATTTTTTAGGGCCAGTACTTCTTTTATAAACCCACTACGGGAAGTTGGTTTAGTAAGACTTCTACACACGATTTTCAGAATTCATAAACTCAAAGTCTTCGCCTTTGTGAGTTACCAAAACTCATGTTTTCATTCACACAAATTTCCAAATCATTTGTGAATCGTTTTGAAACCCTAGAACACAAACACTGTTTTGTTCATACCCTTGTGGAGAAGACCGTTCTTCTTCTTCATTGCTGCCCTCCTGGAAAAAGAAAACTTCCAGCTGCCGACTATAGATCCGACACCTGCGGGTAATTATGTGTCACTGTATTTTTCATTGTAATCCAAAATTATATGTTACAATATTATAATGAAAATAAATGGTTTTGCCACTTTGGGGAATTTTTCCTCACATGTGTGTGTTTTAATATCGCTTGCATGATTTCATATTATTTCAATCACACCTTGTTGCTTGTTTAGGGTTTATTTGGGTTGAACTGAGTTTGATTATTTAATTTCTTATTTGAACGCAAGCGCACACTCTTTCAAATTGGTATCAGCAGGTTACGCTAATCTATCGCGTATTCCTATTTTCCGCAAAAATTTTCTAAGATATCAATTTTCTAAAAAAAATGATTTTTGAAAAAGAGCGTGTTCAAATGGAGAAATCATATAATAAAATGCCAGTTTTTGATGGGAGAAATTATGCATATTGGAAAGCTCGCATGAAGTCAGCTTTAAAGGCCATAGATGAACGGTGGGTTTGGATTTTAATTGAAAGAGGGTGGACACCTCCCTCCGTCACTGTTGAAAACGTGATCAATTTAAAACCTGTCATTTCTTGGACTGAAGATGAATTTAAATGGTCATCTTTTAATTCTAAGGGTTTGAGTGTTATTTCCGGATCCATCACTCCCGATGAGTTTCGACGTATCATGACGTGCACCACGTCAAAGGAGGCATGTGATGTTTTATAACTTACCCATGAAGGAACTAATGATGTAAAAGAATCTAAATTGCAAAATTTAACAACTCAATTTGAAACCATCATCATGCTTGAAACTGAATGCTTTGATGATTGTTATGCTAGGTTGTCTGATATTGTTAATACTAGCTTTAAGCTTGGCGAACAAATTCCTAATGCTAGAGTTGTGAAAAAGATTCTTAGATCATTGCCTAAGCGTTTTATCCCTAAAGTTACTGTGCTAAATTCTATGGGTAATTTAAATACGCTAAAATTGGAAGAACTTGTAGGAGACTTGCAAACTTTTGAAATTGACATGTTTCCTAAATCTGTCAAGTCTAAAGATAAGGTAATTGCACTTAATGCCCAAGAGAGAAAAAGTGAGGGGTCGGGAAGAAAAAGAGTTGAGTCATCTAGAAAGAGAGAGATAGTAACGTCTGATTCTGAGTGTGAATTTGACTTAAATGACTTGGCTTTATTTCCTAAAAGCTTCAAAAAAATTCTTAAATTCAAGAAAAGTGGAAATTTCAAACATAAAAAGAATTTTCAGAAAAATAAGTTTGAAAAGAAAAATGAGAAAGATTTCAAAGACCCTCCTAAGAAAGACAGTGAGAGATACTTTGAGTGCCACGGTAAGGGTCATAGAGCGTTTGAGTGTGCCACTCGTCTGAATAGAGAAAAGGGCAAAGCTATCCTTAATGCTACCCTTAGTGACGATAGTGAGGTCGAGTCGGTGGACTCGGGGTGTAACTTCACCGCATTCATGGCTAGTCACGTGAGTACTTCTAGTGCATCTCACGACGATGAGGATGATACTTCACAAGGACACATCGATAGTGAGAGCAAAGTAAGTGACGGGGAGGATGAGGCAAGTGAGAGCGAGAGTAACCTTCAACGCGCCTACGCCGAGTTATATAATGAGTCATTTAAAACTAAAAAGCGTAACAAAGCGTTAGTTTTTAGGATCACCGCATTAGAAGAAGAGTAAGAAGAGACGAGAGATAGAGAGTCCTCCACTTGCACAGCCATGAGAGAAAGAGAGCCTGCCTGTGTTAAGAAAGAAAATTTGTTTAAAGAGAGAGAGAGTCATTTTGAGAAAGAGAAAGGGGACTTGAGGAAACAAGTGGCTAGTCTTACGAGTGAGCTCCATTCCTCCCTGGAGACTCGGAAGAAACTTGATGCCCTTATTTCCCAGCTTACTCATGACCTTAAGAGGGCACGGGAAGTCAAGGTACAAATCAAGGACAGATCTGGGAAGATGGGAAAGATGCTCCTCGATCTTGCTTTAGGTTTTGGTGATAGGAAGGGAATAGGTTTTGATGGTGCCTCCACGTACCAAATTACACCTGAACCAATTCCTGAGTTTACTACGACTTCATATGGCCATCTTCAAAAGCCAAGAAGGAGAGCTCGACCAAGAAATGCAAACCAAGGTCCTTCTAAGACTAGGCTCTTTTGTACTCATTGCAGAAGAAATGGACACCTCAGGGAGTTTTGCTATAGTTTGGGTCGGACTCGATGTACTACTACTCCACCACATCATACTGATGATTTTGCCAGTCTGAGAGAGCGTGTTGAGTTTTTAGCTGCCACGTCACAGAGTCTGATGGAGGAATTCCGACGAATGTCCTTACCATCAATGAATGCTTCTCGCATTCCGACTAAAAGCAACAATAACAAGGGTAAACATAAAGTTACCTATACTTGGTTACCTAAGATAGAGAAAAAGGCCCTTGTTGTCCATTTCTCTCTCAAAGCATATAATACCTCTTAATGGTATTTTGATAGTGGATGCTCCAGACACATGACAGGTGATGTCTCACTTTTTACTCACATTGAGGATTATAAGGATGGTAGAGTCACCTTTGGAGATGGGAGTAAGTCTAGCATTGTAGGACGAGGTACAGTAGAGTTACCAAGATTTCCTAAGCTAGAGAATATCTTGTACGTCAAAGGTTTGAAAGTAAAACTTATCAGCATCAGCCAACTGTGCGACGGTGACTTTACTGGAAAGTTTGATCGGAAAGCTTGTAAGGTTTATAATCAAGCCGGTAAACTTTTATTACAAGGGGTGAGGACGGAGGATAACTGCCATGGGACTGAGCCCACATTCTCACTTGTCTGCAACAGCACCGCGGTCACTCCTATGGATCTTTGGCATCAACATCTAGGTCACATAAACGTTAGAGATTTGAACCATTTATCTAAAAAGGACCTAGTACGTGGCTTACCATCACTTGGAAAGTCAACTTCTACGGTTTGTGGACCCTGTCAATTGGGAAAGCAAATTCGTAGTCCTCATAGGAAGTTGCATTCCATTATCACCTCCCGTGTTCTTGAGTTGATTCATATGGATCTTATGGGTCCTACTCATACGGAGAGTCTGGGTGGTAAGAGATACATTCTCGTAATGGTGGACGATTTCTCTAGATATTTTATTGTAGGATTTATGTGAGAGAAATTCGATGCTGTACAGTTTTTAACAACCAAGTGTCGTGTCCTACAAAACCAACACGGTGTCACTATTAACAGGATGCATAGTGATAATGGCACTGAATTCACAGAAGCAAAGGTAGATCTTTACTGTGATAGCCTCGGGATCAAACATGAGTTTTCTTCTGTGAGAACTCCTCAGCAAAATGGGATTGTTGAGAGAAAGAATAGAATGATCCAGGAAATGTCTAGGTCTATGCTTCTAGGTCGTAAGGTTTCTAGGAGATTTTGGGAAGAGGCAGTGTCTACTGCATGCCACACGGTGAATAGGGTTTACCTGCATCCACACACACTTAAAATGCCTTTTGAATTGTGGACTGGCAAGAAACCTAACCTTGCATATTTCTGTGTTTTTGGGAGTAAATGCTACATCCTACGGGATAGAGAGCAATTAGGAAAGTTTGACTCCCGAAGCGACGAGGGAATATTGCTAGAATATTCATCGAATAGAAGAGCGTACCGAGTTTTTAACCTGTAGATCTCTAAGGCTATGGAATCAATAAACATCACCATGAAAGATGACGAACCTTCGACGGCTATTGATCCTAACCTACAGTGTGAGGATGAGGACTTCTCCGGGAGTGACTTACTTGTCCCTCACCCACACTCTGTGGACCCTACTCCCGTGTTAGGGGACACACCAGCTTGGGTTTGCAAGAGTCATGAACCTTCTGCCATTGTTAGCGATCCCACTCTAAGGGTCAAGACTCGTGCTCAGCTAGAGAACGTTGTTAGCTATCTTTGCTACATGTCCAAAGTCGAGCCCAAGAATCACAAACAAGCACTCAAGTATGAACACTGCATATCTGCTATGCAAGATGAGTTGCTTCAGTTTCAAAAGAACAATGTCTGGTAACTTGTCCCCCGACCTAGTAATACTAATGTGATAGGTACTAGGTGGATTTTAAAGAATAAAATGGATGAAAATGGTACCATAATCAGAAACAAGGCTAGGTTGGTCGCTCAAGGCTACACACAGATTGAGGGTGTAGACTTTGGGGAGACATTTTCTCCTGTTGCGAGGCTCGAGTCCGTCCGCTTACTACTCGCCATCGCATGTCATCTACGCTTCAAGTTATATCACATGGATGTCAAGAGTGCCTTTTTGAATGGCATTCTATATGAGGAGGTTTATGTGGAACAACCAAAAGGGTTTGAAGACCCTAAGCACCCGGATCACGTCTTCTATCTGAGGAAAGCCTTGCATGGTTTGAAGTAAGCACCCCGTGCTTGGTACGAGAGGCTTACTTCCTATATCTTAGCCCGTGGCTTCAAGAGAGGGGGAGTTGATATGACGTTGTTCATCATGAGAGATGATGGTGCTATTTTGGTTGCCCAGGTCTATGTGGATGACATAGTCTTTGGATCCACATGCTCCCAGCATGCTCACCACTTTGAGGAGGAGATGAAAAGTGAGTTTGAGATGAGCATGGTAGGTGAGCTCACTTTCTTCCTTGGTCTCCAGGTTCGTCAGCTAGAGGATGGGATGTTCATCTCCTAATCCAAGTATGCTAGAGACCTTGTGAAGAAATTTGGTTTAGACTCCGCTAAGCATGCACGTACACCTATGAGTACTTCTATGAAGCTTAGTAAGGACACTTCAGGCAAGGACATAGAGCAAACCTTATATCGAAGTATGATAGGTAGTCTTCTCTACTTGACTGCCAGTCGTCCTGACATAGCCTTTAGTGTTGGAGTCTGTGCGTGATATCAGGCGTCTCCGAAAGAATCACACTTACTCGCTCTAAAACTTATTATCAAATACGTGAGTGGGACTCTCTCATACGGTATTTGGTATTCCTTTGATACCGATGACCGTTTGTTCGCCTTTTCGAATATCGATTGGGCCGGGGATGCAGATGGTTGAAGGAGCACTTCTGGTGGGTGTTTCTATTTTGGTTCTGCTCTTGTCTCTTGGTTGAGCAAGAAGCAAAACTCCATCTCTTTGTCCACTGCGGAGGCTGAGTACATCGTCATCGAGAGTTGTTGCAGGCAACTCTTGTGGATGAAGAAAATGTTGGGGGATTATGGGATTTCACAGGACACCATGATCATTTCCTGTGATAACACAAGAGCGATACACATATCCCGTAATCCCGTCCAACATTCGCGCACAAAGCACATCAGGTTACGTGAGCACTTCATACGTCAGTTAGTTGAGGAGAAGGTCGTATCCCTGAGTTTCATTCCCACCGACCGTCAGTTAGCCGATATCTTCACGATACTTTAGATGCCCTTATATTTGAGAGTCTTAGGAAGTCTTTGGGGATTTGCACAGTTGACTGAGAGGTTGGTCCATGTCTAGCATAGGATGCATTCTCATTATCATATCATCTAATTCCTATTGCTAGATTGTATCATTAGTTTGTTTTACTTTTGTTTATTTATTATTTCGTTAAAAGCAAAAATTCCAAAAAAGATTTTTCGTTTTAGAAAATTTTTGAAAAGCAGAAAAATGTTTTATTTTGATAAAATTTTTGAAAAATCCAAAAAGATTTTTATTTTACACCTTTTATGGATGAGCATTTAAGATAGCCGAGTCACAATTTCATTCCATTTTATCTATGTGACTGCTTGATAGAGATTTGAGACGCTACATCATTTCATCCGTGTGCTTTACATTGTTTGGAGTCTTTGAGATGTGATTAGTGATATCTTCCTACATGTTTGACTCCTATATCCTTTATTGCACACATGCACGGCTATATTTGATTATTGCACTTGTCTATCTCATATTGGCTTGAGTGTTTCCATCTCAATTCTATTTATACAACGTTCAACATGCGATAAAACTTTAAAATATTGGATTGCATGTGAACACAGTTTTGGTGAGACTGTGTTTAAATTGATAACGGGGAGGGGCTGCGAAAGGTAATCATCTATCCTTTGCGCAAAAGCCACCGTTAAAAAGGACCTAAAAAATTGAGGAATTTTATTATCCAAGGTCCAAAGAGGTTAAAAGATCCCAAAAAAAATTTAAAGGCAATAAAAAGCAATACATGCCAAACATGGGCCATTTAGGTTTCACCATCAATTCTCCAAAGTTTGAGAATTTAGCATGCCTCTATTCAAAATATATATCTGAGGGAGTTTGGTTGGAGAATGTTTAAATGGGTTTGCACTTCCTTGAAAGTCCTAAAAAGCATAAAATCGTTTTGGACGTTATTGGTGTGGAAATCACTTTGAGCTTTGATTTGTTGATTTGATTAAGTCAATGTCTTATATTGCCATTCTTTTACACCAAAGGAAGCATTTGAGTTCATTCGTTAGGAATATCCAATATTCATCTTGCACTTATGTCATGTTTGTATGCATTGATTTTCCTATCGAGTTTGATCACACCCTTTGATTAACGCTATCACCAACTTGGTTGTTTTGTGTTCATTCATGGTGTGATTTAGTCCTTGTGACACCCCGCACTTGCTTGGTTGATTTATTTCTCTCATTTGTCTATTTGGGGACATCATAAAAAGGGGGAGAATGAATTATCTTATTATGGGGGAGTTTTGAAATTTTGAGTTTTCTCATAAATTGGTATATATGTTTATCTCATTTCAAACTCGATACGTCACTTGGTATTTACTTTATCTCATGTGTGTAGGTACTACATGGATTATCATTGGATTGCACACCCTGATGAGAAAAGCGTTGAGATTCCTTAAGAGTTGAAGATCAAATGATGAAGTCTTATTCATATGTACCTTTTCAGTTTTGGGTTCATGGAAGGGTAGATTTGTATAGACATTTTGAATCTTGATAATTCGGATTTTTTATGTTTGTTCCGGTATAGACATAGGGGGAGATTTTTAAGGACATTTTGTCCAGTATTTATGTATATGTCGTAAGCCGTTACATTGTTGAAGAAATTCAAGATCTCATCATCATCAACAGATCCAAATATCAAATAATTCAAATAAAAAATCTGGACAGCCGGACCGATCCGCCTATTTGGAAAATGAACCGGTCTGCCCCTGGAACGATCCGTACTCTACCCGAACCGATCCGCCTTGCTCCTGAACCAGTAGACCCCGGACCGAATGCTAATTGAAGAGGCCAATTTCAAAAACGAACCGGTCCGACCTCGAACCGATCCGCTTCAGAACCGGACCGGTCCGCCTGGGATATATTCGAGCAGATCGTGCTGAGATTTTTTAGGGCCAGGACTTCTTTTATAAACCCACTACGGGGAGTTGGTTTAGCAAGATTTCTACACACGATTTTCAGAATTCATAAACTCAAAGTCTTCACCTTTGTGAGTTACCAAAACTCATGTTTTGATTCACCCAAATTTCCAAATCATTTGTGAATCGTTTTGAAACCCTAGAACACAAACAATGTTTTGTTCATACCCTTGGAGAAGACCGTTCTTCTTCTTCATTACTGCCCTCCTGGAAAGGGAAACTTCCAGCCGCCGACTACAGATCCGACACCTGCGGGTAATTCTGTGTCACTGTATTTTTCATTATAATTCGAAATTGTATGTTACAATATTATAATGAAAATAAATGGTTTTGCCACTTTGGGGGATTTTTCCTCACATGTGTGTGTTTGAATATCTCTTGCATGATTTCATATTATTTCAATCACACCTTGTTTCTTGTTTAGGTTTATTTGGGTTGAACTGAGTTTGATTATTTAATTTCTTATTTGAACGCAAGCTCACACTCTTTCAAAGATAAACATTTAAGCACATAAGACCCATATTGTCGAGAATTAGCAACTAAAGTACGTCTATTTGGGGTATAAATTGTACAGTTTTGGGTGCTTATCACACCACCCCCAAACAGAGCGTTGCTAGTCCTCGAGCAATAAGATAGAGAGAAAGAGAAAGATAAGTAACCAAAAGTGTACCACTTTCGCGAGAACTTACAATTGCACTTAGCATGTGCAACAAGCCTTTAAACCTATAGGTTACCCTACAGGGCGAGTTGTGTCTCGTGAGGGTTTGCAGGGAATATACCCACAAAATTCTTATTTTGCAAAAATTTATTGAAAGGCAGTCAATCTCTTATTAGACATAGAATAATCACATAGTCCATCATGATATAAATGATTTCAGTAATACAAGCTAGAATGTGTAAAAAGATTAGCTAAGTAAATACTCAAGGCACATCCTTCCTAGAACTCAACGTGTGTAGTGTGAATCAGTCAAAACGGGTCGAGTATCAAAAGGGTAAATCCTTGATTGCCTCTTCGGAATCAACGCTTGAACTTCAAATCTCACGGATATCTCTCTCTCAAACGAACTCTCGAGGTTAGGGTTAGTGTATCGCTCTTGTGTGTAAGGAGGTGAGTAAATGTAAGCAATTTAAAATGTCTCACACACACATAAGAAAGAACGAACAATAAGAAAGAAAATTGATCTCATGAAAGAAATGCTAATCACTATAGTGAGAAAGTCGAGTTATTCACCACATTGACTTTCATTTGCCCGAACACCTAAGGGAAATATGGATGTTTAAGGGTGAGGGGGAAATGAAATGGAAAGGATATGATATGAAGGATAAAATGGGATGGTGATAGTGATATAAAGGATGAGTGATGGGTGTGTGATGCATAGAAGATGGATGTATATGTGAGAAGAGTGTTCAATACATGAAAAACCAATGTCTTTATTACAAAAGAACTACTACAAACTTTCTTTCTTTTCTTTTCTCTTTTTTTTTCTCTATTTTTTTCCTTTTTTCTAATTTTCCTATTTTTGCTATTTTTTTCCATTAATTTTTATTTTCTCTCTCTTTTCAAACCAATAATGAAGACATTTGCATTTGAAATCACACTCTTTTTTCTCAAAACAATGGATGATATATGAGTGGAATGATAAATGGATGGTGTGGGGAATGTATATGAAATATGGGAAAGTAATGGGTAAAATGAATGGGAATATGCTATGGGGAAAAGTGGTAGGTGTATGGATGAAAATCCTAGTGATCGGGACAAATTTTAAGACAAGTGTTTCTTACAACTCGAAAAAGATGTCATTCTCAGTGATTAACCCAAAAATGAAGAATAATGAGATCATACAACAATTAAAGTGTGGACCCAAACGAAGTTGAATCATCTTGTGACTCGGAGATTGCGTAAAACACTTTAAAAGGGCGAAAGGCACAAATCCCACAAGCTAAAGTCTCTACTAGCGATCCTTAAGGTTCTCTCTAGAATTATAGTACTCTTCAACTCTAAACCGTAATGACTTGATAAGTACGCAAATTTTATTGAGTCTAGAAATTCATGGTGAAACATGCCTTGTTACGTATTACATAAGATATTTAGAAAAAATATTCTCTAACTTGATTCCTAGACTTTTGAAAGATGGATGATTGAAAATTCATATCAATAAATGAGATTAAAGAAACTGCACGAAATTTTAAAAATCAGGTTCAAAAATCAAATTTTTCAAAAGAGGCACGATTTTGATAAAATTCCCCACCCCAAACAAAAAGGAACATCATCCTCGATGTTAAGTAAAATAATTTTTTAAAATTGAGAGCGTAAGGTAGGAAAGATAATACCAGAATCAACCGCTAATGGAGTGGACAGATGAAGCCAATATGAAACCTGAATAAGTGATAAGAAAAAAAAAATGTGTACAAGTCTATAACATGGAAAGCATTGGGTGATGTGAAACACCACCCCCAAACAGGATGAAACTAGTACAAGAAACGCGGGCTACCTCCCAATAGTGCTAAGTTTAATGTCTTTAGCCAGACTGATGGAATCTCACCCTAAATATAAGATCAAAAAATCTGGGTGATGAGAATCACCCCCAAACAAGACTAAAGCGTCAGTCTTGTTGGATAAATGCTAAAATGGTCAATGCACCTGTATGGCAAAGTGCATCACATGATGCAAAGCATCGGTGGACCATGGGCGGGTGGGAATTAGGGTGAAGGTGAGAAAGGCATGCGTGATTAAGCATCGATCACGGGCCTTATTGAGCCGAAATGCCCTATAAGAATGGTGCTCTAGTTGGTGAGGGAGGCAAAAAGGTTTGAAAAGTGTAATGGGATGGGCCTCACAAAAATCACACGATCGTTCTTTGAATGGGCGATGATAATGGTCACGCCGTGACATGCCAGGGAGCTGTCTCGGGAAGAAATCAACACCACAAGATAGTGGTGGGCATATAATAACAAGCTCGGTGTCACGGAAGTGGAGAGTATCACCATAAAAACTCTCATGGGTGGTGGATGGTTTCAGGTGAGGATCTAAAAATGTAGATGGAAACTTGAAATGTGTAAAATCAAGATCCAAACCAGGTGGTGGGATAGAAGGGACAATGGGTGGGTCGGGTGGGATAAATGGTGGAGGAAGATCATCCAACTCAAGAGTGGGAGACACACAGTCCTCATGAGGCGCGGAGTGATCCACAAGGGAACTCGCAGGAGGAAGTGTAGAAATAAATGAGTAAGTGATCAACTTCTCCACAAGAGTAGCGTCGGGGAATGTGGTGGGTGGGTAAGACGAGGCACCAAGATTAGAGATAGAGGAATCACGAGAAGTAATGGTCTCAAGATGAGCCAAGAATGGTATAACATCATCCATATCTGGATAGGTAGAAGCTATCACGGATTCTATCTCGAGAAAATGGTGAGCACTCATAGTCGAAGCTAACCTAAAATGAAGTGGTTCCTCGGGAACACACGCAGTGTGCTCAATTGGTGTAGACTCGGGCATTTTTTTGGATTCGGCGAGAAAAGGAATAGGAACCTCATGGTGGGGCTCAGATGGACATGTTAAGATTTGATCGGGCTCACTATCGAAAGGTAAGTTAACACAATTGTTGACTTAGGACTCGGACCATGGAATGGTCGTAACTTCAAGATTCTCGCGGTGGTAGGGTTGGTCACACTCAGAATACGTGTCACAAGAGGACACATCATCATCACACTCGGTGGCAATGATGGGTGAGGCCATGGGAATGTCCGACTCTCTCGCACACTCCAATTCAATTAACCTTTGTTCAAGCCTTTGGAGATATTGACTTTGAATTTGAGTGGCTTGCTCTTGCTCGAGTATGGACTTTTGCAAGAGGCTTTCGAGAGTGGAGGTGGATGATGGTGGTGGTGGAGTGATGGGTGGTGGCGGTGGGTGAGGTGGACACAACTCGCTATGGACAGGACTATACGGAGAATACTCAAATGAAGTGTGTGGGGTGGGGCCAAGTTTATCATACACGAAAGGATTGCTTTTGTGATGGAAAAATGGTTGATATTCATTGGGTGTGTAGTGAGGGGACTGATCGGAAATTGGTGCACAAGGTTGCCATGATGGCTGTGGGAACGTGTGAGGATTCATAATATCGGGGTGGGATTCGTATTGCATGGAAGGATGATCAGGCCTCCACGAATAGCTCGGGTACTCACACAACTCAGGATTAGGTATATCGGGATAATGGGCTGAGGTGGGTTTCGAAACAGTGTCATATGGATACATATGTTCCGTGGTGGTGTCGGATGGATATGACAAGTATGGACACTTATGGGACATGTGATCAGCATAATAACAGTGGGTGCACAACAAAGGAGGAGACATGTTGACACTTGACACCGAGGGTGATGAAAAATGAGGTGCGTGCATGGACGGGTCAAGAGTATCAAGGGCACTCGTGAGAGAGGTGAAACCACTAAAAATATCATAAAGAGACGACTCAGGCTCACTCTCACACGTGTCGTGTGTCAATGGAAAATGTCCAAAGTAGTCCCCAAAAGGACGTTCTTCGGCCATGAGGGGCAAAATATTTTTTTTTGGATTTTTTAAATTTTTTCAAAAGGAAAGAAAATATTTTTGGATTTTGCTATAATGAAAGAAAGAAAATATTTTAGGATTTTTTTTGTTATAAAAATGAAAGAAAATATTTTTGGATTTTTTTGGAAGAAAAAGTGGGGAAAATAGGTGGAATCTTTGAATTTGAAGGAACCAACTAAAACCGACTACCTAAAAATGGAATTCAACACACACACAAGTCAAGAAAATTTCCTAACTAGCACATAGCCAATTTTTATCTTTAAATTTAGTGAAAGGGTAGTCAAATTTTAATTAAGTCCGCGGGCGATAAAAAAATCATGGAAATATTTTTGTGATCGCCTTTGCAAAATATTCTCCTAGTGGGCTACCTAGTTGATTAATTTTAAATTTAGTGATGGCTAGGGTAGCACACAATTGGTAAGCGAGTGAGTCGGGTGATGAAATCCCTTCTCGTGAGTGACCAGGTGTAGGTCTTAGTAATTTCATTCATCACACCATTCAAAAAATAAATGCGAGAATAAAATCACACAAGAGCACACAAGAGCACACAAAAGAATGGACTCGCTAACAGGAGAGGCGCCAAGGTGGAAGAAATGTACCTCCCACAGTTTTTAGGCCGTGGGGTGCCGAAAAATTTGAGTCGATCGGGGGGAGATCACGCCTATCTCAGTCATCCCCGGGAGTCCTACCGACCCAAGGTAGGGAGGCTTCTAAATCCTTGCCTTTGGACGCCCTCTCTCTACCTTGTCCCGTTTCCCTATCACGCTTGTCTTCAATTATTACAAATTAAAAATGAAAAATAAATGGTGTCTCAATGCACCGCAATACAAGCCAAGAATAAAAATCCTAATACAAGCCTTCTAAAAAAAAAAATGGCACTAAAAAAAGTGCAATACAAATGAATCACAAATAGGTAATCCTCGCAAGTGCTTCAAGCTCCAAAGATCGGCAATGACGCCATTTGGTAACTATGCTTTTTGCGTGTATTTGTCGTTGTTGTACAAGCTCAGTTAGTCAAAATCCTCAAATACCTACAAATAATAACAAACTCAAGTGTAGAGGTAAGTAAGGGTATCAATCCACTTCCAAGGGGGTAAGCTAGAGACAAATTCAATTGTAATTCACTTTTTATTTTCTTTTTGTTCTTTTTCACTTTTCTACTTTTTTTTTAGCTTTTCAAATATTAAAACAATTGGGTGAGGTGAGGTGAAATAACACTAAACTAAATTATGAGATGAAAATAACTAACTAGAAAGTTACTAAAATGAAAAATAAAGTCTAACACTAAAAATAAGAGATAAAGTGAGATAAATAATTGTGAGAACAATCAAGGAATGGGATTACACCACAAAATTTAGTTATTCTAATTATTTAATTTAATTATTTGAATGCTCCCAAAGTAATATCAAAATTACAAACCAACTCTCGTTGCACGTGTAATTATAATAGTAATATTTTAGAAAATTAAGTTTAACACCCCATAACTCTAGAAAAATAGATCTACACTCCTTTTAATTAATCACCCGCTAGGATCGATCAATTAAAATTTATGTAAATCTTAGAAAACAAATTTAGAGTTGAAATTCAAGTTATAATACCCCACTTAAGAAACCTCTATCTCTAGTTCGAATCTAAAATGGGTATTGTAACTACAATTTTGATTTTCTCTCGAAAGTCATTTACCCTCTCTCAAGGCGTAAATTTAAGGGTGAGGGATCAAAATTAACATTCAAAGGGATTTTTCAAGTAATCAAACTAATAAAAATAAAATAACATCAAATAAGGGTTTTACCCCACCCCTTGAAAGGGGATTTAGCCTAATATGATATGAAATATGACAAATTAATAATCAAAGGCATAAAATAAATAAGATGAGAAAAGAACAGTCAAACCCCAATCTCTTGATGCTTAATTGATCTTTAATCCATGAGTTGAAATTCATAATCCATCAACTTGAGTGATCCAAACAATATTACATAAAAATTTCACTCAAATTAATCCTCACACTTTTATCACTCAATAATCTCAAAAAAGAAAAATAAAAACTATTTACAAAATGAAATTTATCCTAATTTATTTCTAAACTAAAATTTATCTCTCTACAATTCTCTCTACCAAGCTTAATTTCTCCCATTTGAATGAGCATGGTCATCTTATATAGTAGGCACATGGAGCAAAGGAGTATATTGGGTATATGGAAAGGGGGTGCATGTGGATATGGTGTTAGGTCACGTGAATGAGGGGTGAGGGAATAAAAAATCTGATATGGTTAATGGGGGTGTTTTGGGTAATAAGTGTGAAAGGTGTTAGTTGGGGGTAATTTTGTAAAAGGGGTAAATGGGTTGGTTAAAATACATGTGGTTTATTTTTATTTGGCTTTGTTATGGAATTTGGCAGATCGTGACTTGCATGGGAGAAATGGTGAAATGGGTTGATGGGTGTTAAATGTGGGAAATGGATTTTTGGTTTGTCACGGGTTGGATCGGGTTTCGGAGGCTCCATTTGGAGGGGGGTCAAGGTCGCGGGTTCCGGCGATGGGCTGGGTTGCGACTGGGGTCAGGGATCCGGCAGGAGGGAGAGGGTCGGAAGAGGGTCGCCGCCGGAGGGGGATGGATGGGATTGCACCGACTGGGTGAGGACGGTGGGAGACGCGACGAAAGGGTCTCGTCTGCTGGAGAAGGTAAGGTCGAAGGGCGCTGGCCGCGGCTAGTTCAATGGAGGTGCGGGTTCGGCACTGGCCGAAGGGGCGTAGGCGGGTCGCAGATCGGACTAGAGGTGGCCGAAATCGCAGGGGTAAGATTAGGTAGTGGTTTAAGTTTTGGTTATGGTGGGAATGAGGTTTTTAGTTACGGTTTATGGTGTATTTGGTTTGGGGTGTTAATGGTGGGTTAGGGAGGAAAGAGAAGATGGGTTGTTTTAGTGGGGAAGAAGAAGAAGAAGGGGGTTAGAGTGTGGTGAGGGTGTGTGTTAGTAGTATGAGGGTGAGGGTTGGTGTTGTGTGTAGTATGGTGTATAGAAGTATGGGGTGTGTGTGTGTAATTTGTACCCAATTAAAATAATAAAAAATTAAAATAACTAAAATCCTAAAAAAACTAAAATTAGTAAAAACTAAAATTAAAATAAAATAAAACTTCTAATCTCTAAAGTAAAATTAAATAAAAGAAAATAAATGAAATAAAATTAAAAACCTAATAAAAAATATAAAAACTAAAGTTCTAAAAAAAAGTAATATAAAACTAAAATTAAACTCCTAAAAATAAATCTTAATAAAATAAGATAAAATAAAATAAAAACTAAAACTAGAAACTAATAAAATAAAAATAAAATAAAATTATACTAAATAAAAAGTAATAGAAAAAATAGAAACTAAATTCTAGAAATTTCAAATAAATATAAAATTAATCCTAAAAATAAAAATGACTCAAACTAAAAATCTAATAAAATAATAAAAGGCACAAACTAACACACACGGGCTTCGGGGTAAGTTTAGGCTAGGGTTACGGGATTGGTAATTAGCTCCATAAAGTGAACATTTGCCTCGATATATAACTTTTGACACCGCAAACGGACGTTTGACCTACAAGATAAACATTTAATCACATAAGACCCATATTGCCGAGAATTAGCAACTAGAGTACGTCTATTTGGGGTATAAATTGTACAGTGTTGGGTGCTTATCAAGAAATCTCCAAGCTTTCTCCTCTCTCTCTTCCTTTCTTCTTCTTCTCTCTTTCTTTCTCTTTCTCTCTGTCTGACAAATGAGATAGGCTAATTCGTAAGCCTATTAAGCCTGTAAAACCTGAATCCTAAATTTTAAATGATAATACACACTTTAAATGACTCATTTACTCCAATTCGAGTCAAACTAACTTATGAATATTTTGAAACCGAAATAAATCCCAAGGATAGTCATTTCGACTATCGCGACCCATCCGGAATCAACAGCGCACTCAAAATTGTCATATGGAATACTTTATAATGTCCTTAATTTTTGGACCTCAATCACCAAATTCCAAAATTCTCCAATTAAATAAATTTTATTTCTCCCAAAAATTTGAATTTCTCAGTCCCAAAATCGTGGGGTGTTACAGACTTCCCCCCTTACAAAAATTTCGTCCTCAAAATTTAAGTTTTGCCTAGGACTCTGAACCTCATCTAGTTCTTCTATCTACCCTCAAGATCACTATACCTATCTCTCCCACTTGTCTCATCGAACCATATAAACTTTATAATCAAACTAACTACCCAGGGTGCCCATACACCCCGTATTCGAGCTTAACTTGTAAAAACATACCGCGGCTCCACTAGCCTCAATCGCAATATAATTCTCAACAGTATAACCTACTATAACGTACTAAATATAAAATCTTTGAAATTTCCAATTGTTGAACTCTTCTCAATTCCTGATATATGTTACCTTTATGCGGGGGAGGTCTCGCAAGTGAAATCCAAACAAGGAACCCTCCCAATACACTACCGTGTAGCTATGTGAAGGATTGAGATCAGTTGAACCACGATTTAGGTTTTATAAAAGATTTTTCAAACCATAGGTATTGCTCGAAGGCCTATAAAATAATATAATATAAAATAATTCCATGTCTTTCGACACGCCAATCAACACCTTATGTTCAAGACATAAGGCCTTAACAAATACAATACTCCTACCAATAGCTAGTCCTAAAAACTTATACATCTATGAGCTAAATTCCCCTCTCAATAATGATTTTATAAACTCTGAACATCCCCAATGATACAAATCCTTTACATCACATCAAAGCATTGCCACAAGATAAGTCCTTCCCTCATTGGAACACTACAATTACCTGCACCTATCCTAACTATAGAACGATAACCTTATAGTCACTACTCAACAAACCTTAACAGTCCGCACTTCCAAAAATCAATAGCACAACTCTCTACTAGCTCATTGCGAAATGATCTATTATCCTAAAAGATGGAACACAAAGGCCGTACTTACTCGCTCCTTCCTCCAAGGAAGTTCTGTAAACACTATGGTTATGGCGGCTAATTCCTCATTATACCGTTCATGCGACGCTCCTAATACCACATAAAGTGTAACCTAACCCAAAGAAAGGTAGTCGACCTTATACTTCCATAATCCAATTTTTTCACCTCATTCCTGGGTCCCTCTACTCCTTCCAGGACAAGCACTTTTTCCTAAGGCTAAATTCTCCTCAAAGAGACATCTTCTCGAAAATCCTTCCTACCTATCTTGAAGGACAAGGCACTACTGCGACCCCTAATAACTCTTTCAGTCCTACTCAATGAACTCAAGTCTCTAAATTTCTTACTCCCTCTTCCAAGAAGGCGATACTCTTGACAATGGGACAACACCACACACCTCACATCGGTAAAAGTCACCAACACCAGGTTTCCTAACAAATGTTGACGAATTCGTCAATCTAGCCTCTCTAGGATGTCACTATTCGATTCTTCTACTGACTTGCAAGAATTGCATCAGCTCCCTCCCAAGATCCTGAAGGATGTCCTTTTCTAAAGGCTTCTAGTACTCTTTCCCATACAGATGGTCCCGGGTGGTTTTGAGCTTATTGGAACTGCAGGATGATGTGCCATCACAATAATGGCGGCATCCACCATACGTGATACACTATTAGCAACTTCGATTGCGATCCCAGTCCCTATGGGCAATTGGGGTTCCACACTATCAACCCCAATATTTGCCCTACATGGATGACTTATTCTTGGCGACATTTGAGACGAGAGAAACTGTGTCAAAATGTCATTCAAGTGAGTATAACTCGCAGAAGAAAATAAACGTAGTGAACATAACAATCCTAATAGTAGGACTCTACATCAAGAATGCTTGCGGAAGAACACATAAAACCCGCACAGATCCTAAGGACTCTAGAACCTGATGCTCTGATACCATCTGTGACACCCCACTTAAAATAATAACGGGTGGCCTTCCCTATACTACATTTAATCAAGAATCTCAAAAGGATTATTCTCAACATCTACTGACGGTACTAAAATAAATAAGGCTAACTACCCAAAACTAGAAAAGCGGATGCCAAAAAAATTAAATAAAACATACAATGGAATATCAAACCAACAACACAATGACTAATACCATGAGTAAATAATATACATGCTAAACATGAAGAAATGACAGACTCTCATAATACATCATGAGTACATAGAAGAAAAATATACCCGAATAGGCTGTCGGGTCAGAGACAATACAACAACCATAAAGAAGAAATACAAACAGCTCTAAATAACCCATGGGTGTAAACCCAATATACAAAAAGAATCCTATCTAGATTTATAAAGAAATAGGAAGCGACTACAATCTAAGTCCCACAACAGTCCGCATATGTTACGGCTCCCAAGACACTAGATAGGAAAGCATCCACGATATCCTTACGGTGGGATACTTATAGTACAATAGACATACATATATATAGTAAAAGAGGAATATAAACGGGTCAGAGCCCAAGGTGTAAAAATGTTTATAGCAAGTTTATAACAGTGCATAATAATTATAAATGCAATATTTCATAATTAAAGTGGAGTCGCACTCTCGTGAAACCCCCAAACTCACCTCTCAGCTATAACACGCACATAATCGTGTCCTGGAACCTTAATGCAGCTACCCGACACATTTAAGGAAAACCTACCTCACTATATGCATGGACTATACCCGTATGACCCGCCATCTAACATAACCTAAAATCCCTCTCATTGTAATCACACATAAATATATACACACCTATATAAATATGCCCTACTAGGCTTCATTTCTTCTAGTTATTTTCTTAAACAAATTATTAGTCTTAGCACAACACACATTATTATAAGTTTTAGAATAAATAATTTATTCTCCAATTAACATACATCTGATTCCTAAGGACGAAACTTCTCTCCACTCCCAACATTGCACTACGTTTCGTGCGTGGGGCGTCTCGCAAAGCGAAATCCAAACAAGGAACCCCCCCGAGACACTGCTCCTTGACAATGTTGATCGTAGGGATCCATTATGTCCTCCACACAAATCCTACTGCTGCAACTGCCTAATTATTGAATACCATCTCTAAATACACAATTTGAATCTCTATTTAAATCATTAGGGTCCACATAACCACAATTATCTCTAAGTACGATCCTTCGACCCTGATAAACTAGTACACCAAAATCACCCAAGATGTACATACTAGAAAATTTATATCACTTCACCTATAGGATATATATATACATTACTCTAAATATATATAAGTAATCATTCATTCCTATAACCACGTATACATAACGCACATAATGTACACTTTGCAATACACGTGACATAAACGGTTATAGGATACAAAAATAATGCACCATGCTATCATCTTCTAGGAACTACTCACTTTCTCTCGGGGTCACCACCTATCGGACTACTATCACACCGCCATGGCGATAAAATCAATCCTAACGTATGGGAAGCGGTCATAGTTCCTAACTGGAAAGTGAGAACGACTCATACCCAAGACTTCTCACCCCCAAAAGAAAATCACACAAATAATAATGGACAACTATAACCTGGGGACTATCCGCACCCTACTCCTCAAGCTAGGGTCTCACCCTCATCGCGCAACCTCCCATGATAGCATGTGCAGGGTATGCTCACACAATAAGCATATATATCATTCATACTATATATATATACCTGCATATAATCACATTATATATACAAGCCATCACATACGGTATAGATATTCACGCCATATGTACACACATATATACATATCTATACATATATATATCTACATCTATACATACCATCTCTCGTCCGTATGTATGAAAATTGATAAACTTAGCTATAAGTGTACATAATCCTCATTATAATAGTCGTCGTTCCAAGCGTATTAACTTAGTTCGTTATATAAATACGATACCTCACTTGAAGTATACTCATCCATTGCCCCTATGATATGAATAGTCTTCAAATATATCCAACATTAAGGTTACTAACCCAAAGTTTAACGTATGCAACAATAACTACACATCCCATCTATATCCGAATGCACATTGATAATTCTAATAATAGTCTCGACTATAGGTACACACTTAACTAATAGTCTGCAAGCCTTAAACTTAATCTTAAATTCATTGTATGATTTCATCATGTAGTGAAATACCCATCTTTAATCACACATAGATAGGTAGTGACTACTCCGACTACAATTTAACATAATCTTATTCTAGTCGATAATAAAATCCACTCATTCTCAATTCAGCCTACAATTCAGTTGCTCCTATGAACCCTTAACATTAACGCATTTACGATTTATTCCTTGAGTTTATCATCACTAAGGATACGTGATCACTCTCTCTCTCGTTGACCCCCCAATCCTAACTTAATACAATCACTTGCTATAAGGATTCAAAATAAACGTAGGCCTAACGTCTTCACACCATGCCTTTACAACTCCCTCGAAGAGTCCTTAACCTCACGTCATATTTTAATTCACTTATAATCTCAAAATAGGATTCCCATCTCTAATAAGATATCTCCCACAACATCAATGCAATAAACTCCAATACATATGCAAATACATTTCCCAAAATAGCTCAATACTTCCCTATGATCCTATTATGATAAAAACTCCCAATAAATCTCCAAAATGTATCCCTAGAATCATATAAGAATATTCCAAATCGATAAACCCAATTGAAATGGAGGAAAACTCACTCTAGGAGATTTTCTCAAAACTGCCCTATTTCCGAATCGATTCGGCCCCTCCGAATCGATTCAGTCCCAATATCGAATCGATCCAAACGAATCGATTCAGTCCAAAGGGACCTTTAAGTCTGATACATACCGAATAGATTCGCAAGGGGTGAATCGGTTCGGTCCTAAAGACCTGATGGTTCTGCAACATGGCGAATCGATTCGCTAGGGGCGAATCGATTCGGCTGTTTAGAAACTTACGAAAATGGCTATATTTCTGTAACCCAAAATTTCCAAAATCCCCATATATCATTTCCCAACCATTAATATTCATCCCAAACATGTTTCTAACCTTAAAAATCATCATATAACTACCCAACAATTTATGTAACCTCAAATGCAAGATTTTTACCCAAAAATTTAGGTTTTTGTCATTTAACCCAAAATCCAATTCTTTTGTCAACAAATTATGAAATAAAATACACAAATGAATTATTTAGCAAGATTAAACACTTGCCTCGAAGTTTTAAAGGTTGAATCGTCCTCGAGATCGCGTATGGGCCGGAAATATCCAAGCTTTCTCCTCTCTCTCTTATTTTCTTCTTCTTTTTCTCTCTTTCTTTATCTTTCTCTCTTTCTCACAAATGATATAATCTAATTCCTAAGCCTCTTAAGCCTTTAAAACCTGAATCCCAAATTTTAAATGATAATACACACTTTAAATGCCTCGTTTACTCCAATTCGAGTCAAACTAACTTAAAAATATTCCGGAACCAAAATAAATCTCAAGGACAGTCATTTTGACTATCTCGACCCATTCAGAATCAATAGCGCACTCAAAATTGTCATCTAGAATACTTTATAATTTCCTCAATTTTTGGACCTCAATCACCAAATTCCAAAATTCTCCAATTAAATAAATTTTATTTCTCCCAAAAATTTAAATTTCTGATTCCCAAAATCGTGGGGTGTTACATTAGAAGTGATTTATTAGCTCTAAACCTACGTGAGGCATAAAGGAAATAAGAATAAGCCATAGGAGTTCTTAGTGCCTAACTCAAGAGCACACACCAAAAACTATACCAAAGTGTAGATCGCGAGACGAGGAACGAACCCATACCGATATCTACAATGGATCTGACCGTCGAAATTAAGGCAAGTGATTAATTCTTTCAATTTATAGAAACAAGCATGTTCATATTAGTGTAGGCGTATTATATTCACTATTTAATTCATGAGTTTTGATGAAATTGGAGGATTAATAGCATTTGTTAAAATCTGGAGATTAAAGCAGGATGAATCCCTTATGTAGATAGTTTAAAAATTCCAAATTGATGAGTATAGATGATGGAAGAAATTGAAATTTATGTTCTTGTATGGAAATTTGATGAACTAGGGTTTTGAATTGTTAAATTGGGGATTTTGGAATTTATAACTGATTTGTGAAGAATTATTGGTTAAAAGTTAAGAGAAATCATTTATACATGTTAGAACATTAATTAGGATTGTCGTTTTGGTGTTGGGGTATAGAAATTTAGAGGTTTTAGGACTAAAATTTTGAGAAAGACGAAGTATGAACAGTAAAACGTAACATGTATGGCCAAACCAAAAAGAGACTTCATCTCATTAGAACGAGATGGAGTTTCGTTCGAACTAAGAGTCAGAGTCGTTCAAACGACCTGCTAACTCATTCGAACGACAGGTCCCAGAAAGCCCTGAAATTCCCATTTTCCCCCAAATCATGATACATAGTTAATTCTGTTAGGACAACCACCATTTACTGATTTTAGCTTAGTGTAGAATTATTTGGGAAATGTTACTAGGATAATACCTTAAGTATTGAATAGGTTAATTAACCTTGGAAATTTTGAGAGTGTGAATAATTGAGTTAATTGCGTAAGTAGTAAAGAGAAATATACTACGTGTAGAAATATAAATATGGGTTGGGTGAATACCTGAATTTTTGTAAGGCTTCGGGAATGCCTATTATTATATGTTTAACATTATTGTGTGTATAACATACCTACGCTGCTTGATATCAGGAGGAGGTTTCGCGTAGTGGATAGTCTTATCCTAGGTGACCCAATTGGGGGATATTTGACTTGTACCCAGAGCATATGTACTTAGATACGTGCTATCTATTACGTATGATAGTTTCGACGGTTGAATGGGAGCATAGGTATATGCGTGACCCATTTAGCTAATGAGTATGATCGCCTCCAATATTTGTGTTATGAGATTTGTGGTTCGTGAGAGACGCCGAATAAGTTATCCTTTTATGCAGCGAGAGATGCACCGGGACATGATAGCAGACTATACATTGCGCCAAGTGGTCCTAACCAAGGGCGCGGGATTTGTATATATATGTATAGGGATGATTTGACTATATATATATATATATATATATATATATATATATATATATAGTTATAGTTATAGTTATAGTTATAGTTATAGTTGTATATTGTTATATTTGTGAATAATCCTAATGTGTGAAATTAGCAAATAGGTAAATGTTGGTAAACAAAGTAACTTAAGGGGATAAAGTATTTACTACTAGAACAGTAACTATCAAATGCAGAAAATGGGAGTGAGGAAATAAATAGCGTATTGTATGGGAGATCCGAAATTCTCTTATGAGCTATAATTAGTAGTATATGTCTATGACCCAGTTGAGAATAATATGGATAACTGGGTTAGGGTAGACGTACGCTAGGTGTGCATATGAGTGGAGGGGTGAGGATCTCATGTGAGAGTTCGGAACTAATATGCAGATAATAATTGCATTATTGTGGTTTTAAATACTTGCTAAAACAAATATTTTTACAAATTAGGCTCTGACCCGTTTCTTGCTTTTCTCCCCTCTTTTGTTATATATATATATATATATATACATACATATAATAGCAAGTGTCCATCCACAGGGTCACCACCATACTTAGACGTGTGGATCACAGTTTTTGTGGAAGCTGTAGGTTATTGATACTAGATGCTTTTATCTTTTCATTTAGTTCTTAGTTCAGACATTTCAGTTAGGGTACGTGTCGGCCGTGTCCAGCTTAGTTATGTCAGATATCGTATTTTCTTAATAGTTTTCCTTTCCTGTTGCATTGAGTATAATGATTCTATTGGTTTTAGACTTTGAACTGGAATTTTTATCCAGTCTCATTTATTTCAGTATTTAATTCATGTTCAGTATTTATTCTTGTGGAATGGGAATGGATTATATCTTAAACCATGGAATTTATTAATGGATTAATTGGGTATAATTTACTTGGAATTTGTTTTGACACTTAGCTTAATTACTTATTAGGTGATTTATAAAGAAAATTATTTTTCGACAGTGATGCTAAGAATGAACCAACCGGACACTTTGATTTAATTTAATAAATGACTGATCACCCGATATTTAATTAGGCGGGGTGTCACAGGTGGTATCAGAGCATCAGGTTCAAATGTCCTTTAGTATCTGTATGGCTTAACATGTTTTACGCTTAGCATTCTTTGATATAGAACCCTATTTTAGGACGGTTGTACTCTTATTTATACGTTTACGTCTTCAGCTATTTGTGATTTAATAATAATTGTGGACTAATAAAATCCTTCTCATTTTAGATGCCTCCAAGATGAGCGCTGAGAAACAAAAATACCCAGTCAGAGCAGTTAGCAGCTCAGGCTCAGGGAATGATTAATGCATCTGACGTTGCCACTATTGTTGCTCAAGCGGTTAATGCAGCTTTAGCGGTGGTGCAGTAGGCCCCACCTCAAGTACAGGATATGGCACCAGTTTCGGCCCAGTTTCCCACTGCATGGAAGAGGTTCAGGGATGATTTCTAGAGGTCACTTCCCCCAAAGATCTCGGGCGGTTCTGAAATCATCATAGCGAGCCAATGGAAGAAAAATATCCAGAGGCATCTTTGCATGTACGAGTGTACCGACATTTAGAGGCAATTACGGGCTTCCTACAAGCTATTAAGAGGCTCTTTTCAAGGGTCGGAATCCACTACCACCTTGAAGGAGAGGGATAATATGAATATTCATAGATTTTGGGTGCGGTTTGACTGCAAATACTTTCCCTCCGTAGTGCAAACAAAGATGAGGCGAAGACTATTAAATTGGAAGCAGAAGGATATGACGGTGGCATAATATGAGGAAGAGTTCATGAGAGGCTATTTACTATGGTGCTAGATGAGGCACCTACGGAAGATAAGAAAATTATGATATTCATGGATGGATTGACCTGGAGGATTCATCAGCACCTGATAGGTAATCTGTTATTGGGTACTTTCACTAATGTACTCAATGCTGCTCTATTGCATTTCCATGACCATCACTTCCATCTGAAAGGGAGCAAATGAGGAGGGGATTCCAGCCAGCAGGGCCGGAAAGGAGGTAGTAGTGTCAGTGGGGCACCATCAGCTTAAGGGCAGACCCGTTAGGGTGAGGAGAGTTCCCATCAGGGGGACCCTGCTAAATGATTTGGATATAGAAATTATAGGCAGGGATATGGGTGTTATAAGCAGGGCCAGTCTAATCAGCAGGGCCAACCTCGTTATCATCAGGGCTAGCAGCAAGGCTATTAGGGACAACAGAGGCATCAACAGGGTCACTAGGGCCAGTGGAGGGGAGACAATGGCTAGCAGGTATGACGTCAACAAGGGCAGTGAGGAGGTAACTTCAGTGTAAGGTGTTTCTCATATGGAAAGATTGTACATAGGAAGCATGATTGCCCCGATAAGGGAAGGTTTCCCTAGCAGCAAGGAGCCTAGCAGGAGCCCCAGAGACCCATCTTTCCCATTGCCCTACCAGTAGCAGCGCCGGTCCTAGATTTTCCAGCACCCCCAGTTTAGTAGGGACAATTATAGTATGAATGGGTTTATAACATCCACCAAGCAGCACCACAATAGGCGCCACACGTAATTGAGGGTATGTTTCCTATCCATGGAACTATGGGGCGTGTTTTATTTGATATTGGGGCGTCACACTATTTTATAGCCACTAGCTTTGCACGGGCCACGGGGTTATTAGACATGACAGAGATTACAGTGACATGCGTAGACTCACTAATGGGAAATGGGTCTTTGATTTTCTTTATATGCCAAGGGGTAGGTATAGAGATTGGGAGTTTGATTTTTCCTGTCGATATACTATTCATAGATATGCATGACCATGACGCCATTATTGGCATGGATTGGCTTGCTACTTATAGAGCCATGATATACTATTTTAGTAGGAGTATTACATTTGATATTCCGGGCCAAGAGATATTTCTGATGGCAGTGCCTCACCCTGAGGGAGGATCGTCCACCCATTTATATTATATAGAGGAGGATACCTCTAACGAGATAGTAATTCCTATTGATTCGATTCCTGTAGTTTGCGAGTTTTTCGATGTGTTCCAGGATATACCGGGACTACCACCTAGTCGAGAGAAATATTTCGTTATAGATTTAATGTCGGGCACTCAAATGATAGCCCGCCCACCGTACCATATGGCTCCAAATGAAATGAGGGAGTTACGTGATTAGATTCAGAAGCTGTTGGGACTGGGTTTTATCTGCAGGAGTATCTCACCTTGGGGCTCTCCCATTATGTTTATGAAGAAGATGGATGGTTCGTTAAGGTTGGGTGTGGACTACCGATAGTTGAACAAAGTCACGATATGAAATAAGTATTCGTTGCCCCGAATTGATGATTTATTTGACTAGTTGAGAGGATCTGCTTTCTTCTCAAAGATAGATTTGAGGTCAGGATACCATCAGCTACTGATTAGGGAGCAAGATGTGTCGAAGACTGCTCTCTTGACGAGAAATAGGTCCTATGAGTTCCGAGTCATGCCGTTTGGGCTGAAAAATGCTCCATCCATATTCATGACTTGATGAACCTAGGTGTTCAGAGAGTTCGTAAATCAATTTTTCATCGTCTTCGTAGATGAAATACTGATTTACTCACAGACTGAGGAGGAGCATGTTGAGCACTTGATACGGGTTCTTCAGACTCTACGAGAGCATCAGTTGTATGCCAAGTATGAAAAGTGCAGATTCTATTTATGGGAGGTATAATTTCTGGGGCACGTTCTATCAGAATTGGGGATATTAGTGGACCAAAGCAAAGTATCGGCGGTGAGGGAGTGGGGATATCCCATGACACTGATGGAGGTGCGTAGCTTCTTGGGGTGGTATTATAGGCAGTTCATTCCAGGGTTTTTAAAGATTATGGGCCCATTAATAAATTTAACTCATAAAGGGGTTATGTTCATTTGGGATGATGCTTGCCATTTAGATTTCAATGAGCTAAAGGATAAGTTGACTTCATCTCTAATTCTTGCTTTACCCAGGATAGGAGTGGAGTACTTGTTGTACACCAACGCCTCTCTATAGAGACTTGGTGGAGTACTTCAGGAGGAGGAACATGCTATAGCTTATGCCTCCAGCAATATTAAGCCTCATGAAAGGAATTACCCCACCTTCCATGGGGAGAAATTTTGCCCCGTTCACAGACCACAAGTCACTACAATACTTGTTCACTCAATGAGATTTTAACATGCATCAGCACAGGTGGCTAGAGTTTATGAAAGATTACTAGTTCGAGATACATTATCATCTTGGTAAGGCTAACGTAGTTGCTGATGCGTTGAGCTGTAGACCAGTAGGTGGGGTAGCAGAAGCGTGGAAGGAGAAATGGAAAGAATTGGGACACCAGGATGGAGTGGACCAATCCTTTATGTCCATTATGACAATCACTCCATAGATTATTATGAGAGTGATCCAGGCCAAGGCCACTGATTCATTTTTGTAGGATCAGATTATAAGAATTCTAGCGGAGGGCACAGAGTCCTACTCAGTGAGCTCAGATGGGGGATTGCAGTTTAATGGGAGATTAGTGGTCCCGAGAGGAGAAGATTTACGTCATGCAGTGATGAGATAGTCTCATGGATCCAGATTTGCGGTACATCATGGAGGGGATAAAATGTACCAGGATATGAGGCGGCAGTACTAGTGGAGTTGGATAAAGACGGACATTACGGAGTTCGTATCAAAGTGTGCCACCTGTCAGTTGGTAAAGATGGACCACCAGAGGCCGCCATGGTTACTTCAGCCACTGGAGATACCTACGTGGAAATGGGAGAGAATTTCCATGGATTTTATTACTGGGTTGCCTACTTCACAGTGGGGTCACGATTCTTTATGGGTGGTGGTGGATCGGTTGACCAAGGTAGCTCATTTTATACTGGTACGGATGAACTACACTACGAGGTAGTATGCCCAGATATTTATCGTCCAAATAGTGAGTTTACACGCGGTGCCCGTCTGACAGAGACAAGACATTTGTATCACGCTTTTGGGAGAGATTTCAGGAGGCTATAGGTACTAAACTGCGATTGAGTATGGCTTATCACCCACAGACAGATGGGATGACTGAGCATACTAATCATATGATGGAGGACATGTTACGCATGTGTGCCCTTGACTTTAGAAGGGGCTGGGAGTCGTATCTTCCACTAATGGAGTTCACTTATAATAACTCCTATCAGTTTACGATCGATATGGCCCTATTTGAGGCATTGTATGGAAGGCCTTGTCGTTTGCCTACTTATTGGTTAGAGGTAGGGGATAACAAGTTGCTCGAGCCAGAGGTAATTCAGGAAACGTCATCCAGGGTTGAGATGGTCACGAACTGTATTCGAGTAGCCCAAGACAGGCAAAAAAGCTACGTCGACATAAAGAGGTTCTTCAGGGAGTTCAACGTGGGGGATCAAGTATTACTACGAGTGTCTCCTATGAAAGGGGTGATGAGGTTCGGGAAGAAGGGGAAATTGGCTCGGAGATATATAGGACCATTTTCCATTATCGAGAGGATCGGACTGGTGGCATAAAACTTGGATTTCCGGAGCACTTTCACCGTATTCATGATGTGTTCCACATCTCATCATTGCGGCGGTTTCTTAGCGATGAGTTAGACCACACCCACATTATGATTGAGGAGATTGATTTACATCCCTGCAGTTCATATGAGGAAAGTCTTATGGCTATACTAGACCGTAGCAAGAGGAAATTGAGGTCAAAGGTAGTTACACATGTAAGGATCCAGTGGGAGCATCATAACGTAGAGAAATCTACATGGGACGAAATGAGGATATGCGCGAGAAATATCCAGACTTATTCATACCAGGTATGGTTTACTTTTCGAATTTCGGGGAGAAATTCCATTATTTGGGGGGAAGAATGTAATACCCCGCATTTTTATGATATTAAATAATTATGGGATTAATTATTATTGTTGGATTAATTAAATTAAAAAGGTAAAGAAATTTAATTATTAATTAATCTGAATTTAAAATAATTATTAACTAGCTTGCCAATGGTTAATACGTATTGATGGAAATCACTAATTATTACTGTGGGTATATGTAATATGTAATTATATAATTTTTATAAATTATCGAAGAGCGAAATACGACAGTTTGGTATTTTGAGTCAGGACACGCGTGTGAGTTGTGTCGGGACTAATTGTATGGAATAAAAAGATAAATTATATTTCTATAGCTTGTATTGTAATTTTGAGTGCGCCATTGAGCCCGAAAGGGCCGAGATAGTCAGAAAACTCTACCCGAACATTTTATTTAGACCCCAGGGTAGTTTTAGGCCTAACCGGCACCCTGAGGGTTATTTTTGTCCTTCGGAATTTTGGGGTGATATTATGGACGAAAATTAAGAAATTAAATAAGGAGGTACATGAGTTAGAGGGTATTTATCATCTCTAAACCTACATGAGGCACAAAGGAAGGAAAAAGAAGCCATAGGAGTTCTTGGTGCCTAACTCAAGAGCACACACCAAAAACTATACCAAAGTGTAGATCGCGAGACGAGGAACGAACCCATACCCATATCAACAACAGATCAAACCGTCGAAATTAAGGCAAGTGTTTAATTCTTGCAATTTATAGAAACAGACATGTTCATATTAGTGTAAGGGTATTATATTCACTATTTAATTCATGAGTTTTTATAAATTTAGAGGATTAATAACATTTATTAAAATCTGGAGATTAAAGTGGGATGAATCTCTCATGTAGATAAATTAAAAATCCTAAATTGATGAGTATTGATGATGGACGAAATTAAAATTTATGTTCTTGTATTGAAATGTGATGAACTAGGGTTTTGAATTGTTAAATTGGGGATTTGAATTTTATAACTGATTTATGATGAATTAATGGTTAAAAGTTAAGAGAAATCATTTATACATGTTAGAACAATAATTAGGATTGCTGTTTTGGTGTTGGGGTTGAGAAATTTAAAGGTTTTAGGACTGAAATTTTGAGGAAGATGAAGTATGAACAGTAAAAGATAACAGGTCTGGACAAACCATGAAGAGACATCATCTCGTTAGAACGAGATGGAGTTTCGTTCTAATGTAGAGTTAGAGTCATTCAAACGACTTTCTAACTCGTTCAAACGACAGGTCCCAGAAATCCCTGAAAGTCCCATTTTCCCCAAAATAGTGATACACAGTTAATTGTGTTAGGAAAACCGCCATTTACTGATTTTTGCTTAGTGCAGAATTATTTGGGAAGTATTCCTAGGATAATAACTTAAGTATTGAATAGATAAATTAACCTAGGAAATTTTGAGAGTGTGAATAATTGAGTTAATTTTGGAAGTAGTAAAGAGTAATATACTATGTGTAGAAATATAAATATGGGTTGGGTGAATACCTGAATTTTTGTAAGGCTTCGGGAATGCCTATTATTATATGTTTAACATTATTGTGTGTATAACATACCTACACTGCTTGATATCGGGAGGAGGTTTCGCGCAGTGGATAGTCGTATCCTGGGTGACCCAATGGGGGGATATTTGACTTGTACCCTGAGCATATGAACTTGGATGCGTGCTATCTGTTACGTAGGATAGTTTCGACGGTTGAATGGGAGCGTAGGTATGTGCGTGACCCATTTAGCTGGTGAGTATGCTCACCTCCAATATTTGTGTTATGAGATTTATGGTTCGTGAGAGACATCAAAACTGTTGTCCTTTTATGCAGCGAGCGATGCACCGGGACACGATAACAGAGTATGCATTGCACCAAGTGGTCCTAACCAAGGGGCGCAGGATTTGTATATATATCTATAGAGATGATTTGACTATATATATATATATATATATATATATATATATATACTAGGATATGCCCGTGCCTGAAGGCACGCTGATAATCATTAAACGGTAAAAAAATCCAGAGTATGTAATCACAAAATAATAAAAAAATTCATAGTACGTAATTACAAAACAAAAAAAAAAAATTCATTCCCCAACAAAACAAAGTAAAAAAATGGTCATAATTTTCGAAGGCGTGCTTGTGCCTGAAGGCATGAAGACAATTCTCCCGAATATGAATTGTGTAGTGAATTCATAATAATTTGGTATTATAGTATAATTTTCTAAAATATCAATCGTGGCCAATTTTTTTAAGGATGGATATTGTTTTCAAAATTATTTAATTAACACTATTTGTAAAGATCATGAGTCTACTTTTGAGAAATTTTTTCTTGCATGCATAGAATAAATATCCTTGTCAACATTTACATTGAGCATTGGGCCATAACAATTTTTCTTTATTCATAACTATTACAGCCACTATGCTAGTTCACATGCTCCTACTTGCCTCGAGCCATGTGTCGAAAGAAAGATATGATGTGAGAGGTGTTCACTATGAGTTTTGCGACTTAAATTGACGACCCAAGACACATGTTCACGCGTCATTGGTACATTTTGAGTGGGGACATCTTGAGTTGGCGTGTACCACTCAAAATACATAAATGACACACGGACATGTGTTCATGTCAACAAATTAAGTCCCAAACCTATGTCTCTCAAATATTTTTCCTATGTACACTATCAACACAATTACACGTAAATGGTGACAATTTATATGATCACAAAACAAAATAAAAAAATTAAAAACTAAAATAAATATATTGAGCACAAAATACAAATTTCTTTGAATGAAATACTCCACTTCATAAATACGTAAGTACACGCAATAGAAGTGTTAGCAAACACATAAAAAATGAAAAAATCAAACTTATGGAGTTGTAGTCATACTGTTTTTTATACCATTAAATTTTCTCTCCCATACGACTTTGCAATTTTTTTCTTAACATGTCATAAAAACATATTAAATATGTAGATAAATTTCTAAAAAATCTTATATAATATTAAACTACATTAGAATTTTGTGGAATAAATAAAAGAAAAAACAGTGTACTTCCTTTAAATGGTTTACAAAAAACATGAAGAAAAAAAAAAACAGTGTACTTCGTTTAAACTGGTTTACAAAAACACATGAAAAAAGAAAGTGTACATCCTGTAACTGGTTTACAAAAAAAAAGTATTCTAAGAGGGACTTCAAGAATAATAGCGAAATGGAGATCGAGGGTCATCTTATGTCGATATTGTGTCAATCTCGCATCAACGCTACATGACACCAAAAAATAGATTTCCTCCATATCACAATGAAGCTCCTGGTAAGAGGAAATCATACCTTAAACACTCCTCCCTATCTCTCTTACACCCAAATAGTACCCCAACTTTGAAATTTCAAAAACACACCGCATAGAGACACCAAACCTGCATAGTAAAACGAACACAAATATAAAAACATGAGTCTTGGACATTTCATTAAACACGTGTCGTGTAATGAAAAACATGCATCGAACCTTGTAAAACAACCTAAAAATAAAAAATAAACGCACTGCACATAAACACACTGCATCAACAATCATTTTTCTAACAAAAAAAGTAAATAAAGTAAAAATAAACAACAAATCTGAGAGTTAAAATAGTTGAGTAGGGGAACGCAAAACAAACAAAAAGTAAAAAAAATTACCTCAATTAGTGTTAGAAAAACATTGATCCATTTCATGTGTTTACAGTCCTCAAAATAGAGACCCATTTCGTGTATTTATAGCCCTAAAAAAACTTCGATCCACGCCATAGATTGATGAGATTCGCATAGAAGGAACCATTTCTTGTATTGTAGCTAATTTGTACCACAAAATCCCCAAAACAAATTTGGTTCATCCTATATTGTAGAACAATATTGTTAGACATAAAACTGACAAATCAAAATTTGCTCAAGTGGTAAACTTTGAGAGATCATATGAGGTAAAACTTCGAAAATAATGAAACGGTTGAAATGAAATTATCAACTACAAATTAGATACTATGAAGGGGTATTTTTATTCTAACCCAAGTTTCCTTTTAAGAACCCCCACTCTAATTAACCACACGCAAATGGGTTTCTAATCAGTTAACCCACCCCACCCTTTGGGTCTACGGAATAATTTCAGCAAAACATAAAATCTATCTACATTTTTGCATAAGAAGTTTGAGAAAATCTCAATTTCCCAACTCAAATAAATGACAACTTCGGTAACGTGAACAACTAAGCCCCATACCAGCAAAGGTGTGGGGAATCTTATATTTACTAATTGTTGATGAAATACTGTGACTGCTTGAGGAAATCAGTAGCAAATGTTAGAACTGTTCGAATTATATAAATTTTATCAACAAAGGAATGTTTGAATTCAACCTAAATTAAAATGACCAAGGCTATTTGTTGAAAGGCCCAAAAAAAGACTTAAGTTACATTCTCTTATGCTAAAGATGGTTGGTTCTTAAAAGCGTATGAAGGAGCAAAATATTAGATTTTAACTTTTTTACATTGTGTTTTTGAAAGAGAAAAGTATTCCATTTCAGATCTTCTGTCAAATCACATTTTCAATAAAACAGTTTTAAAAATACAAATTGGGTTCGTGGAAAGATAATCAGGGTACAAATAAAAACACCCCTAAGAAAATACACATCCAAACTCCTAAACTCACCCATGATTTCAAAAAATCGAACCCCACAACTTAAACTCCCAAACACAACCACGATTTCAAACCCATACAAAGAAAGAAAGTTCAGATCTACAAAAAAATACAGTTAAACCATAAGATTAAACCATAAAAAAGACAGTTAAACTAAAGACAAAAACAACTCTACTCAATTTTTTGTCTTCGTGTAAACCGAACAGAAACCCTCCTTTACCTTCGCTCCGACGGGGATGGTAGTTGACGGAGAAATACGGAGCCCAAAAGAAAATCAGTGACAAAAAATAACTAATAAAGTTAAACAGTGACTACAAATGAAACCTCACATTAAATCTTACCCGTCCAGAGAAATACGGAGTCCCACTTAAACAGATTATGTTTTCCGATTGAGGAACGCCGAAAAATGGGTCTGGCTTGGGAAGAGTGCTATCCCAAGCAAAGGCATAGCCGAGAGGAGTAATAGCGGCGTTTACGCAACATAAGACGGCTGACATATATAGAGGGGGAACAGACAGAGAGAAACAGAGATCGTTAGTAAAGTTTAAAAGAATTAAAATTTGGTTGTGTTAGGGGGAGATTTTGTTGCCTCCACAAAATGAGGTTGCGACGGCTGACATATCTAGAGGGGGAACAGAGAGAAATAATTGTGTTAAGGGGGAAATTTTATTACCTCAACAACAATGATGAGGGTGGTAGCCTGGTAGGAGCAACCGTAATCCAGAGTATTGGAGAGGGAGAGGAATCGTGATGGGCCAGGTTATGAGAGAGAGAGAGAGAGAGAGAGAGAGAGAGAGAGAGGAGTATTTTCAAATGGGAAAGAAGTATGGGTTTTAATAAATCGTGGGTTTCAAGACCTGACTTGGGCATACATTGTCAGCTGTTTGAATATTGGGTAATTGGAAATGAGGTTTGGAATGTCTTCTCAACTCTTGGAGCCACGCCCCTGTACTATTATTTTAAAATATCTTACAAATTTAATAGCAGCTGTCTTTCAAGACCATGTCCTGTCAGTTTTTCCTTACACACGCAATGTGTCTTTTGGCTGTATGCCAGAAATCAGGCAAGATCATCTCCACCCTTTTATATTTCGAGGGCAAAATGTGTAAATAATTTAAAATTTGTAAGGATAAAATAGACATTGCATGATAAAATTATAATGATAAGCAAACTTATGACATACATAAGTTTGCTACTTTATTATATATATATATATATATATATATAGTTATAATTATAGTTATATTTGTGAATAATCCTAATGTGTGAAATTAGCAAATAGGTAATTGTTGGTAAACAAAGTAACTTAAGGGGATAAAGTATTTACTACTAGAACAATTAATATCAAATGTTGATAATGGGAGTGAGGTATTAAATAGCTTATTTTATGGTCGATATGGAATTCTCTTACGAGCTATAATTAGTAGTATATGTCTATGACATAGTTGAGAATAATATGAATAACTACGTTAGGGTAGATGCATGCTAGTGTGAACATTAGTGGAGGGGCGTGGATCTCATGTGAGAGTTCGGAACTAATATGCACATAATAATTGCATTATTACAGCTTTAAATACTTGTTAAAACAAATATTTTTACAAATGTGGCTCTCACCCGTTTCTTGCTTTTCTCCCTTCTCTCTCTCTCTCTCTCTCTCTCTCTCTCTCTCTATATATATATATATATATATATATATATATATATATATATATATAATACCAGGTGTCCAACAACAGGTTCACGACCATACTTTGACGCGTGGATCATTCGACGAGTTGCAGCTATTGTGGAAGTTGTAGGTTATTGATACTAGACGCTTATATATTTTCATTCAGTTCTTAGTTCAGACATTTTAGTTAGGGCATGTATCGCTCGTTTCTAGATTAGTTATGTCACAGATTGCTTTTTCTCATTATCTTTTTTTTTCCTGTTGGATTAAGTATTATGATTCTATTGGTTTTAGACTTTGAACTGGAATATTTTATCTAGTCTCATTTATTTCAATATTTGATTCATGTTCAGTGTTTATTCTTGTGGAATGGAAATGGTGTATATCTTAAAGCATGTAATTTATTAATGGGTTAATTGGGTATAATTAATTGGGAAAATGTTCTGACACTTAGCTTAATTATTTATTAGGTGATTAATAAAGAAAATTATTATTCGACAGTGATGGTAAGAATGAACCAACCGGACAATTTGATTTAATTTAATAAAGGACTGATCACCCGATAGTTAATTAGGCGGGGTGTCAGAATGTTCTTATTTGGTTAAATATATTTTTCTTAGATCTAGAGTTCTTTTCTCTAAAGGTAGTAGATGGTTTGAATCTATATTTCTTTGGAAAACCTAAGGGTCTAGCCTTAAACTTCTTCTATTTCCGTTCTAGTTTATTTTTAAATTTCTTAGATTCACTATCACATCCCCATTGGATTCGAGAAATGTATCTTTCGTCTTTAATTGGAGTAATCTTTTTGAAAGTTTCTTCAATTAACTTTCCTTAAGTTATATCTCATCTTTTAGATAAGATATAGTCTTTGGCAAAATTGATTCTTTCTTGAAGGGAGTTATTCGTAACTCCATCTACTCCTGGACAATTCCTATATTCATTAATTAGGATTTGTCCTATGTCCGATATTTTTCTAAAATATTCATCTTTTAAGGTCTCACCAAATTCTTTAATTTAATAATATAGATGTTCATAATTGTTGCTATATTCATTGATCTTATCTAATTTTTAAATACTAAGAAGACCTAACTTAGTTTTTACTAAGTCTTGTTCATTTATCTGAGCTAAATGTCCATCTCCAATAAATTCTGAAGTAAACAATTGAACATATTCTTCAATTGATCTTTCTTCTAAGTTTTCTTTCATCTTTTCAACCTTGGCTAGGGAGTATGTATCTGCGGCCTTTCTTAGACTATCTAAGTAATCTTTTGCAATACCTTTAATGGATTGCTCAACGTATTATTTACATGAACTTGCATCCCATTTCTCATTAGATGCAAAACACATGTTCATTGGATTACACCATTCATCTAAGGCTTTCCTCCTATCTTGGACATTGTCTAGATTAAGGTATATCCTAACTAGATTTATGGCTTGACTTATCATAGTCTTAATAGGAGTAAAACTCTTGTCACTAGTTGTAAAGTCTTTATATTATCATGTTTAGTCTTTATCAAAGTGTTTGAGTAAATAGGAATATTTATTCCTATTGGCTTACTAAAGAGTCTATGAGCATCATTTAGCCTACTACTAGTTTAGATTTCTTATTTATAGAGACCTACTTGTGTAGATGGCATTAATATTTCTTCTCCTCATTCTATTAGTCTTAGGTTTCTAAGAAGTTCCTTCGTATTCTTATATTCTTTTAGTTCTAATATATGGTCTTGGGATATCATAATAAATCTATCTTTCTCTTGGAACCTAACAGAAGGACTTCTATTAAGATGTTCCTTAAATGTCTTCATGTCCAATTATGAGGGTTCATGTCCAAAGTTTTGAATTATAGCTTTTTCTCTAACTAAGTCTTTTTGTTCAAATGATCTTCTAGGTATAATTATTGGAGCTTATCTTAACAAGCTAGAACTAGATTTTCTACCACATTCTCCTTCTGAAGTATCATTGATACTGGCTTCTCCCATATTTCTAAATCTAATTTCTTCGATGTGTATATTCTTATTAGTAATCTTGTGGGGGGGGGGGGGGGGGACTAGATAGTAACATTTCCAGTGACATCGTCTTGTTTAATAAACAAATGTTTATTCTGTATAGTCTTAGTTTCTTGAAATTCTGGAAATTGCCAAAGAGTCTTAGTTTTTCTTTCATAGGTCCAGTATTCCTAATACTGTAAGTATGATTGTAGTGTGAATTATAGGTTCTAACTAATATTTCTTCATTAAGTCTACCGCTAGGAATTCCCTATTACATTCCTTCATATGGGGAATTGGGAGAATTTCACATAACTTTGGAATTCTATATTAATATTAACATCTGAGATAATATAGTCTTCATAGCCACTAGCATATAAGATTATCTTAAATGTTTGGTTGTGTCTATGGTTACTGTAAATGCCGAAATGACATTAAAGTATCTTATATTTTCTGACATTTCTACTCGATCTATCCCAATAAGGCTTTTCTCAAAATATTTTCACCTTTTATCTATTAAAAAACACAATATGTTGATATTACTTTGAGGTATATGTAATCCTTGGGTTCTTTCTTTAAAGGGTCTAAAGGTTAGGAACTGGAACTTCCTATCAGTTCCTGTTGATTTTAGCCATTATGAGTAAAAAACATGAAGCTCAATATAGGACTTGTCTAACACATGATTTCTATAATGAGAAGTCATGTTATAATTAGGAAGGAGTCAATCCTTCTTCGAAAAAGTCTACGTATCTAAGTGCTGGAAGTTGTCCATTATGTATGTACTCTTTTACAATTTTCTAGTCAACTTCACCCCACCCTTTCCATTGTAGAGGATTGGTGAAATGTTTCTCCTTCCACCATGTTCTAACAATGGAGGATGAATCTTTAAGTCTTTGGAGCATAAAATTACTATGTTTGATATTTGGGATAGGGCTAACTATCTTAATAGTCTTATCTAATCAATTATTTATGATTCTTCTAGCTATGGTCGTTCCTTCCTTAGTTTCTAAACAACGAGATTCTCTAAATTTACAATTGGTTACCTGTTTTTGTTCAAGTCTTTTCTCAATTATCTGTAAAGAGTCTGAGTAATCCTTTTGTCTCTTTATCTGACTAATGATTTCTTCTTTAAAGATCTTATTCTCTTTTCTTGAATTATTGTTAATATCGTCATTACGTTTAGAAAGAGTATTAACAAGAGAATTAACAACTTTTATAATGTAGTCTTTTGCTTCATCTTATTGTTTCATAGATTCTTGTGCCATTCTATATTCTATGGTATCTAGAGTATTTTCAATTTTATCTAATCGTGTTAGAATAAATAGAGAGTCGAATTCTTCTTAGGAAGGTTTATTATATATGATCTTAATTCACTGAATAATTTCTTCATATTTTTCTTTGGCTTGAGCCATGTTTAGTCTAAGTTCATTAACAATATTATCAATTTTGGATAGGTTATGGCTTTCCATATTGTTAAGATAATTTGCTAAATTTTGTTGGAATTTAACGAAGTCTGTATAGAAGGTGGTTAATCCTTCTGTCTTAGCCTTTAAATCTAATTTTAAGTCTTTAACAAAGCTACTATTATAGTATTGATGTTCAAATTAAATTTAATCTTTCTAAAATTCTTTGATAAAAATCTGTTAAAGTTTGAATGGAGAGGTTTCCAGGTACCTCTTTCGAATGTGATCTAACTATTTCCATTAGGAAGATAATTTATAATCTTAGGATAAACTTAACTTGTTATTTAAAGAGTTCGAACAACTCACTTTCTTGGTTTCTAGTTAGAATCTTAAGGTCTAAAATTTCTTTATTAAGGACTTCTATGTGATTAGTCTTAATGTTTATATCTTGTAATACTTGTACAAGGTCTATTGGGATTTAACTATCTATTTCTTGTATTCACTTTGAGATTTTTTTTTATCTCAGTGTCTAGGGTTTGGATGTCTTTAAATAATTGTCTTAAAATAAGGAGGATACAATTATTTTGATCTAGTATGCTATTAATAGCACTACCATTGACTTATCTACTGTCTGCGTGTTTACCTAGGATAAGTTCAATGTGTGAACAACCCTCTATGTGAGAGGTTAAGAAACCTTCTGGGTCTAAGTCAGTTATGGGTATGGGTTGATAGTCTAGATGCGTTCGAAATATATCTTTGTAAATTCATGGGATAATTCCCAAGGGCATTAAAGTATTTTTACTATAGATCTAAAAGGAGTGTCTTGGCTCTAATACCACAATTGGGATTGGGTCGAAATTTGGTGGTTTCTCTTAAAAATCTAATACCAAATTATGGTTCTTCTTTTTATCTTATCCTTTAGGGTCTAAAGTATAAATATGTTATAATTATAGTCTTGAAAAGGGATTTTACTATAAGACAAGAGGGCACAACTAAGGAAATTAACAAAATTATCTTTAGAACCACGAGCGGACCATTTTTGGGAAAAGGACAAAGTCCGCACCAAGTTCGCACGATTTCATCGGCACCAGTAATTATCCCTATATATATATATATATATATATATATAGATATAGATAGAGAGAGAGAGAGAGAGAGAGAGAGAGAGAGACTTTTTCATTAAAATGATGGCCCGACTTAGCCTATGTACTCTCACAGAGTGACTAAACGTCCACGTAGTTCGTGCTGAGACAAGAGGGACTCTATTTTTTTTATAGAGGTTGTATGTAAGAGATCTCAACTTTCTTTGATCTTTCAAGTTGTTTTTAGTGTAAAAAAATACCGGATCTGGGAATGTAAATGATTTGTATTCATAAAAGAACTTGAATAAGATAGATTCACTCAGAAAGTCAATTTGACGATGAAAGAGTGTTGAGACTTCTGACATTAAGAGAAAAATAATAGATAGAATCCCCGGATCTAGTGATCCTCTTACCTATATGAGGGTATGGTTTTGAAGATTTTTACTTGATTTTTGATATTGTATGACAATGAAAGTGAATATAAACAAATGTTTAAAATATCTGACTTGAGTTTTAAAGATTAGACATATCTAATATGCCTATGTATCAACCGTTGTCTACACCATATTAACATAACCCAATGGGGTGTTTCCACATAATAATTAAAATAAAAAAATAGCCGAATTGTTATGTGTAAATATAAAATAGTGGGCAATATGCATCTGTAACATTTAGGACAATGCGGGATGTGTTAATCAAAATGGGAACTAACTCCTATTTAAATTGGGGCATTAGTGTACCAAAGATTGGAAAAATCAAATGGGTCAATAACCACCTAGTGTAATGGGAGAAGTTATGTTGCGTGGTCTAGAAACACTATAATTAAGAAACTAACTGTATAAGGAAGACATGACTCCCTCACCCAAAATGCTTTTACATTACATTTATCCTCTTTTTCCTTTCCTTTTATTTATCTTTATTTATTTATTGCATTTCTTTCAATTCTTCAAGTAGATTGTATGGTAGATGTAATATTTTCTCTCAATGTTTCTTTCCTTTACACTTGTTGTTCTTTACTTTTTACAAATATTTACTTTAGTCTCACTTTACTTTCTTGCAAATCTTTACTTTAATCGAATTTTTCTTTGTTTTATTCACAAAGCTTTAATTTTCTTTAATTCATGAAGTTAACTATTTTTGTCCAGATAATCACCTAGATCTCACTTCAATGTATTAAGGGAAGCACAAGTCCTCTTAATTGAGGCTCCAAACAAAACATAAGCACCTGATAAATGTCTCTAGGCTAGAATCTTTGGTTGGCAAGACGATAAATCTTGCATGGTACGCTCAAAATACTAATTAATTATCAAGCTGGTGAAAAATAAACGAATATATTTTATGGCATCCCCAGTGGGAATTGTGTAAAGGTTATAAATGGTTAGGACACGTCAAAGTGAAGATATAATTGAAAATGTTAGTTAAATTGGATTCACTAGCCAACATATTGCAACTTTATAATAACTATTGGTCGAAACAATTCCACATTTGGGTCCAGTGACTTTTAGTCAAGAGGTGAATGTTCCAATGGCTCCTGTTTAAACATAAAAATTAACTCAAAAATAACTACATAAATAGCCACAGCACTGTAAACAACTAAGGGAGGAAAATCTCAATACATATATCCTACCTAACACTCCACCACATACATTGATAGAAATAAAATAAATATGCTTTATTATCTAATCGTCATAAGTCGTTGAGGTACTGGAAGCACGATGAGGGATAATACTCTGAAATAAACTCTACATTTCGCTTCTCGTATAAGTTTTTATTTGCAGTAGCGATTCTTGGTGGAAAAAATCTAATTCTCCGAGCTTGTGTCGATGTCAATCATCTCGATCTTCAATATCTTGCTTATGTATAGCCTCATGATCTTCAATGTATTTTCTATGTCTAGCCTCTCGATCTTAAGCATCTTTCTTTAGCTGATTAATATTTTCCAATAATGCATGAGAGGAACATGTTTGTGTAGACGTTGGCCTAATACCTACCCCATTTAGTAAAGTTTAACCATGGCCTCTATGTTCGTGTTGATGTTGGTCCAATCTCAAAAAGTAATTTTTTTCGTAGTGCTACCAAACAAGTGGGTTATAACGACCCAATAGGGAGGACATCTGTCCTAGAGGTAGGCAGGATTAGGCCTTATCCAAGTGAGACCAGTGTAGTCTTTTCAAGTGCTTCGAACTATGAAATTGTAAATAATATAATGTTCGAAACATAAAGTATTTGATAACCCTAGGACGTTAGGTAATTAAACTCCTCAAGTATCTCATCCCATGCCTTACCAAAGACAAAAAAATATGCCTCCACAAATTCCGACACCCTTGGTACAAGGAACTCCTTTGGTGAACCAAGTAACTGCCCCACAAAATCGACAACTACCTGGGGGAGTGGAAAGGAATGAAAATTTGTATTTGATATATGAAATATATGGAGCATTATCCCAGGAGGTGCATAACCTAATTTATAGAAAGCCATATCTAGAACTGGTAGATTTGATTGAACTTCCAAAACGCTTTAAATTCCCAACTTTTACCCTTTTCGAGGGGATGGGAGTCAGTCCATAGTGGAACACATTCCAAGGTTCACTAGTCAATGTGTTGATGATGGAACAAATGATCACTTAAGGTTATCTTCGTTCTCCAACACCCTCACAGATATTGTCTTCGCAAAATTCATAAGTTTGCCATCAAAATCTGTTCAAACTTGGAAACAAATGGAAGCTATGTTTCATGCTCAATTCTTTTAAACTGAACCAGAGTTTTCCATGGCTGTCTTGGCCAGACTAACCCAAAAGCCTGGTGACAAACGATTGCATTTATAAACAAATTCAAAAGGGCTAGCAATAAGTGCAAAATAGTCTTGCCTGAGTCAAAAGTTGTGAAATTGGTTCAAAATGGTTTAGAATTTAGGCTTCGAAAAAAGTTTGATGCCACAAAATTTAGAGATGTGGTATAATTAACTGCCAAAGTATCCAAAAATGTAATAATCGGGATTTTCAATACCGACCCTTAATACCTACGGTCACGATTTTAACCCTTATAAATTATTCAAATTCAAAAGCCTTCTCAGAAGAAAGAAACTATACTTAATGCTCTACAATTTTATTGAATTGACCTAAACCCCCTGAAGTTTCAATAATTACAAAATAGCCCCTAAAAATTCAAAGTAATATAACTTGACTTATATTTCACTTCTAAACCTCAACTTTATATCAAATTAATCCTTTAGACTTCAACTAACATAAAATTAAAATTTCAGCCCCTGTAACTTTCTAAAATTACAAAAGCATCCCTATAGTTTATGAAAAGTTTACTTTTAAGGCTATAAGTGTAACTACACGACCATCTAAGGGCCAAAAACAAAATATTTTTTAATTTGTTAAAACCCCCTATCCAAATACGCCCCCACCTAAGCACATAGAGCCAAGAATCAAATGTGTACACCATGCATACATGTGATGAACAAACTCTTAAGTTGAAAACTCTACCATAACAATTCAAATCCACCTCTTTCTTCCACCAATGAACTTCCCTCCTAATATACTACAAATACCCTGCGAAAACCTCAGTTAAAACTCACTCAAACAGAAGTTCCAAAATTTGAAATTTTCACTCCAAATAGGAACTTTATGATTTTATTTACTATATTAAGTTCTTTTTTTTCAATCATTTTTTTCATAGTTATAATGTTAGAATAGCTCAAAACAGTAGGAAAATTTACGTAGAAACCAAGCTCTAGGTGAAGAACATGAATTATCCACCATTAAACCTTGAGCTTCAATGGTGAAATTCTAAATATCAATCAAAATTTATGTTTAAATATGTGAATATCTTCATTAGGACCTCAGGAACTCAAGTGTATTAATCAAAAGCCATGAAAGTACCTATTAAGCTCAAATCGATCGAAAGTGTGTTTTGAATTAGAAAACTAAAAATTTGAAATTTCCCATGTATAATCCATCTCAACCTCTGAAATCAAAACCAAACTACTTCTATAAATAGAAGAAAACAAACCATGTTCATAAAAATTCATGCCGCATCATTAAAATCCACGAATGTTAAGTCAAAATTTAGAGTAACGCACAGTTATGGAACCTGAGATATGTTGCATCTGAATCCACAAAACATATATATTCAGATTCCTTATGAAAAATTAGGTTGAGTTTGTTTAGAAATCATCTCACATGGTTTAGAAATGAAGGAGTTATTCAAGGTCAAAAAACAAAATCCCTAAAGTCAACTGCGGAGGGGAAGAAGATGAACACTTGACAAAAAATATCGACCTATCGTGTGAGGGCGCGTGGTCAATCAGAAATTTCTGAAATTTTTTCCTATATTATTATTTTATTTTAGTTTGTTCAAAATGGTATACGGTAAGGCCATGTTTGGATTAACCTAGACTGAGTTATGAAAAAATGAGGTTTTAACTTAAGAATATTTTTCCAAAATTGCAAATTGACCCTCCTAAATTTTATAACTTATGAATTTGATCCCCATACTTTGTCTATGAATACTTCCAAATATTTTAAGACAAAATGTCTCAAAGTTAAAAAATGATGTTAAGTCCAGTATTTTAAAGTCCTAAAATATTTACAATTAAACCGCCGAATCTTTGAAAGACACAGTTTTTGTACAAACTAACTGACCTAATCCTTAATACTTACATACCCAGACATTGTATACATAAGATCAAGTGCCACCTCCTCCCATTATCCTCTTGTGATCTATTAAGCCGACTGATATATCGAGCAAGTAGGTTTTTCTTACCTTTTCAATAGTAAACTTGCATATTTGGCATACTGCTATTGATATCACTATGTGATAGCTCCTATTTACTCTTAGTAAGTGCACGTTATCATACTTCCATACTACATATTTTATTACATCTTATCGGAATTTAAATTTGATCATCGATATATGAATTTGACTATGGATCAATTTTAATCCTTCTCACATAATAACATGTATCATGTTCCTTATTAATTCAGTTTGCCCCAGCACTTTTGTGCCATTATATCATAAGCATCAGTATTAACTAGGAAGTAGACTGACGTGTTATCCCACGTAACATCCTACTTGGCCTAAAGGTCTCAGATGAATGAGAGGCTGGATTTATAGCCACTTTAATTATGTGTGTAGCCGTTTGCTTTTTTCCAGAAATTTTGGGTTGATTATTATGACTACTTTGGTTTTACTAATGGCTTAATTATTTCTATACCCCTTAGTGAATTGCTAAGTATGAGATTATTAGTTCAAGAATCATCGATTTTCTTTACGTGATCCTTAATAAATTGGTAACGAACTTTATTTTCTCAATGAACCGGTAAGTATGGGATTATTGATTTAAGAATCTTTAATTTTCTGTGACAACCCGCCATTTGAAATGGGGGGTGGTCAGCCAGATACTCCAAAATAACGGAATCATGGATGGAATCATTCTCAGCATCACAACAAAATAGGAAGTATACGGGATAACCACTCCTTATTTCAGAAAAACGGGTTGCCAAAAATTTTGAATTTTTAAAGTTAAAGAAAAGAATTTAAACAACCCAACCAAAAAGAAAGTGGAAATTTAGATGAAATTATAATACATGACCACAAATATACAATAAGGGACCGAATATGTTGTCGGCCACAGACCCATACAACAATATTAAACAAGTTCCATAATTTACATAATACATTACATTAATCAATTACAAAAGCTTGGGCTTCTCGCCCGAGTAAAAAGACCCGATCTTAACTAGAGTGCAAGGATGACAACGTCTATTGCGATATGTCTCGTAATACCCGCAAAGCATCATGACTCGTCAAAGACACTGGAATAGGAAGTCAGATCAGGCATCCTTGCAGCGGAGTACCTGAGCGGATATAAGATGAAAGCACAATAAGAAATATGAACGGGTCAGGGCCCGATTCAATATGATTACCAGATGAATAAAGAGTATGACAGTTATGAATGGTAAATAATGAGGAAAGAGAAATAAGAATTTACCTACACAATTTAAAACATAAGCTAAGTAGGAAAATAAAGCGAGCAACATTAATCTAAAACTTTCATCATATGCACCAATTATCTCATATAGCTTTTCCTTAACAGGAAATATATACATATAATCATAATTTTATGATCTTTATGGCATTTTTATCTCACATTTACATTTTGTAAAAATCCTTTCCTTATCGGGAAAATAGTAATTTTCAAATGCTCTTTGTGGCACTTCCATTATGCTCTTTATGGCATATAAAATCCATCAAGTCCCACTCGATTATGAATAGTTATATTTATATACATATAACGATTCTAAGACCGCCCATCTGGGTTTCCCCACTGTGCGCGCCCCTAAATGACCATCATCTTCCAGGGCCTATAATTAAGACAACCTGGGCACCTATAACGCAAAACGTCGGGAAGTGGCCATGTGCCTGTGGGGTAGTAATAACCACACCCGGAATTACCTACCCATCCCAGAAAATATACAACACAAGCGCTCACATGGCCTAGGACTATATCCACCCTGCATTCATTAGCCAGGGGGCTTCACCTCATGCGCGAACTTCCCTTATGATGTCATTTAAAGAGGGTGTGTTCAAACCATTTTATTTACCATTTTCATATGTATGTTTCATTTTATCCGAAACCAATACCATTTACATTTTGTAAATAATTTAACTCATTTAAATCAGGATCAATTATATAACTTATATCGTTACTACAACCTCAAAGAAGTAAATAAACTCTTAATTATCTCCAAACATTTTGGGGTATTACTTTAAAACCCCAATACTATCCTACCTCAATGGAATGAATAAACTTTCAATTTATTCTCCCAACACACTTTTATGGTGTTATTATAATCCATCGAGGTTAACATAGCTCAATTGAGCTTTTGAAATCTCCCAACATTATTTTGGGGTGATAATATAAACCATCAAAACAAATATAGCTCAATTGAGCTTTTAAAGTCTCCCAAAGATAATACTATAACTCTTAGTCTTATAGTAATTGACTAGAAAAAAACAATGCCCTATGCTCAATCCGCATAACCCCGGAAATGTCCCCATATGAACCATTACTAATTTAGGGTGGTTCCCCGACTCATCTAGAACTCTAGGAATCTAAGTTTACTTCATTCAAGAAGGTTCCTAGGTCCTAAGCTTAAAGAAAAGGAGACGAATTGAGTAAAAAAAAACTCAAAAACAGTATGATTCCGAATCGATTCGCCCTAGCGAATCGGTTCAGACATAAGACCTGGGATTCTACAACTGCCGAATCGATTCGGATTGGACCCGAATCAATTCGGTCCAAGCAGACCTGGGAACTACTCTTAGCGAATCGATTCGCCCAGGGGGACGAATCGATTCGCCTAGGGGGCCGAATCGATTCGGCCTGGAGAAATTGCCAATAATGGATTCGAGGGTTATAAACCCTAGATTTCCCCAAACTCCAATCTCTTCCATTTTTACCCACAACCAACATTATAAATCTACCCCAATTCAACCTACATGGTTATTAACTACTATAATCCACAATTTTATCATCAAAACCCAAGATTAGGGTTAAATCACCACAAATTCTATTTTTGATCCATAAATACAAATACACAACTATCACACAATTTAATCATCTTAAATCATATATTAGCAAGTAGAAAACTTACCTTAGGGTTGTAATCTCAGATTTCTTTGTGGTGGAAGAAACAATCCATCTTCAATCTCTCTCTTTTCTTCTTTTTCTCCCAAGATCCCTTCCTCTCTCTCTCTCTCTCTCTCTCTCTCTCTCTCTCTCTCTCTCTCTCTCTCTCTCTCTCTCTCTCTCTCTCTCTCTCTCGCTTGTTTTGGATAAGAAATAGGGAAATAAGGGGTTTAGAAGACTAAATTAGGGCTTAAGTTTAAAGTCTCCAACTTAATTGGTTAATACCACACTAATATGACTCCCAATACGCGTTTAAGTTAAAACCAAGTAAAAGTGCCCGAAATCCAAAAATATAATATGACACTTATTTTGACTGTCTCGCACCTTCTCAGACTAACTACACCCTCTAAACTCGCATCCGACAATTTTATAAATTATTTCCAGTTCCAATTTCATTTAAGCCATAATGTCATTTAAATCATATGACACTATAAAACATGCAACCTGATGATACTTACTTTCACATACAGTAAATATGCATCAATCTAGTAAATATTAACTTTCAATTCATTCAATTAATATTTACTCCAGTTCCAACATTTTATATAATTACCTTATGCGGTAAATTAATATAAAAATTAGCCTCCTAAAAGCGAGGGTTGTTACATACTCCCCCCCTTATGAGGGAATTTTCGCCCTCAAAATTCAGGCATACCCTACGCATAAAGGGTATACTATCTTAAACTATCATTCCATCACTCTCCACAACCCCTCATTATTGTGGCATCCCATAATGGACTCGGACTAAGGTCGTCCTATCGATCTCAGTCTACATTATTTGTGCTTTGGCATAGCACAAAGCGTTCCTCACAAACTATCAATTCTAATTTCCTACGACGGAAGATGATACCCACGCGAATCGGCGTAAATAGTCTTACATTTTGAATCACGTTATATCTCGCCTCAGGGGTACTCACACCAGCGCTACTTGGCTCAACCCCAACACTACTCAGATTCTCTCTCCATAGGCGTAGCCCTTTAAGGCATATGGCTCAAAAGCCCAATCCTTAAAGAAATGTTCCGGGACCGTTCCAAGTCCAAGGAACCAATTATTCGCTGGCCTCATTTAACGAGTATGCAAATTTCTCAACCGGCTACCCAAGGCCACTCACGGTGCCATACCTTAGGAAATGATCCCTAAGGCCATCAAAAGCCCAATTATTACACGGGAATTTCAATTCCATACAAGCTACTACGCCATCCATTATGTATCCTAAGGTTCACATTCAATATATGCCCTTCAGCATTAAGTCAACTTCCTCTATCCACAACGTTTAGTGATGACCACTTTAGGGTGGAGAGATATACATCATCTCCATACAGTTCCCATTCCTTTATCCATATTTACCAAACCTTGACATAAATAATTAGTCTGGGTCCATCACTATTATTAGTCACTTCACCCCTCCATAAAAATGGGGTGTACTCTTCTACATATCGGCTGCCCGCAATGGTCGGAAAAGCAACAGTTTGGTAAAATAATCTACAAGTTTTCTTAAATAGGATCATGACCAGAACGGTGCTGACAATTCAATGCGAACGTCTATGAATACGCCCTTCTTCATTCCACCACTACTCTTCTTCACGCGAGTAGGTGAAATGGTCAATAATAGACCGGAATGTTTTAGCTACAAAGTCGTCCTAGTCATGCTCGTTTCATTTTGCTTTCCATGCCATCACCAACATCCCCGACGGTTTCTTATTCGACACATCTACTACCCCAATTGCCTACCCTTAGCGAATGAGAAAATCCAAATCAATAATCCGTTATAAACTTCATAAACCAACTTGATTTCTCCCCCGACATACTGCAACAACTTGTTGCTCATGCGAAAGACCAACTTTCCTGCCCAGGAAATAGTGCCTCCACTTTTTTAAGGCGATTGCTAACACAATGAATTCCAAATAAAGCATGGGATGATACTTCCCACAATTATAGAGTTTGTGAGATGCATACATAACGGGTTCATGCTCCAGTATTATTACTCCCCATCCTGGCAGAGACTTGTTCCTTAAATTCACCCTCGAGCCTAACCACATAAACTCGAGAGTGAAAGTCAGCTCATGCTTTTAACTCCCCCGAAAGTTAGGTTACCAATATAACCATCTATCTAAGAGAGGCCTCATCTCCATCGGCCCAACCTCCGATAATTCTCGAGATTCCACACTTCTCGTTCCTAGGGATCTACTCCCCCTAAGGGTCAACCCACAACATATTTGTGGTCAACTCCTTATAGCCTTCCTAAATCAACATCACATGCCCTAATGGCCTTACGTCCTAATAAACCTAAGGTCGATATATATATATATCCTATCTAAGTCATATACATATAATACTAAGTATATCCCTAGTGTCCAAGACCAATCTCAACTTCCGACATTCGCTCAGTTTCATGCGTGGGACGTCACGCCGAAGCGAAATCCGAATAAGGAACCCTCCCGTTACATTACTACCTCGCATCGTCGGTCATTAAGATATGACGGTCTAAAACACATGATCGGGATCGGTAAATTTTAACTTGCAATTCTATTAACAAAATTCTACTTCTACGTCTAACTATAGCATCATTAAAGATTTTAACTGATCAGACATTCACTTTCTATGAAGTCTTACAAATTTTATCTCATAACATAAATACATCTTTTCAAATAGCCTTTTTATCAAGGCATAATCCAGAAGCCTCAATTCGACTTCATATCTCAGTATCCCTCACATTGTTCAAAGGACAGAACTATATACAGTGCTTCTATCTCGCACTTTAATAGCCCTTAATCACTCTTTTACGTGATTCTCGGCTAAACCTTTCAACCCATATCTTAACCAAGAAAATAAATTAAAATAAAATGGAATGAACTAAAAGAAGAAAGAACATCATCTCCCCACTTCCAACATCGCTGAGGTTCACGCGTGGAGCGTCCCGCAAAAGCGGAATCCAAACAAGGAACCCTTCCTATGCATTACTACTCAACTATGTCGGTCGTGGCGATAAGGAATACCAATCACATACAAAGCAAACAATCAACCAAACACACACGTAAGATAACCCAACAAACAATAAAAACCTCCTATGTACCTCAACCACCCCTATAAAGTCTCAACCTGTATCCAGGAGAGATATTATAGGACAACTAGTTCCATCCTGAAAGTAGAAATAGGATATCCTCGCAATTTAATTGCTTTCTATCACCCCAATCAAACTAAAATATCTTTACTTGTATAGTATACATGCCATATAAGTAATACATAACGTACATAGTACTTAAAAAGAAAATACATCATCACTCGCTTTATAACGAGTGAAGAAAAATATAAAACATCCCTACTACGGTAGTCATATAATTATTCTATCTATAATAGCGTCAATATTACCACAAGATCGAGATACACAACCGAATCTATACTAAACACAATACTACTCTAATTTATCATGGGGAATGAACCCCCACTACTAGGGTGGAATTCCTGCCCACATTTTATGCCAATCATTCCGGGTCAATGCCAATGGTCCTCAGACTCCATGTTCGAGTCTTATACGAACCAACATTACTTCCATCAACTCCCCAGCTAGGCACTGTATTCTTGCCCTTGTTCTCCAAATCAACATAATGAAGATGTGTGGTTCTTCCACGTCATAACCATTGTTCCGCCTCCTACTGCCAAACAATGATCCACGTAGCCCCTCTTACTTTCTCAGTAAAAGAGAACACACTACCGGCCTCCTCTTCCTTAGTTCAATGAAATCTCCCTAGGCGGATGTCCACCAATGGGGTTTCATGATCACTGCTCCATCAGAAGTGTTAATGACATTTATTCTGGAGCCTATCATTCCATGGAAGGGCTCTCCCTTATACCTACCTTTCTTTAGTGTATGATCTCTCTAATCGCACAACTCTTTATTCGCATGTCGGCCTCTGACCGAGCTTCGCGTGAATATTTGAGGATTTTACTTTCTCCTCCTTCCAGTTATCCCAGAGAAACTTACTGTTGATAATGTCCATCGGGTTTCTCCATGGGCAAAACTTTTTGCGTCCACAAATAAGGTGACTACGCCCCCACCATTTCAACACTACTCCTACGGGTGAAGGATTTTTATCCATCCTACTTCAACAGGTGTCCCTTGTCATGGGCTATAATCAACCTCAATATAACATCGCTTGGAATCCCAAGCTTAGTACCACTCTCTACTTCTAGCGGTACTGGGAAAACTATATACACTGTCATTAGTGGTCGTAGTAGAAAAATAAGAAATGCCACGAAAAAAGCGACTTCCAAATCGGTCCTTATCCCCGACCATAACTTACAGTTCTTAGTAATTCCATCTTGCAACGCCTTCACCTTAACCTTCCTTGGAGCCCTTGTTCAATCGACCTACTAATCTCACACGAATGCGCAAAAGGTTCTAGGGGTTCTACCTCACGCCAGAAGAACAAAATCTCACAAGAGAAATCAACGATCTTAATCCTAAGGCTCTATGTACAATCAAAAGCAACGCTGAAAACGTAAAGCATTCACCCAGACCCCAAAGGACTTTAGAACCTGATGCTCTGATACCATCTGTGACAACTTGCCATTCGAAATAGGGGGTGTCCAGCCCGATACTCCAAAATAATGGAATCACGGATAGAATCATTCTCAGCATCACAATAAAATAAGAAGTATATGGGATAACCACTCCTTATTTCAAAAAAACGGGTTGCCAAAAATTTTGAATTTTTAAAGTTAAAGAAAAGAATTTAAACAACCCAACTAAAAAGAAAGTGGAAATCCAGATGAAATTATATTACATGCCCACAAATATACAATAAGGGACCGAATATGCTGTCGGCCATAGACCCATACAACAATATTAAACAAGTTCCATAATTTACATAATACATTACAATAATCAATTACAAAAGCTTGGCCTTCTCGCCCGAGTAAAAAGACCCGATCTTAACTAGAGTGCAAGGATGACAACGTCTATTGCGACATGTCCAGTAATACCCGCAAAGCATCACAGCTCGTCAAAGACACTGGAATAGGAAGTCAGATCAGTCATCCTTGTGGCGGAGTACCTGAGCGGATACAAGATGAAAGCACAACAAGAAATTTGATCGGGTCAGGGCCCGGTTCTATATGATTACCAGATGAATAAAGAGTATGACAGTTATGAATGGTAAATCATGAGGAAAGAGAAATAAGAATTTACCTACACAATTTAAAACATAAGCTAAGAAGGAAAATAAAGTGAGCAACATTAATCTAAAACTTTCATCATATGCACCAATTATCTCATATAGCTTTTCCTTAACAGGAAATATATACATATAATCATAATTTTATGCTCTTTATGGCATTTTTATCTCACATTTACATTTTGTAAAAATCCTTTCATTATCAGGAAAATAGTAATTTTCAAATGCTCTTTGTGGCATTTATATGTGCTCTTTGTGGCACTTCCATTATGCTCTTTATGGCATATAAAATCCATAAAGTCCCACTTGATTATGAATAGTTATATTTATATACATATAACGATTCTAAGACCTCCCTTCTGGGTTTCCCCACTATGCGCGCCCCTAAATGACTATCATCTTCCAGGGCCTATCATGAAGACAACCTGGGCACCTATAATGCAAAACGTCGGGAAGCGGCCATGTGCCTGCGAGGTAGTCATAACCACACCCGGAATTACCTACCCATCGCAGAAAATATACAACACAAGCGCTCACATGGCCTAGGACTATATCCACCCTGCATTCATTAGCCAGGGGGATTCACCTCACGCGCGAACTTTCCTTATGATGTCATTTAGAGAGGGTGTGTTCAAACTATTTTATTTACCATTTTCATATGTATGTTTCATTTTATCCGAAACCAGTATCATTTACATTTTGTAAATAATTTAACTCATTTAAATCCGGAGCCATACGATAACTTATATCATTACTACAACCTCAAAGGAGTAAATAAACTATTAATTATCTCCAAACATTTTGGGGTATTACTTTAAAACTCCAATACTATCCGGCCTCAAAGTAATGAATAAACTTTCAATTTATTCTCCCAACACACTTTTATGGTGTTATTATAAACCATCAAGGTTAACATAGCTCAATTGAGCTTCTGAAATCTCCCAACATTTTTTTGGGGTGATAATATAAACCATCAAAAGTAATATAGCTCAATTGATCTTCTTAAGTCTCCCAAAGATAATACTATAACTCTTAGTCTTATAGTAATTGACTAGAAGAAAAGAATGCCCTATCCTCAATCGGCATAACCCCGGAAAAGTCCCCATATGAACCATTACTAATTTAGGGTAGTTCCCCAACTAATCTAGAACTCTAGGACTATAAGTTTACTTCATCCAAGAAGGTTCCTAGGTCCTAAGCTTAAAGGAAAGGAGAAGAATTGAGTAAAAAAAAAAACTCAAAAATAGCATGATTCCGAATCGATTCGCCCAAATAGCGAATCGGTTCGGACATAAGACTTGGGATTCTGCAACTGCCGAATCGATTCGGCTTGGACCCTAATCGATTCGGTCCAAGCAGACATGGGAACCCCCCTTAGCGAATCGATTCACCCGGGAGCCGAATCGATTCGGCCTGGAGAAATTGCCAAGAATGGCTTCGAGGGTTATAAACCCTAGATTTCCTCAAACTCCAATCTCTTCCATTTTTACCCATAACCAACATTATAAATCTACCACAATTCAACCTACATGGTTATTAACTACTGTAATCCACAATTTAATCATCAAAACCCAAGATTAGGGTTAAATCACCACAAATTATATTTCTGATCCATAAATACAAATACACAACTATCACACAATTTAATCATCTTAAATCATGTATTAGCAAGTAGAAAACTTGCCTTAGGGTTGTAATCTCAGATTTCTTTGTGGTGGAAGAAACAATCCATCTTCAATCTCTCTCTTTTCTTCTTTTTCTCCCAAGATCTCTTCCTCTCTCTCTCTCTCTCTCTCTCTCTCTCTCTCTCTCTCTCTTGTTTTGAATAAGAAATAGGGAAATAAGGGGTTTAGAAGACTAAAATCGGGGCTTAAGTTTAAAGTCTCCAACTTAAGTGGTTAATACCACATTAATATGACTCCCAATACGCGTTTAAGTTAAAACCAAGTAAAAGTGCCCGAAACCCAAAAATACAATATGACACTTATTTTGATTGTCTCACACCTTCTGAGACTAACTACACCCTCTAAACTGGCATTCGACAATTTTATAAATTATTTCCAGCTCCAATTTCGTTTAAACCATAATGTCATTTAAATCATATGACACTATAAAACATGAAACCTGATGATACTTACTTTCACGTACAGTAAATATGCATCAATCTAGTAAATATTAACTTTCAATTCATTCAATTAATATTTAATCCAGTTCCAACATTCTATATAATTACCTTATGCGGTAAATTAATATAAAAATTAGCCTCCTAAAAGCAATGGTTGTTACATTTTCTTTACATGATCCTTGATTAACTATTAATGAACTTTATTTTCTTTTAAATTGATAAGTATGGAATTATTAGTTCAAGATTCCTTGAGTTTCTTTACATGATCCGTAATGAACGAGTAAAGAACTTTATTTTCTTAATGAACTACTAAATATGGGATTATTAGTTCAAGAACCTTAATGTTCTTTATTAACTGAAAAGTATGGGATTATCATCTTTATTTTTTTAATGTTGCTAAACACTGATTCTATGCACACTCCAACTCTAATCTATACGTATACTTGTTATAGAACTGGTAGAACCTGCTTAGCAAATTTCTGTTAATTCTTTTTTCTTCTCGATGAACTTGGAGAATGAGGATAATATCTCTTCCCTAATAGAGACAGATACCCATCACCTGTTTGCATATGTGACTGTGTGCGTATAGAATAAGCCAAATCGTAGCAAGAAGGGCATTTTTCGAATTTCTACATTATAGTTTGTACTAAAAAAAATGTAAATCACCCCTGCGGTGGTACAACCCTATGTAACCCTATGTGTAGTTCTTGTTCATTCATACCAAAAAGAAGGGTGTGACTAGTTGGTATCAGAGCATGTTTTAAATTTAAACATATTGTCGGGTTAGCATTTTATGTAGGAAAAGAAATAAGATATTAGTTATTTTAGCTTTTTCAAAACTTCTTTTATTACTATTATTATATGGTAACTCCATTTTGCAGCATGGATACATGGGACACGTTTTTATTCAATGAAGAAATTAAACCAAACAATCGCTGGGAAACTAGAGTTAAAGAGGAGGCAATAGCAAAATTACGAGAGATGATTCGTGCAGTCAAGGATGACTAGGTAGGTGTGAATAGTGATGTTAAAAGACTAGTGTTGACAAATAAAGTTCTGGGCGATATGCAAGTCATGAGGAAGGTTGATGATTTTGTGAATGATCTCGTAATTGTTCAAGAAGCCATAAATCTTGCACTTGTAGATGATCCTCCAAATCCACCTATGTACCTTGATGCCATATCAAATGGTTAAGTACATGGTGACTACTTTATTAGTACTACTAATCGAGTCGTGTGCTTGTGTAGAATCACTATCGCTGTTTTTGGTTCACCGCCTCAATGCAAAAAAGATAAACTACAACTACACTTGTGATAGTGTAAGGACACAAATTTCCAATTGTGCCCATATGTAGCTTCGGCTTAATTACGAACAAAATTACTTGAGTCATAGGATAGAGTGTTATACCACAAGCCTATGACGTTTGAAGAGTTGAAGACGTAGTGGGAAAGAATTTACAGGTTTCATCATTATCGGTTTTAATGCCAAGTTTAAACATCATCAACCTCTTATATTTCCAAGGTCTCTAAAGGTATGAATGCATTAATATATATATATATATATATATATATATATATATATATATATATGGACTTGGATATTTTTTATTGGGTGTTAGTATTTTTTCTTAATTTTTTTTAATTCATACTATCTAAATATTTTATTCTCGGACACCTTTTCTTAGAAAAATCATAACTAATTAAAAAAAATACGAAACTGGCGGCCACACATTCGTATAAAAAATATCTAACTTTCTAAGGTCATTCAAACGAGATATAAAGGTCATTCAAATGAGATAGTAAGGTCGTTCGAATGACCCTTCAAACGAGAAAATCCTTTTAATCTCTGAATTCTTGTTCTAAAGTCGTTTGAACGAATTTGGATTGTCGTTTGAATTACCTGGAAATTTTTATAGTAGTTTTGTCAGTTTTTGGCACTTCCCCAATAATTTTTTGACCACCCATTTAAGTATCTCGGGAATGAATTTTTCCACAGATTTTTTCATACTTTCCAATGACTTTTGAGAGCAAAATCTTTTCACCAAAAATTCCATTGGTGTTTGTTTATCAAATTGATATATTTTAAGAACCAAACCAAGATTACACCCATTTTTTAGTTTTGATCCAAGTTCATACATATATTATTTGTTTAAGATCATTCTATTTGGCACTAGCTTCATTCTCATCCCAAAAAGGAGCAAAGTTTCCTACGGAAGTTTCCATTCTTGGTTCGTGGTGTGCATACGTTAGAAAGGACATCGTATGTTTTGACGGAAGCTGTACCCCATCAGTGGACTCCAGATTTATCTACTAGGCAGAGATTGAAGAACGAAGCAGCGTCAAGGATTGAAGGGAGTTGAGACGACGAAGTAAGTCTCTTGTCCTGTCTTTTGTAAAAATACCATACTTAGTGGATTTATAGGCAGGGTCGTCCGAAATTTTTCTAGTTATGGGTTTTCCTCATACATCGCGGCGTAGTGTGCGTGTGATTTATTTTTATCTTTCAAAATTATCACTTAGATGCATATGTAGGTTAATAAGATAAAAAATGGTTTAAATGACAACTCAAGTTTAATTTGGTGCTAATTTTGTTTGTGTTAAGATAAATTTAATTTTTTTCAAGTCGGCATTTATTTCATTAGATAATATTCATGCTTAGTTTGTTTAACTTGAATTGGATTAATTTTATTTAAGGAAAAATTTTAAATATTTATTTAGTTTAATTTTAATTTTGACGAAATTAAAATTTGAGGAATTTAATTGTTTATTTTACAAGAAATTTTAAATTTGGTATATTATTGATGCATCTCATAGTTTTGAGTTTAAAATTTAAGGGAATTCGCTCCAACAGATACAAGTATAACGATAAGTCGGGTATCATAAGAAATCCACTGGAAATGTCGTATAGATTTTAATCGATTTATTATTTCAAGAATAAAAGTGTAAAAGGTGATATAGTGGGCAATGGTGAAAAAGGAAAAAAGATATGTTAAAACTAAATTACAACTAATTAAAATGAGAGTCGGGATTGCATTCCCACCCCGGGATAAACAACGCATAGTTAGAATTTTGGTTCGAAAGATATTTAACCTGGCATTTCAATTAAGCATAAACATCACACAATAAGGAATCCAATCCAAAGTTGTGAGATTAAACATTTAACAGAAAATGATCACACCCGGATTAAATTCAGATTATCGCTATAAGCACTAATGTTGCATGACAAAGAAAGTTAAACGCATAACAATCCGATTTTGATACGCGAGGTTTCAATTAAACGGAATTTTGTACAAAACCCAATTTTCGGCGCTTAATACCCATTAATGGAGGAAATACAACCCCAGCCCGTTATCTACGGGCTACACGTGAATGAAACTACTTAAATAACTAAATTAAACAAGAAATAAACAACTAAACCTAATTATCTAGGCATGGAAATGTAAATACAACAATAGAAATAAGCTAAAACAAGTAAATACAATAAAGAAGATAATGAATAGTAATAAACAATACTCACATAAACATGGGCAAACACCCAAGATGGGAGTGTGACACCCTGCCTAATAAAATACCGGATGATCAGTCATATATCAAATTAAAACAGGAATCTTATTTCGTTCATTCGTAGCATCACTGTCGAAAACTTAAAAAAAAAAAACTTACTAACCACCTTGTATTCAAAAAGCTGGTGCCAATTTTATCTTTATTAATCCAAGACAAAATAAGTGCGGAATTAAAAAAAACATCCAATCCTGATAGAATCAATCATAACATAGAATAATAAAAAGTCTTGCCGAATAACCATCGGCTAAAAACCAACAACCAAAAACCAAACCAAACCAAACTAATAGAGGGTAATAAATCCCATACAATCTGAAATGAAGTAACTGAATAAAACTGTGAGCGACATGCTCGAGATAAACTGAGATAACATTGCTAAACTAGAAATAAAATAAGATAATCATCTATCCAAATCCTTCAACATTCACACATGCTGTAGCTGCGAGTCCCTAGAATGAATTCAAGCCTGGGGTCACCGTGGCCGGACACCTAAAAGGTTTTGAAACTACTTGATAGCAAGGGTTAGAACTCAAAACAATTTCAAAATATTTAGCAAGTGATTAAATTGTAATAAATTTAAAATGCATGAATACTCTTCATATTTAAGCCTGTGTCGTACTCTCTTGAGGACAGACTCACCCCTAAACTAATGTGCACAACTAACGCTTTCTTTATATCCCATATAGTCCTCTACCCCGAAACTAGCTCTGAAAAAATTCTTACCTGACACACTACTTGTAACACCCCGCTTAAAATAATAACGGGTGGCCAACCCTATACTATATTAAATCAGGAGTTTCAAATGGTCCAGTCTCAACATCAACTGTCGGTACTACATAATATAGGACTAACTACCCGATATCATATAAGCGAGATGTTAAAATTTAGATAAAATATGCAACCGACAACAACCAACACTACTAATAAAGGAAAGAAGGATGCATGAAAGAACTAAGATAAATGAAATGCTGGAATAAAATGAGATAAATGACTACAACTGATCATACCATAAGAAAGTAAACCCGAATAAGCTGTCGGGTCACAACCAATACAATGACTGAAATGAAATAAATGTACACATCTATAAATATCCCTGGGGTATAAACTCGATATACAACATGAGTCCTACCAAGATTTTTAAAGAAATAGGAAGCAACTACAAGATACGTCCCGCAACAGTCCGCTCATGTCACGGCTCCCAAGACTCTGGATAGAAGGTCATCCGGCATCCATGCGGTATGACACCTGTAGTAATATATATATATACAAGCAGGAGAGAAAAGTAAACGGGTCAGAGCCCGAGTGTGAAAAATATTTAGCAAGTGTGTTAACCGTGCATAATAAATATCGGTGCACTTATTTCATAATTAAAAGTGGATTCGCACTCTCGTGGATTCCCAACTCACCTCTCATCTAACGGCGCGCACCTATTTGCGTCCTCAAATTTTAGTTAAATTATCCCCATATATAAGGACAACCTAACTTAACATAGGTCCAGCCTATAACCACGAGAATTGCCTTCCTATCATAACCCAAGAATCCACCCCTTTTCTAATCATACTAGATTACGTTTACACATAATTATGACATAATAGGCTTAATGGATTCTGGTTTATAATTTAATTAATTATAATTCTTAATATGTTTCCCATTTATATTTGGGTTGAATCATAAGTTTTAATTTCTAATTAACATGCATACAAATTATTATTGACAAAACTTCTTTCCACTCTCAACATTGTACTACGTTTCGTGCGTGGGGTGTCTCGCGAAGCGAAATCCAAACAAGGAACCACTCCGTTACACTACTCCTTGACAACGTTGATCCTAGAGATCCATCATTCCACACATAAATATTTGACAGAACTTTTCTCCAATCTCAACACTGCACTACAATTCATGCGTGGGGTGTCTCGCAAAACAAATTCCAAACAAGGAACCACCCCTTACACTACTCCTTGACAATGTTGATCCTAGAGATCCATAATGCCATACATACCATATAATACTACCACTACTACTAAATTTTTAGACTACAATATGAAAACGACTAAAAATCTCCAATAATATCCTTGGGATGATGTAACCGAAATATTTCTTAAATGCGATACATCAACCCCCATCAATCTAGTACACCATAATCATCCAAGATGTACTCCAGAACGATACCATATCCTTTTATCTATAGGATATATAAATATATATAGGCATTTATTCTAACCGTATATATATATATATATATATATATACTATCATCATCCATACCCATGACCAAGAGTACATATCATATCTGATGTACAATGGCCATGCACAAATAATATACCCGGCTATATATATCGCCGATAAAACTGTATCATGCATCATCTTCCTAGTGCACGGCTCACGTAGCAATACTGGGGCCACCATGGTGGGACTAAACGACACCCATCTCATGGTAAACACATGCACACGACGTCCCGGGAAGCGGTCATAGCTCCTAACCGGCAATGAGACGAAACATACCCACCACGCGTCATCCCAAAAAAATGTAAATCACATAATAACACACGTGATGACTATGACCTGGGGAATATCCACACCCTGCTTTTCTAGTCAGGATGCTCACCCTCTGCGCGGAAACTTCCCAATGATAGCATGAGCGGGGTATGCTTAACCAGATAAGTATATATATCATTCACATGCACAATATATATACATCCATATGATCTAATCATATAATTAAACATTAAACCATCATATACGGTTTAAATATCCATACCATGTGTGACCACAACATAAATATATCCCTATATTCATATTTATATAGATATATACACAGATATATTCACATACCCATATATCTATATATACAAACTAATTCTCGATCATGTGTATAAGATATCTATATACCCTCGGCTGTAAGTATACATAATCCTCGATATACAGGCCGTCACCACAAACTCATTTAATTTACCTCAATATGTGAATACAATCCCTCACTTGAAACATATTCAATCATTTTTCCTGTGATGAATAGTCTCCCAAACAAGACACCCAAAGTTTAGTGTAGGAAACCATTACTACACATACCATCTATATCCGAGAGCAAATTAAAGAATCTAGCAATAATTTTGACTATCGGTATACACATAACTAATAGTCTATAAGCCTCAAGATCAATCTTACCTTCATCAAATAATCCCATTTATTAGGGAATGTACCCGTTGTAAATCACACACCGATAAACCACATCTACCCCGACTAGATTTACACACTCTACTCTAGATGGTAATATGATCCCATTGCTCTCGATTTTGACTATGGTTCAGTCATCCCCAAGAGTCCTTCCGACCCAAACTAGATTATTTTCCTCGCCTTTGGATGCCCTCTCTTTACTTTGTACGGTTTCCCTATTACGCTTTTCTACCTTTTATGAATTATTACAAATATAAATTAAAAATAAATGGTATCTCCAAGCACCGCAATACAAGACAAATGATAAAATCCTAAGACAAAACTTCTAATAAAATAAAAAATGGGAATAAAAACTAAAAAGAAATAACCAATGAATTAGAATCCTAAAATCTTCTCAAGTGAGTCAATCTCCAAAAAGTGGCAATAACGCCATTTGATAGAAATCTTTTTTTGTTCCCAGACAATGGCGCCATTTGATAACATAGCTTTTATGTAGACGCAATTGTTGAACAAGCCAAGATAATCAAAATCTCTTGAATTACCAACAAAAATTGTTAAACAACTTGTATTGGGGTAAGCACAGAAATCAATCCAACTTTCAAGAGTGACACATGCTAAAAATGAGAAAATAAATGCAATTCACTTTCAGTTATTTTATTTCTATATTTTTCCTTTTTTTATTATTTTGTTTTAAAACAATTTTCAAGCGTGAATGAGACCAGGTAACTAATTTATTAAAAAAATGATCAAAATTAAAAACTAAAATCAGCAATAAAGTGAGGTAAATAAATACGAGAACAATCCAGGAATGGGACTAGGCCACATATTCTAGTTATTTTAATTAATTAATTCACTCATTTGAAATCTCCCAAGTTAGTATTGAAATTACAAGTCAACTCTCATCATAAATGAAATTTTAACACTAACCTTTTAGAAAATCAAATTCAAGCCCCCACAACTCTTAGAAAATAAATTTATACTCCTTTTAATAAATCACCCACTAGGATCGATTCACTAAAATTCATATAAATCATAGAAAATAAATTTTAGAGTTGAAATTTAAGGAATAATACAACACTTGAAAAACCGCTATCTCTAGTTCGATTCTAAAATGGGTATTATATCTCGAATTTAGATTTTCTCTCGTAAATCATTTAGCCTCTCTCGAGGCATAAATTGAAAGGTGAAGGATCAAAATTAACATTGAAAGGGAATTTCAAATATTCAAACTAATTAATTACCATAACATTAAATAAGGCTTCATGCCACCCCTTGAAAGGGGTTTTAGCCTAATATGATATGAAATTTGATACACAAATAATCAAAGGCATTAAAATATAAGAGTCGATAATAGAACAGTCAAACTAAATCTTTTTGAATCCAATTGAACTCCAATCCTTGAATGAGAAGCATACAACCCTTAAATAAAGTGATCAAATAAAAATATAAATGAAAATACCCCACTCAATTTGAATCTCACTGCAATTTAATTCCCTTAAGTTAAATCTATAAATAAATAAAATAAAATAAAATAATTACCTAACACTAAGATTATTTCTACCTAAAATTCTCCCTACTTTACCTCTAGAACTCTCGCTACATTACATTAAATTCTTCAAACGAGCCTTGGGTCTTCTTTTATATGTGCACATGGATCAAGGGGCAATTTGGGCATGGGGAGGTTTTATTGGTTAAATAAGGTATTTGGTGTAATAAGGGTGATGGTACTTTGGGTAAATGAGTAGATGTGCATGTGGGAGAGGTGATGAGGGTGTTTTTGGAAAACGGGAGCTTGTGGCTTTTAACATGCGTGGGCGTAATTTAGGAATAAGGGATATAAGCATTACACACACGTGGAATTATTATTTTTGGATTTGTTTGGGTTTTAACAGAAGAGGAAATCGGGTATGTCTCTTGGTGGGTTTAAAGGTCTTAGGTTTGAAATGGGTTAGGTGAGTTTGGGTTTTGGATATGGGTAGGTAGATTAAGGTGGTTGGGTTTGGCCAGATATGGGTAGGTAGCTTAAGGTGGTTGGGTTTGGCCAGATATGGGTAGGTAGCTTAAAGTGGTTGGGTTTGTCCAGGCGACTGGTCACGATCAGAGTAGGGAGATGGGAGATATAAGGTGGGTTTTTGGGATCAGGTATAAAGGATGAGTATTCGGGTTGCAGTTTTATTTTCAGCGGGTTTTGGTTTCGGTTGATGGGAGTAGAAACTATGGTCACGGGTTAAGGACAGAGTTGCCCGGGTTTGGGTCGGTTTGTTGTTCCTGTCGATTTGGGTTCGGTTATACCTAGATCAAGGCAGTAAGGCGGTTAATCTTTGGTAATGGATGTTTTGAGGTATACCAAGTGTGGGTATTTTTAATGGAACAAATGGAATAAGGTTTTGTTTGGTAATGGAGGTTTAGAAGAGAGAAAAGGATGGGAAGTAGAAGATAGTGAGGTGTAATGTTTGGATGTATGTGAGGTGTAGGTTAGTTTTTTTTTTTTTTTTTTTTGTGTGTGTTTAGTTGTGCTCCAAAAGAATAAAATAAATTTAAGACTTAACTAGAACTAATAAATATATAAAAATTAAAAATCTAACCTAAAACATAAATATTTATAAGTCTAATAAAAAATGAAAATAAAATTACTTAATACTCAACTAAAATATAAAAAAAATGAAACTAATGCTAAAATGAAATCTATTAAAATTTAAAAAATAAAAATAAAAATCTTAACCTATTAATAAAAAGGCTCAAAATAAAATAAAATAAAATAAAGTAAAAATAATAAAACTAACCTGATAAAGTTAAAAACAAATAAGATAAAATAAAATAATAATAAAACTAAACTAAAAAAACTAAAAACGAGAAACAAATAATATAAAAATTTAGTAAAACGTACACCTATTATATTTACATAAAAGATATAAAAATACCCGATGCATGATAATGGACCCTAATATGTACAGCTAAATGCACAAATAAATCCTAAAAATATACATGGCTCAAAATAAAATATAAAATAAATTCTAAAAATTATATATAACACAAATAAAAATCTAAAAAGTATAAACTAAGCACACATGAGGCTCGGGACTAGTCTAGACTCGGTTTAGGCTTAGGTTCGGGTTCGGGGATAGGTAATTAGTACGAAAATTAGGGTTTAGCTCCTTTTAACGCTCATTTGCCTTGAATTGAAGCGTTTGAAACCACAAATGACATTTGACCTATAAGAGAAACATGAACGCGAATAAAATTGATTTTATCAATAATTAGAAATTAAAAACCGCCTGTTTTGGATTTTGTTTAAACACTTTTAGGTGCTTATAAGAGACTCTTGAGAAACATAAAGCCTGTGTATCCTAATTCGAGAAAGATCTCAAACATTCCCGGGAGGTTAAGGTAATTATAGAGGACACATCTAAGAAGATTAGAAAGATGTTCCTCAGTCCCACATTAAGTTTTAATGAGAAGTTATGAATAAGTTACAACGGTGCATTCACTTCCAATGCCGCACCTGAATCGGTTCTCAAGTTTGTGATGGATCCTTATAGGCCTTGACCTAACCCACCAAGGAGAGATTGTCCTAGGGTTTTCAACCAAGGTAGACCCAAATATGTTTATATTTGTCCCCATTTCAAACAAAGAGGTCACCTTAGGGAGTTTTATTTTAAGCTAGGGAGAGTTTCAGACACACGTGTTCCCCGATATTCTCCTACATGAGTTCACACACATCCCGTACGTTCTTCCATACACGGTTCTCTCACACATCACCATAAAGATTTTTAGATTTTTTGTGAGAAAGTGGAATTTTTAGTCAAAATTTCTCAAAGTTTGATCGAGAAATTACAAAGGATATTTACTCCTTTTGAGAACTCCCTTTGGACTAATTATTGAGGTTATGAATCACATATATATAAATTGATTATCATGTTATTATCTTTAGACACCTCAATTTAGGAACCCCTAACACTCACTCGTTCACCATAAAAATAGGTCATATTGAGCTCTCTCGAGCCCCATTTTAATCAGGTCATCTCTCTATCTTGAGTCAAGATCATTGAATCATTGTAGGGCTATAAATTCCCTTTAAACGGTCTATCCCATCTGAGAATCGATCTTATAGTTCGTATGAACGTTCCATATTACTCTAAGCATAACTCCAGAAGCCATTGGGCGCTCCTGTGCCCCGTTTGACTCTAGTCAAATCTACATCTTAAGAGAAGATTAATGAATCTTTGAAGGCATATAAATTTCCTTTCCAAAGGTTCTTACTATTCGTGAATTAGCCTTACGGTTCAGATGGAAGATCCATTTTCCTTCAAGCAAAAGTCTACAGGTCACTGTTCTCTCCTAAGAACCGCCTGACTTTGATCAACTCTCCAAAATGAGTGAAGCTCGATGAAATCATTAAGGGAACTCAATTACCTTATAATGGTCTGTACCATGCATGAATCAGACTTACAGTTCGAACGAACGATTTGTTTTCCTTTGAAAACCTCATGTCCAGAGACTATCGGGCATTTTCGAGACCCGTTTGACTTTGGTCAACTCCCGAACATGGGATTTTCATAATGGATTCTAAAAGGGATATAAATTCCATTTATAATGGTTTTCCCCATGTATAATTCGAACTTACACTTTGTATTTTATGCCCATTTATTCTCGAAAAAAAATTCCGGACTGCCTATAGGCACTACAGACACCCGACCTATCGTAAGCGTGTACTTTTCCTTATCCAACAAGGCAGGCCTACTTCCTATAAGAAGTCCAGGGGCCATGCCGATCAGAACCCCCCTTGACCCTATAAATAGGGGCCATGACCTCACCTTAATAGATATAGAAGGGACCTATCTCAGAACATCAGAGAACATTCCCCTCAAATTTAGAGTCGTTCCTCTTCCCCAAAAGCCCATTTTCATACATTTCCTTCCATCACTTTCTTACCTCACTTGGTAATCCACCCCACCTCTTCATAAAACTTCTATATTGTTCCAAGATAATAATATTAGCATCTTAAGACCAACAACAAGCATTCACAAGGAGGTATACTTTTCCATCTGTTTCCCTATCTTTCCTTGTTAGTGTTATCCATCTTATTTCTACTTTTATACTTCTATTTCAATACATCACATTCATTAATATCTACTCTTTATTAATAGTATTTCACATAATTTATTTTAATAAAAGACCCAAAAGAAGAAAATGAGGATTCATTCTTGAATTCTAAAGCGGGATTTCCATTTCACACTCTCATTTTAGAAAAACACGTCATGTACACATACATAAGAGAAATCCTACATTTGAATTTATGGTTGAACCAGACCCCTATGCTATTTTTGAACTAAGTGGACTTGATAACCCTTAGACTACGTAGGCATCTTGGGCCAATCTCGAGATTCGAGTCCTCCTATTTTCATGTTCATAGATTTCTTTTATATCATATTATATATATATATATATATATATATATATATATATATATATATATATATATATATATATATATATATATATATATATATATATATATATATTGTGAGTTTTACACTCCTATATACTTGTGTCCCGTTCAATATGCACATACTCTCTCGCATAATGATTTTTTTATTCAGCGAACACTTACATTATACTTTTTTATCAATTATTTTTGGCAAGAGTCCTACGGATGAATTCACTCTGTCCCTTCCATGAAACGAGTTGAACGATTCCATTCTCCCATCAGTTCAATTCATACACATGTACACACAGGCCATGAAGTCTAAAAGGAGAATATTAACATTATCCCATGAGATATCTAAATCGAGGAATGGGTGCCTAAAACCTTCCCATTCCATAACTTTATCTCCGGGCCCTTAATCTACTTGGTGTCGCATACATCAGTTTGACATTGATGCCATTCTCTCAAGGCACCGACATTCGTTTGCATGTTTTGAGAAAAATAGGCTGGTGACTCTATCTTTTTACATTATCCCCCACTTGATGAAGGCCAACACCCCGTATAAATGTGCGCCAGAGGGAATCCGACCTCGAATGGCCACACTATCATTTATCCGTATGGATAGATGTGACACCCCGCCTAATTAAATACCAGGTGATAAGTCCTTTATTAAATTATAATCAAGGTGAACGGTTGGTTCATTCTTAGCATCACTCTCACAAAAATAACTTTTCCAATTTTAAACACCCTAAATAATTAAGCTATGTGTCAAAACCATTTTTAGACATCAATTTCCAAATTTTATTTTAAAAACAAACATTTAAAACTTTACATAATTCATAGTTAAGGAATCACACAACAACTATACTGGAACATATAATATAAACAATTAAACATCCATCTAATTAATTCCAACTTTAAAACTTAAAGGAAAACATCCAGACAGTAATAAATCCCAAAGTATAAATATTGGAAATTAACGAATCACAATCTCCGATAAAACAACTGAATAATGAAGAAGGGCGACACATGCCCAACATAATAAATAGTGTTGGAAGTAGAATCAACAATGAGGTCGTCTAAGCAAGAGGCTTGCAACTCCCACCTAAGCTGCAGCGCGTTCCTTCCAAAGGATCCTATGCAAGACGCCCCTATGGCTGGGCACCTATAATATATACATATATATACAAGAGAGAAGAGAAAGTAGAAAACGGGTCAGAGCCCGATTGTAAAACAATTTAAAATTAGTTTAGCAAGTATTTAAAATGCTTACTGGCTAATGCAACCAACATATTAGCGCGGCACTCCCTTGAGAAATTCTCACCTCTTTTCTAATGTGCACACCTATCGCACTAATATTCCCAACAGTTTAACTTATCTTATTTAAGTTACTCGTAAGGTTACATACCGACAATTCAAATGTTAAGGAGATAAATTTTATTTAATAGCAAAGTTCTCACCTAAGCCTTATATGATTATAAAGTTTCACAGTAATATAACGTACGTTTCAAACACTTATTTCTAAGTTGAAATAATTATTCATTTCTTACATACCATAGTCACAATATGTAGTTCCCAAATTCCAGATTTAAATATATATATTAAATACTCATATAATATATATATTCTAACGGCACCCCATATAAACTTTATGGTGAGGGCATACTCTGCTATCCAATCCACGTAACACTCGTACTAAGGGAAATACAAGTTCAGAATCACTCTCGAACAGTATTAACACCAAACACATACAAATTGAGGCGAAGCATAGTTCCAAGTCACTAAGAGGTCAACACATACCCTCACGTATCTTAGGACCGTCTGACTATCGATCCGATAGCCTGTACCAAGGATTCATATCTTCTAGGGTACGAGTCAATATCCCCCATAAAGGTCCCATCGAGATAAGACTGTCCCAGTGTGGTAACCTCCGGGATAGCAAGTAGCAGGGGCATGATTTTTACACGTATATAGTATATGCATAAATACAGTCATATATGTATACTACAATCCCCATATCAAATTGAGGTACACTCTCACGACCCATAATTATGATATTTATCCTTATTACTCATTATTTAGTTATCACGTATAACGGTTTGTCTCTTATTTTAATTTGTGGGATTATTCCAACTTACTACGTAACACTCGTAGATTCCTATCTTCCCAAGTGTAATTTCAGTAGGTACTCATTTATTTTACAACTGAACTTTCTTACGAGTCTCACCCTTTAACACATATTCCCATTGTCCCTTATATGTAAAACATCCCCGTGAAAGGTTAATCTCGTCGTACATTAAAGGTTCCATATTTTTAATACGTCCTAGTGGTCTTCTTTATATCCCAAAATGTTCTAACATTAATATCCAATAATGTCTAATCATTTAAGTTGGAACAACCTATAAAAAGGGGAATGTGAGTTATGCAGGAGGGGTCGATCGATTTATGGCAGATGTTCGATCGATCGAAGCATCGATCGATCGATACTCTAAGGTCGATCGATCGATCAAACAGGTATGGCAAATCTGCAGAATTTCCAATTACGGGTTTTCTCTTCCAATATCATACAAAACGTTATATTTGACTCCCAAACTCCCAATAATTCATACTACAAGTATTATAACCTCAAATAAGTGATTTCCTACATCAAGCATGCAGATTTTCATCATGAATAACGAATTTAAAGGGCAAAATCCATAAAAACATCAAGAACCCTAATATTTCTTTTGTTTGATTTCTTCCCATTCTTTTACCAGATTTCATACTCTTTATTTACTTTAATTTAGTGGTTAAATCTCTACATATGAATTGGGTTTCCAGAATACATATATTACTCATACAACATGCGAATTCGAATCTCCAAAATAGGTTTTTCTTTCACAAAAACTAGTCCTAATCAATCCTAGGCTAATATTATTGGAGCATTAACTGAAATAGAGCATGATAGATACCTGCCTGATAATTTTTGGTTCAGACTTGTGGAGATTTTAGTGTGGTTGTGATCCCCGTTGTAGGATCTAACGTTTGGCGGCGATGGCGGTGCAATTGGTGGAGTTCTTGGCCTAGAACTCCTTGGAAAACCTCTCCTCTTCCTCTCCAATGGCCGTCTTTGGTTTATAGTTTTTCTAACCCTAGAAGGTGACTCTCACCAACTGATATTCCCTTAGAATTTATGTGGGTTTTCAGGCCCAAAAATGTAAAATGTCCAAAACGCTATCCCGGAGTGTTAATTAGGCCTAAAAATGCCCCGAGACCCAAACTAAACCCGCGGGTATATTATTTTGACTATCTCAACCCTTCCGAACACATTGAAGAACTCAAAATGACCATACGGGTGAATTATAATTTTATTTACTTTTAATAGTTCGAATTTAATCCCGACACGCACCAGCGCGTCCTAATAAATTTCCAAAATTATCAAATTAGATTCTCGTCTCGTGATAATTTTACTAATCATAATTACACCACTTACTTTACTGATAAAGTAACTTATAACAAAAATAATTACTAACTCGCATCATGCTAGTAAGTATTAGATGATTACGGATTAATATTAATTTAATATCTCTAATTAAATTTAATAAATCCCTAAAAACTTCCCCCCTAATAACGGAATTTCGTCTCGAAATTCGAAAAAATAAATTTTACCTGGTAAGAATAACTCTGGGTACTTCTCACGCATGTCCGCCTTATGCTCCCAAGTGGATTCCTCCACATTATGATGCTCCCACTAGACCCGAACAAGTGGGACTACCTTTGACCTCAATCTCCATTCGCTATGGTCCAGGATAGCCACTGGTCTCTCCTCGTAATAGGTGTCGGGCTATAAGTCAATATCCTCAATCGCGATATGGGTATGGGCCATGTCATCCCGAAGGTATCGTCTCAACATCGAGATGTGGAATACATCGTGAATGCGATGCAAGTTTTCTGGCAGTCCCAATCTGTATGCTACTTGCCCAACCCCCTTGATAATGGGAAATGGTCCCACGTACGTCGGGGCCAATTTCCCTTTCTTCCCGAACCTCATCACTCCTTCATTGGAGATACACATAGTAATACTTGGTCCCCCACATTAAATTCTCGGAAGAACCATTTTGCATCGGCGTAGCTTTTCGTGCTGTCCTGGGCTACGCGAATGCGATTCCTGATGATCTCAATCCTAGCAGAGGTTTCCAGAATCACCTCTGGTCCGAGCAACTTGTTATCCCCCACCTCTAGCCAACACGTTGGGGAACGACAAGGCCTACCATAAAAAAGCCTCAAATGGAGCCAAGACAATCATGAACTGATTAGAGTTATTATAAGCGAACTCTACCAGTAGAAGATGTGGCTCCCAACCTCCTCCAAAATCAAGGACACACATGCGTAGCATATCCTCCAACATCTGATTAGTACGCTCTGTCTGTCCATATATCTGTGGGTGATAAGCAGAACTTAACCTCAACTCTATACCCATAGCCTCCTGAAAGCTCTCCTAGAAACGCGACACAAAAATCTTGTCTCTATCTGACACAATATTCAGGGGCACCCCATGTAATCTGACAATCTCAGCAATAAAAAACTGAGCATACTGACCCGTGGTATAGTTTGTCCGTACTGGCAGAAAATGTTCCACCTTGGTCAAACGGTCCACAATCACCCAGGTGGAGTCGCGGCCACGCTGTGATGTAGGCAACCCAGTAATAAAATCCATGGAAATACTCTCTCACTTCCACGCGGGTATTTCCAATGGCTAAAGCAACACCGACGGTTTCTGGTGGTCCACCTTTACCAGCTGGTAGGTAGAACACTTGGACACGAACTCAGCAATGTCCTTTTTCATCCCACTCCCCAGCATTGCCGCCTCATATCCTGGTACATCTTATCTCCTCCAGGATGCACCGCAAATCGGGACCCGTGAGACTGGGTCATCACTGCATGACATAAGATTGCTCCTTATGGGACCACCAATCTCCCATTAAACCTTAAATCTCCATCAGAACTAACAGAATAGGACTCATCACCCTCAGCTGAAAGTCGTACAATCTACTCCTGGCAAAATGGGTCTGCGGTCTGTGCCTGTATTACCCTCGTAACAATCTCGGGTGTCACTGTCATGACAGATATGAAGGAATGGGCTACTGCGTCCTGGTGACCCATATGACACCCCGACTAATTAAATATCGAGTAGCTACTCCTTTATTAAAGTAATACAAAATACCAAGTTGGTTCAGTTCATAGCATCACTGTCGAAAAACGTTTTAACAATTTCTAGCCACCTAATACTTAAAAAGTGAGTTGTCAATTTTAATTAAATCCAATTAACATGCAATAAGAAGATTATGAACTGCTAACATATCCACCACAACATAATGACAATAGAATAACCATAAAATAGTAATGAGTCTGGAGGAATACTCCTCACAACAATCCAAATACAGGAATAAACCAATACTAAGTCTGCATCACTAAATTAATTACAACCCAAAATCTTATATAACTGGATAAATAAAGTGTCTAAAATAACTGGGGTGACATGCCCAACAGATGAGAAAAATCTGATAACATAGAGTCAAGATCGAAAGTGGAGGCGTCTACTGTCAAGGTCCTGAAACTTCCACAGCAGCTACAGTACGACACTTTAATGGAACTCCTATGCTTGGTGTCCTTGTGGCTGGGCACCTAAAAGGTTTTTACAAGCAAATATATTTGGAAGCAAACGGGTCAGAGCCCGAGTGTGAAAATAGTTTAGAATACAGCAAGTGTTTTAATGACATTATACAATGAATGCAAAATACATGTTAGGACGTGCTCTCACATTAAATACTTACCTCTCGACTATCGGTGCACTCCTAACGTATCCGTAACCAAATATAGTTATTCTACTATCAAACCAGTCCACTTCAAAATTTGGTGTTTACTAAACAAATCATGGTTTAATTCCCGACGCCTTTATATAAACTGGGAGTTTTACTTTCATTTAATTCTCGGAAATAAATCATAACAATTTCTAAATGTTTTCCCATTTTTAATTCTACAAAGATGTAACATTAATTCACACTTGCACTTATATAAATAGTTTGCATCAATATTTCATTGCATCAATCTCCTTATAATTATACAATACTGGCACCCCTAGACTAAGCTGCGGTGCGCACATACTCTGCTATCCAATCCCGGTACATCACGTACATAAGGATCACGTGTTCTGAATCTCTCAGGAACCGTTTTGACAAGTAACAAACACACATAATGGAGGCGAACATGGTGCACATCACATGAGTCACGCACATACCTACTCTCCCATGATCAGCAGACTTATTAACTTCTCAATAAGTCCTTCTCTGACCTATGGCCTTGAGGTACCAATCTGAATCCCTCCCGTAGGCACACAAAGATTAGATGGCTCTGATCGAAAGCCGACCTCCCGTGATAGCAAGCATGGTAGGGATGTTATACAAAGATAACCACATATACTAAGCATTCACAGTTCTTTGATATTTCAGTATATTAATAGAGGTATACTTCTCGTTCTTATCCCATCATTTACTGTTATACGTTTATAAGTTCCCGTTTTAAATGCATTAGAGTTGTCAACTCTTCTCACGTCGTAATTAGGTACTCGTTTCCAAATCCATAATTGTCATCCGATTTACTATAAGATTCTAAGTTCTACTCCTCAACGTACCCCAATTCTCACAATTATACCCACTAGTCAATAAGGGAAGGTTAATTCTTCGTTAATTAAGTCTACGGGACATTTGAAATAAAATCAGGCCTAAAAGGGCCATTCTGTCAACTCGTTAGAAGTCTCGTTTGAACGAGGTCATTCGAATGAGTGTCGTTCAAATGAAAGTCTTCAAATGAACTACCAAATCGTTAGAAGGGATACTGTCATCTCGTTAGAGACTCGTTCGAACGACCTGGGCAGGTCTTCTAACGAGATGGCAGAACACTCCCAGAAATATGAAATTCCAATTTTCTTCCTTTTTCTCTTTTCTAAATCCATCCTATGATCGTCCAAACTATGTTTTAATGTGTTTAAGCTACACTAAGTCCTCCTAGGTCACTCTTTAACATACATATGGGGTCAATACCTCCTAGATCAACATGTAATCATCATAATTCCCAAATCTTGTCCCAAACCCTATAAACATGAACACATAATTTAATGTCTACAACTATTTCTTATAAATCCATTTTTAAATCATCAATAGATATATTTTGGATATGAAATTAGTCCATAACTTATTCTACATGCGGTCCTCATATAGGATTACGATTTCGATCCCCAATTTCATGGGTTTTCATTGAACTTTCAATACAAGATATATATTCAATTCTAAGCATGGAGGAAACATTCACTTAAATTTATCTAATTAAATCACTTTCCTTAGATGTTCTGATTTGATGTTGAAGGATGAAGGTTGATTCTCCTCTTTCTCTCTACAGATTTTTCTCCCAAGGATGGTGATGGTGGCTAGGGTTTCTTTTGGAACCTCTTAGGACTCTCCCTTTAACTCTCGTAGCCCACTACTTGATAAATGCTGATTATGGACCTAGTGGGTTCATTACTAATATAAATTTAAGCTCTAAAATTCGTGGGTTTTAATTCCCATATTTTTAAACTTACCAAACTACCCTTTTGGGTTGCCGGTATGGCATAAAAATGCCCTGGGACCCAAACTAAACCCTCGGCTAGTGTTTTCTGACTATTTCGACCCTTCCGAACACACTGGTGCACTAAAAATGGCCATTAGGTTGATAAAAATATAATTCACTTTTTCATTTACATAATTTCGTTCCTGACACGACTGACATGCGCGTCCCAACTTAAGTTTCCAAATTATCGTATTTCAACCTCGCGATAACTTTAATATTTTCAATACTCCTGAAATTTTCAATTTTAATATCATAATCAAATACCAACTCACATCTCGCTAGTATTTATATCCGGATTAATTCTCAATTAATTCTCATTTAATTTAATTAATCCTTTAAATAATAATCAATAAAATTACGGGGTATTACATACTTCCCCCCTAATAACAGAATTTCATCCCGAAATTTGGAACTAAAGAATACCTGGTAAAAATAGCTCTCGATAACGCTCAAGCATCTCATCCTTGCGCTCCCATGTGGACTCCTCGGCATTATGATGTCGCCAATGCACACGTAATGACGGTACTATCTTCAACCTCACTTTCCGTTCGCTTCGATCCAAAATAACAATTGGCCCCTCCTCGTAGGAACTATCGGACTGAATATCGATGTCCTCCAAAGCAATGTGAGTATGGGCCAAATCATCCCTAAGATATTTCCTTAGTGAGGAAATGTGTAACACATCATGAATCCTATGCAAGTGCTGCGGTAACCCAAGTCTATACGCAACTGGCCCAATACACTCGAGGATTGGAAATGGCCCCACATATCTTGGTGCCAATTTCCCCTTCTTCCCAAAACGCATGATCCCCTTCATAGGAGATACTCGGAGTAACACTTGGTCCCCCACCTTTAATTCTCTGAAGAACCTCTTGGCATCAGCATAGCTCTTCTGCCGGTCCTGAGCTACCCGAATACGACTTCGAATCATCTCTATCCTTTTCGAAGTATCCTGAATCACTTTCGGCCCAAGGAGTTTGTTATCCCCTACCTCTAACCAACATGTTGGGTAACGACAAGGTCTACCGTACAACGCCTCAAATGGATCCATGCCAATGGTGAATTGGTAGGAGTTATTATAAGCAAACTCCACCAGTGGAAGGTATTTCTCCCAACCACTTCCAAAGTCTAGGATGCACATACGCAACATGTCCTCCAACATCTGATTTGTCCTCTATGTTTGCCCATCAGTCTACGGGTGATAAGTCGTACTCAGCCGCAGCTCTGTACCCATGGCCTCCTAGAAACTCTCCCAAAATCATGAAACAAATATCTTGTCTCGGTCAGACACGATATTTAGAGGCACCCCATGAAGTCTCACTATCTCCGCAATGAAAATCTGGGCATACTGTCCCGTAGTGTAATCTGTCCTTACGGGTAGAAAATGAGCAACTTTGGTCAACCGGTCCACAATTACCCATATGGAGTCATGACCCCTGTGTGACATAGGTAACCCCATGATAAAGTCCATGGATATGCTCTCCCATATCCACGTCGGAACCTCTAATGGCTATAGAAGTCCTGCCGGTTTTTGATGATCCACCTTTACTAGCTGACAAGTGGCGCATTTAGAAAAGAACACGGCGATATCTCTCTTCATCCCGCTCCACCAGTACTGTCGTCTCATTTCTTGGTACATCTTATCCCCACCAGGGTGTACTGCGAACTATGAGTCATGCGACTCTGCCATTACCTCGTGTCGCAAGTCTTCCCCTTTCGGAACAACCAATCTTCCATTGAAGCGTAATCCCCCGTCTGAACTAACGGTATAGGACTCGGCTCCCTCTGCTAGTAATCGAACTATCTGCTCCTAACATAATGAGTCATTTGCCTGGGCCTTTATCAATCTCGTAACAATCTGCGATGTAATAGTCATCACAGACATGAACGATCGGGCCACTGCATCCTGGTGTCCCAACTCCTTCCACTTAGCTTTCCACACCTCGGCCACCTCATCTACTGGCCTATGGCTCAACGCGTCTGCTACCACATTAGCCTTCCCTGGGTGCTACTGGATATCGAACTGATAATCCTTCAGAAACTCAAGCCACCGACGTTGACGCATATTCAGCTCCTTCTACGTGAAGAGGTATTGTAGAGATTTGTGGTCTGTGAACAACCAAAATTTCTCCCCCAGGAGATAGTGTCTCCAAATCCAAAAAGCGAATATGACTGCCGCTAACTCCAAGTCGTGGGTGGGATAATTCCTCTCGTGAGGCTTAAGCTTACGGGAACCATAAGCTATGGCCTGACTCTCCTGTTGCAGCACACCTCCAAGTCCTTGCAAGGATGCATCGGTGTAAACTAAATACTCAACTCTCGGTCTGGGCAATGCTAACACATGTGCTGAGGTCAACTTTTCCTTCAACTCATAAAATGCCAACTGACAGACATCGCTCCAGATGAATGGCACACCTTTGCGAGGCAGATGTGTCAAAGGACCCTCTATCTTTGAGAAACCCCGAATAAACCTCCTGTAGTATCCTGCTAGGCCCAAGAAACTATGGATTTCAGTTGGTGTCGTGGGCTATCCCCACTCCCTCACCGCGGATACCTTCCCCGGATCAACAGATATCCCCCGGTCTAAAATGATATGCCCCAAAAATTGAACCTCCTTCAGCCAAAACCCACACTTCTCATACTTTGCATAAAGCTCGTTCTGACGCAATGTCTGCAAAACCTGTCTCAAATGCTCGGCGTGCTCCTCTTCTTTCTGGGAGTAAACCAGAATGTCATCAATAAAGACAATGATGAACTAGTCTAGGAATTCTCTGAACACCCTATTCATCAAGTCCATAAACACGGCTGGAGCGTTGGTCAAGCCAAAAGGCATAACCCGAAATTTATAGGAACCATATCGCGTCAAGAAAGCAGTCTTCGAGACGTCCTGTTCCCTAATACGCAACTGATGGTATCCCGATCGTAGGCCAATCTTTGAGAATAAGGAATCTCCTCTCAGCTAGTCGAATAAGTCATCGATTCGGGGCAACGAATACTTATTCCGTATCGTGACCTTATTCAACTCCCCATAATCTACACACAACCTCAACGATCCATCCCTCTTATTTACGAATGACACAAGGGAAACCCATGATGAAGTACTCCTTCAGATAAACCCCTGACCCAACAACTTCTCTATCTGATCCCTTAACTCTCTCATCTCTGCTGGAGCCATACGGTAAGGTGCGCGGGCAATTGGCCGAGTGCCCGACATTAAATCGATAACAAAATCTATCCCTGTACTCGGAGCTAGTCCAGGTATATCCTGAAATACATAAGCAAACTCCCTAACAACTGGAATCTAATCGAGTGGTATCACCACTTCCTTAGAGGTCTCATCCTCTATATAGTACAAGTGAGTGAACGATCCTCCCTCAGGGCGAGGCATCGCACTAAAAGCATCTCATGCCCGGGAATGGCAAAAATGATACTCCTACTGAAATAATCAATCATGGCTCAGTACGCAACTACCCAATCCATACCAACAATCGCATCATACTCAGTCATTTGTAACACTAACATATCAGCGGGTAAGGTAAACCTCCCGGTATCTATACCCACACCTATACAAATAAGGGAAATCACAGAACCCCTACTCAATGATGAATCTACACAAATAATTATGCTCTCTGCAGTGTCTAACAACCCCAAAGTGCGTGCAAATCTCATGGCAATGAAACAACGTGTGCCCCCCGTATAAAATAAAATATGCCCCATAGTCCGCTAAATAGAGAACATACCCTCAATAGCAGGTGGATCCTGTGGGATGGAGGCCTGCTGGAGCTGATACACTCTCCCATACTGAAGTTGTCCCTGCTGTACTGGGACCGCTGGAATGGATGGTAATGTTGCCATCTGTGGTGGTATTGGGAGGGCAACGGGAAACATAGGCCTTTGTGGCTCGTGTCGAGCACTCTACTGCTGCTGCTGTTGGGCCCTTCCCATATCAGGACAATCCTGGCATTTGTGGCCAATCTTGCCACACACGAAGCACTTCCCTGAGAAGTTTCCCCCTCGTTGTTCCTGCTGCCCTCGACCCTGATGGCCGTTACCATTCCTACCTTGACCATACTGGCCCGGTTGAAACTACTGCTGCTGACCAATCTGGCCCTGCTGGCTGTGATGGCCGTTCTGACCCTGATGGCCATGTCTGAAACCTCCCTAACCATTCCTGAAACCCCCAGATCTGAATCTCTTAGGAACCCCCTGTTGGGAGCCCTGATCACCCTGCATGTGCTGACCTTGAGCAGATTATGCCCCGCTGGCACCATTTCCCCCGGTCCTGCCCTGATGGCTGGACTCTTCTGATCTCTTACTCTCAGACATGTGAAAGCGGTGATCCTGGTAGTGAAGCAGTGTCGCATTAACCACATCGGAGTAAGTGGCCAACGAGAGGTTTCCCAACAAGTGCTGACGGATCCTCCAAGTCAATCCATCCATGAACTTCGGAATCTTCTTCTCCTCGGTTGGAATCTCATCGGGAACGATGTTCAAGAGATTTGTGAACTCAGCCTCATACTCGGCTACGGTATTTCCCTCCTTCTTGAGGTTCATCAACTTCCTCCTTATCTCAGTGTGAACAGCTGATGGAAAATATTTGCGGTCGAACCGCACCCAGAACTCCTGAATAGAAAGGGCGTCCCTCTCCTCCATAGGGGTAATGGACTCCCACCACTGCAACGCTGATCCTACTAGTTTAAAAGTAGCCAGTATCTTCTTCTGAACATCTTTGCACTCGTACATCCTTAAGTGCCTCTGAATGTCCTTCCTCCACTGACTGGACACAATAACGTCGGAGCTACCTGCGAACTCCGGAGGGTGTGCTTTCTGAAAAGCATCCCGAACGCATTCCCAAGCAGATGGGAATGCATGAGCCTGAACTGGCGCGGCTATCGGCGCCTGTGGTGGTGCCTGCTGCACAACTACGAGGGCGGCATTTACCGCTTGGGCTACAATAGCTGCAACCTCTGCGGCATTCATGGTGCCCGAAACTAGTGCAGGCTGTGGCTTGGGCTGGGCATCCCTAGGAACTCACTGTGCACGTCGTGGAGGCATCTGAAATGAGAGTAAAGTCTTATAAGTTCACAGTTATTATCTCAAAATAGCTGAAGAGCGAAACATAAATAAAAGAATACAACAGTCCTAAAATATAGGGCTCTACATCAAAGAAAGCTCAGTGGAAACATAAAAAGCCGTACAGATCCTAAGGACACTAGAACCTGATGCTCTGATACCACCTATGACACCCCGACTAATTAAATACCGGGTAGCTACTCCTTTATTAAATTAATACAAAATTCCAAGTTGGCTCAGTTCATAGCATCACTGTCGAAAAATGTTTTAACAATTTCTAGCCACCTAATATTTAAAAAGTGAGTTGTCAATTTTAATTAAATCCGATTAACATGCAATAAGAAGATTATGAACTGCTAACATAACCACCACAACATAATGACAATAGAATAACCATAAATTAGTAATGAGTCTGGAGGAATACTCCTCACAACAATCCAAATACAGGAATAAACCAATACTAAGTCTGCATCACTAAATTAATTACAACCCAAAATCTGATATAACTAGATAAATAAAGTGTCTAAAATAAATGGGGTGACATGCCCAACAGATGAGAAAAATCTGATAACATAGAGTCAAGATCGAAAGTGGAGGCGTCTACTGTCAAGGTCCTGAAACTTCCACAGCAGCTACAGTACATCACCTGAATGGAACTCCTATGCTTGGTGTCCTTGTGGCTGGGCACCTAAAAGGGTTTTACAAGCAAATATATTTGGAACAAACGGGTCAGAGCCCGAGTGTGAAAATAGTTTAGAATACAGCAAGTGTTTTAATGACATTATACAATGAATGCAAAATACATGTTAGGATGTGCTCTCATATGAAATACTTACCTCTCGACTATCGGTGCACTCCTAACGTATCCGTACCCAAATCTAGGTATTCTACTATCAAACTAGTCCACTTCAAAATTTGGTGTTTACTAAACTAATCATGGTTTAATTCCCGACGCATTTATATAAACTGGGAGTTTTACTTTCATTTAATCCTTGGAAATAAATCATAACAATTTCTAAGCGTTTTCCCATTTTTAATTCTACAAAGATGTAACATTAATTCACACTTGCACTTATATAAACACTTTGCATCAATATTTCATTGCATCAATCTTCTCATAATTATACAATACTGTCACCCCTAGACTAAGCTGCGGTGCGCAAATACTCTGCTATCCAATCCTAGTGCATCACGTATATAAGGATCACGTGTTTTGAATCTCTCAGGAACCGTTTTGACAAGTAACAAACACACATAATGGAGGAGAACATGGTTCACATCACATGGGTCACGCACATACCTACGCTCCCATGATTAGCAGACTTATTAACTTCTCAATAAGTCCTTCTCTGACCTATGTCCTCGAGGTACCAATCTAAATCACCCCCGTAGGCACACAAAGATTAGATGTCCCTAATCGAACGCCGACCTCCCGCGATAACAAGCATGGTAGGTATGTTATAGACATATAACCACATATACTAAGCATTCACACTTCTTCGATATTTCAGTATATTAATAGAGGTATGCTTCTCGTTCTTGTCCCATCATTTACTGTTATACATTTATAAGTTCCCGTTTTAAATGCATTAGAGTTGTCAACTCTTCTCACGTCGTAATTAGGTACTCGTTTCCAAATCCACAATTGTCATCCGGCTTACTATAAGATTCTAAGTTCTACTCCTCAACGTACCCCAATTCTCACAATTATACCTACTAGTCAATAAGGGAAGGTTAATTCTTCGTTAATTAAGTCAACGGGACATTTGAAATAAAAGTAGGCCTAAAAGGGCCATTTTGTCAACTCGTTAGAAGTCTCATTAAAACGAGGTCATACGAATGAGTGTTGTTCGAACAAAAGGCTTCGAACGAACTACTAACTCATTAGAAGGGATACTGTCATCTCGTTAGAAACTCTTTTGAACGAGGTCCTTCGAACGACTTGGACAGGTCTTCTAACGAGATGGCAGAACATGCCCAGAAATCTGAAATTCCAATTTTCTTCCTTTTTCTCTTTTCTAAATCCATCCTATGATCATCCAAACTAAGTTTTAATGTGTTTAAGTTACACTAAGTCCTCCTAGGTCACTCTTTAACATACATATGGGGTCAATACCTCCTAGATCAACATGTAATCTTCATAATTCCCAAATCTTGTCTCAAACCCTATAAACATGAACACATAATTTAATGTCTACAACTATTTCTTATAAATTCATTTTTAAATCAGCAATATATATATTTTGGATATGAAATTCGTCCATAACCTATTCTACATGTGGTCCTCATATTGGATTACGATTTCTATCTCCAATTTCATGAGTTTTCATTAAACTTTCAATAGAAGATATATATTCAATTCTAAGCATGGAGGAAACATTCACTTGAATTTATGTAATTAAACCACTTGCCTTAGATGTTCTGATTTGATGTTGAAGGATGAAGGTTGATTCTCCTCTTTCTCTCTACAGATTTTTCTCCCATGGATGGTGATGGTGGCTAGGGTTTCTTTTGGAGCCTATTAGGACTCTCCCTTTAACTCCCGTAGCCCACTACTTGATAAATGCTGATAATGGACTTAGTGGGTTCATTACTAATATAAAATTAACCTCTAAAATTCGTGGGTTTTAATTCCAATATTTCTATACTTACCAAACTACCCTTTTGGGTTGCCGGTATGGACTAAAAATTCCCCGGGAACCAAACTAAACCCCCGTCTAGTGTTTTCTGACTATTTCGACCCTTCCGGACACGTTAGCGCACTCAAAATGACCATTCGGTTGATAAAAATATAATTCACTTTTTAATTTACATAATTTCTTTCCTGACGCCACTGACACGCGCGTCCCAACTTAAGTTTCCAAATTATCGTATTTTAGCCTCGCGAAAACTTTAATATTTTCAATACTCCTTAAATTTTTAATTTTAACATCATAATCAAATACCAACTCACATCTCGCTAGTATTTACATCCAGATTAATTTCCAATTAATTCTCATTTAATTTAATTAATCCTTTAAATAATAATCAATAAAATTACGGGGTATTGCAACCCAACTCTTTGCACTTTGCTTTCCAGACGTCCGCTACATCGTCCACTGGTCTACGGCTCAACGCATCGGCAACTACATTGGCCTTCACCGGATGGTACTGTATGTCGAACTGATAGTCCTTCACAAACTCTAACCACCTGCACTGACGCATATTCAGCTCTCGCTGAGTGAACATATACTGTAGTGACTTGTGGTCTGGGCGTAATTTCTCCCCCAATAAGTAGTGTCTCCATATCCTCAATGCAAAGACGACCGCTGCTAACTCTAGGTCATGTGTGGGGTAATTCTTCTCATGCCGCTTAATCTTGCGGGAGGAAAAAACTATAGCCTTCTCCTCTTGCTGAAGTACTCCTCCGAGTCCCCATAAAGAGGCGTCGATGTAAACCAGATACTCCACGCATGGCTTAGGTAAAGCAAGGACCGGTGCTGAAGTAAGCTTGTCTTTCAGCTCTTCGAAAGCCAATTGACAAGCATTATCCCAAACGTATGGTACCCCCTTGTGAGTCAGATTCGTCAATGGACCCGCTATTTTGGAGAACCCTCGAATGAATCTCATGTAGTATCCTGCTAACCCCAAGAAACTATGTACTTTCGTCGGTGTCGTGGTCTATCCCCACTCCCTCACCGCTGACACTTTACTCGGGTCAACTGCTATCCCCTGTTCAGAAACAACATGCCCCAAGAACTGCACTTCTCGTAATCAGAACCCGCACTTCTCATACTTAGCATACAATTGATGCTCTCGTAGAGTCTGAAGAACCTACCTTAAGTGCTCGGCATGCTCTTCCTTAGAGTGTGAATATATCAGGATCTTATCTATGAAGACGATGATAAACTGATCTAAGAACTCTCTGAACACTCGGTTCATCAAGTCCATGAATACGTGTGGAGCATTTGTGAGTCCAAATGGCATCACTCTGAACTCATAGGACCCATATCTCGTCAAGAAAGTAGTCCTTGAAACATCCTGCTCCCTAATACATAGCTGATGGTATCCTGATCTCAGATCTATCTTCAAAAAGAAAGTTGCTCCCCTCAGTTGGTCGAACAGATCATCGATTCGAGGCAATGGATATTTGTTCCGTATCGTGACCTTGTTCAGCTCCCGGTAGTCCACACATAGCCTCAGTGAACCATCTCTCTTTTTCACAGACAAAACTGGAGCGTCCCAAGGTGAGGTACTCCTACAAATGAAGCCCTGACCTAATATCTGCTCTATCTGATCTCGTAACCCTCGCATCTCCGTTCGAGCCATACGGTATGGAGCGCATGCTATCGGTCGGGTATCCGGTAATAAATCTATAACAAAATCTATCTCTTGACTGGGGGCTAGGCCTGGTAACTCCTGAAATACATCAGAATACTCACGAACAACTGGGATCGAATCCAAGGGAATCACGACCTCCTTAGAGGTATCCTCCTCTATGTAATACAAATGAGTGGTCGAGCCTCCCTCTGGGTGAGGCATCGCCACTACAAACATCTCTTGCCCCGGAATGAAAAAGACAATACTCCCACCGAAATAATCAATCATGGCTCTGTAAGCTGTGATCCAATCCATACCAATAATGACGTCTTACTCATGCATATCTAAGACTAACATGTCTGCTGGTAATACCAAGCTACCAATCTCTACTCCCACACCCCGGCATATAAAGAAAATTAATGACCCATATCCCATTGGTGAGTTTACACATGTTATAGTGCTCTCTGATGTGGCTAATAACCCTAAGGCCTTCGCAAAATGGGTAGCTATAAAACAGTGTGTCGCCCCAGTATCAAATAAAACCCAACCCATAGTACCATGGATAGGAAACATACCCTCAATAATGGGTGGCGCCTGTGGAGCTGCTGCCTGGTGGACATTATAGACACGTCCGTACTGTAACTGCCCCTGTTGCACTAGAGCGGCTGGAATGGATGGTAGGGCTGGTACCTGAGCTGGTGATGGGAGGGAAGCTGGAAAAAGTGGCCTCTATGGCTCATTACGGGCACCCTATTGCTGTGGGGCCTTATCACCCTCTGGAAAATCTTGGCCCATGTGGCCATTTTTACCACACCCGAAGCATCGGCCCCTGAAATTTCGTCCCCTATATCCCTGCTGATTACGGCCTTGCTGGTCGTTACCACCCCACCATTAGCCCTGGTGGCCCTACTGATTACGTTGTTGGCCCTGGTGACCCTGCTGCTGACGATGTTGGCCCTACTGGCCCTGCTGATTAGGCTGGCCCTACTGACCCTGCCTAAATCCCCCAAATCCCTTCCTGGAATCACCTGATCGGAACTGCTTGGCAGGGTCCCCCTGATGGGAACTCTGCTCATGCTGACGAGTCTGCCCCTGAGATGTCGGTGCTCTACTAGCACCACTACCCCCTATCCTGCCCTGCTGGCCGGACTCTCCTGCTCGCTTACTTCTCTGCAGATGGAAGCGGTGATCCTGGCAGTGTAGCAAAGCAGCATTGAGTACATCTGTGTAGGTACTAAGAGACGAATTTCCTATAAGGTGATGATGGATCCTCCAAGCTAACCCGTCCACAAACAGTAGTATCTTCTTGCCCTCAGTGGGTGCCTCATCTGGCACTATAGTGAGAAGTCTTGTGAACTCCTCTTCATACTCAGCAACAATCGAATTCTCCTGCTTCAGACTCAGTAATTTCCTCCTCATCTCAGTCTGCACGACGGATGGGAAGTATTTGCTGTCAAACCACGCCCAAAATGACTGAATATTAATAATATCCCTCTCCTCCAAGGTGGTAGTGGATTCCCACCAATTCAAAGTGGCCCCCACAAGCTTAAAGGAAGCCAACAGTTGTTTATGCACATCCGTGCACTCGTACATACACAGATGCCTCTGGATGTCTTTCTTCCATTCGCTTGCTACAATAATATATGAACCACCTACAAACTCTGGGGGATGCGCCTTCTGAAAGGCATCCCTAACTCGCTCCCATGCAGATGGAAGCTGTGCTGGTACTAGTGCCACTGCCTGAACTTGGGGTGGAGCATGCTGTACTAATGCTAGCGCGGCATTCACCGCCTAAGCAACGATAGCGGCTACTTCATTTGCATTCATCATACCCTTGAGCCGAAGGTACTGGTTGCTCTGCTTGGGCACGCCTATCCTTTTGTGCACGTCTCGGAGGCATCTGAAACGTGAAGAAATTTATTAGTCTACAATTATTGTCAAATCTCAAATAGCTGAAGACGTAATCATAAAATTAAGAATACAACAATCGTAAAATAGGGCTCTATAACAAGAACGCTAAGCTAAAAGCGAAATAAACCGTACAGATCCTAAAGGACACTAGAACCTAATGCTCTGATACCACTTGTGACACCCCGCCTAATTAAATACTGGGTGATCATTCCTTTATTAAATTATAATCAAGGTGAACGGTTGGTTCATTCTTAGCATCACTATCGCAAAAATAACTTTTCCAATTTTAAACACCCTAAATAATTAAGCTAAGTGTCAAAACCATTTTTAGACATCAATTTCCAAATTTATTTTAAAAACCAACATTTAAAACTTTACATAATTCATAGTTAAGGAATTACACAACAACTATACTGGAACATATTATCCAAACAATTAAACATCCATCTAATTAATTCCAACTTTAAAACTTAAAGGAAAACAGCCTGACAGTAATAAATCCCAAAGTATAAATACTGGAAATTAACGAATCACAATCTCCGATAAAACAACTGAATAATGAAGAAGGGCGACACATGCCCAATGGAATAAATAGTGCCAGAAGTGGAATCAACAATGAGGTCGTCTAAGCAAGAGGCCTGCAATTCCCACCTAAGCTGCAGTGCGTTCCTTCCAAAGGATCCCATGCAAGACGCCCCTGTGGCTGGGAACCTATAATATATACATATATATACAAGAGAGAAGAGAAAGTAGAAAATAGGTCAGACCCCGATTGTAAAACAGTTTAAAATTAGTTTAGCAAGTATTTAAAATGCTTACGGACTAATGCAACAAACATATTAGTGAGGCACTCCCTTGAGAAATTCTCACCTCTCTTTTAATGTGCACACCTATCGCACTAATATTCCCAACAGTTTAACTTATCTTATCTTAAGTTACTCGTAAGGTTACATACCGACAATTTCAAATGTTAAGGAGATAAATTTTATTTAACAGCAAAGTTCTCACCTAAGCCTTATATGATTATAAAGTTTCACAGTAATATAAACGTAATTTTCAAACACCTATTTCCAAGTTGAAATAATTATTCATTTCTTCAATACCATAGTCATAGTAGGTAGTTCCCAAATTCCAGATTTAAATATATATATTAAATACTCATATAATATATATATATATATTCTAACGGCACCCGATTTAAATATATATATTACATACTAATATAATATATATATATTCTAACGGCACCCCATATAAAATTTATGGTGAGGGCATACTCTGCTATCCAATCCCCGTAACACACGTACTAGGGGAAATACAAGTTCGGAATCACTCTCGAACACCAAACACATACAAATTGAGGCGAAGCATAGTTCCAAGTCACTAAGAGGTCAGCACATACCCTCACGTCTCTTAGGACCATCTGACTATCGATCCGATAGCCTGTACCAAGGATTCCTATCTTCTAGGGTACGAGTCAATATCCCCCATATAGGTCCCATCAAGATAAGACTGTCCCAGCGCGGTAACCTTCGGGATAGGAAGTAGTGCGGGTATGATTTTTACACGTATATAGTATATGCATAAACACAGTCATATATGTATACCACAATCCCCATATCAAATTTAGGTACACTCTCAAGACCCATCATTATGATATTTATCCTTATTACTCATTATTTAGTTATCACGTATAACGGTTTGTCTCTTATTTTAATTTATGGGATTATTCCAACTTACTACGTAACACTCGTAGATTCTTATCTTCCCAAGTGTAATTTCAGTAGGTACTCATTTATTTTACAACGTAACTTTCTTACGAGTCTCACCCTTTAACACATATTCCCATTGTCCCTTATATGAAAAACATCCCCGTGAAAGGTTAATCTCGTCTTACGTTAAAGGTTCAATATTTTTAATATGTCCTACTGGTCTTCTTTATATCCCAAAATTTTCTAACATTAATATCCGAGAATGTCTAATAATTTAAGTTGGAAAAACCTATAAAAAGGGGAATGTGAGTTATGCAGGAGGGGTCGATCGATCTATGGAAATGTTCGATCGATCGAAGCATCGATCGATCGATCGAAGCATCGATCGATCGATCGATCAAACAAGTATGGCAAATCTGCAGAATTTCCAGTTACGGGTTTTCTCTTCCAACATCATCCAAAATTTTATATTTGACTCCCAAACTCCCAATAATTCATACTACGAGTATTATAACCTCAAATAAGTGATTTCCTACGTCAAGCATGCGGATTTTCATCATGAATAACGAATTTAAAGGGCAAAATCCATAAAAACATCAAGAACCCTAATATTTCTTTTGTTTGATTTCTTCCCATTCTTTTACCAGATATCATACTCTTTATTTGCTCTAATTTTGTGGTTCAATCTCTACATATGAATTGGGTTTCCAGAATACATATATTACTCATACAAAATGCGAATTCGAATCTCCAAAATAGGTTTTTCTTTCACAAAAACTAGTCCTAATCAATCCCAGGCTAATATTATTGGAGCATTAACTGAAATAGAGCAAGATAGATACTTGACTGAGAATTTTGTGTTCAGACTTGTGGAGATTTTGGTGTGGTTGTGATCCTCGTTGTACGATCTAACGTTTGGCGGCGACGGCGGTGCAATTGGTGGAGTTCTTGGCCTATAACTCCATGGAAAACCTCTCGTCTTCCTCTCCAGTGGCCGTCTTTGGTTTATGGTGTTTCTAACCCTAGAAGGTGACTCTCACCATCTGATATTTCCTTAGAATTTTCGTGGGTTTTCAGGCCCAAAAATGTAAAATGTCCAAAACGCCCTCCCGGGGTGTTAATGAGGCCTAAAAATGCCCCGAGACCCAAACTAAACCCCCGGGTATATTATTTTGACTATCTCGACCCTTTCGGACACATTGACGCACTCAAAATGACCATACGAGTGACTTATAATTTTATTTACTTTTAATAGTCCGAATTTAATCCCGACACGACACAAGCGTGTCCCGATAAATTTCCAAAATTATCAAATTACATTCTCGTCTCGTGATAATTTTACTAATCATAATTACACCACTTACTTTACCCATAAATTAACTTATAACAAAAATAATTACTAACTCCCATCAAGCTAGTAAGTATTAAACGATTTTTCGGATTAATATTAATTTAATATCTCTAATTAAATTTAATAAATCCCCAAAATTAAAAGGCATAAAAATAGAGGGTATTACAATAGATTGTATTTCTATGTTTATATATATTTTTATTTTTAAAAATATTAAAAAATACAAAAAGATTTTTGTTCCTTTAGAAAAAGTGTGAAAATTTACAAAAAGATTTTATTTTTGGAAAAATTATGAAAAATTCAAAAATATTTTTGTATTTTCTTTTCCCCATATATGGATGTGAATTTAAGATGTTTGAATCACCCCTTCATTCCATCCATTCATGTGACTTTTCATGGAGTTTTGAGACATGACTTTGTTTCTTTAGTATGCTTAATAATGTATGGCTAGCCTTTAGTTACTCATTGATGATTACTTTCTTCATGTTAGACTTTTTATCACCTTTATTACACACACGCATGAATTTTTTAAACATTGCACTTACTTGTCATATGTTGAATACGGTGTTCTCATCTCAATAGTGTTTAATAACGAACCAAATTACTAGATATAAGTTATGCTTGTAAGAACCGTTGCTCGAATTTCGTTTCTGGTAAAATTTCTTTTACTTTAAGCAATGGAAATGGGCTATAAAAGAGAAAATGATCTTTTCATTAAAATCCACCATTAAAAAAGAACCTAAAAGATTAACGACACGCAAGAACAAAAGTGCCAAGGACATTTTTATTTCATTGATGCTTCACTACACATGGCTTTATGATATATTCAAAAATTTGAGAGTAAATTCTTAAATATGTGAGATTTTGAGGGTATTAAAAAGTAGAAGATCAATGGGTTTTCACAACAGGACCTCTTAAAAAATATTAAATAGTTTGACGTTAATGTTTTGAAAAGCATTAGAATTCATGGCTTGTTGAATTAGTCGAGTCAATTTCATTTATGTTCAACATTCTTATACCTATGGTTGAACTTAAGTTCTTCTTTTAGAAGTATTTCATTGACTTCGTGTGCCATTGTTATAAATGCCTATGTTGATTTTCCCATGAAATTTGTTCACACAATTACATTCAACTTTAATGATTCGGATACTTTAGTGTTATTATATGGTGTGATGTATTTGTACCTATATGTACAATTTATAAATATACTTTTTATACTTGAAGAAATTTAAAATTTCTAAAATAGTTGGTTTGCTTCCTCGAAATTCCATCGCATGTGCTTATTGGATTATCTTTATGATGGTATTTTAGTTGGATTCGGGCGATGCAACTATTTCATGCTTTGTTTCTAACCCTTTGTCTATTATGAACAAAAAGGGGGAGAGAAAATTGAGGGGGAGTTTTTCTTCTTTCCTTTAAACTCTCGTATGCGCAACGGTATTTCATTTGCTTCTTGTGTGTAGGTATTTTTTGTATTGATCGTGATCTCTTGGACAACACAAGATAAAGAATTTCAGTGGAAACAAAGTCTCCAATGTCTTTTCATTTTTGGATTTGGGAAGAATTAGTAATACATTATCTTAGGGTTTAATTTGGTTTGGTTTTTGTTTTGTACTGGAATAACCAAAGGGGGAGATTTTCAAGAGCAAGGTTTTATAAATGCTCATAGTTTAGATATTTTGGCCTCTCCCGCTACAACCCGAATAGACAACATCCTTACATGCTTCCACATTCATTGAAGACATGTTAGTGACCAAGCAATGTTCCAATAATCGATGCATGGAAACCATCACGACAGTATATGGAGGTATATGCTTTTTTGGTTTTTGATTTGTCGCAATTGTTTTTTGCTTCTAACTCGTTGGAACGAGTTTCTGATATCGTTAGAATGAGACATGATTCTCATTCGAACGAAGTTGTCAACTCATTATAATGATGATTTAAATTCGTTTGAAGAAACTTCTAATGGGCTTAAAATGGGATCTCTCTATTTGATAGAGCTCCACCCGTTCGAAGTTCATTAGAAGCTCGTTAGAATGAACTAAGCCCTTTGTTCGAATGGGACTACAACTCATTATAATTAAACTAATGTTTTCATTCGAACGAAGTGCCACTTTCGTTCAAAGAAACTTTACTGCCTCAAAAACATATTTTTATATAAATAGGACCACATTGGACCCTTTTTCGTAGAACATTTGGTGAAAACGAATTCAGATACATGTTCTAAAATTTTACTCTTTTGTTTCATAGATTACAACACTTTTTTTTCCAAATCATACATCCCTAAAATGATTTATTAAGTTTGTTAAACCCTAGTTCTATAAAACAATTTCAAACACTTGTAGAGTGTTCTCTATGGCTAACATTTGTGGTATTGCAACTCTACTACTGAAGAATAAAGGATTTCACATCCCGGGGCTGATCGGTGGATACCGAGGAAAAAGTTTTTTCCAATGGAAGGTGCTAGGCTGCATCAATTTTTGTTGAAGATTCAAATACCTACATCGCGTTATACTTCATGGATCTTTATGTAGTCTGTAAGTCGATTCGTATCTATCAAATTCTTAAACAGTGCTGATATACAAAGGTTTTGCCCAAAAGGAATTGTTTCCTAAACTTCTTCTTTTCTTTTGGTTTGGAATCTTTTAGCTTTGGAATTTATCTTACATGTTCACATAGATATAATTAAGATAAACTTATCTCAAAAATAGAACTTTATATGAGTGTGACCTAAGATACAAGTGAATCCATATAACCTATCATTTTCAATCCAAAGAAAATAAAGGGCATGACAAGAGGGAAACGCGCTTGTTCGAAATAGTGAATTAGAAGATTTTGCTTCTTCATCCTCAAAGCCAAACGCAAGGTTTTATTGGGAACCAGAGGGGATTCAAACCTCTTATGACCTATTAGTAGAAAAACCGAAGGTTTTGAAGAAAACTTTGAGTATAGATAAAGACAATTCATCCGAGGAAAGATTTTCAACTAAATAAGAGAAAGGAGAAATGATGGAAATGGATGCCATAACACCTATTTAAGAGTTTGAACAAAAATAATTCATCCAATTTGGTTAGTAACCTTAGCAAGTGCCAATCAATATGGATATGATCCTTCTTAAGACGTTCAAAACTGAAGGAGACCTAGAGGTAGCTACCATGTAAGTGTATGAAGAAGGTGAATCAAAGGTAGATAAAGAGTAAAGAGTAAATGTAAATATAAGTGTATAATACACGGGACATGCGGGCATAAAGAGTAAATGTAAATGGAAACTAGGTCGTGCACATGTAACTAATGAAGAACACTATATATAAAATAAAAAATATGTAATTTCAATGTAAGATACCGCTCATTAAAGGAGACGAAAAGTATTTTCACAGATTATCAAAACTGTTATGACTTTTAAATTAAACTCAACCTAGGATCACATAAGACTTTATATGGTTGTAATGTAGGTTTGGGGTTAAGGTTATGAAACGAAGGAAATACGTATGGATTCAAAGTGTTCGGGGATGACAACTCGAGATAATGGAAAATTTTCAAACTTGGAATATGGTTTCCATAAAAAGCATTAATTATGACAACGAGAGAGTAATCAAAGCTTATTGAACACTATATACAACATATATAAACCTTTTCTTTCTTTTTCTTTTCTTCTTTTTCTAACTTTTTCTTTTGTTTTACTTTTCTCTTTTCGCTTTTTCACTTCTTTCTTTTCTACACTTTTCTTACTCTCATATGCTTAATTGAAACTGCAAGACAATAACATCATTCAATCCCGAGTAACATTCCAAACCAAGGTAGGGAAGGTAATATGTATGATTTATAACTTCAATGTGGAGTTGGTTATGGGATTTTGGGTGATGAAACGAAAGGCTATATTTAGGTTCAAAGGGGTTGACTAGGCAAAGATATAAGGTGAGCTCAAGGCTAATATGGATGATATAACAAAGATGGCATATGATCATTTCCTAAAGTTTATGTGATTCTCGAGTCAAAATAAATTTTGAAAATTATGCTTAAGTAACACATTTAAAAAATGAACGATCCAATGAAAGAATTGTGAGATTACCGATGAATTTATCGTTTTTAAGGAGGAAAGCAGTGTATTACACTTACAAACAAATAAAAGACCAAAGTTCACTCGATGTAAGTATTTACAGTGCAACAAAAGATTATCGAGTTATAAAAATCTTAAACCAAATCAATATATTAAGAAAAGTGCATGTGCTCATGGGATAAAGTTTAATTCATGAAGTTATTCATAATATCAATGATTTGAGGACTAAAGTCTAATTACTTCTAGTATCGAGAACATGCATCACTGAGTTGTCAATCGGTTCGTGCATTTATTAAAATTTATCATTGGAAACAAGGCAAAATACCCAATAAAAGAGAAAAAAAAAAGAGAATTTTTTTTTTGAAATTTTGAACTTTTTAACAAAAAACATGCTTTATAAAAATGTGTGATAAAATCAATGAAAAAAATAAAGAAATTGATAAAATATCCCACACCCCCTAACTTAAATGTTAAATCGTCCTCAATGCACATTAAGAACACAACATAAAGATAGGAAAAGAATGATACTACACAAAATTGGAGAGATCCTTGATAAGCACTAGTCCAAAGAATCTACAAAATAAGTTAGTACCGAGCATAATTAAAACAATAACAAATAATTTAACTAATTATACTAAACTAAACTAAAAGGGGAAAAAAACTAAAGAAAGAAATAAAAAAAAAGCTAATTATTTACAACCTACTATTTGGACTTCACACTAACTATACACTAGAAGTCTAAATAATTGAGGATCCCCCAAAATGGGATGTGACTTTGAAAAATCAATGGTGGACCCTCCAAAGAAAGCATGCCTCCCGGAAGATATGAATTCTGTTTGAACAACGGAATGCATGTGTAAAGCGAAAGAAATGAACCATCACCGATTAAAAATTTGAGAGGGACAATGAGGGATTTGGATGCTAAAGGGGACAAGAACACATTGATCTTGGGAAAATTGAAATCACATCCCTAAAGTTTTTCAATTGTAAGGAGAGGTGGGGATAGTTCAAGTGAATATCCCATGAGATGAAGCATCTCAAAATAACATTCCCGTTTAAGAATCAGTTCAAAGTCCTCAAGACTTTTAACTGGTTCTTGTGATAAATTTAATTGTTCGGGAATAGTAGGGAATCAAGGAAAGGAAGGACCATCAACCTAAATACAATTAGAAGAATTAATAAGAGTTTTAAATTCAAAAGTGCATGGATCAATCTCAATTAGATCTTCCTAAAAAAGCGGTGGAAGTGAAACGTAAGTTTCAACCTCAACCAAGTTTTATAATGAAATGATTTCATCAAGCATGGCGTTATTTTCTAAAAACGAAGCCTTAGAACTCTTATATCGGTCATTAATTTCCTTGATCATTAACTCATGGTCAAACCAATAAGAAGACATTTCATCTTCTTATGTGGGTCGCTCAAAGCTAATGAATTCCCCACTTCCCAAATTATCCTCACAAGGCGATGGGGGATTACTTACATATTCTTGAATTTCGCGCTCAATGCGCTCACCTTCAAAAACTTGTAGGCATTATCCTATTGTCTTGGGATAATAACTTGGAAAATAATTTTCATAACGATTAATGTTATCTAAAGTGTAATAGCGTGACGTTTCACAATAGGCAATTCAATTAAGTGACAAACACCAAAATTTCAATTTCTCAAAACAATCTAATGCAAGTAAAAAAAAGGATAAAATAAAGAATACAAATATGAATAAAAGAAATAATATGAAATTATAAAGAAACTACAATCTATAACTCAACACGCCGCCTCAATGCAAAAACCTAAGCTACAACTACACTTGTGATACAAGTATAGTGGTAAGTCGGGTATCGAGATTCCATAGCGAGTGTCGTATAGATTTTAATTGACTTATTACTTATAAAAATAAAAGTGTAAAAGGTTATAAGTGAAAATGGTGAGAAGGAAAAATAAGAAGTTAACAACTCTAAATATGAATAATAAAACGAGAGTTGGGATCGCGTCTCGCCATGGGCTAAATAACTAATAATTGGAATTTTGGTTCGAAAATACTTAGCCGAGCATTTTAGTTAATCATAAACATCACGCAAGAAGAAATTTAATTCAAACTTGCGAGATAAAACATTTGATTCAGAATGGTCACACGTGGATTAAATTCGGGCTATTCTATAAACACTAACATTGCATGACAATGAAATAACTTAAATGCATAATAAACCAATTTTAATACGCGAGGTTTTGATTAAATAGGATTTTACACAAAAACTAATTTTTGGAGCTCGACGCCCATCAATGAATAAACTAATTAAACAACTAATTAATAATTAAAACAAGAAATAAATAAATAAAACTAATTATCTAGGCATGGATATGATAACTAAGGATGAATAGACATGGAAGAAGAGCAAAATAGTCAACTTACATTAATGGTTGTCAAACCACAACACAAATGGAGGAGAGGGGATGTCTTCACAAAAATCCCCAAAGTGCTCTCAAACCCTAGAAACTAATTAAAAATGAGATCCCTTAAAAAAATGCAACAAGTGGTTCTATTTTTACTAAGTTACAAAAAGAAATAAAAAGAAAAGATATAATAAAAGAAAATGGTTTTAAGTTACAATTAACTAATAAAAGAAACGAGAACAGAAAATAGAAAAAGGAAAGGGAAGTATCACCAAAATAGAGTCGACCAAAACAATGACTGTAAGTTAGAGTTATGTAATGATTTAAGGCCAGTGGAGCCGGTTGTGTTGTAAGGAAACATATAAAGTTTTTTTTTTATCACCACAAGAGAGTGGAACGATGATAAGGAGAACTTAAACATTTTGATTTCTTGGGTGATTGAAAGTACCCCAGTGTTGTAACCATGTTGTGAGCATAACAGAAATAAAGAATTGGGTGTTATGTGTGAAGTGTATGTCATGCTTACACTAGTATGCACAGTTTATAGGGTGTGTGGGCCTCCTGGATAGTTGTTGCTTGAATCGTCCAAGTTGAAGGGATGTGCGAATTGACGCGTGGAACATATGTTCATGAGAGTAACATAATGAAGTGGAACAGGTAGAGTGGATTTAGCATGGTGTGAACGACGATAATGCATATATACGTTTGCGATTAGAGTAGCACACACGAATTTAGTTGGAAGGCTATGGGAAGCCATTTAGGAGTATTCCTTGAGAACGGTAAAATTTAACTATTATAGAGAACACTCGGAGAGGAGTTGTAACTAGTCAAATGTTGAAAGAGACTTCAAGAAAAAGTAATGGTGTTGTTAATAAGGTATAAAAGGCCCAACACTGTACATCGTGGAGAAAAGTACATGGGCCGAAACTTTCGGTATACGCTGAGGAAAGAAGGGGAGTATTAAATGTCATTTAATGTGACACATTACAAGTAGAAGTCAATGTTGAACAGGACATAGCGATTAGTCTCCGTGGGCACCAGTCATAGAAAGAAATCGGTTGGAACAAGAGGATTTACTAGAGAATTTTGTATCAAGCCTACAATTCCTAAAATGAAAAAAATAATTTGGTGAATTTCTTGGATGGGGTGCTAACCTCAAGATAAGGTCATGAGTTACTTAGAATGTGTGGAACAAGTTGACCTAAAGGAAAGTAATTATTATTCTTTTTGGTGGTATACGCTATTAAACAGTATGCCCCAATCTTTCTTTGAAAAGAAGCATCACACCGGTAAAGGGTTCTTCCCGGTATTGTTCTGAACTAAAATGGGATCATTGAACCCCACCTTCAAAACAGGATTTCAAGAAGCAGTGGGGATGAAGTTTCGTTTTGATAAGGTTGCATCACCTATAGCCTGAGGAGTAAGTGAAAGGTGATAAACGACTAGTGGAGCGGTACGAGTGTAATTTTCGACTCACAGTGGCCATTTCATATCAGCAACAATTATAGTTAGTAAGGGAAGATTATAACGATAATTTGGAGAAGATATTACCTAATGGTAACATAGTGTGTAAACACTCGTACCTGTTTATTGTGGACAAACTGCTTATTGAAATTTTGTGTGGAAAAGCCTTAACTATTCTCCCTCTAGTTGTTTAGAGGTGAGTGGATAATCAGAATTTTTGATCGGCCGAGTTAGAGTCTGGTGACTATGGTGGAATTACCATGGCTATTTTAGGTAACTTTTGGCTGTCGTAAGAGTTACATCGTCGAAAATTCGAAGAACTGACAAGAGTGGTCAAAATGTTCGCATGGTTTCTCTTAGAATGAGAGTTTTGTGTTTAAATAAATACGAGTAATTGATACGTAGTGAGGTGCGACCTCCCAATAATATTGAGACAATGGGGACCAATGATGTGTAGGCTCGTCTTATTTGAATAGCAACAAATTGGAGCACAATGTGAAGTGCCGTTATTATGGTGTGACTCTATAACTGATAGTATTAAGAGTGCTAAATAAGCTTACTGTGAGGTGGGGTGCTATAGTAATTCGCCTTATCCTAAAGTCAGTATTGATTATTGATAACGTATCCAGATCTATTTTTACCAGGTACATCTTATTTTTTGAATTTCGGGATGAAATTCCGTTATTAGGGGGATGTATGTAATACCCCATATTTTTATGGCTTTTAAAATTGGGGATTTATTAAATTTAATTGAGTTATTAATTTAATATTAATCCGAAATTTTATTTTAAAAATTAACTAGCGTGACGAGAGTTAGTAATTATTGGGAATGTGTTGAATATTACTAGATGAGCAAAGTAATATATGATATTGATTTTTATTAATATTGTCACGAGTGAATAATATGAAAATTATGGAAATTAAGTCGGGATGCGTCTATGTCGTGTTGGGACTATATTAGTATTATAAAAGTGAATAAATTATAAGTCACCTGTATGGTCGTTTCGAGTGTGCCAACGTGTCTGGAAGGGTCGAGATAGTCAAAAAAGTGTACCCAGGGATTTAGTTTGGCTCTCGGGGTGTTTTAGGCCTAACCCGCACCACGGAGGGACAATTTAGTCATTTCCAAATTTGTCCTTAATTAAGTGACGAAAATTGGGACATTATTATCAGATATTAAAAGAGTCTTCTAGGGTTAACACTCTAAAAAAGATAGAATGAAAATGAAAGGAAGGAAGGAAAAGATTTTCCAAGAAATCGAAGGCCAAAAACTAATTCGATTGCACCACCTCCACCACCAAAACATAGATCGTAAGACGAGGAACACAGCCATATCTTTTTCATCAACAAATCAGACATTCAAATCCTAGGCAAGTATCTATCTTTCTATTCTTTTTAGTTAATGTTTCACCCATGTTAGAATAGGATTGTTACACATATGTTTCATGGAAGAATTTGATGATTTAAGGAATTTAAATCACATGTTTTAGAGGAAATAGATATATTCTGGAAATCTCAACATATGTAGAGGATTACCCACGAAACTGTATTGGTTTAGAAGTGAGAAATGTGGAAAAAAGAATTTGAGATTTGAAATTTAATGAAAAACTAGGGTTCTTGAATATTATGATCAATTAGCCCTTTAATTTAATATCTTTGATGAAATTGTACATGCCTCATGTAGGAAATCATGTATATTGGTATATGTAATTGGTAGTAAATTTGTTTGGGAGTTTGGGGATCATTAATGGTGTTTTGGAGGAAATTTTTGAATGAAACCCGTAGGTCAAAATTTCAGTTTCTGGGTAAAGAACTTCTTGATCGATCGATCGACCCCTCCTGGTAAACTACGTGTTTTCCCCCTTTTGTTTAATCTGGTTAAAAATACGTAGGAACCCTTAAGTATCATTTAAAGAGTGTAATGGGTCATGAAGAGGACCAGTAGGGTCTAAGCATCGAGTGAAATTTTATATGGGATGAAATTGTGGGATAACGGGGGGTTTCGTCACACATTGGAAATTGTGCGTACGTTCACTAAAGAATTGAAAGACTCGTGACAGACTTAGACCAGAATATTAGAGAGGGTGTACCTACTGATTATATTTAGTAAGATAGAATACTTCGAGAGATGAGAATTAAGTATGCAATGATTATAATTAAGAGTAAAAGAAATTAATCCTTTATGCGAGGTAATTGGATAAAATTGTACTAAGTATGGTTAATAATTATTATTGTTGGGTCGTGGCCGAACCTAATCGAAGAAATGAGCATATTTATATATATGACCGAGTGCATGTATATATATTTATATTATGCTTATGTATAATCATACCCGCACTACTTGTTATCATAGTGGTTCCTGCGCCGGGACTCTTATCTCGATGGGACCTTTATAAGGGATATTGACTTGTACCCTTGAACATAGGATTCTTTGGTACAGGCTATCTGAGAATGATAGTCAGACGGTCTAAAGATACATAAGGGATATGTACTGACCTCTTAGTGTCTAGGAGCTATGATTCGCCTCCATTTTGTGTATATTGTGTTAATATATTCGAAAGTGATTCCGAACTAGTATTTACCTTAGTACGAGTGATACGGGGACTTGATAGTAGAGTATGCCAGCACCATAGTTTTGATGTGGGGTGATGATAGTATATATATTATATGAGTGACAAATATATATAATTATATATGGAAACTTTATAGTTTGCGTATAAGTAGTTAAGTAATGAATAAAGGCTCCAACTTTATTATAAGTATTCGGGAACTTTGTAACGGTACTGAGTTGTTCTAATTAACATAAGAAATCTTGAAGATATTGATTTTCTAAACTAAATATCATAGCCTTATTTCTTCTCGGGATAAAACTTTATGGAAAATAAGTTAGATAGGCATATGAGTTCAGTAGTACGGTAGACGTACACACAAGATGAGAGGTGAGAATTCTCAAGAGAGTGTCGCATACTAACATAATTGTCATATTAGCCGGTAAGCATTTTAAATACTTGCTAAACTATTTTTAAAACTTTTTTATACTCGGGCTCTGACCCGTTTCCTGTCATTTATCTCTTATATATATATATATATATATATATATATATATATATATATATATATATATATATATATATATATATATATATATATATATTACAAGTGTCCAGGCACAGGGGCGTCCGGCATATGATCTTTGGATTGGACGTGCTGCAGCTATGTGGGGGTTGCAGGCCCTTGCTTTAGACGACCTCCTCATTGATTCAATTCTTATTTTAGTTCTTCATAGTTAGGGCATGTGTTGCATTCTTTCCTATTCCGTTTGGGTTTGTCAGAGATTTATGTTATTTATATTTCCATTATTCGGTACCCATTGGGAGTTAACGTGTGTTAGGATGATTTCTTTTATAGTTCTTTAACTTGGTTTGGTTAATCTAGATGACTTAATTATCTTATGTTGATTGCTATCCTTAGCATTTATGTCATTCTTAAAATGTTGATTATTTAAAAAGGTTTTCACGTTGAAATTTAAAATTGAAATAAGACTTAAAATTATTTTGACCCTTAGTTTAATTATTTAGGGAGTCTAAGTTGAAAAAAATTATTTTGCTGTAGTGATGCTAAGATTTAACCAACCGTCCACCTTGATTTTAATTTAATAAAAGACTGATCACCTGATATTTAATTAGGCGGCGTGCCACAGAAGGGCTCATAACTCCAATTTTTACAAAACTCACAAGTTAGAATTTAGGCGAGGACGCCCCCCAGGAAGGGCTCCTCGTTCCAATTCATCTTAAGATCGCAAAAATTGAACTTGGGCGAGGTGGCTCACCAGGAAGGGATCCTCATCCCAAAATGTACAAAATTCTCAAAGATTGAATTTGGGCGAGGAGGACCACTAGGAAGGTCTCCTCAACCCAAACAACTCAGAATATCTAAATAAAATTTGGCCGAGGAGGCCCACCACAAGTGGCTCCTCATCCCCAAATGTTCAAAAAATCAAAGAATCAAAGTTTGGATGAGGAGTCCCACCACTAGGAGCTCCTCATCCCTAAAAATTTGCACCCCTTACAGAAAAGAACTAGGGGATGAGGAGGTCCACCTAGAGTGACCTCCTCCCCACGCTTTGTTACTCACATATATGTTACAGTACTAATATGTTACTTTCTTGTACATGCAGCCTAGTTAGGCAAGCAAGGTTCAACTAGGAAAGTTAGGATCTCTTGGAAGTTTTGGCTTAGTGGCTGAAGAACAAGGTTTGTTGAGAAAGATCAACCATTTACCACTTTAATAGTGAGATAACACTAGTAGATAAAACCTAACGGTCACTCAACCTTTGCATAGTCACACCCAGTTAAAAGTGAAGTGAGCAACCAAGAGGTTTCTCACAAGAAATGAACAGTTTATAACATGATTTTATCAGAGGTGGTCCTTGAGACCTCTCCTAAAGTCTACAAATGATTTTAGAGGAGGTGGTCATTGAGAAATCTCCTCAAGTTTATAAAATGATTTTAGAGTATGTGGTCCTTGGGGCCTCTCCTCAAGTTTATAAAAGATTTTAGAGGAGGTGGTCCTTGAGACCCTCCTCGAGTTTCCAAAGTTTGTACATAAAGTTATTGTTTTAAAAGATATCTACCAAATTAGATATTTTGTCTTCAAGCACATATATATTTGCTTTTTGATTTTGGTTTACATAAAGTGGTACTTGTTAGAGGAGAGAGGTGGCTGGACACAAATTGGGACAAAAGGTACTTATCCTACACCAACCCCTCAGTTTTGGAGCCTAAAATGTGCCAACTCAGCCCTAGTTCCTAAGTATAAATAGGACCCTTGGGCAAGGTCAAGTCATAATAATAACTCAAATCATACTATTACTCTTTCAAAATCACCCCAGATACCTAGTGTTCTCTCCCTTCCCTCTCTCTATCTTAAAGTGTTAAGTGCCTTGTTCTATCACACCGCACCGATAGCCATCAATCTCAAGAGTTTCTCTTGAGAAAAAAGTCACTATTGTTGTTGTGAAGTTCATTTTCTTGTAGGGAGTAGTTATTACTTTGGTTCCATTTTTACCAAAATCAGAAGGTTTTACCAAGTGGTGCTCTAGAAGTTGTTGAAAGACCATGAAGGCAGATCCCATTGGAGTATGTCACGCGTTACCCTTTCCATTTATTCATAGACCTTAACACAACTACCCTCCTATATTTGGCGACTCTTCTAGGGAGGTATACTCACTTCCATGGAGAAAGAAGGTTTCAAAGTTTCTAAGCAATTAATTTTTAAAGACATTCCACCTGGGAATGGAACCCAAAGTGAACAAACCACTAAGGAGGATGTGGTAGTGACTAGAGCAAATACACATACTCCTTAGGGAGGGAAGACCAGTTCACCAGTAGTAGCTCTAATGAAAGGTATCAACCTTATAGGCATGTGTTTTGACTTTTTGAATAAAAATAATGTATACCTATCAATTTTGGGTCAAGTCTATATAACACCATCGGCTGCTCCCTCTGGAGGGGCAGCCACTCTTGCAGCTATTTCGACAGAGACAATTCTGCCATGGAAAGTGGTGCCAGAGCTGGTTAGGGAACCACCCAAAACACCATCAGCAAAGGGAAAAGGTTTGGAAGAATCTCCCTCTAAAGAAGTTACTATAAAGGAAGTGAGAAAGGTACTCGCATCCACTCAAAGATAAGCACCTCATCTGTATGATGAGCTGCCGGATCCTTATCCTCGGGCCATTAATGAGAAACCATACCCAAAGGGGTATATTTCACCAAAGTTCATTAAATTTAATGGAAAAATATAAAACCCAAAACATCACGTGAAGATGTTCGTTGAGTAATTGGGGGTTCATGGAAATGACAAGAACTTGAGGTTGAAGGATTTCTCTAAGACCCTCACAGGAAAGGCCTGCATGTGGTATTCCCACCTGGCACCCAAAAACATTCCCTCATGGGAAGAAATTCACAAGCAATTCCTCTAAAAGTTCTTTGTGATAGAAGATGAGTTCAGATTGAGGTACCTGGCACAAGAGGTGCAAAAGCCTATGGAGGAGTTAATGTAATATATCAAGAGCTTTTGCGATAAAGAACTTGATGTGCATGAGCAGGTAGCAGAGGCAAGGTTGATTGAAATTTGTGTTGAGGGGATTTTTGAGGAATACAAGCTTTATTTGGTTAATGAGACTAGAGATGGAACCTTTAGAGAGTTCATTAGGGCTGCGATATATATAAACATGATAACTAAGCCAAGGAACTCAGGTTGGAGGACACAAGTTCCACTGACTTCTAGAAGGTTTCAAGTCTCGATGAGATAAGTAGTCAACTATGTGGATGGAAGTCCCAAAGGAAAAAAGGTAGGTTACAGATCCAAGAACAATATCCCGAGTAACAAGAGAAAGTTTGGAGAAAATTAACCACCACCGCTACCTTACAGCTTAGAAAAAGCTATGGATTGTTATCATACATTGTTACAAGAGGGGGTAACAGGTCCCCCTCACCTAAATAGGGAAACCCCACCAGTAACTCACAAAGACAACCCCTAAGTATTATGAGTTACACGAACGGGTGAAACACTCTACCAAGGACTGTTAGTATTTAAGGAGGATCATTGACGAGCAGGTGTCCAGTGGTACTTTGCAGATACCTCTTGAGGATGTTAATGAAAAGCCACTTCCAACTCATCATTATTCCACTTCCAATATGGTAGTAGCATATGATGAAGAAGAAGCCCAAGATCTGATGGAGTGGGAAAGTGGCGAGACAATATTTAAAGACTTAGAAAGGGTATCACTGAGCAACAAGCAGAGAACTGAGATATAAAAGAAAGTGCGAGGAGTGGTTCTTTACTCCAGACCACAAAGAGTATGGACATGAAGAAATCAATAAAATAAACCTCGTGTAGGGAAAATTGAATGTCATCCTTGCTCTGGATGAGGGAGGGACATCTAAGGCAAAATACATTTGTAATGCCCAAACATATGAAGTAGACCTAGACTCTAAATGCGAAACCATAGTGAGGATCGCTATTTTAAGTGGTTCTTCAATCAAATATAAGTAAAGTATGACACCAAGGTAGTCATAACAAGAAAAGTTTTGGAGGTGGTACAACAGCGAAGTGGTATATTCATTGAATTGGAAGGGACCAATAGGCACGCTGAATAAAAGATATACTTCTAAAATGGTATTTTTTGAGGCAGATAATTAGGTGCCTTACATCCACAACCACCCGTTATATGTCACAACTCTGATCAATGGAGTTTCTTTTCCCAGAGCATTAATGGATGGAGGAGCATCTATCAACATTATGCCAATCATCACACTATAAGATAATGGGATTGATCAAGAGAAGATAGTTCATGTACCACTTGTGATATCGGGATTTGACAGCACCGAAATGCAATCCCTGGGATATGTGAATGTAGGAATTAAGTTGGGTAATTTCACTTCCCACATAAAATTCCATGTTATCAATGCTAATACCAACTACCAACTTCTCATTGGGAGGGTATAGATGCATACCCATAGCATAGTGTCATCCACCTACCATTAGTGTGCAAAGGCCAATATCAAAGGAACATAGATCATGATCAAGGAAACACAATAACCTTTTTCCATTGAGGATGACCATCTAGTGGATGCAACATTCTACATAGAACTGGATGAGGAAAGAAAGAATTCAGCGAGAAAGCTAGAAGAGAAGCAAGTGGTTGGAGAAAGTTCCTAGCCAAGGAAATATGTACATTATCATTTGGGGAGGGGAGGGTGATCCCCCACATATCAAAAGGATCCTGCAAAAAAGTGGTCCTACCCAATGGAAAAGTTATTTACCATTTTTAACGGTCTGCGCGGGCGGTGTTCTAGGATGAGAGCACCGACCTAACATCAGAATGTTTTGTTGTGGATGAGTCCCATACTATTGAGCATATGAAGGAACTAGAGGAAGCTCTAGAATGCATGTAGGATGGACTTAGGGAGTAAGTACAAGAGTTAGAGGAGATCAACCTAAGAGTAGAAGGTGGTGAAGGTAGACCCATTCTAATATCCAAGAGTCTGAGCGTAAAATAGAAAGAAGATATCATTAGATCGATCAAAGAGTTCACCGACATGTTTGCTTGTAAATACATGGAGATGCCAGGAATAGATCCAGAGGTGAGCTATTACAAATTGAATGTTCTTCCCAATGCTCTTCCAGTGACGCAAGCAACATGCAAGTACAAAGCTTACCTCGGCCTAAAGATAAAAGTAGAGGTAGAGAAGTTTTTTCCAGTACGATTTGTCAAGCCTATTAAAAACTCTATGTGGATCTCCAACATAGTACCAGTGGCAAAGAAATACAAGAGCCGAATTCAAATTTGTGTGGATTTCCACGATTTTAATATGGCATGCTCCAAGGAAGAGTTTTTTCTACCCAGCATAGACAACTTAGTTGACTCTACCATAGGCCATGAGTTGTATAGTTTCATGGATGGGTACGTTAGCTACAAACAGATTAAAATAGATCTGACGGTTGCGAAGAAGATTGCCTTTCGCACACCATTGGGGAACTTCCACTACACAGTTATTTCATTTGGATTGAAGAATGACAGGGCTACGTACCAAAGAACCATGATGGTAATTTTTCACGATTTATTTCATGATATACTAGAATTTTATGTGGAAGATCTAGTGGTGAGATCAAATAAAGAACATACAGGACCTCTAGAAAGTGTTCGAAATGTGTCGCAGGCACAAGATGCAGATGAACCCCTCGAAATGTGCCTTCAGGGTCACTGTGGGAAAGCTTTTGGGATTTATTGTGAATAGATAGGGGTGCAAATAAATGCAGAGAAAAAGAAAACCATCGTGATGATGCCACCTTCAAAGAGTCAAAGGCGGCTCAAGATCTTCTTAGGGAGGTGTCCTACTTAAGAAGGTTCAAAATTGCACTGGTGGAGGTGAGCCACCCATTCACACCCCTTATAAAAGACAAAGACAAGTGGATTTGAGGATATGAGAAGAAGAAGGCCTTGGAAAATATCAAAGAAATCTTAGCCTCCCCATCCACGATGATTCCACCAGAAGCTGGGGCGCCGCTACTGCTCTACCTTGGATTAACAAAAAGATCCATAGGAGCATTGCGTCCCCAAAAAAGGAAGGAGTAGAAAATCTAGTGTACTACCTATCAAGAGTGATATCGAGTATAGAATATAGATACACCATCATAGAGAGGCACTGTCTTGCCCTGGTCTTTTGTGCTCAAAATTTGAGACATTATCAACTATCCTTTACAGTTCACATAGTCACTAAGGGTGACCCCATCAAGTACTTCCTCGCACGAACGGTGCTTGTGGAATGAGAAACAAGATGGTTTTTGATTTTGTCAAAATATAATTTAAAATGTATATTTACCAAAGCTATTAAAAGTCAAGTGGTAGCAAATCTGCTCTCCCATTTTCCAAGTGGGAATTTCGAGCCCCCTAGTGAGGAATTACCTGGGGAGAACTTTCAAGCATCCATGGTTGAAGAAATGGAAAGGTGGGCAATGGAGTTTGATGGCTCCAATCCTGAAGGAATAGGAGGTGCATGTATTATATTGTCAAATAATAAGGAAAAGACCACCCTTTCCTTAAGTTAGATTTTAAATGCTCAAATAATGAGGCTGAGTATGAGGCCCTCATTTTGGGGATGTTGAAGGCACTCAAAGGAGGGGTTAGGGTGTTGTGCATATGAGGGGACTCAATCCTGGTAGTAAAATAGGTTAATGGGAAATTCACCCTCAAACATGGGAACCTGACACCCTACAGATAAATCATTCAGAGGTTTTCCAAGGCAGTTCTTGGAAGTAACTGTGGAGAGATATCCAAGAATAATGAATAGGGATCCTGATGCACTACACAAAAGTTAGACATGGATGAGCCAAAAGTAAAAATTACAGTACGGTGGAGAACTATGCCTACTACAGTAAAATCCTTGTTCCCAAGAAGTAAGACAGAAGATTAGAGGCACCTAGTTATGAAGTAGCTAGAGACCAGAGAGGAGACAATGAAGATGTTAGACCTAGATAACTACTACCTGGTGCAAGGAACATTTTACTTCAAGATCCCTGGAGGGTTCTTAGCAAGGTGTATAGTAGAACAAGAAGCTAAAGAACGGTTGGTAAAAATGCACGAAAAGCATTATGGGGATATTAATATCCCCCTCTATCGTCGTTTGCAGCTAGGGGGCTACTACTGGACCACCATGAGCACAGAGGCTACTCATATGAAATAGGGTTAATTAAAATTCCAATCCCATTTTGATCATCCAATGGAAGCTAACTATGTAGAAATCTTCAAAGATTGGAGGCAGGCATACATAACATATTTGGAAGAGGATAGCCTATTTTTATTTTCCAAATAATTGCGCAAGCAGTCCAAATTATCGATTAAGGGCTCACCATGAGCAACCACCCAAGGAAGTCCTTTGTCCAAGATATAATTAGGACTTGGGAGAGAAGCCCCCTCCTTAGGAAGGGCTCTTTGCCTTAATTTGTCCAAAGCTCACAAAAAGTTAGAACTTGGGTGAGGAGGGTCACTAGGAAGGGCTCCTCGCCCTAATTTGTTCAAAGTCCATAAAAATTAGATTTTGGTCTTGGAAGGCCACTTGGAAGGGCTCTTCGCCCCAATTTGTACAAAGCTCACAAGTAAGAATTTGGGCAAGGAGTCCTACCAGGAAGGGATCTTCTTCATAATTTATCTTAAGTTTGCAAAAATTGAACTTGGGCGAGGAGGCCCACTAGTCCCAGCTTATCTCAAGATTAAAAAAGTTGAACGTGGGTAAGGGGGCTCACCAGGAAGGGCTCCTCGTCACGAAATGCCCAGAATTCACAAAGATTGAATTTGGGCGAGTAGGACCACTAGTAAAGGATCCTCCTCCAAAAAAACTTAGAAGACTTAAATGAAATTAGGTAGAATAAAGCCCACCACAAGTGGCTCCTTATCCCCAAATGTTCAAAAAATAAAAGAAACAAAGTTTGGACAAGGAGTGCCACCACGAGGAGCTCCCCGTGCCCAAAAATTTGCATCCCTTACATAAAAGAACTAGTGGGAAAGGAGGTCCACCTAGAATAACCTCCTCCCGAAGATTTGTTACTCACATATATGTTAAAGTATTAATATGTCGCTTTCTTTCACAAGTAGCCGGGTTGGGCAAGCAGGGTTCAACAAGGAAAGTTGGGATCGCTTGGGAATTTTGGCTTGGTGGCTAAAGAACAAGGTTTTTTAAGAAATATCAACCATTTATCACTTTAATATTGAGATAACACTAGTATATAGGCCTTAAGGGTCACCCAGACTTTGCGCAATCACACCCAGTCATAACTGAAGTGAGCAACCAAAAGGTTACTCACAAGAAATGAACAGTTTATAAAATAATTTTAGAAGAGGTGGTCCTTGACACCTCTCCTTAAGTCTATAAATGATTTTATAGGAGGTGATACTTGAGACCACTCCTCAATTTTATAAAATGATTTTAGAGGAGGTGGTCCTCGAGGCCTCTCCTCAAGTTTATAAAAGATTTTAGAGGAGGTGGTCCTTGAGACCCTCCTTGAGTTTACAAAGTTTGTACATCAAGTTACTGTGTTAAAAGATATTTTCCAAAATATATATTTTGTCTTCAAGCACAGACATATACGCATTTTGACTTTAGTTTACACCAGGTGGAACCTGTCAAAGGGGACAGGCGGCTGCACACAGATAGGGACAAAATCAACATTATCGACCTTGTCCCTCACCAACCCCCTCAATTTTAGCTCCCAAACGGTGCCAACTCAGCCCTAGTACCTAAGTATAAATAGATCCCTTGGGCAAGGTCAAGTCATAATCATAACTTAAGTTATACTATTACTCTGTCAAAATCACTCCAGATAACTAGTGTTCTCTACCTTCTCTCTCTCTCTCTCTAAGTGTTGGGTTCCTTGTTCTTTCATTTCACACTGGCAATCATCATTCTCAAGAGTTTCTCTTCAGAAAAAAATTACTATTATTGTTGTGAATTTCATCTTCTTGCTGGGTGTAGTTGTTACATTGATTCCATTTTCACCAAAAAGAGAAGTTTTTACCAGGTGCTACTCTTAAAGTTCTTGAAAGACCTTTAATGCAGAGTCTATTGGAGTGGGTCACGCCTTACCCTTTCCAGTTATTCATAGACCCGAGTATAACTACCCTTATATAGTGTCCTTTATATGCACATCAGACACCAAGGGGCCACTCCAATGACTTATAAACATAGTGACAAGAGATACAAAGATGTTATTCCTTAGCCTAGTGCGATAATAATCATAACAATGGTTAATAATATAGTCAAATTTGAAATGACCAATCTCTAGAAAGTATGCATGGATACACATTTGAAGAACCCATAATGGCCTATCTTGTTTGGTATTAAAGGGGTCTTAAACAGGTTCAACACAACTCTTGTAAATGGAACCCAACAGACTATGAGGAAAACCAACCTCCTTACCAGTTATAATATTGATAGACAAGAAAGAGAATTCCAACTTACTATTTGGGATTTGACACAAAAAATATGCCCTAATAGACATAACAAAAGAAAGAAGTAATACTCCAAATCAAGTATGGTAGGAGTATTTTTATATGGGTACACATGAAACTGGAATAAGATAAATTAGAATTATTACGCTTCACATTCGAAAGTGAATCAACTGATGACATGAATGGGTGAACTTCTTCCCCCAAAAATTTGAAGACAGACTACTAAAAAATGTCCAAAAATACCAAAATTGAATTCGAAGTAATTAAATCCCTCATTGAAAAATAAAATGGCATTTAGGATCATAAAGGGGTCGAATTAAAAATTGTGGAAACTTAACTTCATGGTGTCAAAGATGCTGGACTTCTCTATGTCACTGCCTCTGAGGATAACCATCCTATTTACCCATATAACCAAATCATAGCCCAATGCTATGGGACAAAACTTAAATATAAAATAAGGAAACATTTCTAGTTCATCGAGTCTTTGAATATGAAGTGTGTGGTCCCTAAATCTAGGTTGTAAGGTTTGACAAGTATCAAGAGTTCTTAGAAAAAATAAGGACCCACAGTGGTAAGGGGTACAATGCCAAAGGATTTTATGGGACTAATAATACTCCCAACAATAATGGAATTATAAGTCGTGAGTCAATTAATAATTTCGTCAAATGAGAGATACTCATTGACGTCTACAGAGTTGGACACCATTTTTGGTGAAAGGTTGAGAAAAAGTTGGGAGTGTATTAGGAGATTAAGGATTTGCTCGATGAAAAATAAACGGTAAAAAGGAAGAATGAAAATAAATAAGCTTTATAGATTGGCACCTTTTGAAATACAAAATGAGCTAACCCGACATCAACATGTAGATTTATAAATGTTTCCCTCCCAAAAGTAAAGATATAGGGAAGTGAGGAGACATAAAACATGTTTAGTGGCTACATAATCTCAATATTTTCTCATGATTGGTTTTTAGTGAAATAATGACCAAAACTAGCTCAAAAATAAAATGGTCATTATCCCAAGACAAGCCACATGCATTGGCTAAAATAAAATCACAATAGTGGTTCATATTTTGATTGATTATTCATTTTGGCAACTAAAAGTTATCATTTCGATGGTTCTACATGTGCTATGAGATTTGGTGGTTCCACTTCCAATAAAAAGCCATAGATATGAATAAACTAAGAGTATTAACAAGTTGAAGGTTTTCAAAGTTTCAAATTAATGTACCGTGTTTGGTTTTTAATTTGAAGTGGCTGAAATTATTATTAGGCCAAAATTAATTAAAATTGGGTAAATCCCATAATTATACCAATCCAAAATAAAAGATTAATAATGAAATTTGTTTTATTAAAACGAAACCACATACAAGGATTCAAAATGAAAGAGTTGTTTCAATTAGTAACCAAAAAAGAGAAATTTAAAAAAGATGCAAGAACAAAACACAAAGGGAATTTTAGCCTTTTTGAGTTATCCAATAAAAAGGAAATGAATAAGTAACATGCTTGTGAAAGGTAGGCCATAGGCAAATAAATTATTCTTGATCTGCATCCAAGTACACAAGCTCTTATTTCACCTTCAAGAAAAAGGAATGGACTCCTCTCATCCTTCGAAAAAGGCCCTGTCCATCCTTATAATGTGTATCAAAATGAAGGAATATTTTCCTCAAAGAGAGATCATTAAGTTTATGATCTTCAATTGAATTCTCCTGACCAATGTCAACATAGTAGAACTCATTCTAGTCCTCCAAAGTAGAGATAGATTTTGCAAAAATTATTCTTGGATACCCATTCTGCGATTATGATCTTGAAAATCAGCCTCATATTGCTTCAAACTCCCAAGAAAATAGGGATAAATCTTGAGAAAGAGGGAAATTTAGGCCTGTGTGATAGTGTTTGATGATCATGATGACCTAAAAAAAATTGTCCATATAATTACCCTTCAACAAAATCCAAGGGATAAAATGAGAAAAAGACTGGGGCTGGTCTAAAGCTCTACCAAGATCACTTATAGAACAAATTGGTGGAAGGGAGTTATAAACGATATCCAAAACATTTTGGAAATATCTCTCCAAATCCCTGAATGGATCCCTTGACGAAGTATTAGAAAAAATAACCATTTGCTAAAGAACAACAATAGAGAACCGAGTCTCCAAAATGTGCATTTCTAACACTAGAGAGTCAAAGTGAGCCCCATCCAAAATGAAGGGAGAATTTAGATCATCAAAGAAGTGGTAATGAGTGCCATACATGTACAAATAAATGGAAAATTGTGCCTTCTCACGTGGAGGATATTAGCCCCAAGCAGGTAAAAGATTTAGATAATCATTCCCATTCTTAAAAAAAATTATATGGTCGAGAAAGTCTTGACTAGGCGCAAACACTACCGGGGTGAGTAGTAAGAGTGGGAAAAATCACTTGATCATAATAATCGAGTGGAAAATAGGTATGACCAATGGATAACTCGAATCCACAACCATCCGCATCAAATTAGCGCTTCATTGCAACTCTCCACAAATAGCCATTGATCATACTTGAGGAGGGACAATCATAAACTTTGGTAGGAAGAGTGCCACATTCAATAGAGGAGTGAAGAGTAATGTAATTACGTTAATACTCAATCCTCTGAATGAGGGAATCAAGTTCAAGATCCATTATATCCTCTAGAATTTGATTATCCTCCTCAGCTTGAGTGACTTTAGCACCATACTGAAGGAGAATATAAGGAAGAGTTTTCGAATTGTGTCAATTTGTATGTATTGACTTAATTCCATTTGGACAAAATAATTTGAATCATAAATTAGGTCTTAAGTGTATATCCTTCAAATTTTGTGACGTGTTTCATTGAAGACTTTAGCGGACAAGTTAGAGAGTCTACATCATCGTGTCGTGTTTCGTGCCACATTTCGTCTTTAACGTACAAGGATCTTATGAGTTATGAATGCATAATATTTTTAATCACTGGAACCTCTTTGGGAGTTATTTTTAAAACATTGTTTGAGGTTACTTTTTTTTATAAAAATGGTTTTTAAAGAAAAAATCTTTTTTGCTTAAAGTCGTTTGAATGAATTTTAGCTCTATTCAAACAAAGTTGCTGAGTTCATTCAAATGAATGCTTATGGTCGTTCAAATGAGCAGTGAAATTCATTTAAACAAAATTCTAGTGGGTATCCAAAGAGGATGTTATCTTAATTGGATAAAACTCTTTGGAATCTCGTTTGAACAAGGTTTGAACGAAATTCATGGTGTCATTCGAACGAGCCTCAATTTAGTTTAAATGAGATTGGAAACTTTGTTTAAACTAACCTACTTGTTTTGTTTGAACGATCTTCACCGCCTCAAAAATCAGGTTTATATAAATAGGCATGCTGGAAAAATTTGTAAATGAGAGTTTTGGCAAAAAATGTTCTCCTATCTATAAACAAAAGCCTCCAAACCCTGGTTTCACCCAAACACTTTAAGATCCAAGATTCATCTTGATATGTTGAATTGAGATCTAGAGTTTTTCACCAAAGGTTGTTTATACTCTTCATATTGGTGGATATTATTTCGTATGGTGGGAGCCTCTTGTGGTTTAAACCCAGTGTACTCTGCGTTTGTGATGGTTACTGAGCCTAGAATTATGGATACCAAGGCGTGTTTGGACTCACGTGTTAAGGAGCTACGCATATGGACTCCTACTTATGGTAGAAGGTCAAAGGAATGAAAAGCATTAAGGATTGAAAAATTCAAGTCGGTTGTGTATGTCTTCTATCCCATCCTTTTATAATTCATGACATAGTGAATTGTGTTGCCTTAGTCATCCAAGGTTTTTCCCATTTGAGTTTTTCTCGTACATCGGTCATTGTCTGATTTCTTTCTTTTTTTACTCCTTCTATACACACCTTGATGCATGATTAGGAAAGATAAAATTGGGTAATATATTTAATATAATAATCCATTTATTTTAGTGATAGGTATTTTGGGTACATTGTTTAAGTTTAATATAATTTAAAATTTTAGTGTGTGTGTGTTTAGGACCATGTCCATATTAGCATTTTTAGTGGTATCAGAGAGGGTATCTATAAGTTGTTTAGGCATGAATTCAAAAGGTTTTCATATGGAGGGTCAATCATTTTCTAGGACACCATTATTTGATGGGTCTAGTTATACGTACTAGAAAATAGTATGAAATATTTAATTAAGTCTATATACGAGTTGGTGTAGTTAGTTGTTCTTAGGGGTGGATTCCACCCATAACCTTAGTAGGAGATCGTAGAATCCTTAAACTATTAAAAATTGTATTGAGGATGAGTATAAACTAAGTAATTATCATTCCTGATGTTCGAATGCATTGTTTTGTTTGCTTTCACCTAAGGATTTCCACCATAGTATGGCGTGTGAAATGCCTAAATAGGCTGGGAGCATACACCAACTCACGCATGCGGGCACTAGTGCTATTAAGTCTTCCAAAATCTAGTATCTCACCACTCATTTTGAAACCATTTGGATAGAGGAGAGTGAAACCTTTAATGATTTCTATGATCATCTGTTTGATATTATGAACTCCTCCATTAACTTGGTAGAGAGAATACACAAAACCAGATTAGTCAAGAAAATCGTAAGGTTCTTACTTGAAAGATTTAATTCCAAAGTGACTATTTTGAATTATTTGGGTACTCTGGACTCTATAAAACTCAAAGAGCTTGTGGGTGACCTTCAAATTTATGATCTTGGCATGTTTCCCCGAGGGAAAAAAAAGATAAGGGCATTACTTTTAAATCCTAGAAGGAGGAAACACTTGTTTCAGATGATGAGTATGACATCGATTTCGATGATATATCCATGTTTATGAAAGAAGTGTAAGAAATTTATCAAGTTTGAAAAATAATCAAAAAAGTTAAAAAAAAATAATTTAACAAGGCTAAAAAATTCCCTAAAAATCATATTGATAATTTCAAGAGGGGTGAGTCAGATAGATGTTTTGGTTGTGAGGGTTATATCCATAGGGGAGTTGAGTGTCCCCCTAAGCTAAGGAATGAAGGCAAGAAGCCTAAGGCATACAATACTACCATTTGCGATAGTAAATCAAAAGAGGAATCTAATTCCCCTATGGAGTGTAATTAAATTGCGTTCATAACGAGTCATGTAAGCCTTAATGAAAGTCGTCCAATGAAGATAATTTTGTATATGATGATTCCGAGGCCAAAGTGTGTGTATCCCAAGTGAATGGTGAAAAGAGTGGTGGTGGAGAAGAAGACGAAGAATAAAAAGAGGTGGAGGAGAGTGAACTTCAAATTTCCTTTCTAGAGTTATACGTCGGGTCAGTGAAGTTGAAAAAGGAAAACTTGAAGTTAGAAGATAAGTTGAAAGAATGTGAATAGGAAATGATGATTCAAAATTGATTGAGGTCCTTGAAACTTTTAGAGACAAACTTATTGTTATCATATAAAAGTGGCGTATGGATTATGTCCTTACCTTGAATACACTAGTGTTAAAATATAACAAATAAAGAGATATACATCAAAGTTATACTAATCTGGAGCAAGTATTTAGAGAAAAGATGAGAGAAAAATATGGAAACCAAGTTTATGAGGTTCAGACCAAAAAAGGTGCCTACGTCCATAGGTGTATTTATAATTATATGGGTTTTAATGGATGAAAGACATGGATGAAGGATCGTTACAAACTATCAAGTTCGCTCTAGCCTTGGGCAGCATAACGATCGAAAGTGTCTATCTCTCCCCTCCACAATGAGGCATTGTGTGCTATTTCATATTCTGACAAAAGTGAGGGTGAGAGACTAAGTATAGTGGGACCGGTTTTGTGCCTTGATAGGATGGGCATGTGCATATTTTACAGGAATATGGGAGGATATCTAAGAGGTTGTTCCCCATGCATGGGAGTGGTTATTTTATTATTCCCCACTTGTGCACCTGATGTGGGTTCTTGATGACGCCATCTTATCCTCTAGCACATGCTTATGTTAATGGTGTTCAGTAAGGATATTCAATCAAGCAAGAATATTATAGTGTCGAGTATTTTCAGACCTGAGCCGACCTTACTATATATAGATGAGAAGATGCTAAGTCATGCCGGCCTCACTCTCTACCTTCAATGGGGATGCGTGTCATTTTCTGAGTGGCTAACAATATGTCGCTTATTTTGGGTGTAACAAAATCCCCCAAGACTTTACTCATTATTGTAAATCGCAGCAGATTCTCTGGGGTGTTGGATATTTTGAGCATTTGCAAGTTGGATTGAATGAGTGAAGTGTTCATTAAAGAATATCATCATCATTTCGAATTCTGATCATACCCAAATCTCTTCGATGCGCTGACTAGACTGTGTTTCCAAATTTCCCGCGTGGGATGGTTTGGACACGTGTTAAGATTGGTGAAATATGTCAAGCATCATTATGACGTGTGTGTTTGGGGCGTCATATGCCAGTACTTAAGTGTCACTTATCTTTCTAATGCGTGACATTAAGTTCTACCCTTTCAAAAAGTAAAACCTACCTCCCTTAAAAGTATAAATACTTATTTCAAAAATCTTTTCACCTTTTTCCAACTGGCTGTCTGCCTTTGAACACTTTTTAAATAGAGAAAGTTCTAGATTTTCAAATATTTGTTCTTCTTCAACCCAAAAATACTCTTCGTTTCCACCATAACCGACAATCCTTCAAAACCTTTCCTTACTTTTCTTTATAGTTAAGGCACTTTCAGTTGTCTTCAAAATTGTTAGGGTTTTAAGGTATGCCCTCTCTCCTTTCTCTACATTTTAGGGGTTTTGCATAGAAATTTCATTCTCAGCCATTTTTGCCTTCTTGCTTTTGTTGTGGTTGGTTTGTTGGCTAATAATTGTTGATCTATTAGAGGATAGTTGATATCTAGGTGGATATTAAGTTAGTTGGACTAGAGTTCCAAATTTTTTTGGGTTTCCTATTAGGGTAAGCTCAACGCCTTTTTAGGACATCCTAGGTGGTAGATAGTGGCATGATAGACGTTTTGGGTTTTTCCAACCATTTCCAAGCAAGCTCCAGTCATCTTTTCCAGTGAGATTCAATTTTTTCTTAAAGTTCTTGACATACAAATCCTTTCAACTTCTTGTTTAGTCTTTAGTCAACCTTAGTCAATGTTATAAACTCTTTGTCCTTTTTTTCATGTTTTTTTACTCATGTCAGACCTCAGCCTTTGATGTTAAGACATCTTGATAAGTTAGCCTATGAATTTACCAGTATTAGAGATAAGTGCTTCGAATATATTAGGAGGAAAGGGTCTGAAGAGGCCGAAAGGCGTAAGGCCAAAAATTTCCCCTTCATCCTATTAATCCTCCCCCCTCGGCTGTCATCTACCCTCAAGCCTCTGAGCCATGCAATCCCCCAGTTGACGAACCAAGTGATCCCATGTCTATGTCATCCTCATCTCCAAACGACCTTATGTCAACATATGAGGCGGTCGAGAATGTGGATTCATTTGAGGAGGCCATGGACTATTTCGCATCCCATACTAAGGGGTTTGATATAAATGAGGCCACTTCTCGTGTCTCCTAATCTCAGAGGGCTAAAGATTAAAATCAATCTGACACTGTTCAGATTCTTGAGCCTAATGTAGAAATTCCACACCCTATGGATGCAATTCCCCTATCAGCTGCAACTAGTCCGAGTTTGTAGAAAGCTTCCCAAATGGTTACCCAGGTAATTCACAAACTCAAAATAATCCTCAAGTCGAGTCTCAAGAAAGTAGTGGTGAGGAGAGTGATGTTGATACATCAGTGGCTGAGGTGTATGAGAGCAGAGTGTCGGAGGCCGACCTCTTAGTCTAGAGGCACTTATGTGTGATAGATTCCTCTATTTCAATGAGTAAACCTGATAAGGATAAGAGAGCATTTCACAACCAAAGAGGAAAAATTTGTGTTTATGAGTAAATGTTTAAGCTCAACTTTCGGCTTTTGACTTCCTATCCATCCTACAATATGGGTCATATTGGCCCATCTCAAGCTTGCACCCTTTCATCTTTCTCCACATGCCTAGAGGGTCATCCTTGGTTCTATCATACATTGGAGGATAGTTGACCAAACTGACATTCCATAAAACATTTTCCTTTCCTGTTATACACCATCATCCCCAAAGACCCAAGCTAGCTACTACCACCTCGTAGCTAGGAAATCTGAGAAGAAAGTCATGATAGTTACCCAAAATTCAAACCACAACTGAAAGCCTAGCTATTTTTTGTTCTAGGGCATGGGAGTTCGGCCCCACTTAGGATTAGGGGACCTCTGAACCTAGGACCCCTCTGAAGTGGGTCAAGGACTCAACATCGGCAAAATTAGACCCATATTTGAACCTTGAGGCTTATGAGAAGGTTAATAAGATCCGAGGATAGGGTGAGAAAGGTCGTCTAGCTAAGTTTGAGCATCTGATAACTCCATACTACCTAGCTCAGACATGTCTAGATATTGGCCCTTTGGAGGATTTGTGTAAGTAGTAAACTTTTCCAACTGTAGCTTCTTATTTCTGAGATATTTGGGACCAACATACCGGGTCTATCATTTGCAGGTCATCCGGACGGCATTTCTGATACTCTTCGGGAAATTTTGGCTCCAAACTTAAGCAAGTTTGTGGGCAAGCATGGTCAGAGGAATGAACCCCCAACCCTTCCATTAACCAAAAAGTCATCCGCACGTGGCCCCAATAGAGTTCATGAAGCTGGGAGGAAGAAGAAAACCCGAGTTGATGACACTACTACAACTCGCCCTTCAAAGCATGTATGTCAGAACCAAGGCATTCCCATATTTCCTAAAGACGTGCTTGCTTCCATATTGTTGCAGCTAAAGATTATCGATGATAACTTCATCGTCCATAACCAAGAGGCCATTGGCACCATCGACTATATAATGTCTTAAGCTAATAAGCGCTTCCTTAAGTCAATGGATATTTCTTTACTGATTGAGTTTTCTATCCACCGAGTTGTCCATGTATTTTTTTAAGAATTTTCAAAGTGATGTTTCATCTTTGATGAAATCTCGTACTGACTTATCTTCTCCTATTTTGTAGGGTATAGTCTCCTTACACAGGATGGGAGACTGGATCAGCAAGAGTATGCCTCTGATTTAAAAGGTAAGAAATGCTATCACAATGGAGAGTAACCGCCGAATTGAGCTATAGACTGCTAACTCGGCCTTGTAAGAGGAAAATAACAAAATTGGAAATCTGATGATGAGTCATGCCAATACTCTGAAGACCCTGACCGAGAAAAGGTAGACATAAATTGATGTTACTATTAAGGCTACTAGGCCACACGCTACAGACGAATTTAAGCACTCTGAAGAGTTTTCCGAGCTTGGCTTTGATTATCTTGAGAGGGTCATCAAAAATATCATCCGATGGGCTATCCTTAAGCATGGTAAGACTGGGGAACTCTTCCCTGATGACTTCTCATATCTAAACTTCAGTGATACATGTATGTAGACGACCTTTGCCGATGTTAAGGATCCTACTTATATCACAAAGAATAATCTCCCTGAGGTCACTGAGAAGAATGAGAACATGAATGACCTTGGGCTTGGTGATGATGGTACCGAGATAATAAGCATTTGGACTGAGGGGGAGACTCAAGTAACTGGTGACGGATCTGCCCCAATCAGTTGTGACGGCTCTCCGTAGCTCTGACTTCTTGAATCTTTTGTGTAGCCCATTTTATCTTCTCTTTTTATGTAACTTTTTGATGTAAGGTAACTCTCGACCTTTTACGGCCTTCAACTTTTATTATAATGTTGTAGTCTTGCTAAGGCTAGTCTTGTCTCTACTTTTATCAACTTTTTTTATGCTTTCTTTGTGTGAACCATAATTTGTAATTTCATCATCTCTAACCTATGAGTGTCATCTTTGTTCGAGAGATTTAATCCACCAAACAAATAATGTTTTAATAATGAACCAAAATTATGTGAGTTTTGATTTGCATTCACCAAATCCTGGTGTTATATCCTAAGTCCTCTCTCGTCATTTTTAGAGTTTATGGATGAGAGTCCATAGATTTAATACACAAAACTAATGATGTTTAAATAATGAATCACCATTAAGTGATTTTTGATAATTAAGTTATTTTTTATTTGCATTCACCAAATCATGGTGTTATAACATAAGTCCTCTCTCATCGTGTTTGAGAGTGTATGGATGAAATTTATCTCATCCATGCACTTTCGTCTATAGTCGAGAGAGTTAATACACCAAACCAATGATGTTTAAATAATGAATCACAATTAAGTAATTTTTTTTTCGCATTCATCAAATCAAGGTGTTATGGCATAAGTCATATGTCGTCATTTTTTAGAATGTATGGATGAGAGTCGTCTCGTCCATGCACTGTCGTCTACAGCCGAGAGCGTTAATACACCAAACTAATGATGTTTAATAATGAATGTCTTTTGGTTTTATTGACAACCCATGGACGAGGTTGATCTCGTCTAGGTGGTCGTATCATCGAAAGTCACTTAAGCCGACTTTACCACAAATGAAACATACAAATAACAATAATTCAAATAAATAGACAACATATAAGAGAACCCTAAATTTAATTAAATTTCATTCACCTGGGTCTCATACATATTTAGTACAATAAAAATGAGAAAAATAACAAAATTAAAATCTTACTGGTAATACTTTTTGAGGTGGTCGGCGTTCCATGGGTTGGAGAAGGGTTCTCCTTCTATATTCCCGAATTGATATGTCCCTGGTACAACCTATTCAACCACTCTTTACGGGTTCTGCCAATTTGGATGGAGCTTATTACGCTTATGCCACATCGTTTTCAACACTAGGTCTCCTATTTTAAGTAGTCGAGACTTAAAACTTTTGTTGTAGAACATCCTTGTTATTTGTTACTCGGCATCTTGCCAAACCTTAGCGTCTTCTCTTCTCTCTTCTACAAGATCCAAATCAAGCTTTCGCTCCTCACTATACTTTTCAGGGTCGTAGGTCTGAACCGTATGAGTAGGGAGACCTAGCTACATTGGCACAGCTGCATCTGAGCCGTAAGTAAGCATAAATGGGTCTCCCGAGTAGGATTCCTCTCCATTGTCACGTAAGCCCATAGGACATCATACACTTCTTCGATCCATCTCCCCTTTGTATCCTCTAACTTTTTCTTGATTCCATCAAGAATCGTTATGTTTGTTACTTGAATTTTCCCATTAGCTGGTGGTCGGACAGGAGAGGAGAAGAATTTCTTGATGATGACCATTTCACAGTATTTTCCTGAGGAAACGTTCTTAAATTTTATTCCATTATCATAAATTAGGGTACTGGGAAGGCCATACCTGTAGATCATATTTTTCTAGATGAACTAGAAGGTCTTCTTCTCCGTAATTATAATCATCGGCTCGGACTCAACCCACTTTGAAAAGTAATCTATCGCCATGATCAGATAACGATAATTATTTACAGCTCGGGGTAAAGGTCCTACCAATCAATTCCCCACACTGCAAATGGACAAGGGGATGTGATGGAGGTCAAAGTTTGATGAGGATGGTGAGGAATAGTCGTAAACCTCTAGCACTTGTTATAATTCTTGACATATGCTGCAACATACTTGGCCAAGGTCAGCCACTAATACGCCTGGGTAATAATCCTCCTAGATAAAGATCTTCCCGCAACGTGACTGGAGCAGGCGCCTTCATGCACGTCCTTTAGGATATACGCTACCTCCGATGGATGGACATACCTGAGTATAGGAAGCAAAAACACTTTTTTATATAAAATGTCTCCTATGATGGGGAACTTAGTAGCTTTATATCTCAACTTCCTTTTCTCAATCTTTGATTCTAACAACTCCTCCGCCTTTATATACCTGATAAGTTGATCCATCCAAGAGGTTCCCATGTTCATATTCAAACAAAACTCTGGAGTATTATATTCCTCTTCAATGGTCGGCCGATGTAAGATTTCTACCGGCACTGTCCTTCTTATCTCTATTCTTATAACTAAGGCCAGCCTTACAAGGGCATCGGTGATGATATTAAGATTCAGCACCACCAGATTAGGTGTTGACAAGCTTAAGCAAGTGATAACAATGGAAGTACAGGAGAATACAAGTTTATATGTAGAAGGAGGTGAGGAGAAGAGGATGAACACCATTATGCAAGTGGTTCGGCCAATTAGACCTACGTCCACTGTGCAAGTGAGTGAGTAATGTCACTAAAATAAGGCACTAACGGCCATGGATACAATCTATTCAAGCTTTCTCTCTCTACTGTGTAAATTGACAGAGTTTTAGCTAGGGTTATCATTATCCATCCTTTACAATGTTGAGGATGACCTCTATATATTGTGCTTGGGGGGTGTAGTGTACCCCCCAAGTATACAATATGCATGTGCATAAAGATCCAACCAATGTAAGGATGACACCTGGCTGATCTGAAGTAAATAATGATGACCTCAATATTCCCTCACGTGGAGAGAATTATTTAGTTATAACAGACTTGTCCATGTGTTCTAAGCCAATAATGTGCACATAGATGCTCGGCTGTCTTTTCTTGTTACTAACCTCGGCCTGGATGAGTACGAGGTTGGTGAGGTATAACCCTGTCTTGGCTGGGGATTATATGATGACCTTGGCTGGGATGCCAGCCGAGGTTAGATATCTAGAACGTCGGCCAAGGACGATGTTGTCTTGACCCTTTATGCCGATCCTGCAAGGCTTTTCTCGTTATAGCTAAAACTAATAACATCTTCTATGGCTGATGTTGATGGTGATACTGATGGATAACCCATGTCCACACTTACCTCGGATGATGCCCTCCTCGAGGTGATACTTGTAACGTCGGTTGTGGCCGGCCTAACGGATAAATGCCCCAGGAGTCAAGCAAACCTCGGTTGTTGAATAATTAAGGGGACATTAGTAACGTCTAATGATGCTGGAAATAGCACCACCCTCCAAGGTGTTTATGAGCTCAATTCAATGTTAATAATGGAAGAATATTAGTAAAAGTATTCACACAGTAGAAGGAGATGAGGAGAGGAAGAAGAACATAGTCATGTAAGTGGTTCAGCCAATCAGGCCTACATCCACTGTGCAAGTGTATCATGTGTCTCACTGTATGAGGGCTCTAATGGCCATATATACAAAACTCTCAGCTTTCTCTCTCTACTGTGTAAAATGACAGAGTTTCAGCTGGGGTTGCTAATTTTGGATAATTTTCAAGGTAGAGGATGACCTCTATATATAGTGCCTGGGGGTGTAGTGTATCCCCCAAGCATGCGATGTGTATGTGCATGGGGATCGAACCATTATGAGAATGACACCTGGCTGATATCATGTAGATAATGATGAGTTTAATATTCCCTCACGTGGGGGGAATGATTCGGTTATAACTGATTTGCGTACACGTGTTCCTAGTTGCACATATGCGCAGAAGAGCTCGGCCATCTGTGATTGGTCACAACCTCAGCCTGGAAGAGGACGAGGTGGTGACCTTGGCCCAGCGTGAGAGCTGAGGTAATGCATGTTGAGCTATAACGTCGGCCTGGGCCGAGGTAGTGGTGGCAAAGCAGGAACGTCGGCCGATCCCTAGCCGAGATTGATGTTGATGATGGGATAGCGACCTCTTCATCTTTCGAGCCGAGGTTGCAATTCATGGAAGACCAGGTGGATAACCTCCCCTGGATCATGGTGACCTCACCTACCGAGATAGTTAGAAACATTGGCCGTGGCCGACCTTGCCTAGGACGAGACTTCTAGTGATGAATCTAGGGTCCCTCTAACATTGGCCATCTCCATGGACGAGGTTGATGTCTCTGAGACGAGGGGGTATATTTAGGGCACATCAATCACCTCCCAGCCCTTAGTTACATATGAGAGAAGGTGACTGTGGGGTCTACAACTCCGAGGTCCTTCTTCCTTATGCCAATGTTTATTTGACACTTGTCAATTGCTAAAGTGTGAGGCGTTCCTGGCAAGCATGTGATGTCAGCCGTCCTTTGGGGCTCCCAAGGAAATGATGGACCTTGGGACACGTGTACTGGGTGTTGAGGGTTATACCCCCCCTTTCTCTTTATTCTTCATTTTTACACTCCCTTCCCTGCAACTCTCTCTCTCTCTACAAGGGCTTGTTTAAGGAGCTTATTGGTGGCTTTTTCCTGCATCTCTCTCTTTCTCTTCTTCTCAAATCTTCTCAGGTATCATTTATCTCCCCTTTCTCTCTTTTTGCTGCATTTTTCTGCCTTATTCTTCCCTTCGTTGTATTTTCCGTTGAGATTAAGCATTTTCCGGTGAACCTATGAGTTTTCCAGTTGAATGTTCATACATTGTTCTTGCTCAAAAACCCAACTTTGATCCTTAGCCAAATTACTAGGATTGTTTGCTACTTAGGAGAGTTGAGTGTAAGGTCTGCCTCATATGCTCAGACCCCTGTACCAACTTTTAGAGGAATTCCCCTCACTTAGAGAGAAGACCTTAGAGAAAATTAGGCAAATAGAAAGAGTGCAAGAAGAAGCTCGTAGGGCAGAGGAATTCCCCCTCAGACCTATATTTCCACCACCTCTGAAGGTCATATACCCGGAACCAGTAGAACCAGTTAACAAGTAGAGGTTCCAGCTGAACCCTATCCAATGTCGGAGTCTGAGTCATCTACCTCAGACCCTATGTCTGTGGACTCCTTTCGAGAGGCCATGGACTTCTCAAATAAACAAGATCAGGTCCTTAATCAAACAGAGGCTTCCATTCGTGCCTCGTCTCACAAAAGTTCGATCACATCAACCTCTTCCTCAGAGGTTGAAATTATTGGACCAAGTGTCGCTGTTCCTCCGATTCTTGAAGCCATTCCCCTGTCGGCTGTCACAGGAGCTGAGTTCGCTCAAAGGATCCCAAGTGGTGCCCCGTCGTCTGCTCTGGCCGATGTTGAGCCAGATGATGACGACGGTGCTGAGAGTGATGTTGACACCTCTGAAGAGGCCGAGATTCAGAGTACAGTCAGTGAGTTTAACCTTCTGGCATTCAGACATCTTTATTCCATAAGTCCCTCGATTAAACTCAGGAGACCTCTGAGGGAGGAGAGGGCTTATGACGGCCAAGATGGTGAGATCTTCTTATATGAGCAGATGTTCAAGTTAGGATTTCGTCTGCCCATCCATCCCATCATCAGGGCCATATTGGCCTACATCAACTTGGCTCCTTCCCAGTTCTCACCCAATGCTTAGAGGGTGATAATTGGAGCCATTGCCTTGTGGAAGGTTGTCCATCACTCAGACCTTCCAGTCCAGGTCTTCATGGGGTGTTATGTCCCTTCATCTTCCAGAAATCATTCGAGCTAGTATCATTTCTTAGCTCGAAAGTCGAATAAAAATATGCTTCAAATTACCCAAACCTCAAACCATAACTGGAAGCCACATTACTTCTTCGTATCAGGGCCATGGGAATTTTGTCCGAGTGCCCCCTCTTCCTCGTTGGAGCCGAGGATACCCCTGAGATGGGGAAAGGTAACAATGGCTTCTAGGGCCGACCCCGGGCTAAGACTAAACAATCTTTAAAAGGCCAAAGACCTTTAGGATCAGGGAGAGCATGGTCTGCTTGTCAAATTTGAATACCTGATGACCCCCTATTATCTCTCTGAGATTGGTCTTGGGGGAAGCCCTCTGACAGAGCTTCGTAAGTTCTTTTTATTTCAACAAGTAAAACCTCTGAATTTATGTACATCTGACACTCTAACTCAGACCTTTCTATCTTGCAGAGCGTCCAAAGGGGATATTAGAAGAGTTGTGGGAGATGTAGGCACCAAGTCTAACAAAGCTCGTTAAAAAAGCAGGTCTGAATGCTCCTCATCCCCCTCCCTCAACCTCGAGGGCTGAGGTCACCAAGAAGAGAAACGTTGTCGATACTGCCCATGAGGATTAGAGGCAGAAGAAGAAGGGGGGGATCGTGCCATCCCTATTTCTTTTGAGGATGCATTGGCTGCTCGTATAGAGCAACTTAAAATTAATGATAGCATCATAGGCCATAATTTGCAAGCGTTGGATGCCATCGACTCTACTATGACTGATGCTGACAAACGTTTTTGTCGATCCATGGACACCATTCTACTAGTTGAGTTTGTCCTTCACAGGTCTATTCAGGAATGACTTAGGATTTTATTTTAGCTTTGAAGTGTAACCTCTATTTTTGAATTTTAACTTATATATATGACCACATGATCTGCAGGGCCTCATTGCTATGCATCATCTTGCCAACTCGACTCTGAAAAAATTGCCCCTCATCCAGAAAGGCCAAGAGGCCGAGAAGGTGCAAAGCTCTTTGAATGCTGAGGTAGACCGTCTGAACTCTGCCTTGGACGGGTCTAATAAGAAGGTTAAGGAGTTGGAGAAAGAAATCTCCCAGCTTAAAAAGGACCACACCATTGCTCTGATGGCCAAGGACGACGTTCTGTAGCAGAAGGTTGACGCTGTAGTGAAGGAAACCCTTGAGGATGCTTCTGAGGGGATTTTGGCTAATTATAAAGTCTCCGATGAATTCATCAGCTTCGGCTTTTAGTACCTCGAAAGAGGTATTAAGGCTACTGGGAAATGGGCGGCTGCTAAGGAGAAGGAGTCAGGGATCTTGAAGGCCTCTGACTTCATAGGCCTGGGTTTTGCTAATCCTTAATTCGCCCAAGCCCTTTAAGAGGTTGAAGAGGAAGATGCTACCCCTGCAGAGACCGCACCACATGATATTACAGAGACTGAGGGAGATAACCCCAAAGATGATGGGGCCGAGGCGACCAACGTCAGCCAAAGGAATCAGGTTGAGGATGCCAGCACGGTCCCTGCAAATCCTTAGGCAGTTTTTAGTTGTGAAGCTTTTGTACTTTTTCATTGTATTTGAACTGTAACCTATGATGAACAATGTTACTTTATGTTTTTTTCATTTGTAACTTAATCTGTCAACCTCTGAGGAGGGATCTTATTTCTTCTCTTGCTGAATCGTTTGTTGGATTTTCCTTGCCATGAAATAATTTTCACCAAACTAATGATGTTAAGGGTCTGAGGTCATCCGAGTATGATGTCTGACCTCAGACCTTGTCACCAAATCATGATGTTATAAGGTCTGAGGTCATCTAATGACCGGGCGGAAAAAGTGTGCGAGTGTAAAGTTCACAATCGTTGTGTGTTTCGCCACCGCGATACAAAAGAACCTAAGCTACTACTACACTTGCGAGGCAAGTAAAGCGGTAAGTCGGGTATCGTAAGAAATCCACAGGGAGTGATTGAATTTTAGATGTTAATTGTTTTAATTACTTCAGGAATAAAAGTGTAAAATAAATAAAAGAAAAGGTGAAGGTTGGCAATGGTGACTAAAGAAAAGAGAAGTTAACGCTAAATTAAAGGAAAGCGAGGATCGGGATCGCATTCTACCACACGGATCGAAAAAACTACTAATTAGAGTTAAGGCTCGAAAGCAATTTAATCGAGCATTTTCAATTAAGCATAAACATCACGCAATAAGGAATTTAAGCCAAAGTTGCGAGATTAAACATTTAACGGAAAATGGTCACACGCGGATTAAATTCGGATAATCGCTATAAACACTAACGTTGCATGACAAAGAAAGTTAAACGCATAATAATCCGACTTTAATACGCGAGGTTTCAATTAAATGCAATTTTACACGAAACCCTAACTTTCGAGGTTCAAACCCGTAAATGGCGGAAACGCAATCCCGAACCTATTTATCTACGGACAAATCATGAAAATAAACTAAATTACACTAATTAAACTAAGAAAGCAATAAATAAACACAATAAACTAATTAACAAAGCATGTAAATTATCTAGAAAGCAAGGGAATAAAGGAAAACAAGCTATATTAATGGTAGGGGAGATCCATAGTCAACTTACAATCCAAATGGGGTGTCAAACCAAAGAGAAATGAAGAAGAACCATCCAAAACCCCAAAACCCTAACTATTCTAACCTAAAATCGTTCCTAAACTGATCTATGTTCTTATTACAACAAAATTGGCTTATATAGTAAGTTGGAATAAAAATAAAGAAGAAAGAAAAGAAGGCAAAATATCTGCAGAAAACAGAGTATCGATCGATCGACCCCTTTGGTCGATCGATCGACCTACGCAAAATTTCGGCAATCCAGAATGGTCGATCGATCGAACAGAAGCGTCGATCGATCGATCAAGCAGGGCAGAATGCAGCAGCCTACTGCATTCCTCTTCTTCTTCTTCTTCTTCTCCTTCTCCTCTTTTGCTTTCTTGTATTTCCTCCGCTGAAAATGCCGTAACTTCTTCGTTATGAATCGGAATCGCGCACCGTTCGCGGCCACGCGAAGCTAGAGAGGAGAGATACAACTTCCGTGAGATGTCGGGCCAGGTACCCAAGCTGTGAAAAGACTGAAATGCTCTTATGCGTGCGATTGTGTACGAAACTTCACCGGAATGCATCCGAACTTCATACTTAGCATCCAAATACCTACAAAATCTCAATTAACCCCTACAAAACATGTTAACATAGAAATCCGAGGTTGTCTGGTTAACGAGCATAAATATAGGGATTAAGATACCCGAGGGGGCTAATAAGGTGTAGGTTAACGGGTGAAATACGCAATATTTGCATCGTATCACACCCCTTAACTTACACATTGCTAGTCCCTAGCAATGAAATAGGAAACAACAATAAATACAAGCAAAACAAAAGCAGGAGAAGTACAAAAGTATGGTATAAAAGCAATAAAAAGATAAGGCCACTTTCGTGGGCGAACGATTGCATTTAGCATATGCAATAAGCCGTTAAACCCCTAGGTTACCCTAGTGGACGAGTGTCGTCTCGTGAGGGTTTTCAGGGATGAAACCCACAAGCATCATATGGTTTCCTCAAAATATGTCCAACCCAACATGCGACAAACTCAACAACAACGAAAAAGATTTAAAACATGTTATTAGCATATTGAACGAATTCAAGCAAAAGTCCGTTGTTATTAACAGGTTGAATGCACCTCATAGAATTGAAACTTTAAAAGTGGGAGGGGGAGAGCACATGCAAAATATGATTTGTTAAAAACTTAAATAATTCGGATAAACATAAAGCAAGCATACATTCAATCCTCACGGGCATTACGCTCAACAAATGAATTCACTATGAAAAGGGAGGTAATACACGGGACATGCGGGCATAAAGAGTAAATGTAAATGGAAACTAGGCCGCACACGTGTCACAAATGAGGAACGCTATATAGGAAATGAAAAACTTGCAATCTCAATGAAAGGATACCGCACACTAAAAGAGACGAAATGCATTTTCACAGATTATCAAAACTATTTAAACTTTTGAATTACATCAACCTAAGATCACATAGGACTTGTAATAGGGTTATAATGTAGGATAGGCTAGGGTACGAAATGAAGGAATGTATGTACGGATTCAAAGTGTTCGGGATGAAAACTCGGGATAATGGAAAAATGTGGGCAATATCAAAAATTGGAAAAAAAGTTCCAAAACAAGCATTAAATGTATCATTTGGAGAGTAATCAAAGCTTATTGAACTATATACACAACATATACAAATTTCTCTTTTCTTTTTCTTTTCTTTTTCTTTTCTCATTTTTCTCTTTTGTTTTCTTTTGCTTTTTGCTTTCTCTTTTTCTTCACTTTTTTTTTTCACATCACTTTCTTTTCTTTGCTTATCAAACTCTCATATGCCTAAAATTGCAACCTCAATACAACAACAACATTCAATCCCAAGTAACATTCCAAACAGAGGTATGGAAGGTGTATGTATGGCTTAAAACACCAATTTTGAGTTGGTTATGGGATTTGGGTTATCAAATGAAGGGCTATATTTAGGCTCAAAGGGGTTAACGAGGGTAAACATATAAGGGTGAGGTCAAGGCTAATATGGGTGATATAACAAAGATGGCCTATGATCATTTCACAAAGTTTACGCAATTATCAAGTCAAAACAATATATGAAAATCATGATCAAGTAACACATTTCAATCATGAACTCGATTAATGAACGGTCAAATGAAAGATTAGAGAGATTACCAACGAATTCAACGTTTTCAATGAGAAAAGAATAGTGTATAACACTCACAAACGACGAAAGGTACGAAGCTTACTCGGTGTAAGTATATACAATGCAACAAAAGATTACCGAGTTATAAAAATCTTAAACCAAATCAATAGAACAAGGAAAGTGCATATGTTCATGGGATAAAGTTTAATTCATGAAGTTATTCACAATATCAATGATTTGAGGACTAAAGTCTAATAACTTCTAAAATCGAGAACATGCATCATTGAGTTGTCTATTGGATCGGGCAATTATTGAAATTTATCATCGAAAACAAGGCAAAATGGCCAACAAAGGAGAAAAAAAAAAATATTTTTGATATTTTCAAATTTTTCACAAAAAGGCATACTCAGTAACTAAATGTGAGCAAATCCATGGACTACACATGAAATGGATAGAATATCCTACACCCCCTAACTTAAATGTTGCATTGTCCTCAATGCGCATTAAGAACACAACACAAAGAGAGGAAAAGAACGATATTACCCAAAATTGGAGCGATCTCCATAAGCGCGAGTCCAAAGGAATCTACAAAACAAGTTAGTACCGAGCATAGCAAAAACAAATAACAAAAAGTTAACTAATTACACTAAACTAAATCAAAAAGGAAAGAAAAAAAAGGAAAGAAAGAAAATTAAAAAGCTAACTATTTACAACCTACGATTTAGGCTTCACACTAACTATATACTAGAAGTCTAAATAGTTGAGGGTCCACCCAAAAAGGGATTTGACTTTGAAAGATCAACGGTGGACCCTCCAAAGAAAACATGCCTCCCGAAAGATATGAATTCCGTTTGAACAACGGAAGGCATGTGGGTGGTGAAAAAAGTGAACCATCGCCAATTTGGAATTTTGGGCGGACGATGGGGGATTTGGATACTATGGGGGACAAGACTACATTAGTCTCAGAAAAATCAAAATCACATCCCCAAGATTCTTCAATTGGAAGGGCAGGTGGGGCAAGTGCAAGTGAAAAGCCCATGAGATTAAGCATCTCAAAATAACATTCTCGTTCAAGAATCGGGTCAAAGTCCTCAAGACTTTCAACCGATTCTTGCGATAAATTTAATTGTTCGGTAATAGTAGGGAGTAAAGGAAATGAAGGACCAACAACCTCAAAAGAATTGGAAGTATTTACAAGAGATTGGAAATTGAGAGTGCTTGGATCACTCTCAATTATTTCATCCTCAAAAATGGGTGGAAGTGAAAAGCAAGTTTCAACCTCAACCCGACTTTGTGAAGAAGAAATAATCTCATCGAGTTGGACATTTTTTTTATTTGTCCAAGCATCATAAATCTCAACTTCATCATTCCATTCCTTATTCCCACCAAGCAAAGTTTCCTCCAAAGGCAATAGGGGAATGCTTGTAAATTCTTGACTTTCACGTACAAGACGCTCATACTCTAGAATTTGTAGTCATTCACGCATAGTCTTGGGAGTATAACCTTGAGAACTATTAGCATAACAATTAAAATTATCTAGAGAGTTATGGTGAGACATTTCAAAATAAGCTATTCAATAAAAGCGACAAGCACCGAGATTTCAATTTCTCGAAAAAATCTAGCACAAGTCAAAAAGAAAGGGGAAAATAAAGAATACAAATATGAATGGATGAAATATTACGAAATAATAAAACAATTACAATCTAAAACACACTCCCCGGCAATGGCGCCATTTTGTGACCGGGCGGAAAAAGTGTGCGCGGGTAAAGTGCACAATCGTTGTGTGTTTCGCCGCCGCGATACAAAAGAACCTAAGCTACTACTACACTTGCGAGGCAAGTAAAGCGGTAAGTCGGGTATCGTAAGAAATCCACAGGGAGTGATTGAATTTTAGATGTTAATTGTTTTAATTACTTCAGGAATAAAAGTGTAAAATAAATAAAAGAAAAGGTGAAGGTTGGGAATGGTGACTAAAAAAAAGAGAAGTTAACGCCAAATTAAAGGAAAGCGAGGATCGGGATCGCATTCTACCACACGGATCGAAACAACTACTAATTAGAGTTAAGGCTCGAAAGCAATTTAATCGAGCATTTTCAATTAAGCATAAACATCACGCAATAAGGAATTTAAGCCAAAGTTGCGAGATTAAACATTTAACGGAAAATGGTCACACGCGGATTAAATTCGGATAATCGCTATAAACACTAACGTTGCATGACAAAGAAAGTTAAACGCATAATAATCCGACTTTAATACGCGAGGTTTCAATTAAATGCAATTTTACACGAAACCCTAACTTTCGAGGTTCAAACCCGTAAATGGCGGAAACGCAATCCCGAACCTATTTATCTACGGACAAATCATGAAAATAAACTAAATTACACTAATTAAACTAAGAAAGCAATAAATAAACACAATAAACTAATTAACAAAGCATGTAAATTATCTAAGATCAATAGTCAACTTACAATCCAAATGGGGTGTCAAACCAAAGAGAAATGAAGAAAAACCATCCAAAACCCCCAAACCCTAACTATTCTAACCTAAAATTGTTCCTAAACTGATCTATGTTCTTATTACAACAAAATTGGCTTATATAGTAAGTTGGAATAAAAATAAAGAAGAAAGAAAAGAAGGCAAAATATATGCAGAAAACAGAGCATCGATCGATCGACCCCTTTGGTCGATCAATCGATCTAGGCAAAATTTCGGCAATCCAGAATGGTCAATCAATCGACCAGAAGCGTCGATCGATCGATCAAGCAGGGCAGAATGCAGCAGCCTACTGCATTCCTCTTCTTCTTCTTCTCCTTCTCCTCTTTTGCTTTCTTGTATTTCCTTCGCTGAAAACGTCGTAACTTCTTCATTATGAATCGGAATCGCGCACCGTTCGTGGCCACGTGAAGCTAGTGAGGAGGGCTACGACTTCCGTGAGATGTCGGGCCAGGTACCCAAGCTGTGAAAAGACTAAAATGCCCTTGCGCGTGCGATTGTGTACGGAACTTCACCGGAATGCATCCGAACTTCATACTAAGCATCCAAATACCTACAAAAACTCAATTAACCCCTGCAAAACATGTTAACATAGAAATCCGAGGTTGTCTGGTTAACGAGCATAAATATAGGGATTAAGATACCCGAGGGGGCTAATAAGGTGTAGGTTAACGGGTGAAATACGTAATATTTGCGTCGTATCATCTAAGCATGATGTTTGACCTCAGACCTTGTCACCAAATCATGATGTTAAGGGTCTAAGGTCATCAACTGGATGTTATCCTCATAAATAATTTCACCAAATTAATGATGTTAAGGGTTTGAGGTCATCCAAGTATGATGTCTGACCTCAGACCTTGTCACCAAATCATGATGTTATAAGGTCTGAGGTCATCAACTAAGATGTTATCCACATAAATAATTTCACCAAATTAATGACGTTAAGGGTCTGAGGTCATCCGGGTATGATATCTAACCTCAGATCTTGTCACCAAATCATGATGTTATAAGGTCTAAGGTCATCAACTAGGATGTTATCCTCATAAATAATTTCACCAAATTAATGATGTTAAGGGTCAGAGTTCATCTAAGTATGATGTCTGACCTCAGACCTTGTCATCAAATCATGATGTTATAAGGTCTGAGGTCATCAACTAAGATGTTATCCTCATAAATAATTTCACCAAATTAATGATGTTAAGGGTCTGAGGTCATTCGAGTATGATGTTTGACCTCAGACCTTGTCATAAAATCATGATGTTATAAGGTCTGAGGTCATCAACTAAGATGTTATCCTCATAAATAATTTCACCAAATTAATGATGTTAAGGGTCTGAGGTCATCCGAGTATGATGTCTGACCTCAGACCTTGTCACCAAATCATGATGTTATAAGGTCTGAGGTCATCAACTAAGATGTTATCCTCATAAATAATTTCACCAAATTAATGATGTTAAGGGTCTGAGGTCATCAAAGTATGATGTCTGACCTCAGACCTTGTCACCAAATCATGATGTTATAAGGTCTGAGGTCATTAACTAAGATGTTATCCCCATAGTTTTCCAATCGAGCATAATGAATCAAGAACTGACATAGGAATTTGATCTTCTCATTAATAATATCTTCATAAGATGATACATTTATATGAAAGCTCTTGCAACATAATATGTAATACTTTTTTAGATGATCAGCATTCTAAGGATTGAAAAAAGGTTCCCCCTCTAGGTTTTCTAGACTGTAGGTCCCGGGTACAACCTATTCGATCACTTTGTAGGGACCATGCCAATTTGGGTGAAGCTTGTTTACCTTCTGTAGTGTATTCTTCAGTACTAAGTCTCCCATGACAATGGGTCTTAATTTCACCCTTTGGTTGTAGAACTTTACTGCCCTTTTTTGGTAAGTTGCTTGCCTAACTTCTGCGTCTTCCCTTATCTCTTCAATCAGGTCTAGGTTAACTCTTCTCTCCTTCTAATTCTTTTCAGGGTCATAGGTTTGCACTCTATGAGTAGGAAGTTCAACTTCTATTGGTATGACGACCTCCGAGCCATATGATAACATAAATAGGGTCTCCCCTATTGGTGTCCTAGCCGTTATTCTGTAGGCCTATAGCACAGCATAAACTTCTTCGATCCACCTTCCCTTAGCCTCCTCCAACCTCTTCTTGATCTCCTCAAGGATCGTTCTGTTTGTGACTTCGGTCTGATCGTTTTCTTGAGGTCGACCAGGAGAAGAGAAAAATTGCTTTATCCCAACTCTTTCACAGTATTTTTCCAGGGAAGAGTTCTTGAACTGTGTTCCGTTATCCAAAACGAGGGTGTTTGGGAGGCCATGTATGCATATGATGTTCTTCCAAATAAATTGGAAGGTCTTCTTCTCTGTAATCGTGATCATCGGCTCTGCCTCTACCCACTTGGATAAGTAATCAATGGCAACTATCAGAAATTTGTAATTATTTGCAGCCCTTGGTAGGGGACCTACCAAGTCAATCCCCCATACTGCGAATGGCCAAGGGAAACTGATGGATGTCATAGGCTGATGAGGTTGATGTGGGACTATGGAGAATCTCTGACATTTGTCGCACCTCTTTACAAAAGCTGCAGCGTCCTTTGCCAAGGTTGGGCACCAATATCCTTGCGTGATAATCCTCTTCGCCAAAGGTCTTCCTCCTATGTGACTGGGGCAAGAACCCTCGTGTAACTCCTGTAGGAGGTGGGGAACTTCAGTTGGATGGACGCATCCGAGCAGAGGTAGTAGGAAGCCCTTCCTATATAGGACATCTCCTACTATTGAGAACTTTGTTGCCCTGTACCTCAATTTCCTCCTTTCTATCTTTGACTCCGGTAATACCCCATCTTTGATGTATCTGGTAAGGGGATCCATCCATGAGTCCCCTAGATCCAAATTGAGACAAAGATTACTAACCACTTCTTCAATGGTTGTTGTGGGTAAGATTTCAACTGGGACCGTCCTTCTGATATCTATCCTCGTCACCGAAGCTAGTCTTGCTAATGCGCCTGCATGGCTGCTATTTTGTCGAGGTATTATCTTCATCTTTACCTCCTCGAGGCCTTCAAGTATTGTTCTCACCCTATTTAGTTATTTGGCCATCCTTTCATCCTTGGCTTCATAGACTCCTAATACCTGATTAACAACCAACCTTGAGTCACTGTGAAGGAGTAGTCATCTTATACCAACAGTTCTAACCAAGGAGAGCCCTGCTATCACGGCCTCGTATTTTAACTCATTGTTTGACTCCTTGAAGTTGAACCTTAGGGCATACTCAATGTTGGTACCATCCGAGCTTGAAAGTATCAGGCCTGCACCGCTCCCACTTTCTCAAGAGGACCATCGACGAAGAGGTTCCATATGTCCTAATCTGATGAGAAACCCTCTTTTAACAAAATTCCCTGCCTGAAGAGGTACCGGTCTTCCTCATTCTCGACTATCCCATCTCTGACTCTCTTGGGCATAACCTCTTCCGGGTGTCAGAAGGCGTTGTTGTTTGACCCTTTTGTGGCCTCTAGGCTATTCTCACCCCCGACCTCTTCCCATGTAAACTATGCAACAAAATCTTCCAGCGCCTGCCCTTTTATGGCCGTCCTAGGCTGATAGGTAAGGTCATACTCCCTTAGATCAATGGCCCATTCCATCAATCTTCATGACTTCTCAGGTTTATGAAGAGCCTGTCTTAGTAGGGAGTCAGTGAGGAAGACCATAGAATGGGCTTGAAAGTAGGGCTTCATCTTCCTTGAGGCATGTATCAAGGCATATGATAACTTTTCAATGCGAGGGTAATTCTGCTCAGATCCCTGAAGGGCCTTACTGTTGAAGTATACGGGCCTTTGAACTCCGACATCCTGTCATACAATGGTCGCACTTATAGCTAATTCAAAGACCGCTAAGTAAACAAATAGCCTCTCTCCCGCTATTGGCCAAGATAGGAGCAAGGGAGACCCAAGGTATGGTTTGAGTTGATCAAAAGCCTCATCACACTATTTGTCCCACTCGAAAGCCTTTCTAAGAACCTTGAAGAACGGAAGACACTTTTTGGTCGCCCTAGAAACAAATATGTTGAGCACAGCCACTCTTCTTGTGAGCTTCTGAACGTCCTTGATACTCCTAGGTGTCTTCATGTTGATCAACGCCTTGATTTTCTCAGGGTTCGCCTCTATTCCTCTTTGATTGACGATGAATCCGAGAAACTTGCCAGCTCCTACTCCGAAGATAGATTTTACCGGGTTGAGTTTCATCGTGTACAGGTCCATGGTATCAAAGGTCTTTTCCAGGTCTGTCACATGAGTGCAGGCCTTTAAACTCTTCATCATCATATCGTCTACATAAACCTCCATGGTCTTGCCTATTTGGTCTTCGAACATCTTATTCACCAGATGTTGATATGTTGCCCCTGCATTTTTCAACCCGAAGGGCATCACCTTGTAGCAATACGTCCCTTTGTCAGTGATGAAGGCTGTCTTCTCTCAGTCTTTGGCATCAATGAAGATTTGGTTGTAGCCTGGATACATGTCCATGAGGCTTATGAGCTCATATCTTGCAGTTGCATCTACCATCTGATCAATCCGAAGTAAGGGGTAACTATCTTTCGAGCAAGACTTATTCAGTCAGTAAAATCTATGCACATTCTCCACTTTTCGTTGGCTTTGGGCACAATGAATGCGTTTGATAGCCACTCCGGATATATCACTTCCCTGATGAATTCAGCCCCTTCTAACTTTCGAATCTCTTTCCCGAATAACGTCATACTTCTCCCTGGAGTATACTCTTCATCTCTATTTGATTGGCTTAGCATCCTTAGTCACATTCAGCTTGTGGCACATAACTTCTGGGATGATGCCTGGCATGTCCGCGTGGCTCTATGCGAAGACACTCTGCCTCTTCCTCAGGAAGTTTATCAGCTCTTCCTTGATCTCCACTTTTAAGGCTTTGCCAACCTGGATGGTTTTTTTCAATTCGTCCTCATTAAGGGCAACAAATTCTACCTCTTCTGCGGCCTCTCCCTTCTTCAACTTTGTTTCCTCTCTTGGGTCAAGTGTATCGATGTTATAAGTGGTAGTAGCTCTCTTGTATGCCTCTCTCTCTTTAGCCGAATTGAAGTAACATTCTCGTGCTATGGTCTGGTCACCATGAACTTCCCCTACCCCGTAGGGGGTCGAGAATTTTAGCATTTGGTGGATCATCGATGGCACGGCTTCAAAATCCTTAAGGGCTACTCTTCCTATGATGAGGTTATAGGCCGAGAAGACTTTTTCGTCCATAATGAAAAAATTGATCTTCCGAGTTAACCTCTTAGGACACTCATCACCCATTTGTACATCCATCTCATAAATGCCCAATTGATGGACCTTTTCAATGTTGAAGCCCATTAACAGATGATGATAGGGTACCAACCTTGCTCTGCTAAGACCTAGGCTCTTGAAGCAATGCCAAAACATCACATCTGCTGAGCTTCCTCCGTCTACAAGAATTCTCTGTACCTCACATCCATGAACTCTTGTTGTGATCACCAAAGGGTCATTATGTGGAGCCAGGATGCCCTTGAATTTGACTCGGGAGAACCCAACTATGAGAGTATCTATGTCTATCTTCTTTCTCTTCTGCATAGTATCGAAAGACGTCGGGTTTACCACTTCAAGTTTGGCCACTGATTTGGCCTCTGCCACATGAGCTTTTCTGTCAGCCACTTCAGAGCCACCCCCCGCGAGTCCTTCGCATATTTTGCTAATGCCCAAGGAGATCATCCCAACCCTCTTAACTGGGGTGTTGTCATCTTTTGGTGGGAGGTCCGGATCGTCCTCATCATCATCATCCGTGCCATTGTCTCTTCTTGCTGTGGTGTCCTCACGACATTTGTCGTGTCTCTTCTTGGTATTCCCTTCCCCTTTTGGGAGCTTTACCATCAACATATTTTCTCAACTTTCCTGACTTCAACATCTTCTTTATCTCATCCTTCAAGGTGAAGCACTTGTTTGTTATATGTCCATGGTCTTGGTGGAACTCACACCATAAGTTGTGGTTCCTCTTATGTGGAGGAGACTTCAACTTCTCTAGCCATCTTAGGGATCGGTCATTCTTGATCTCATTGAGGATGTGTTCGCAGATAACTGTAAGAGGGGTATAACGTGCAAACTTATCATCAGCTGACCTCTTCTTTCCATCCTTCTTTCTTTGGAACTTTCCGCTGCCACCGCCATTCTCATCCTCATACTTGGCGGTCATGGCCTCTTCAGCCTTCATAACCTTCCCCGCAGTTGCCAATAGCTCCACCATGGACTTTGGAGGGTCTTCCGCAAGTTTCCACAATAACTTTCCCTTATAAAGACCTCCAATGAGGGCGGTCATGGCAATATTCTCTTCGTAATCTTCAACCTCAAGTTTTTCTTTGTTGAACCTGGCAGTGTAGTCTTATAGGCTCTCGTTCTTCCCCTGCCTGACATACAGGAGATGGGTGGTCTTCTTTTGAGGTCTTACCCCAAAGTAGAAGTTGTGGATGAATCGTTCAGCTAGGCCCTTGAAGTTCTGGATTGAATTCTTCGGAAGAGAAGTGAACCAGATGTGCGCTGCTCCTGTCAAAGTTCCGGAAAAGGCACGACACTTAATCTTATCTGGTATCGAATAGATGTCTGCCGCCGAATAATACATCTCAATGTGATGTACATGGTTGGTGTTACCGTCATACTTGGGTGAGACCACGGGCGGTTTGAACTTAGCGGGGGTTGGAAAGTTTACTAGCTTGGCCACAAAGGGGGAGCCTTCCAAGAAACCTCTTTGCAATGGGTCTCGGCTTTTGATGAGGTCTCCTATCTTTTCTTCAAGACGTTGGATGGAGTCCTTCCATGGTCTTGTAACGTCGGCCTGGCCGAGGTTGTCCCCAGCCACCTTCAAGGGGTGGACTGAGGGTTCCCCATCCGCAGCACTACATTGGTTGTTGACCTCTTCCTGGTCTCTACCTCTTCCTGCATGAGGTTGGCCTTGATGAGGCCGACGTTGCCCCTCTTCCCTTTGTGATTCAGCTGCACTTATTGACCTTGATAACCTCAATCTTAGGTCATTTACGAGACCGAGCCTTTCAAAGGCTGACCCTCTGCTCAGTCGATCAAAAGCTGATCCTTGTTGCTGGGCTTCTCCACCTCTTCTGCCCCACAACCTTGGCTCCGTTGGATAGGACGAACTGTATTGTTCGAACCTCATACGATTCCCAATAATCTTCCAGGATGTATTCTGCCTCTAGATCATCATACTTGTCCTCAGGGCAAGGGTTTCCTTCCTTCCCCAGGCGCAAGCGCCTAGGGTCAGCAACGTCCCTCCTCCGCTGGGGCGTAGGTTGGTCTTTCTGCGGTGCCTGGGGTGGTCCCCTGGCATCAGGATGAGGCTGAATCACTGCCGGAGTGATCATTTCCAGTAAGACTCCAGGTGGCCTCATCATATTTTGGTTGAGGTGTGCAAATTGCTCCTGCATTGCCTGTTGTGTTGTAGCCAAAGACCTCAAGGTTGATACCACCTCCACCATTTCGAATTGGGGTGGTTCCTGGTTGGAGTTAGGTCCCCCCACTGCAGGCGATGGAAGAGGTGGTGGTAGTTTCGGTGCCATATGTTAGTACAAAAGAGCTGGTGTAGTAAATGAGCTTAATACCTTACAGGACCTCTTTCAATGGTGAAACAGCTCTGCGCAGTGGGGGAGGCCTGGTTCACCACCAGAGTCTCAGGTGAGGTTAGCAACGGATGAGGAAGAGATAGCTTCTCGTTCCCACAGACGGCGCCAAAATGATGATGCTCGAAACAAAACCACCCTCCAAGGTTTTTGTGAGCTCAATTCAATGTTAACAATGACAGAATATTAGTAAAAGTATTCACATAGTAGAAGGAGATGAGGAGAGGAAGAAGAACATAGTCATGTAAGTGGTTCAGCCAATTAGGCCTACATCCATTGTGCCAGTGTATGATTTGTCTCACTTTATGAGGGCTCTAATGGCCATAAATACAAAACTCTTAGCTTTCTCTCTCTACTGTGTAAAATGATAGAGTTTCAGCTGGGGTTGCTAATTTTGGATCCATTTCAAGGTAGAGGATGACCACTCTTTATTGTGCCTGGGGAGTGTAGTGTAGCCCCAAGCATGCGATGTGTATGTGCATGAGGATCAAACCATTATGAGAATGACACCTGGATGATCTCATATAGATAATGATGATCTCAATATTCCCTCACGTGGGGGGGATGATTCGGTTATAACTGATTTGTGTACACGTGTTCCTAGCCCCACATATGCGCATAAGAGCTCGGCTATCTGTGATTGGTCACAACCTCAGCCTGGAAGAGGATGAGGTGGTGACCTTGGCCTAGCGAGAGAGCCGAGGTAAGGCGAGCTACAACGTTGGCCTGGGACGAGGTAGTGGTGGCAAAGCAGGAATGTCAGCCGATCCCTAGCTGAGATTGATGTTGATGATGGGATGGATACCTCTTCGTCTTTCGAGCCGAGGTTGCAATTCAGGGAAGACCAGGTGGATAACAACCCCTGGATCATGGTGACCTCACCTGCCGAGATAGTTAGCAACGTCGTTCATGGCCGACCTTGCCTAGGACGAGACTATTAGTGATGAATCTAGGGTCCCTCTAACATCGACCATCTCCATGGCCGAGGTTGATGTCTCTGAGCTGAGGGGGTATATTCAGGGCACATCAAAGTCGGATGTGGCCGGCCTTATGAAGGACAAGATTGCTCATCATTTGTCTTCAGCTCTTGCTACCTCGGTCGTCATTATGGCCGAGGTTGGTGCCTCTGAGTTGGCAGGTACAATTTGGGCATATCAATCGGCTTGGCCATTGTCTAACCGGGGTATTGATTAAGAGTGAAAAGTAGCGCGTGCCAAACACCGATCGATGTTTTCTATTCACCGCCTTAATACAAAAATCTGAACTTATGACTACACACAAAAAGGGAGTATAGCGTCCAAGTACGGGTATCGTTGATAGAATTTAATTGATTTAATACATCTAAATTAAAGTGAAAAAGATATTGCTAACAAAAAATTAAAAGATAATTAAGAGAAAAGATTCATCTAGGCTAGTGTAAATTAAACTATGATTAACAAAATCAATAAAAACTATAGGTTGCGTTGCATATCCCTCACCAGAGTTAATTAGTATAAAATGGTTACATGGGTCGACAAGTTATTAAGATTCAGTCTCGTTTCGACAGTTGATTAAACCCAGAATTATCACACCCCTAAATTCGTATAAAAGTCTAATAAGATTTTGGCATCAACAAGTACCCCGGAAATTCTGCACACAAGGTCGTAAATATGGGGCATACATGATATACCCCGTTAAATCTCCAAGGCGTAATAAGTAGCACAACACACTCGAAATAAACACGTAAAACCATCACTAAAGAGGGTCAACCCGTCAACCCTAGGTGAGTTCAATCCGACACAACCTAGAATAAATTAGCCACTACACATAGTTAATGACATAAATAAAATCAACTAATTAATTAAAGCAACAAGATCTAATTAAATTAAGATTACAAATTAAACTAGGCTTGAAAATAAATGGAAAGCATGAAAAACTAGGGCACAAAGCAAAAAAGAAAGAGAGAAGACAACAAATAGTATCCACTTACATTAATGGGTCTCAAACCACAAAGAACATGAAGGACATGGGGTGTCTCCAAAAAATCCCCAAAATAGCTTCTCAAACCCTAATCTAAAAACTAAGTAAAATGAAGATCCCTACAAAAATAAACAATCTGTTCTATTTATACCAAGTGGGAAAAAGGAAATAAAGAAAAAAAATAAGGATAAGTCTCCTAAATAAGTAAAGAAAGAAAAAGGAAAATGGGGTGACAGCACAACAAAATTTTCGGACAAAAAAAAGAAACAAGGGATCGGTCGACCGGGGCCTCAGGTTGGCCGATCGCGTGGAAGACGAGAAACAAACTGGAAGAAACCCACGGAAAAACATCAAAACTCGGTCGACCGCGGCGACTGGCCAACAAAAGCCTCCAATAAATAAATGTCCAAGACCCATTTGCGAGTGTTGGCCGAAATCGAGCTCCAATTTCGAATAAAAGTCATCAATTTGGGACGAACCCAAAACCCGAGCCTAGGGACAAAATCACCATCTCTGAATTGAGTTTGCTGCAAAAAATGAGTTAGGGACACACAGGGTATTTATAAAATTGTTAATGAAAGAGAAAACGGACATGGAGGCCATTAATGAAATTGTTATTTTTCTTATAATTCATTTCCGATTAATGGTTTGTGTTTCCTTTGTTAGGACTTCGATTCGGTCACCATTTAGGGCCACACAAAGCTTGACCCGAGGGTTACAACTTCCGTGAATACTTCAGGCAAAAATCCTAAAGTGTGAAATTACAGAAATGCCCCTGAACGTGCGAAAAATGATAAAACTTTATCGGAACACGCCCAAGCTGCATACTAAGCACTTTAAGACCTATGAAAGCTCAATTAGAACTCAAATAACATGTTAGCATATAAACGTAGGTTGTCTGATTAACGAGCATAATTATAGACATTAAAGTACATGAGGGGGTAAAATGCCTATGTTCAAGGGTAATGAGTGCTATGATTCGGGACGAATCACACCCCCTAACTTACACATTGTAGTCCCTAGTAATGAAATTCAAAGAAAGAAGAACTGTAAGAAAATCGCAAAATGGGAGGTGAAAGAAAAATGGGAAATAAAAAGGATAAAAGCCACTTTCGCGGGCGAATGATTGCACTTAGCGTATGCAATAAGCCGCTAAACCCCTAGGTTACCCTAGTGAACGATTGTCATCTCGTGAGGGTTTTTAGGGATAAAACCCACAAACATCAAATCGTTTACTCAAAATATGCCCAAATCAATGTGTGACAAACTCAACAACAATGAAAAAGATTCCATACACATTATTAGCAAAGTGAACCAATTCACACAACAATCTGTGTTGTTAACAATATAGAATGAACTTCTTTGAATTAAAACCTTAAAATGTGGGAGGGGAGCGAGAACAAGCAAAGTATGATTTGGAAAAACTTAAATAAATCGGATAAACATAAAAGCGTGCATAAGTAAATCCTCACGGGCATTACGCTCATCAAATGAATTCACTCAAAACAGGGAGGTAACACACAGAACATGCGGGTATAAAGAGTAAATGTAAATGGAAACTAGGCCGCACACATGTCACAAATAAAGAATGTATATATAAAAATGAAAAACTGTAATATCAATGAAAGGGCGAAATGCATTTTCACAGATTATCAAAACTATTATGATTTTTCTATGGTTGTAATGTAGGCTAGGCTAGGGTAAGAAATGAAGGATATGTATGTACGGATTCAAAGTGTTCAGACTAAAAACATAGAATAATGGGAAGAATGCGAACAATATCAAAAATTGGAAAATACAATCCATAAAAGGCATTGAATATAACAATGGGGAGAGTAAACAAAGATTAATTAACACTATACACAACATATACAAACTTTCTCTTTCTTTTCTTTTCTTTTTTTTCTTTTTCTTTTTCTTTTCTCTTTTTCACTTTTTCTGTTCTTTACTTTTCTCACTCTCACATGCCTAAATTGCAACCGCAATGCAACATCATTCAATCCCAAGTATCATTCCAAAAATGGTATGGAAAGTAATATGTATGGCTTATAACTGAATTGTGGAGTTTGTATGAGATTTTGGGTTATTAAACAAAGCGTTATATATAGGCTCAAAGGGTTAACGAGGGCAAACATATAAGGTGAGGTCAAGGTCAATATGGGTGATATAACATGGATGGCCTATGATCATTTCCTAAAGTTTACGCAATTCTCGAGTAAAAAAAACTTTGAAAATCATGCTCAAGTAATACATTTCAAGAATGAACTCAGTTAATGAGTGTTCAAATGAAAGAATAAAGAGATTACCAACGACTATAACGTTTTCAAAGAGGAAAGAGAGGTGTATAAACACTCATAAACAAAGAAAATCTCAAAGCTCACTCGATTTAAGTATATACAATGCAACAAAAGATTACCAAGTTATCAAAATCTTAAACCAAATCAATAAAGCAAGAAAAGTGCATGTGCTCATGGGATTAAAGTTTAATTCATGAAGCTATTCATAATCTCAATAATTGAGGACTAAAGTCTAATAACTTCTAAAATCGAGTACATGCATCATTGAATTGTCTATTGGATCGGGCAATTATTGAAATTTATCATCGGAAAGAAAGGAAAAATGCCCAATAAAGGAGAAAGAAGAAAGAAAATCTTTTTGAATTTTTTAATTTTTACAAGAAAAGCATGCTTGGAAATATCATGTAATCAAATCAAAGAAACTACCAATGAATGGATAGAATATCTCAAACTCCCTAACTTAAAACCTAACATTGTCCTCAATGTAAATTAAGAACCAATTAAAGGGAGGAAATGAGCGATATTTCCCAAAATGGAGCAATCTCCGAAAAGTACAAGTCCAATGATTCTATAAAACATGTTAGTACCAAAGCATAACAAAAAAAAGGAATAAAACTTTAACTAATTACACTAGACAATAACTAAGAATAAAGAAGAAAAATAAAACAAAACTAGCCATTTACAGCCCATAATTTTAACTTCTAACTAATTATACACTAGAAGTTGAAATTTTTGAGAGTCCACCCAAACTATAATTTGACTTCGGAGGATAACCGATGTACCCTCACTTGAAAGTATGCCTTCCAAAGAATAAGAATTATGTATGAACAATAGAAGGCATGTGTAAGGCAGAAGAAATGAACCATCCCTAATTAAAAAATTTAGCGGGAGGATGGGGGATTGGGATAAGACGGGTGACAAATACACAAGGGGACCAAAAAAATTGAATTTTCTCCAAAATAGTTTTTCAATTGGAATGGGAGGGGGCACACATGGAGGCAAATATGCGATCATAGAAGGCGACTCGAGCAAGTAATCCTCATCGGTGAAAAGGTTTAATACTTTAAAGTTTGAAAATGATTCATTGGGTACTAGTGACGGTGTGATAATGGAGAATGAAAATGGGAAGGAAAGAAATTCAAACTCAAGAGATGAGTTCTAATCACTCAAAGTTGGAATTTCGAAGGAGATAGGATCATTTTCAATGAAACTTTCTTCTTTGGGATCGAAGGACGAAATTATTTCATTGCAAATGGATACTACATCCATTTCATCCTCACTTTCATTCTCTATTAAACCATGGGCCAGTTCAAGAGTGGTTTGTTACAAACTAGGCAAAAAGTCCTCTTTTGGTTCAAAATATTCCTCGACTTCAAAAGTTTCAGAAGAAAAATCGTCGTCAGATTCAAATAATAAATCCAATTCATGTTCCCATAAACGATTTTCTTCCCGATAATGGTCTTCATACCTATCATTCTCAAGCATGAGCAAACCCTCACTGAAAGTCATAGGTCGGGATGCGGATTCTTGGAAATGAGAAGTTTGAAAACTATTATCAGAACTATACCCAAACTCATTATTATAAAAAATTTGAAAACTATTGCAATTTGTTTCAAAATTACTATTATAATGAATTAGAGGCCCAAAATCGTTATCATCATCCTCAAAATACACACACTCCAAAGCTTGACTTTTGTAATACTTGCCCAAAGTCATTTTTGAATTTGCAATTTTTTGGGACTTTAAGTATTGACCAAAAGTCATAGGTTTACGGAGATTTTGAGAATTATCATAATGATTGGAATAAGACATGCTTACCCCAAAGATGGATCGAATTTCGAAATCCACAAAGTGATGCGCGTGCAAAAAATTCAAGTGGTTCTTGGCGCTCAAATTTAAAAGTTCTGCAAAAATGTTAGCAAAAAAAATACAAATAGAAAAAAATACTACGAAATACTAAGTCAAATAAATTCTAAAACAAACTCATCCCCGGCAATTGCGTCATTTTGATTAGGGGTGAAAAGTAGCGCCTGTCAAATGGTGATAATTATTTTCTGTTCACCGCCTTAATACAGAAACCTGAACTTATGACTACACTCAAAAAAGGAGTATAGAGGCCAAGTCCGGGGTATGGAAAATCAACAGAGACGAGTTGCTAGAGTTTAATTGATTTGCCACTTCTAAATTAAAGTGAAAAATATATTTCTAACAAAAAAAAGGATATAATAAAGAGAAAAGATTAATCTAGGCGTGAGTAAATTAAACTATGATTAACCAAATGAAAAAAAAACTATGGGTTGCGTCGAATATCCCTCACCCGAGTTAATTAGTATCAAATGGTTACATGGGTCTACGAGTTATTAAGATTGAGTCTCGTTTCCACAGTTGATTAAACCCACACTTGTCACACCCCTAAATTTTTATAAAAGTCTAATAAGATTTTGGCATCAATAAATACCCCAGATATTACGCACGCAAGGTCGTAAATACGGGGCATACGTGATATACCCCATTAAATCTCCTAGGCATAATAAATAGCACAACCCACTCGAAATAAACATGTAAAACCATCACCAAAGCAAAGAAACCCGTCAACCCTAGGTGAGTTCAATCTAACACAACCTAGAATAAATTAGCCGCTAATGACATAAATAAAATCAACTAATTAAGTAAAGAAACAAAAACTGATTAAATTAACACCACAAATTAAACTAGGCTTGAAAATAAATGGAAGCATGGAAAACTAGAGCAAAAAGAACAAAAGAAAGAGTGAAGACAATAAATAGTATCCACTTACATTAATGGGTGTCAAACCACCAACAAAATGAAAGAGATGGGGTGTCTCCACAAAATCCCCAAAATAGCTTCTCAAACCCTAATCTAAAAATTAAGTAAAATGAAGATTCCTACAAAAATAAACAAAATGTTCTATTTATACCATGTGGGAAATGGAAATAAAGAAAAAGAAATAAGGATAAGTCTCCTAAATAAGTAAAGAAAGAAAAATGAAAAAGGAAAATGGGGTAATAGCACAACAAAAATCTCGGACAAAAATAAGAAGTAGGGGACCGATCGACCGGGGCCTCAGGCCGGTCGATCGCGTGGAAGAGGAGCAACACACTGGAAGCAACCCACAACAAACCATCAAAACCCGATCGACCGCGACGGCTGGGCCGGTCGATCGGTACTACTGGAACAACCCCCCACGCTGCAGCTCGAATAATGGCCAAGGAACACCCATTTACGTAAAGCCAAGATCAAGGGATGACCCAAAACCGTCGTAACTAGCCAAGCCGAGAACACCCATGACAAAACCCAACCTCCAACAACAAAAAAACAAGAACCACTTAGACCTCCATGTCCAAAAATGGTGAAAAACCCAGAACTCCATACCACCATTAATGGCTAACAAAAACGTCCAATAAATAAATGTCCAAGACCCATTTGCGTGTGTGGGCCAAAATCGAGCTCCAATTTCGGACAAAAGTCCTCAATTTGTGACGAACCCAAAACCCGAGAAAAACCCAAGCCTAGGGCCAAAATTATCTTTTCTGAATTAGGTTTGCTACAAAAAACGTGTTAGGGACATATAGAAAATTTACGAAATTGTTAATGAAAGAGAAAAGGGATATGGAGGTCATTAATGAAATTGTTATTTTTCTTTTAATTCTTTTTCGATTGAAGGTCTGGTGCGCTCTAAATAAAGCTTATGATTCAAGTGCAAATCTATCGCAACAAGTTATATCCGGTAAGTACGGAATCGTGATCCACAGGGATTGAAACACTCCTAAGAGAACATGATTAGGTTAAAGGGATTCTCTAAACGTCACAAAAGTTAAAGTGTAAAAGATGATTTAATAGTTTGGAAAAGTGATTGAGAGTAATCTCTAAACTAACATACTATTGATGATCAGTTAATTAATTATTAATTACGGAACTATGAAAAGAACTAAGATAAGGTTGAGTTCAAGAAATTAATGGGATCGAGGATCATTCTCCCACCTCGGATTCACAAAGAAGGGGATTATAGGGCTTGGTTGAAATTAATTCTAATCGAGCATAACTAATTAAGTCCGAACATCAACCATGTAGAGACTAAACTCAACAATGGAGGATTAGGGGTTAGTTAGTTATTGCTAGATGGGTTGGGTTTGTAGTAAAGCTTCAAACACTAACCCTTTCATGACAAGAGAAGTTAAGAAACTATGATACTCCAATACCAACACATGAAGTTCCATTAGAACAATTATAAACCAAACCCAAAATATGAAGTTCAAGCATCCAAGGTGGGATTATGATCCCCAATCATAAGTCTAGCTACTCATAATTGAAACTACACTACACATGCTAGTTAACAACATAATTAAGTTAGTTATCTAGTTTAAACACAAACCAATACAAGAGATGGAATTAAATGCAAATTAAATCTAGTAGAACAAGTAGAGAAGAAGTAAATGAACCTTTCTTGCATTAATAACAACTAGTAATCAAAGCTTTAGAAGTGGGTAAAAACCATAAATGAACTTGACCTAGGAGAGAGAAGAGAGTGTTTTCTATGTCACCAAATATCTAACAATAGTAATCTATATCAACCAAGGAGGAAAAATAAGGGATAAATCCCCAAAAATCCAACCAAAATGGCAAACTAGTAATAAGGAAAAAAACTCAAAAAATCAGTAGAACCGAATCGATTCGACAGGGCCGAATCGATTCGCTAAAGGGAGAATGCTGTACTGGTGACCACCGAATCGATTCAGATGTACCGAATCGATTCGGTCCTGCAAATAAAATATGGCTAGGTTATTTTGGCTTTATTTTTCCCATGTTTCACCAAAACATTCATAACTTCATCGTTCGAGATCAGATTCAAGCACCGTCAGAGGCCACGCGAAGATAAGGAGAAGGTCTAAAACTTTCGTGAAGAAATCGAGATCAAAATCCTAGTGCTGAAATTTCCAAAATGCCACCGACTGTGCAAGTGTCTACGAAACTTCTCCGGATCAAAACCAAACTTCCCAAAATGCATTCCTGAGACCTATAAAAGCTCAAGAAAGACACATACAAAGTATATATGATGAACTCAGGGGTTAGTCAATAAATGAGTATAAGAACCAGGAAATACATGCACGGGAATGCTAGAATGTACAAATTAACGGGGTATAAAATACAATAAAAGTGATGAATCACACCCCCTAACTTATACATTGCTAGTACCGAGCAATGAAGTATGAAGAAACAAGAGGTGTCAACAAAACCAAAATAGAAGAAATATGTACATAGAAGGAAAAATTCCACTTTCGTAGGCGAACGATTGCATTTAGCATATGCAATAAGCCGTTTTTAAAACCTCTAGGTGGCCCTAAGGGACGAGTGAGGTCTCATGAGGGTTTTCAGGGATGACACCCACAAACATCAAATCAACTCATACTATGATATGGAAAAATCCAATGCGTAGCTCAACAAATATCTAAGAAGCACAATTTATCAACAAAGTGAACAAAGCTCACACAAAAGACGACAATTATCTGCATTAAACAAATAACTTCAATAAAAATCGAAACCATGGAAATGCGAAATAAGCGAACACATGTGGTAATTTAAATTTGGCAAAACTTTCAAAGTTCATATAAATGCTAAGGCATGCATACTCAAGTTCTCTCCGGTTGTTACACTCAACAAATGAAACACTCAGAAATGGGATGTAGCACACACGGGACATGCGGGCATAAAGAGTAATTGTAAAGGGAAACTAGGCCACACACATGTCATCAATGAAGAACACAATATAAAAGTGGAAAATACAATCTCAATAAAGGTATCGCACATTAACCAAGAGAAGAGCATTTAAACAGATTATCGCTTATGTTCGACCTTTGAATCACATCACCCTAGGATCAAATAGGACTTTTAGGGTATAGAATTTAGGCTTGATTGGGGTTAGGAAAAAAAGGAATGTTTGTAGGATTAAAGGAGATTCGGGAATAACGCGCGGGAAAATGGATTTAATGGGCAATTTAGGAATCAAAATCAAATTCCAAAAGCAAGGTATTCATGAGAGTGAGACTTTGATTTTCATGCACATGGTGAAATGGGAAGCAACTAGGACCCATTTTATTCAATATTTCATTCTTTCTTTTTCTAACTTTTTCTTTTCTTTTTTTGCTTTTTTTTTCTTTTTCTTTTTCTTTTCTTTTTTGCTTTTTCTTTAGACCACTCATAGCTTAACTGCAATCCATATCAACAACATCATTCAATCCCGAGAACAATCCCTATTCAAGGTATGGGAGGAGTAAATAAGGGTTTAGGACTCCAATGTGGAGTTGGACAAGGGATTTGGGGACGAAACGAAAGGAATAATAAGGCTCAAGGGGGCTGACCAGGGAAAACATTTAAGGGGTAAGGTTAAGGTTATATGGGTTAAACAACAACGAGGGCCTATAATCTTTTCCTAAAGTTTCATGTGATTCGCGGGACTCAACACCATTGAAAATCATGCTCAAGTGATAAATCAATTAATATGCAATCAAATGAAGAGAAAATGAGATTGACAATGAGTTCATTGACAAGAAAGAGATAGAGTGGATGTATACGCTCACAAATGACAATCAGTCTCAATTTTCAGTTTTGTAAGGGTATAGCATGCGCCTTAAATTAACGAATTTGAAATGCTTTAAACCAAATCATAAATAATTATTTGTGTATATGCTCAAAGCATCACAGTTTAATTTTATGAGGCTATTCACAATGCAAACAATAACGGGCTAAAGGCTAATAAATCAATAATTCTAAGCATGCTTCATAGCTATACAATAGGATAAGCCGATCATATAACTAATCATAGTAGATATGAGAGAGATAAAGATTTTTTTTATAGATAAATAAATAAATACTAACATGATAATCGGTACCAAAAATGTAATCCATACCCTTTAACTTGAATGAAACATTGTCCCCAATGTTAGTAGGGATAAAAAGGGAAAAGGGGTTAGAAAATAGTTACCCCGTAAGGAGTAACTCGAGAAGCGCGCAATGGCATGCCTGCTACATGTTAGTACCAAAAACAACAATATATACAAAAGAAAGATATTTATAAGGATGAATATGAAGGTGGAACCAATGACTTTTTCATTAATAATGCCGGGATGCATACATGTGGAAAAAAAAACAAAATGAGAAAATACAATATTGACATTTCTCAATTACCACATATACATCAATGTTTATCAAAAACCTAATATAAAACAACCCAAAATAGTTTAGATATCCATAACTACAAGAGGACAAAATGAAACAGAAGCAGCAGCATTTCCTAGGGAAGGTCAGGGCGGCGGTAAGAAGGACCGGGCTCATTGGGGCTACGCGGGGGGTATGGGTCATAAAGGTAAGCAGTCACAGCAGCCTCGCTCTCGCGTAGATGCACAAATAGGTCCATTTGTGCCCTAGTAATAATCGAAATATCACGCTCGTAAGCGCCCCTAAACTCAGAAAAGCTCCGCTTATGGTTTTGGCTGAAAACAGCGAAATCCCCCTGCATTGCATCCATCCTCGCACTCAACTCTCTAAAGGGGCCCAACGGGTGCTGAACTGGAGCCGGTCCCGGCTGGACGTCCGGAAGTGGATCATCAAAATCAAAATGGTTCCCAGTAGCCATTTGATCACTCATCCATAGCTTTTTCCTCTCCCAATAATCTTTTCTTAAAGTCCTCTCGATAGCATCATCGTCAAGCGGAGAGGGCAGCCTCGCCCGCTTATCGGAGGCGATCACCTCGCAACGAGCATCTCTACATATCCTAGACACAAGTCGAGCATAGGGGAAAGTAGTCGATCCCTTCTCAAAATAAGCGGCGTTCAACATGTGTTGAAGAACCAAGGCATGCAGGCATATAATAGTGTTGGCGTCTAGGAGATAGTAGAGGAAACGGGCCTGCTTTGATCGCAGGACTGATTTTGTTTGGGTAGGAATGATTGAATTCACGGCGAATAGGTGGATGAGCTGGTGAGAATCAGGCATGAGCTTTATCAGAAATGTTTCCCCGGCCCAAACGTGTCCAGACGCTAGACGCGCAATCAAAACATCGTTGGGAAACAACGCAAGAGGGTTGCGCGACGAATATGTATACTCATCAGGATTGTCAGCACCTCCCAACAGTTCTGACAGAATTTGCTTGGAAATCAGAATTTTTCTCCCCCTAGTAAAAGTCTCATGTATCCCGCATCCAATTGAGACAAGCGATGCATAGAAACGACGGACATGTTCCTCATTCACATCACCCTCCTTTTCGAGATGGGCCTCCCAATGGAATTTTTGAAAGTGTCTCCTAACCTTGTTAGGAAAGTCAGCAAGCTTCATCGGGCGTTCGATAGCAATTGCCGGAGTGAAGGGAAACTTTTCCCTGTACCAATCTCTCTCAGCCTTGGATCTAAAAGTTTAAAACCCAGTCTGGCCCGAAACATCATTGGTTTTGGGCTTTTGAGCCATAAGAACCTACAAGAGAAATCAATTCGATACATACACAATTAGTGTAATGCATACAATCAATTTAACGTAAAACATGATCGAAAAGGAATGAGTGGTCAATGTCGGAAGAAAATGATCGGATAAGCGTATCCGATATACATCAATCCAAAACAAGGTAGAATCTATGTCAATGTTCGATAAGAGGCACAAAAATGGAACAATTGGGAATCAACTCCTCATTTAGGCCTTTTATCGAACATGTGGTGTGCAGTCTGCTCAAAATAGGGGGAAATGCATTTGATTCATGAAAGCCCCCAACAAATACAACACAACACAATAATCAACAATAAATAGGTTGTATTTGTTGGATAGTGATGGAAATGAGTAATGAAAGGTGGACAGTTCATGAATCAGATACACATTATGCAAATATGGCCATACAAACATAATTCCCCAAGTTTGAATAGAATGAACACAAATTTCATATTGAAATTAACATAGAAAGATTGCAGTTTTTACCTTAAGCCAGGATCCTTAGAGAAATGGAGAGAGAAACTGTAGTAAGAGGGTCGGGGAAAAGAGTAGGAAGGGAGAGGGAAGAGTTAAGGGAGAATAAATGAGGTTGTATGATCGCGGAAAGGATTTGAAAGGATGGAAAATCGAATCGATTCGGAGGGACCGAATCGATTCGCTTTCCTCGAATTAGCTCATTATCTCAGGGCGAATCGATTCGGAGATACCGAATCGATTCGATTTGGTTCTACTTTTTTTTACTGTTGGCGGGCGAATCAATTCGGATGGACCGAATCGATTCGCAAGACAAAGACCTGTAAGCTGTCTCACACCGAATCGATTCGGAGGGTCCGAATCGATTCGCAAGAAGGAAAAACATTTTTTGCATTTGCTGTTTCACCATTCACACTTGGTCAAAAGGATTGGGCTGCTAATAAGTAGATTTTTGGACCCATATGGTATATCAAGTGTATGTAACTGGTCCGGAACCTAAAAATGCAACCCCACACGTGCCGGGGGATGCTCCGCACCAAAATTGAGAATTTATCGAACCCAATCACCCCTGCTAACGGGGCTGCTGCGTACGATGTCCAGTTGTAATTCCGCAGATATTATTAGGACGTAATTTAAAATGTGAACACCTATTCTTCCCATTCTTCCGACTTCGTTCCAACTAAAGTTCACACACTTAAAAATTATGTCGGGTTCTAGATCAGAAGACATGATACCTATAAAAAATGGACTACCCCAACCGCTTGACCCGTGTTTGGTTTTGAAAATCGGATTAATATTTGCAAGAGGAGGCCATGGGTTATTAAAGTGACGGATTGGTGGGTCGGTGCACAAATCGATAGAAACATTATCTACCCTATTTTTCTCTGAGCAACTCTCCTTACACGGGATTGATGACTCTATGTAAATGTCAATTTCGGATATGATAGAGTCGTCAATCGGAGTGAAATCCAAATTTCTTAATTTATCCCCGATTTCATGGTTTTCTCTTACGCCAACCTCTCCTAACATGTCAAAACACACATCCAACACACTCCATTCAATTTCCTCTCTCGCAATTTGATCGTCTTCTACACATGCCACTCCAATAAAGCTCACTTCCTTAACACACTCATCCTCATCACTCAAGAGGTGCGACACATTGAAAATATTGACATCTAATGTCATATTTCCAAAAGACAAGTTCATCTCACCATTCCTATAATTTATCGAAGCATTCGCGGTCACGAGGAATGGTCGTCCTAAGATGACGGGAGGTTGACTGTTGGGGCTTACAAAAGGTTGGGTATCAAGAACGATAAAGTCGACCGGGAACACAAAGGTGTCAATCTGGATGAGGATATCTTCCAAGACGCCCCGTGGAATTTTTGTGGAGCCGTCGGCCAATTGAATTTTAGTTTTGGTAGGACTAAGTTCTCCTAAGTCCAATTGAAGATAAACCGAATACGGCAAGAGGTTCACACTAGCTCCTAGATCAAGAAGAGCGCGATTAATGGCGAAGTTTCCAATCATACATGAAACAGTTGGACACCCTGGGTCCTTAAATTTTGGAATCGTGTTGTGTTGGAAAATGGAACTATCCTGTTCAGTCAACTCCACCTTTTTACGAGAAATATGATTTCTCTTAAAGGTGCACAAATCTTTCAAAAACTTGTCGTAGGAAGGGATTTGCTTGATCGCGTCAAGGAGAGGGAGATTGATTTTTACTTGTTTGAATGTCTCCATGATCTCTTGATCTTTGTTGGGTTTAACAATGCGAAGGAGCCTTTGAGGGTAGGGTTCGGGAAATGGACAAGGGACTGAAATTCCCAGCTCCTTGGTCGGCGACTCATCTCTTTTCTTCTTGGGAGTCACTTCACTCTCTCGAGGAGTTATTGTGACCTCATCGAATTCTTTCGAGGAAGGTGGAATTGGATTTTCAATCACCTTCCCACTCCTAAGAGTGGTGATGGAATTAGCATGTTCCATAGACCTACATTGAGCGAAAGAAGGAGTAGAAACATCGGAATTCATGCTTTTTTTCCCAATGGGCCCATGAGGTTGTGATGGGAATTTGCCTTTTTCTTGCACACTCAAAGAAGCGGCCAACTTGGAAATTTCTTTTTCGAGCCTAGCATTTGTGGTTTGTTGAGAAGTTGCAAAAGATTGAAAAATTTCTTCTAGACTTCTCTTGTTTGGGTGTGCGTAGGCAAGTATAACTGGTGGAGGTGGTCCCGGAGGGGGACCTTGCATTACAACTTGGGGAGGAGGATTTTGAATGTACGGTTGTTGGTAATTCTGAGGAGGAGGAGGACGAGATTGTTGATATTTGTAACCGAGTTGGTTACCCCAAGATGGATTAAACCCTTGATTGGGATCATTTTGGGATCTTTTAAAAACTCCCATAGCGTTCGCTTGGTCATGGAGGATCACTTTGTAAGACGGAATAGTAGGAATCTCTTGGGTCGAATGAGCATTAGTGTCGCAAATAGCACACAACTCCTCAATTACTGATTGAATTTGAACAACGGGATCTCGAACCTTCGAGCCGAACTCCTCAACTTTGTTAGATAATTTATCTAATCTCATTTTCATCTCATCCTCGTCAGTGAGGTGATACATACCAGGGTTAGAAGAGGACGGAATCGAAGGTCGCGAACTGGTTTTGTTCGGATCCGAGGTATCCCACGCTTGGGTTGTCTCGGCAAAATATTTGAAATGTGCCCACGCATCATCGGGATCTAAACCAAAGAACTCACCGGAGCACATTGTCTCCACCATTTGTTTCGCATTAAGTGTAAGACCATTGTGGAAAAATGAGATTAATATCCACTTTTCGAAATCGTGGTGTGGGCATTTGTGAAGTACCTCATTAAATCTCTCCCAACATCGCTCGAATGATTCACCTTCGGTTTGAACGAATGTTTGGATTTAACTCTTTAAAGAGTTGGTGCGATGAGTTGGAAAGAATTTCTTCAAAAACTGCGCTTGCATTTCGCGCCAACTCCCGATGGAATTAGGAGCTAAAGACCAAAGCCAAGTTTTGGCGTTGTCTTTTAAGGAAAACGGGAAGAGTTTGAGTCGTGTGACATCTAGAGGACAGTTTTGATCGCTAAAAGTAGCGCACACCTCCTCAAACTCTCTAACATGAAGGTAAGGTTGTTCACTGTCCATGCCATGGAAAGTAGGAAGTAATTGAATCATTCCATTAAGAAAATGGAATTGCGCGGCATTGTAGGGAAAAATGATACAAGACGGAGAGGTGGTCCTCTCCGGTTGGAAATAATCACGCATGGTCCTATACGGGGGCTCGGGTGCAACCCCTTGACTACCGTGCTCACTAACATTGTCGGCCATGGTTGTAGGATCGGAGTGGGCCCAGGTATACGAAGAAGACGAGATCGAACTAGAATGAGAAATTGATGGTAAAGGTCTCCAATAATCCGAGAGTTCACTAGACGGTGGTTCACGAATAGGATTCAAATTGCTACTACTCGTGTCTTGCATTTACAGAATTTTGGATTGATTTTTTTGAAACCGTGATGTCACGGTGACCACGGGAACGATAGTGTAAAGAGAATTTCTAAAACCTAAGATAGTTGCCAATCCCCGGCAACGGCGCCAAAAACTTGTTGCGCTCTAAATAAAGCTTATGATTCAAGTGCAAATCTATCGCAACAAGTAATATCCGGTAAGTACGGAATCGTGGTCCACAGGGGTTGAAACACTCCTAAGAGAAAAGGATTAGGGTAAAGGGATTCTCTAAACGTCACAAAAGTTAAAGTGTAAAAGATGATTTAATAGTTTGGAAAAGTGATTGAGAGTAATCTCTAAACTAACATACTATTGATGATCAGTTAATTAATTAATAATTACGAAACTATGAAAAGAACTAAGATAAGCCTGAGTTCAAGAAATTAAAGGGATCGAGGATCATTCTCCCACCTCGGATTCACAAAGAAGGGGATGATAGGGATTGGTTGAAATTAATTCTAATCGAGCATAACTAATTAAGTTCGAACATCAACTATGTAGAGACTAAGCTCAACAATGGAGGATTAGGGGTTAGTTAGTTATTGCTAGATGGGTTGGGTTTGTAGTAAAGCTTCAAACACTAACCCTTGCATGACAAGAGAAGTTAAGAAACTATGATACTCCAATACCAACACATGAAGTTCCATTAGAACAATTATAAACCAAACCCTAAATATGAAGTTCAAGCATCCAAGGTGGGATTATGATCCCCAATCATAAGTCTAGCTACTCATAATTGAAACTACACTACACATTCTAGTTAACAACATAATTAAGTTAGTTATCTAGTTTAAACACAAACCAATACAAGAGATGGAATTAAATGCAAATTAAAGCTAGTAGAACAAGTAGAGAAGAAGTAAATGAACCTTTCTAGCATTAATAACAACTAGTAATCAAAGCTTTACAAGTGGGTAAAAACCATAAATGAACTTGATCTAGGAGAGAGAAGAGAGTGTTTTCTATGTCACCAAATATCTAACAAAAGTAATCTATATCAACCAAGGAGGAAAAACAAGGGATAAATCCCCAAAAATCCAACCAAAATGGCAAACTAGTAATAAGGAAAAAAACTCAAAAAAACAGCAGAACCGAATCGATTCGACAGGGCCGAATCGATTCTCTAGAGGGAGAATGCTGTACTGGTGACCACCGAATTGATTCAGATGTACCGAATCGATTCGTTCCTGCAAACAAAATATGGCTACGTTATTTTGGCTTTATTTTTCCCATGTTTCACCAAAACATTCATAACTTCATCGTTCGATATCGGATTCAAGCACCGTCGGAGGCCACGCGAAGATAGGAAAAAGGTATACAACTTTCGTGAAGAAATCGAGTTCAAAATCCGAGTGCTGAAATTACCAAAATGCCCCCGACTATGCAAGTGTCTACGGAACTTCTCCGGATCAAAACCAAACTTCCCAAAATGCATTCCCGAGACCTATAAAATCTCAATAAAGACACATCCAAAGTATAACTCAGGGGTTTTTCAATAAATGAGTATAAGAACCGGGAAATACATGCACGGGAATGCTAGAATGTACAAATTAATGGGGTATAAAATAAAATAAAAGTGACGAATCAAGGTCCATGTTTCCTTCGTTCGGACTTCGATTAGAGCACCATTCACGAACGTGTGAAGCTTAGCCTGAGGGCTTCAACTTCCGTGAATACTTCAGGCAAAATTCCCAAAGTGTGAAATTATCGAAATGGCCCTGAACGTGCGAACCGCGATGAAACTTTATCGCAACGCGCCCAAACTTCACACTGAGAACATTGATACCTATAAAAGCTCAAGTATATCTCAAATAACATGTTGGAATATGAAACTGAGGTTTTCTGATTAATGATCATAATTAAGACATTAAAGTATCCGAGGGGGCTAAAATGCATATGTTCGGGGGTAATGAGTGCTATGATTCGGGATGAATCACACCCCCTAGGGCTTTCCCTTTGATGGTCATTCTTGGATGATAGATGATGTTCAAATATCCTAATTAGATGGCCTAAGCCATCAGTCTTCCTGACTTTTCAGACTTGTGAATTACTTGTCTACAGGGTGAGTCTGTGAGGACCACCATGGTCTATGCCTAAAAGTAAGGCTTCATCTTCCTCGAGGCATGGATCAGTGCATAGGTCAACTTCTCCATCTTTGGGTACCTCTGATCAGTCCCTTAGAGTGCCTTACTATTAAAATATTCTAGTTTTTGAACTCTATCCTCTTCTCTTACAATGGTGGCACTGATAGCCGACTCAAGTACTGCCAAATAAATGTACAGTTTCTCCCCCTGAACTAGTCTAAATAATAGAAGTGGGGAGCCGAGGTAGGACTTCAAATCCATAAAGGCTCCACACTCTTCATTCCCCTAAAAAAAATTTCTCAATATTCTAAATAAAGGAAGACATCTATCAATGGCTCTACAGATAAACCTATTTAGTGTTGCCACTTTTCCAATGAGTCTCTGCACATCCTTTATTATTGAAGGAGTTTTCATCTCCAACAAGTCCGTGATCTACTCAGGGTTGACTTAGATTCCTCTTTGATTCATAATAAATCCCAAGAACTTTTCTACTCCTACGCTGAAGACACACTTGGCTGGGTTGAGCTTCATCTGGAACTTGTCCATCGTGTCAAATCTGCACTTAAGGTCGGCCACATGGGTGTCGACCTTGAGGATTTTAGTCAGTATATCATTGACGTACACTTCCATTGTTTTCCTGATCTAGTCTTCAAACATTTTGTTGACTAACCTCAGATATGTAACCCCGGTATTTTACAACCCTAAGGGCATGACCTTATACCAATAGACCCCCTTATTAGTAATAAACGTTGTATTCTCTTCATTAGTCGAGTCCATGAATATATGGTTGTATCCTGAGTAGGCATCCATGAATTTCATCAATTCGTGGTCAATTTTTGCATCCACCATTTGATCATTCCTAGGCAAAGGGAAGTTGTCTTTTTGGAATGCTTTGTTCATATATGTGAAGTTGACACACACCCTCCACTTGCCATTATTCTTGGGGATCATGATAACAATTTCCAACCAATGGGGATAGATGACTTCCCGGATGAAGTCGTCTTTCTCCAACTTCGTAACCTCCTCTCTGATATCATCATACTTTTCTCTTGAGCATACTCATATTTTCTACCATATTGGCTTAGCATCATCAACTATGTTGATCTTATGGCACATAAATTTTGGGTCGATACCTGGCATGTCTTGGTGGCTCCATGAGAAAATGTTTTGCCTCTTCTTCAACAACTTCACCAGCTCTTCCTTAACCCCCTTTTTTAGGGTTTTGCCAATTTGGATGGTTTTTTCTTGCTAGTCCTCATTGAGGACAATGAATTTTACCTCCTCAGCAGCTTCTCCCTTCTTGAGTTTCTTCTCGTCTCTTGTTTCTACAGAATTAATATTGTAGTCTTTTTTATGAGCTTCTTTTTCTTGGGTTGAGTTGTAGTAGCATTCCCATGCCAACACTTGATCACCTTGGACTTCCCCAACCCCATAAGGAGTTGAGAATTTCACCATTTGGTGTAAAATGGAGGGTATGACCTCAAACTATTTGAGGAAGAATCATCCCATGACGATGTTATAAGTCGAGTACACTTTTTCATCCATTATAAAGAAGTTAACCTTATTTGTCAGCCTCTTAGGCTAAACATCTCCCATTTTGATATCCATTTCGCACATTACCAATGGATGCACCTCCTCGCCATTGAACACTATCATAGGATGATGATAAGGCACGAGCCTCTTCTTGCTAAGTCCTAGGCCTTTAAAGCATGGCCAGAACATAACATCGACCGAACTTTCGCCATCAACTAGTATTATCATAACGTCACACCTATGGACCCTGGTTGTAATCACTAGGGGGTCCTATTGGGGGACGATGAAACCTTTGAAGTGGAGTCTTAAAAATACCACAATCACAGTGTCTATATCCATCTTCTTCATTTCCTCTTAATTAATACCTATTTCAGCCGAGTTAACCACCTCAACTTTAGAAAGAGCTTTGACTTCTGCAATGTGTGTCTTTCTGTCATCCACTTCTGAACCTCCTCCTAACCGGCCCCAACAAATCATCTTCACATCAAATGAAATCATGTGAAGGAGACCTTTAGGACCATCATCCTTTGGTGGCAAACCTGGGTCGTCCTCATCATCGTCGTCTGAGGCATCATCCGTTTTCCCAGGGGCCTCCTCTTTGTACATTAGACCGTCTTTTTCTAGGGTCATCTCGTCCCCTTTTCAGGGCATCGCTTCTCATATACTTTATCAACTTCCTAGCCTTAAGCATCTTCTCAATATCATCTTTTAGAGCAAAACATTTGTCTATTAAGTGCCTGTGATCTTGGTGAAATTCGCACCATAAGCTCCTTTTCCTTTTATGAGGGGGACCTTTTAGCTTTTCGCGCCATCTTAAGGACCGATCATTCTTGATCTCATTCAAAATTTTCTCACAACTGAGCGTGAGAGGAGTATACTCGACAAACTTATCATCAACTAATCTCTTCTTTCCATCTTAATTCTTCTTCTGAAACTTCCTCCCACTTCTAGTGCCCTTCTCATACTCATACTTATCTTCCATAGCTTCCTCTGCGTTCATAACCTTACCGACCATCGCCAATAGCTCGGCCATAGACTTTGGTGGGTCTTCAGCAAGATTCTACAGCAATTTCCCTTTCTGCAAGCCTCCTATTAACACTGTCATTGCAATACTTTCCTCATAATCCTCCACTTCTAACTTCTCTTTTTTAAACCACTATATGTACTCCCTAAGACTCTCATTATTCCCCTGCTTAACGTACAGTAGGTGAGTAGTCTTCTTCTGGGGTCTTACCCCAAAGTAAAGGTTTTGGATGAATCGTTCTACGAGTTATTTGAAAATTCCAATGGAGTTCTTTGATAATGATGTGAACCATATATGGGTTGATCCAGTCAACGTGCTTGATAATTAACTACATTTCATCTCATATGGGATGGAGTAGATGTTTGTAGCCGATTGGTACATCTCTATATGGTGCACAAGTTTATTACTCCCATCATACTTTAGAGTAACCACTGGTGGCTTGAACTTGGTAGGGGTTAGAAAGTTGATTATCTATGCTATAAAAATAGACCCTTCTGAGTATCCTCTCTACAAGGGGTCACAGATCTTAAGGATGTCTCCAATCTTATTTTCTAGCTTTTGAGTTGAGTCATTCCAAGGCCTCTCGATCGCTTCAACAATGTCGGTCTGGCCAGGGTTATCCCCTGATACCTCAATCAACTGAATTGAGGGTTCCCATGCTAGTGAACTATGTCAGATATTTACTTCTTGCTAGCCATCGATTCGGCCACACGTGGGTCGACCGTCTGCCCCCTGTCTTCTTGAGACAGCATTGCTCCTTGACCTATACAGTCTTTCTCTCAAATTTCTAATGGGGCTGAGCCTCTTAAATGTTGACCCTCTACTTAATCAATCAAAGGAAGAGTCCATTAGTTGTGCATCGCGACTCAGCCTCCTACCTCGGCTCCCTTTGATGGGGCGCACCGTATTCTTGGATACTTCATATGGATCCCAGTAATCTTCTTGAGTATCTTCAGACTCATAATCATCATAGCAGTCTTCCGTGCAGGGTTAGCCTTACCTCCCCAAGCGTAAATGACTAGGGTCAGTAATGTCCCTCCATCGCTAAAGAGGTGGTAGGTCTTTGCGTGGTGCTTGGGGTGGTCCCCTAGCATTCTGGGGGTTCTCCATAACTACCAGAGTAATCATCTCCGATTTTACTATAGTTGGCTTAATTATCACAATTTGGTTGAAAGCAACCAGCTACTCTTAAATTGCCTATTGGCTGGCCACCAAGGACTTCAATGTTGCCGCCACCTCAGCCATTTCTAACTAATGTGGTGAATTGCTGAAATGAGGATCACCAACTTGTATTGGTGGTGGTGGTGTGGTGGAAATTATGATGCCATATGTTAAACCTTACAGATGAGCTATAGTTGAAGAGTAAAAGCCTTGTAGCTCAACAGGAGCTCTTTTAATGGTGAAATAGCTCCACGGGAAGGGAAGCCTGGTTCACCGCTAGAGATTATGATGAGGATAAGAGAGAAAAGAAAAGAGATGATGCTATTGTTTTCCATAGATGGTGCTAGGCTGATGATACGAGAAATGGTATCACCAGGTTATAGATGTATAAAGCTGAAACAGGTATGAGGTGAAACAAGCTATTCAAAGAAGGAGATGAGGTGAAGAGTATGAACACTTGGATTTAAGTGGTTTGACCGGAGCCTATGTCCACTGTGTTTGTGGGGGGGGGGGATTCCACTAGTAAATATGGCTCTAACAGCCTGGTTATAACACAAGCTTTCGCTCTCTCTCTGTCTTCTATATATAATTGAGCAGAGTTTCAGCTAGGGTTTTTATTAATCGATCCTCTATAAGTAAGAAACTAAAGGGTTTATATAGTACCTGGGGGGTGTAAAACACACCCCCTAAGCATGTCGAAGGTATGCACAGGTGAGAGCATCCACTTAAGTAGCGACAACTGTCCATGTACAGGTTTGTAATGATGATGAAATCTCCCCTCACGTGTGGAGAGTAATCTTGTTTATAACTGAATTGCCCACGTGGAACACATCAACTTGGAACGTTCTATTGCTCATCCACTCATGGCGTCATCTCCACAAGTCTCTACCCCGGCCGAGTGCGGGGTTATTTATGGAGCAGTTGACCTTACTCGTGAAACTAGCGAGTGTGGTCTCGACCTGAGGAGCTCAAGCCGAGGTTGTCTAAGCTGGCCAACTCCTAGTGTTGGTTGGGTGTTAGGACGATAGATGTCTTTGTTAATCTGATTCTTTCTTAAAGTCTCAACATAATGTATGGCCAAGGAAATACGTATGAGGTCAACCTTGGTTATGGATGAGTACTAGAAGTGGCATGTGAAATCCTTCTTGAAGCTCAGCTATTTGGAATTGAGAGGTCCCATCTTGGGATGAGATCATATTTTTCATATCATAGACCACTGAGTTCTCTTCCAGAAAAATTTGCTCGGTCAGTTTTTCAATCAAATTTTATTTCATGGGAGTCGTCTCTACTATTGTTTCGAAACTCTCTTTCGTAGAAGTATGCTCGGTAGTCTTTTCTTCATAAGTAAACTTTGCGATAAAATTATCCACTTCTTAATATTTCATTTCTATTTTGGGTTCATATTAAATGTCAGGGTCTCCCAGTTCTACCGCCCAAGCCATCAATCTGCTTGATTTCTCGGGTTTATTAACATTTGTTGTAGAGGTAGGTTTGTATACATGATAATAGTATCTGCTTATAAGTACGAATTCATTTGTCGGGAGACTTCAATCAAAGCTAAGGATAACTGCTCCAACCTAGGCTATCGAATTTTTTTACCACAGTATGCCTTGCTAGTGTATTACATGGGCCTTCGTACCCTAGATTCTTATTGGATTAATGCCGAGATGATTGCCATCTCTGACATTGCCAAGTACAGATAGGGATTCTCACCAAGGATTAGCCTTAATAACAATGGTGCAGATCCTAGGTATTTCTTCAGCTCCATAAATGTTATTTTACATTCGTTATTCTATTCAAAAGTTTTTCTCATCACCTTGAAGTATGGAAGACATCGATCAGCGGATTTAGACATAAATATATTTATTATTGCGTCACATCCTGCCAATCTCTGAATGACATTTTTGCTAGAGCGAGGTTACATGTTGATCAGTGCTTATATATTGTCTAGGTTAGCCTCTATACCAATCTGGTTAACTATGAAGCCCAAGAACATCCCCTCTTTAATCCTAAAAACATATTTTATCGGGTTGGGATTCATTTGGTGCCTTTCTAGTTGATTGAAAGTTCATCCAAGGTCACTAATGTGTTTGGCAACTTTCTTGATCTTAGTCACCATATAAATGATGTAGACTTCCACGTCTTTTGTCGATCTGATCTTTGAAGACCCTATTCACCAGCCTTTGATATATTGCTCCAACATTTTTTAAACCAAAAGGTATAATATTATAATAGTAGGTACCTCGACTGGTGATGAACACGGTTTTATCTCGATCTTCTAGATTTATCTAATTTTACCTCGAATAATTATCCATAAAACTGAGTAGGTCATGCTTTGTTGCAGCATCGACTGACTAGTCCATCCTGGACAAAGGATAGTGATATTTTGGGCAATACTTGTTAAGGTCAGTGAAATTTATAGACATGTGATTGTTATCTCTATTCTTTCTGACCATAACCAAATTTTAAATACATTCAGGGTATTTAGCCTCATCGATAAAATCTACCTTTTGTACTTTATTAAACTCCTCATGTATTGTGATGTTCTTCTCCTAATTGAGAAATCAACATTTCTACTTCATAGGTTTTCCCCTTTTACTATGCTGAATTCGTGGAGAAATATTATTTATCCTTCTCAAGAACTCAACTAGTTCTTTTTCAAGAGTTGAATCTAGTGAGAGACAATCTCTGCTGTCCATTTCGAATGTTCGTTGTCCAACATCACTTGCTCAATCTCCTCAACTATCCAAGATTTAATTAACTTATCTTCATCTCTAGGAACTAGCATCTCGATCTGATAAGTACTAGACAATTTCTTTTGTTCTTCCTATTTTGCTGATATGTAGTAGCACTCGTGGGCTTTTGCTTTATTACCTTTCACTACATAGATCCCATAGCTCGTGAGGAACTTCAAACACTAGTGAACAGTAGATGGGAGAACTTCAAACATATTTAATTTGACCCTCCCAAAGATTTTTTTGTATGCCGAGTTAACTTTCTCATCCAAGATGAAAAAATAAATCCTTTTTGTTCAGCAAGTTAGACAGATTCTGATGATAACCTCCAGCTCAATAGTTCCTAAAGGGAACACCTCCCCCCCGAAAAAACTTGTATGAGGCCAATTATATGCCTCTAATATTGTTTCCTTCAACATTAGTTTCTTGAAACATCTATATAATAGAACATCAGCTAAGCTATTAATATCAACTAGGATCCTTACAACTCAATTCTCATATACCATCATGGTGAAGATAACGGGGTCATCGTGTGGGTAGATTCCACTTGACAAGTCATCTTTTAAAAAACCCAACTATAAAACGATCTTTGTTTACCTTTCTGTGGAGAGTTTACATAATGCCAATCAAGTTCATCTATCTAATATGCGGACATGCCTTTGACTCATTAAGGTGGGCTTTCGTCTCTGTCGGTTCATCTCCTTCGCTAGCATCTCCTGCTGCTATGAAGTTACACCCAAAGTAGATCATCTTGACCTCATATATGGGATCCTTAGGTTTCTTAGCAAGGTCTAGATCATCTTCTAAATCTTCATCCCTACCCCATTTCTTTTTATCCAACTTCCTAAAGGGGACTTTAATCGGCATTTTTTTTTCCATTCATTCCTATTGAATCGTCCACCTTTGTCAACAACCTTCTTCAAATTGTCTCGTCAGATGTGAATCTCAATCTTATTCTTAAAAGCTAACCAGTTATCTGTGTTGTGACCATGTTCTTTTTGAAACCTACAATACTTGGTTTTGTCCCTCCTATTAGGGGGAGCCTTCAACTTTCCTGTCCATTTCATGTCGTTACTTCCTTGAATTTCTTCGAGGATGTGGTGCACCCCTATAGTCAATGGTGTAAATTTTATCAAACTTCCTCAGCCTATCATCCTTTTTATTATCCTTGGACTCTTTCTTTTTCTCTGAGCTCTTGCTGGTATCGACCTTATATATATATATATATATATATATATATATGTGTGTGTGTGTGTGTGTATGTTCTTATGCGTTATTGCTATCTTTTGCATATTTATATATAAGGTATGTTTTTGTTTTGAGTCTTTGTATTTACATTTAATCTATATTCCCATATATTTTATCTTTGATTCAAATTGGCATTCTATATGATCATATTGGTATCTCTTATTGCGTGTGTGAATTGGTATCTTAGGTTTCAATTTTAGTATTCAAGTTGGTACCAATTTTGCATCAAAATTGGTATCGTTTGGTCATAATTTGGATTATTTGTGCTTGGGTTGCCAATTTGTTTGTTGTTTCATGTTGCACTTCACATCATCCCATTTTTTTACTTGTTTTCCTTATGTTTACATGTGTTACATTTAGGGGTATTTTTTTAATATCTTATGCACCTTAATCTTTGTCTATTCCAAATAGAAAAAGAGGGAGAAATGGTATCTAAATCTTTACTTATGGGGGATAAATTTTTACTTTAGGGGAGATGTCCTACCTTAGGTTGAGATTATTAGATATAGGGGGAGGGTTTTTAATTTGCAGTTTCTATTATTATGTATTCAAGTTGCATTTAAAAGGTTTCTTTAAGTGTGAAGGATTAAGAACAATGTAGAAATATTCCAGACACGAGCAAATCTACTCCACGTATCCTTCGATCAAGTTTGTACTTTTTCTTTTTAGGGTTAGGATTACATTTTTAGATGAGCTTGAAAATCCATACATTTAGATTTTGGGTCTCGGAATAGCCAAATGGTGAGATTTGTAAGGAACAATGTCTGAATCGAGTCAATTTATATGTATTGCCTTAATTCCACTTAGACAAAATCATGTGAGTCATAAGTGAGGTCTTGAATGGTTATCCTTCAAAGTCTATGGCGTGTTTGATTGAAGACCATAGTGGCTAAGTTAGAGCATCTAAATCATCATGTCGTGTTTTGTGTCACGCATCGTCTTCAAAGTATAAGTATCTCATGAGGTATGAATGAGTAATGTTTTTTATCCTTGGAATATCTTTGGGTGTTGTTTTTAAAACTTTGTGTGAGGTTGTTTTTAGTAAAAATGTTTTTTAAAGAAAAAATATTTTTTAGTGAAAGTCGTTGATGATGCTAGAAATAGCACCACCCTTCAAGGTGTTAATGAGATGAAATCACTGATAACAATGCATCTCAAGTATATACTAAATATAAGAGATTGAGAAGAGGAGAAGAGAACGAACACCAATATATAAGTGGTTCAGCCAATTAGGCATACGTCCACTGTGCAAGTGAGTGAATAAGGTCACTAAAATAAGACATTAACGGCCATGGATACAATCTCTCAAGCTTTCTCTCTCTACTGTATAATTTGACAGAGTTTAGCTAGGGTTTTAATTTTTGAATCCCTCTCAAGGTAGGAGAAGACCAGTATATATAGTGTTTGGGGGGGTGTAATGTACACCCCATGCATGTAATGAGCATGTGTGTGTTGCTCTAGGCAATCTAATGAAGACATCTATCACCGTCACATGTAGAGAATGATGATGAAATATTACTCCACATGTGGGGATTGATTCGGTTACAACTGATTTTATCCACGTGTTTCAATCCTCGCATATGCTTATAAATGCTCGGCCTTGCCCTTAATTGATACAACCTCGGCCTCGAAAGACGTTACGGTTTGATTCCTCTGTGATCTCTGGATTATTCTCAACCTCGTCCTCTTCCCATGTGAATTCAGCAACGAATTCTGCGAGTGCCTGCCCTTTAATGGCCACCCTGGGTTGATAAATAAGGCCATACTCTCCCAACTCAATGGCCCAGGTCATCAATATGCCCGACTTCTCAGGCTTGTGGAGGACTTACCTTAGTGGGGAGTTAGTGAAGACGACCATAGAATGGGTTTTAACTATTTTCAAATGAAGTTGATGAGTTTGTTCGAACAAGTGTGTATGGTCCTTCAAATGAGATAGTGAAAGTCGTTCAAAAGACCTCCTAACAAGTATTAAATGAGGAAGTTCTGTTAGCTGGATAAACCTCGTTGGAATCTCATTTGAAGAAAATTCAAATTAACGTCATGGTGTCATTCGAACGAGCCTCAATGTTATTCAAACGAGATTGGAATCTTCGTTTGAACTAACCTACTGTATTCGTTCGAACGAGTTTTCATCGCCTCAAAATCATGTTTTGTATAAATAGGCATGCTAGCAGCATTTTTACATGAGAATTTTGGCAAAAATTATTTTCCTACCTACAACCAAAGACCTCCAAACTCTTGTTTCACCCAAACACTTTTGTAAGGAGAAATATGAAATTTGTTAATTTTTATATATTGTCTTAATTCCAGACAAAAATTTGAGTCATAGGTTAGGATTTGAGTTGTGAACCTTGTAAGACTATGACATTTTTTATAAGGATATAGCGATAAAGCTTCAAAGATTACACATCTTGTGGTGTTTAGTTCCACAATTTGTCTTCATGTTTTCTAGGATCTTTTAGGTATAAATGCATATGAATTTGATCCGTGGAAATTTAATTTTGGGTGATTTATTTTTTACAAATATGTTTGGAACTATTTTTGAAATGTTCTTTTTTGAAGAAAAAATATTTTTTTGGGTCGTCCGATTAAGGTTCAACATTTGTTCAAAACGAGATGTTGTGTTTACTATAAAGAACTTCTAATGAACATCCAATTAGGTATCTCTGTTTAACAAAGGTCTATCCGTTAGAAGCCCGTTCAAAGTACGTTCGAACGAGATCATATATGCATTCAAACGTGTGTAAAGTTCGCTTGAATGAAATAAGGTTTTCATTCGAACGAACCTTAGTTTTTGTTCAAACGAGTTTTCTCAAAAATTGTGCTCCCTCAAAAACTTGTTCGATATATAAAGGGAACCAAACATAATTTTTCCAGAGGACTTTTGGCAAAAACGGTTTTCCCGTTTATATTCAAAAGTTCCCAAACCTTAGTTTCACCCGAAGTATTTAAAGTTCCAAGTTTTAACTTTCTTATTCTTTGAGATCTTATTGTGTGATCACAATAGTTTGTTTCTATCATCTTCTAGATATAGAAAAGGTTTCATGCGATGGATTGAGTAATGTGTTTGTTGTGTTATGACGAAAAAGTGGTGATTCTACGTTCCGACTCCATAGATTGTTATCGAACCTCATTAGTGAATACTGAGGCATGTGTGGACTCACATGTAATGACAACTTGAGTGGGTGGACTCTTGCATTGCATTCTGGAGGAGAGGCAGAAGGTAGAAGAGCTTAAATTCTTGCGAGGGCGATGAGTTTTTGTGTAAGTTTACTATCAGTCTTGTGTAAAACCTTATCATAGTGATCTATTTGGATGGGTTGTCAAAGGTTTTTCCATTTGTGTGTTTTCCTCATACATCGTCTGGTTGGTAGATTATTTTAATTATTGTATCTTTTACTCACCTATATTAATGTTTTAGGTTGCAAATATAAAATTAGGTAAATCGGTTTTTCATAATAACTCGGTAAAATTTAGTGCACAAGTTTTTGTTAGGTTAACCAGTTCAAAGTTTTGACAATAAATTTAAAATAAATTAGAAATTAAATTTTGTTGCTTAAACCACATACCTCCATACCTCACTTCCTAGTATTTTAGCATTTTCAAATTGGTATTAGACACATAACACTAAGTTATTGCGTATAGATTCTGGTTTAGGCATTGTTTCTTTATATTTACATGCTCATTTGATTTCTAGGGCACCGATGTTTGATGGGTGTAATTACAGATAGTGGAAAACGGGTATAAAGTCAGCACTTAATGCGATAGATGAGCAGGTTTGGTTAACAGTTGTTAAAGGGTGGTTTCCACCAACAACCAAAGATGGAGAAATGATTCTTTTAAAACTCGTAGACTCATGGACTGAAGAAGAGCATAAGTTAGTAAAGTATTATTGTCGAGGTTTAAATGCTCTAGATTTTTTATCATTCGGGAGGTGTTTTGCCTTATTATGACTTTTGAGATGTCTAAAGAGGCTTGGGACATACTTATAAGAATTTTTTTTCTAAGATTGTTCATAGCATAGCTTTAGGCTAGTTTGGCGTATTCCGTTACAAATCGTCATGAACCCTCAAGACAAACAAAACTCAAGCATCTCCATGTTTTAAGACTTCCTGACATCCCGATAAAGTATAAAATAATTTAGAGTATGAATTAATTTATGGAAGTATATTTGGGATGTCTATTTTTAACAAAAAATGAATAGGACTTTTTTTTCAAAAATATGCTTTATGAGTTTACTATAGTTGGAGTTTTTAAAATTTTAATTTTTTCATTTCAGTCATTCAAACGACATCCCCATGTTATTCAAACGACATTCTCAGGTCGTTTGATGCCTTCTTTCAAACGAGCTTCAAACAAAGCGTACTATATTGATTTTATTTAGATCGTTAGGAGCGACATCAGATATCGTTTGAATGAGATTAGATCTCGTACGAACGAGATCAACATCTCATTTGAACGACTCTGCATTATCTTTCGAATGATGCGTCGCCAAAAGTTTTGTATAAATACCTATTTTGTGATCAGAACCTTTGAAAAGACCTTTACCAACTCCATTTTTGCATAACTTTTACAAAATTTCTTCAACTTTTGTGTTGAAAAATACTTGCCTAATTCACAAAAAAACATCCTTGAATATATTTCTTGTGAATTATTTAAGCCCTAGAAAGTTGTGTATCCTTTGCATACACCTTTTGTGCGTAACGGATCTCCATTTCTAACTTATGATACCAACAGGGATTCACTGCAGAGGACGAATGCTGAGGCTAATGGAGGAATGCGGTTTTGTGATTCTTGCAAGGAATATAATTGTTCATTAGAGATTTGTGAAGATTAACGTGTTATACTTGCAGCGTTATCAAGTAGTTTTTAAGTCGACTATCTTGTGAATTTATGAGTGAATAAAGTTTTTTCCCTTTGGGTTTTTTTCCTGAAACTTGGCCTGAGTTGAATGTTTATTTGATTTACCTGTTTAATTACAATAGATGCATGCTTAGGATAAAAAGATAAAATCTATATAAACATGAATTCCGCATTTACAATTAGTGTTGTAATCTTTGTTTGAAATCAGCCTGAGATTATTTGTGCATTTTGAAATTGGTATCAGAGCTTTTAGATGTGTTTTACCTTTACAAATTGGTATCAGAGCAGGTTGCAGTAAGTTATTGTGGTAGATCCTTCATTAGTGCGTTTTGAGTATTTTTGTTTTTCTCTCGATGGATTCTCCTCGTTTCAATGACTAAAATCATTTGAATTTGAAGTTTGCTAAAAGAATTGAAATAGTTGAAAGAGAAAATTCTCGTTTTAAATCCTCTATGGATGTTTTGCAAATTGTTCAAATTCAAAGAGATTTCTTTTGTGAGAGACTTGTGAACATGGACTGTGATTTTAGAAAATAAGAGTTGCCAAAAAGGGAGAGTGATGATAGAGTCTAGTTTTTTACACAAAGATTTAGAAGACTTGAAAAATTCTAGGGTTGGTGTTTTTCCCAATGAGGATAAAAATAATTTTCTTGGTGGTTATAAGGCACATGAGAATACTCTTAGGGATAAGTTTTCATTAATTGATGTGGAGCGAGATAAACTTCTAGGAATGATTGAAAATATGAAGAAGGATTCAAATTCTTTGCTTAAGTCTAAAATTTTGAAGTTAAAATATAATTTAAAATTGTGCTAGACAAGCTTTCCTCACCACCGCTTACTTGATCACATCTTGATGAATACATATCCTGCAAAAATTGTTATTATTACAAACATATATAAGAAGATGATTTAGAAAATTAAATAATGAATTAGTTTTACATTATTAGATGATATGCATGATAAATTAACGACACTAGATGAATACAAGTCAATATCATAAACCAAACTAAGAATTGTTTAAAATAATGCTTAATCATTAAAATCCAAATTAACTTATTCACTAACTAACCTATAATGTTTTGATCAAATCCAAATACATGGATCAAATCCAAATGAACATAGTATTAAACTGTCACCAAATAATGATATATCCAACAAAGCATTAAACTATGATAACATTTTTGACATAATGAAATAATGAATCAAACCATTTTATCCGAAATCAATCCCTAATAATGAAGTTTAATAGTTGCAAGTTTATTAGAATTGATAACCATAATCAATGACTTCTACATTCCCAATTTAAAATAGCATGAAAAAAACATATAAGAAAGATAGAACAATACTACCAAAAATCATATAAGAGAAATCTTATAGTTTCACTACCCCCAACAATCATAAAAAAAATATTATGATTAATCGAATCACCCTAACTTCAACAACTACATACATTCAACTCTTAGAGAGCACAAACCCCCATTCAGTATCAACTAAACACATAAGCCCTTGTTACCAAACCATGCCTTGAGTGGAAACCCCTAAAAAGTGATTTGAACCAACAAAAACAAATGTCTTATGCTAAACGCACAAACCCCTAAAAATGATTTACAACCATACCCTAATATTCACTATTTTGTTCATTTAGGGTGTACCAGAGTTTCGTATGGAAAAACTAATTAACTATATATAATCTTTGAAAATGAGAGTTGGAGAGAGCGAATACATATGATAGAGAGAAAAAAAACAATGGTGGTATGTGCTTACTTCAACGACGATATTAGTGGAAAATGAAAACAGAGACAAAGAGCATCAGTGTTTATGGGGGCTGAGGTGGAGAAAGAGGAGAATGGATTCATTGAGGTGGAGAGAGATGGAGAGCGACGATTTATTTTTTAGAATAGTTTGTGTTTTAACTAAGAAAATAAGGGACAAAGGGTTTTAATTAATCTTAGAGTTGTCAAGGTCTTCGATCCTGACACAACAGTGAGAACAAAACACTGAGGTATTGTCACGGTCTTTAACCCTAACATGATAATGACAATAGTTTGTCGATCATGAAAATAGGTTTTCACGATCGTTTTAAATCAAAGACCGTGATAATACCTCCATGTTTTGCTATCACGAATTTTGATCGTGACAAGTCCTTCCGCGTGAAAGGTGACAAAAGTCGCTTTTTGGTGCAGTGGGACCTTTAATAGGACCGATCGGTGATGGTGCACTATACCCTAGGACTAATCTTCCTTGGGTGTGTGTTTTATTATATGGATCTATTTCGAGGATGATTTTGGGTTACTTATATTTAGTCCTCCTAAGGTTTTGGCATCTTTACTTGTGTGTTATTTGGGTTATCATTAGTGTAACTAATGTCTTATGATTTTATTTGGGTTTGGGAGGTTTGTCTAGTTGTGACATACTCCTTTGGGATGATTAAGGACCGGGATGAGTTGTCTAAAGACCATATCCAATCTTGTTTTGAAAAAGAGAATTAGTTTGTGGTAGTTGATATTGTACCAAAATCAAAGGAAGGAAATTTCGTATCTTCATGTTCTGGACTTTAACCACAATGATTCAAAATCAACATATTTTCTTACCCCATAAGAGAAATCACTCGATAAAAGGGTCATCTTGGGTTTTACATAGAGTAAAAATCCAATTTAAATTAGACTTAAAGTCCCACCCGTAATTAAAGCTCTATAACATATATGAATTACTATTGTTTACTTGTCTTACTACCAAATTCCATTTATCTAATAGTTGTGCCACAAGATTATTATCTCCCTTTTCAAATGTTGAATGCTAGAAAAAGATATGATTTCCATTCTGTTGAACAAGATTTCCATCTTTCACTACCTAAAAAAATCCATAATTAAATTATCTCTATTTCCTACCAAAACGACTGTATATGGGAATTTGTTTACCAAATCCCTAATTATCGGGACATGGGAATACCAAATGAGTAGGTATCAAAGTGTCAATCACATTGAGATGTTTGATCAAATTCAAAACAAACAGGATCATAGAATGATTAAGAAGAATCCTTTTATTGGGAACTCTTAGTCTATCCTTTTTCAATCATACCTGAATACCCTGAATCTTAACATTTTTTAAATATATTTTTTTTATTTTTTAAAGGAAAAACGGCACTACTTGTACAACAAGTATTATCTTATTCACCAAATAATAGCTTGAGAAGTTGCGGATCAATCATTAGTATACCATTCATCACCAATGTGAATATATTTACAATCAAAAGGGCTCATATACAAGGGAACCGATTACTTTCACCAGACAAGTACCTGTAAGGATCACCTCAGTGATAATTAAATGAACTTGGGGATACAGGTCAGGTTTAGTCTTGAGAGACTCAACTAATGATCTCTACCTCACATGGAGAGTTAATTAGAGTTATTTATACATCATATGGAGTAAGTAAACTCCATAAGATTGAGTAGGGATTTGATCTCTTTAGCGAAAGTTGGATGCTCCGAGTTGAATTAATATGCGTAGAAATACCTCAACTATATTACAAAAGAAAGTAAAAGAAGAATACTAGAACAGTAGGTAGATAGAGGATAAATTAAAGAAGATACACTAACAATTATCTCCACTAATATAGACATGTGTAGGAAAATACACCATCAGTTATTTCTACTAAACCAAGTGCAACAAACTAGCGCAATTGACTAGGTAATAATTAAACCACGTGCAATAAGCTAATGCTATTAACTATGTAAGCTCTAAGCCATGTCAAATAAACACTAAAATAATAAATATTTCCAATAGTACCTCCATTAAACTGAAAGTTTTTCGATGTTTAGTTCCAAAAAAACTACATGGCACCCTTCCTCAAAGTGGATTTTCGAAAGTGCAAACACCAAGTAACTTTCTTAGCATAAAAATTGTAACCAATTTGAGGGTCTTGGTTACTATATCAACACCATGGCCTTCACTTTTGTACTAAATGGGATCGATAGTTCCTTTCGTTGTGATGTCCCTCAAGTAATGATACTTCATATCTATAAACTTTCTTTTACTATGAAGAACATGATTTTTGGAGAGTTTGACTACAGAGTTATTGTCACAATAAATTATAGCAGGTCCTCATTATTTTATGTTCAGTTCTTTGAGTATTTTCTTCAACCAAATAGCTTATGGGGCACACAAAGTTACAACTACAAACTCATCTTCGATAGTTAATAAAGTAACGATTGGTTGCTTCTTTGATGACCATGAAACAACTCCTAACCCCAACATAAAAACATATCCCAAAAGGCTTTCTTGATCATCTAAATATCTGGCATAATAACTATCAGTAAAGGCGATCAAATATAACTTTTCTCCCTTATTCTAGAATAACCCGTAATCATAGGTACCTTGCAAGTACCTAAAGATTCTCTTAGCATCTAGAAGATGCATCTCCCTCGAGCATTCTATATACCTTCTAATGAGACTTACTGCATGAATTAGGTCAGGTCTTGTTGTAGATAAATACATTAAAGCTTACCACAATTTACTTGAAGAGAGTGTGGTTAATCTTCCTTCCCTTATAATCTTTAACAAGCGTTAAAATGAACTAAGTTGGTGTGCTCCCAGGATTGGAATTCTTAATCTCATATCTGTCCAAAATTTCTCACATATATTTCTTTTGAGAAATAAAAATTTCAATAGAAAATTGCACTACTTCTATTCCAAAAAAATAATGCATTTTTCCAAGATCTGAATATCATATTCAACCACTATTGACTCCTTGAATTCTTTAAACATGTTAGTGTCATTTATAGTGTAGATTTTATCATTGATGATTCAAATTATCACCCAAAGATTATGATCAACTCAGTTTCTAGATATGTGTAGCAATGGAGGAATAATCCATCAATACAATAAGTATAAAGCAAATAGAAGAGAAGAGAAATAGTAAGTAGACACAAGTATTTAAGGGTTTCGGCCTTAACCTACATCCACTGTGAAAAATGTAAACCATATCCACTATAAACAAAGGATGGAAGCTATTAAATTTTTACAAACTCTATCTCTACAATTGTGGTTTTTTAGTATAATTGTAGGTTAGACAATGATCGATCCCTGGAAAAGATGAAGTAGAGTTCCTTTTATAGTGTTACGGTGCCCAGTGTCACCCCCTCTCATGCAGCAGGTGTGCACGAGGTAAATTAGCCAATGAGAGAGTGACAAAAGTATACTACATGTGTAATCCAATATGAAAAATATTCCCCTCACACGGGGATGATTTATGGCAATAGTCTTGGTCACGTGTTCTATTTTTACCCAAATCACATGTTCCGCACGAGTTACTTGTGTCGGAGTTATGAGGTCTCAGCTTATCGAGACTGATGAGGTAGATCATAGCAAAGGCGAGGCCAAGGATGACATCTAGTTCTCGATAGATATGGTCGACGATGGGTCTCTCGGCTTGATGAAGGTGCTTGATGTCAACATAAGTTAGGGCTGAGACACGACAATGTCATATCCTAAGACTAGAAGTGACCCTTATGAATAGTGATGGATGTTCCTGGGAGTAGGTCTCGGAGGACGAGAGTATATAATTATTCCCAATAGTATGTGGGGTCCAGAATAGGATGAGTCCGATGTGACTCGTGAGGGGGCATGTCCTTAGGTGAGTATCGTCTTGGATGAGACTAGACTCATATAAATCAAGCACCCTTAGACCTTAATCTTCAATTTTAATGGAAGATTGAGTTGTAAACTCATTTTTCACCAAGTAGTCAGATGTCCCCTTAGTACTAAAGAAAATCTCGATGATTAGAGTGGGAGGACATTCTATAAGAGACTTCATTTGAATGCATGTCAGAGATGTCACTTCAATGTCACATGTGTAGACTTATCCCCTCATGACTGGCTTGGTGTTCTACCTAAGTAGCAGCTTTAGCGCTTGTGGGGTTGATAATTGTACCATAATGATTGCCTTAGGAAAACGCATGCATTTTGATTTAGTTTAAATAACCAACCCTTCCATTTCTTCCCCTTTCATCTCCATTTCACCATTTATTAGCCAAAGCATTAACCAAAGATCTTTATCTCTATCTCCACTACCCTTGTCTTTTTCGGTGAGTTTTTTGGTCATTCTTCATCTTTTGGCATTCTTACTAATCTAAGTACCATTTCTTTCCTCCTCCAGTCAATACGTTAAGGTTTTATTTTCTAGTTTGTTGTTTCCAATTTATCTGGTCGTATTATAGCTTTTTGGGCCACGGTTTTTGGTGATGATAGGCTGAAATTAAGGGTTTTTTAGAGGTTCTTTTAGGTTGCTAGTGGTTTATTGGTTGGAACTTGGGAAAAACCATCTTTTTTAGGTCATGTTTAAGTTGTTCGATGAGTTTTTCAATGCAGATCACCAGTGAACCTCTAAGTGATCTTGACTAATTTTTGGGGAAAATTGTTCGACTCATTTTTTAGATCTTTAAGTCAACTGTAATCGACATTGATTTTAGTTTTTGATGCACCAAAGATTATGCAAGCTATGAGAAGAGTTCCATTATCTTAGAGAGCGCATATTATGAAAGGTTCATAAAGCAAAGGTTGAGACAAAAAAAAGGCCAAAGTCGAGTCTAGTCTAACATTGACTCCAGTGCCCTTTTTTGTCACTTGTCCTCTTCTGCTCTTGACATATACCACTTTCATTGAGCCCAGAGTTATTATTTCCATAAGTGATTCCATCTTTATTGCGTCATCCTAGGACTCTTTGTCCACATATTCCCTAGGTTACAGTCCTGATCACATTCCAAAGCCTTTAACTAATCGATGAAGAGTTAGGGCTAACTCTCTTAAATAAGCTAGGTGATTCCCTCTTGATTGTCTTGATGAGAGCGGAGCAGTTGAATCTAGCAACCGTGGTCATCCCATGACATCGGCTCGTCAATAAGGCAATCCTCAACCTGAGGTTCTTGATATCTCTGATGAACAGTTTGAGGTTGAGATGGCATACGATGGGCCGACAATGGATGTCACCATCTAAGCTATAATGAAGGTCGAGTTTGTAAGTCGAGATCATCGTGGATAGTTTCCTTCTATTAAATAAGTGTACAAGTCTGAAGAAGAAGAAGAGGAATTGAAACTAGGCACAACTTATGCCTCATCCATTCTGAGTGATGTTTGAGAGACAGATAAATTATTTGAAGGCACCTGAATGCTATAAACTCTTCCATTAGGATGAGGGTACCCTTAGAGTATGAGAGGGACTTTAATAGCCAAGTTGTGGGTATTTTTTTTTTGTATATTAGTAGATGTTTAAAATCAACTTTCATCTGTTGATACATCCTTCAATCAGGGACATTCTTGATTTCATTAGCATTATCCTTCCCAACTGATCCTTAATGCTTGGAGGACACTACTTGTAGTTGTTCAACTCTGGAAGATTACATACGAGACTGATCTTCCAATCGATATTTTCATGCGTATTACACCATTTCCACTACGAAAGCCACGTAGTGTTACTTCCACTTTATGGATCGACGTTATAATAAAAAACTTGTACACATTGACTAAACTTCCAACCATGACTGGAAGGCTCCGTATTTATTTGTGTCTGATGACTAAGAGTTCGATAATAATGTCCCATATGGTGGTGACGAGCCGAGGGTTACCTAAAAGTGAAACAAAGCATCTATGTCGGCCAAGATGGATTTCTGCCTCAGCATTAATTCCAAGACAAGAATTGATCTATTGTGCACTTATGGTATGGACGGGGGCCTTGCCTTGTCATATTTGAGGATCTAATGGATCCTCAACTGCTTGCCAGTACTGGGTTGGTGTTAACCCCCTTACTGAATTGCGTACAACTGATTGATGTTTGTGAGAAGTTTTCTTCTTTTGTGGGGTCTTTCTCTCTTCAGTCGAGATTATGTAGAACTATAAATCCTCCACCTTATTATCTTGTACTTCCCTACCCCATAAGGGGTAAAAAAATCATCATTTTAGTGCACGGTGGAAGGCACAACTTCAAATTCCTTTAGTGTCACCCTCCCCAAGATGATGTTTAGGTTGAGAAGATGTGCCCATCCATTATGAAGAAACTAACTATTCTGGTTAAACATTTCACCCACGTCCCCATACATACGTCCATTTTATAGACTCCAAGTAGATGCACCTTATCTCCACTAAAACTGATCAAAGATTGATGGTAGGGGACCATCTTTTTCTTGCTCAACATTAAACCCGTGAAATAATCTCAAAACAAAACATTAATCGAGATTCCCCCATCAACTAGAATACGAGATACATTGTAATCGTGAACTCCTCTGCTAATGACTAAGGGATTGTCATGTGGTGCCAAAATTCCTTTGAAGTCTAGCCTTGAAATCCCCATGAATAGACTGTCCATATCATCCTTCTTGATTTTACTCGGCTTTACTTCAGTCTCAGTAGATTTAACCTCAACCATCTTGGGTGTTGCCTTTGCCTCAACCAAATGAGCTTTCTTGTCTGACAACTCAGTGCCTCCATGTACTGGTCCATCACAGATCATTTTAACATCAAAGGAGATCATATGCAAATTACCTTTTCTTGTTGGTATTTTTTCTAGAAGATCAGAATCATCGCCACCATTTTCTTCTATCTCTTCTTCACTATTATTTTCTTGCATTTTTTTCCTTCTCTTTTTCTCCCTTCTTCCATTGAACCTTTTCTTACTCCCATCTCAAACGCCACTTTATCTACATATTTTTTGAGTTTTCTTTATTTTAATAATTTTTTAATTTCGTCTTTGAGGGATCAACATATATCTATCGTGTGGTCATAGTCCTGATGAAACTCACACCACTTACTTTTTTCTCCCTTTTGGGGTGAAGACTTGAGCTTTTCTGGCCATTTGATCTCTCTATCGTCTTTAATTTCATTCAAAATTAGATTTAGGCTTACAGTTAGTGGGGTATACTTAACAAATTTCTCATTGGCATCTTCTTCCCCTCTTTATCTTTGTTTTGGGCAAAATTGTTATTATCGATTTCCTTTACATTTCCTATCTTGGCCGCCATGGCCTCCTCCACATTCATTATTATCCTGGTCATAACAAGAAGTTTTGTCATGGTTTTTGGAGGTTCCATAGGAGTTTCCTCGGTTGAAGCCACAAGTGAGGATTGTCATTATAATTCTCTTGTCACAGTCCTCCCCCTCTAATTTCTCCTTATTGAAGCGCGAGATGTACTTCCTCAAAGGTTTGTTATTCCACTTTTTAATATTTAAGATGTGTGTCACACATTTTGGAGGCTTCAGGACGAAACAAATTTGTGGATAAAATTATCTGCAAGCTGCTTAAAATTTTCAATAGAGCCCCCCGACAGGTCGGTATACCACACATGTGCTGCATCTGTGAGAGTCCTGGAAAATGCACGGCACCTAGTAAGAACCAGGAATTTCTTTACATCCTAATTAACCTACAACCCTGATTTAAACCATCATAAGTGTGTAAAATCAAAAGTCTTTTAAAGACGAGAGAAATTTTGTTTAAAATCCAACAACTATGTTAGATTAAATTAGACCCCTTGAAGATTTAGTAAATTACAAAGGAGCCCTTAAAATATTGACAGTAAGATAACTTGAGATATATTTAACCCCAACTTTAAATCAAATGAATCCCTTAGACCTTAATTAACATAAAATCACAATTTCAACTATGAAAACCTTTTGAAACTATAAAAATACCCCGATACTTTTTAAAAAGTTTACTCATTGAACTATAAAAGCAAATATACAGATAATGAAGGACTAAATTCAAAAACTTCTTGAATTATACTTCAACCCGTGTCCAAATGATGCCCCACATCAACTTAAGAAGTTAAAGCCACATAAAAAAACCATGAACCCATGTACACCCCATTTACCCATAACCAAAGCCTCACCTAAACAGATTCAAATCCACCTCCCTTTAGCTCCAATCAAATCCGCTCATGAAGTAGTATAGATACCCCTCGACCCAAGCAGTAAAAACTCACCCCACAGTTCAGTTATCAATCTAGAAATTTCTCCCAATTAAGGCATCTTATCATTTTATGCTTCATTTTCAATTCATTCAATTCTAGTAGTTTTTTGCATAGTTAATAGGGTTAGAACACTCATAATATGCAAGATTTTACGTGTAGAATGGCCTAGGGGAGTAAAAATATGTTGGAACACCATTGACGCTTGAGCTTTAATGGTGAAAATCAAAATATTGCCTTAAACTTTGATTTCAATCCATGTATAACTTATTTATAATTCAAGGATCTCGAGTGTAATGGTTAAAACCTATGAATGTTCATGTAGAGATCAAATTGATCAAAATTCTTTTTTTAACTCAAAACCTGAAAATCTAAAAGTTTCCATATATGATCCATCTTAATTCTTACAATTAAAACCAAACTACTCCCACCTATATCAATAACCAAACCCAATTCATAAGTGACCTTGCCAAACTCTAGAAACCCACGAACATCAGGTTAAATTTTCAGAAAAAGACATTGGTTTAGAACTTGAGTTATACTTAATGTCAATCTATAAAACTTATATATTTGGATTTCTCATGAAAAACTATGTTAAGTTTGTTAAGTAATCATCTAAAATGGTATAGAAATGAAGGAGAAAACCTCGTTCAAAAACTGAAACCTTTAAAACACAAAATCCAAAGGTTAAAAATGAAGACTTTTTTCAGAGACCTTGACCACACGCGTGAGGTAGCGTGGCCAATCAGGAAATTTTGAATTTTTTCCTCAAAATTTTTACTAAAATTTTCTCAACAAAATGGTATAAGGTAAGAACATGTTTGGATATTCCTAGCTCAAGTTATGCAAAAACAACGTTTTTACTTAAAGAAACTTTTCCAAAATTACAAATTAACCCCTATCAATTTTTTGAACTTATGAGTTTGATCCCCAATCTTGGCCCATATACAGATCAAACTATTTTAAGATAAAAAATCTCTTACATAAAGGTTCAATAATAAGATTAAGTTCAATACTTTAAAGTCCCAATATAATAACAAATAAGCCCATGAAACTTTAAAAGAGATAATTTTAATACAAAACTGATTGATTAAACCTCAAATACTTATACACCACACATTGTATAACAAAAGTTCAAGTCCCAGTTCTTCTAAATATCCCAGTGTGATAGCAAGCCAACTGAATTCCATGTAAGTTAGTTTTTCCTACCTTTTCAGTATTACACTTTTCGTATTTGAAATACTACTATTGATATCACTATATGATAGTCCCATTTATTCTTAGTGTGTGCATATTATTATACTGCCATACTACAGATTTTGTTAACCATTATCAGTATTTGAATTTATCTCTAGTATTTAAACTTAAGGATCATTTTAGCCTTTCTCATCTAATAATTGATATCATGTACCTTATTGATTCAGTTCACTATAGCACTTTATGCCATTTTTACTATAAGAATCAATATTAACTAGGAAGTAGACTCGCGTGTTATCCAATGAAACTTTCCACTTGGCCTACTGGTCTCAAATGATTGAGAGGCATGATTATTGCAACATACGTATGACTGCCACTTTAATTGTGTCTATACCGAGTCACTTTTCCCAAAAAGTTTTGGGTTGACTAATTATTATTATGAGTTAACTAATGGATTCACTACTTTTTTACCCTTTAGCGAACTAGTAAGAATGGGATTATTAGTTCAAAACTCTTTGACTTTAATTGCATGATCCTAAATGAACTAGTAATGAATCGTATTTCTTTAACGGACTAATCAATATGGAATTGTGAGTTCCAATATTTTGATGTTATTATAACCTCGGCTTATTATTCTCAACGTTTTAAGCACTGATTCTATATACACTCCAAATCTCATTTATATTTATATCGTTGTATTAGAACTGGTAGAACCTACTTAGTATATTTGTGCTAATTCTTTCCTTATCCAGATGTGCTATGAGAAAGAAGATAGTATCTTTTCCCTACTACAGATAGAAACCGGACACCTATTTCAATATGTGACCATGTGGGTAGAGATTAGACCGGATGTGATCAGGGAGTGGCGCTTTTCAATTTTCTATATTATCGTGTGTACTAAAAATGTGTAACTCACCTGAGCAATGGTTCAACCCTATGTTAACATATTAATAAGGAATAAAGTTATCTTATTCCGCCTTAGCTTTAATTCATTGCTTTATGCGTACTTCTTGTTCATTCATACCAAAAAGCGGGATTAAATCGTGGCTTAAGTATAAAATTTGCAACTTAAATGGTTAATACCACATTAAAATGACTCCCAAATACGCGTTTAAGTTAAAACGAGTCAAAAGTGCCCGGAACCCGAAAATACAATATGGCACTTATTTTGACTGTCTCGTACATTCCGGGACTGACTACACCATCTAAAATGGCATCCGACAATTTTATAAACCATTTTAAGTTTTGGTTTCATTTAAACCATAATGTCATATAAAACACATGACACTATAAAACATGCAGCTAGACGATATTTACTTACACATACAGTAAATATGCAATAATCCAGTAAATATTAACTTTCAACTCCTAAAATTAATATTTACTCTAGTTCCAACATTTTATATAATTACCTTATGCAGTATATTAATATAAAATGAGTCTCCTAAAAGAGAGGGTTGTTACATACTCCCCCATTATGAGGGAGTTTTGCCCTCAAAATTCGGGCACACACTAATTGCATAAAGGGTATACTATCCTAAACTATCATTCTATCACTCTTCACAACCCCTCAATATTATGGGGTCCCAAATTGACCCGGACTAAGTTTGTCACTATCGAACTCAGTCTACATTCTCCGTGCTCTAACATAGCACGAAGCGATCCTCACGAACTATCGATCCTATCTTCCTACGGTGGAAGACGATACCCACATGACTTGGCGTAAATAGTCTTATATCATGTATCGCGTTACATCCCTCCTAGGGGCACTTACATTAACCCTAAATGACTTAATCCCAACACTACCCAACTTCTCCTCGCACAGGCGTAGCCCTTCAAGGCATATGGATCAAAAGCCCAATCATTAAGGAAATGTTCCGGGACCCCACCAAGTCCAAGGAACCTATTATTCGTTGGTCTCATCCAATGAATATGCGAATTACTCACCCGGCTACAAAAGGCCACTCACAGTGCCATACCGTAGAAAAGGATCTGAATTATTGTACGAAAATTTCCATTCATACAAGCTACTGCCCCCGTCCATCTATTTAACCTAAGGGTACCTTTAAGGTATGCCTTTCGGCCTGATGTTAACTTCCTCTATTCATCCATCCACTTAAGGGTGGTAAGATATACGCCATTTCCATACGGTTCCCATTACTTCTTGGAAACTTTACCAAACCTTTGACACGAATATCTAGTCTCGCCCACCACTATTCTTAGGCACTTCACACGATTTTACCGCCCCTCCATAAAAAGCGGTGCGTACTTCTCTACATATCGTCCGCCCGCAATGGCCGGAAAAGCAACGGTTTGGTCAAACGATCAACAATTTTCTCAGATATGATCATGACCATTTCGGCGCTAGCAATTCAATGCAGACGTCTATGAATAAACTGTCCTTCGTTCCACCACTACTCTCTTCACATGAGCAGGTGAAATGGTCAGTCACAGATATGAATGCTCTTGCTACAAGGTCTTCCTAGTTATGACAAACTTTCCGATGGATTTTCTACTCGACGCCTCTACTACCCCAATCGCATTCCCTTAGCGAATGAGAATATCCAATCAATAGTCTGTTATGGACTTTGTATACCAACTCGATTTCTCCCACGACATATTGCAACAACTTGTTGCTCGCGAGAAAGACTAAATTTCCTGCCGAGGAAGTAGTGCCTCCAATACTTTAAGGTGATTGATACCGTAATTAATCCTAAATCAAGCGTGGAATAATACTTCCCACAAAGTTTAAGTTCGTGAGACACATAAACAACAGGTCCATGCTCCAGTATTATTACTTCTCGTTCCTGGCAGAGACTTGTTCGTTAAATCCACCCTCGAGCTTAACAACATGGGCTCAGGAGTGAAAGTAAACTCATCCTTTTAACTCCCCAAAAGTTAAGTTACCAATGTAACACTTTAACTAAGAGAGGTTTCATCTCCTTCGGCCTAACCTCCGAAATCTCTCGCGATTCCCTGCTTCTCGTTTCTAGGGACTTACTCCCCCTTAAGGTTAACCCACAACCTATTTGGGGTCAACTACCTACAGCCTTCCTAATTCAACATCACATGCCCTAAAGGCCTTATGTCCTAAAGATCCTAAGGTCGATCTATATATCCTATCTAAGTCGTATACGTATGATACTAAGTATATCCCTAGTGCCCAAGACCTTTCTCAACTTTCGACATTCGCTCGGTTTCATGCGTGGAACGTCTCGTAGAAGAGAAATCCAGATAAGGAACCCTCCCATTACACTACTACCTCGCATTGTCGGTCATCAAGATATAGCGGTCTACCACACATGATCGGGACCGAAAAAATTCTAACTCTCAACCCTACTAATAAGATTCTACTTCTATGTCTTACCATACAAATAATTGAGGATTTCAACTAACCGGACATTTACTTTTTGTAAAGTCTTTCAAATATTTATCCGATAACATATATACATCGTTACAAATAGCCTTCTCATCAAGGCATAACCCGAAGTCTCAATTCGACTTCATATTTCAGTCTCCCTCACATCGATCAGAGGAGAGAACTATATTCAGTGCTTCTATCTCGCACTTTAATAGCCCTTAATCACTCTACTACGTGATTCTCGGCTAAACCTTTTAACCCAACTTCTAACAACGAAATAAAATAAAACAAAAGACGGAAGAATAGCCTCTCTCCACTCCCGACGTCGTTAAGTGTTCATGTGCGGAGTGTCTCGCAAAGCGAAATCCAAACAAGGAACCCCTCCGACACATGCCTACTTAACTTGTTGTTCATGGAGAAAAGGCATAACAAACACAACAAAGCAAACAAGCAATCAAACACTCACGCAAGATAACACAACAAGTAATAAAAGCCTCCTACTTACCTCAACTACCCCTATAAAGTCTCAACCTGTATCCAGGAGAGATATTATAGGACAACTAGTTCCATCCTGAAACTAGAAGTAGGATAGCCTCATAATTATTTGCTTACTATCACCCCAATCAAACCAAAATATCTTTACTTGTATAGTACACATCATACAAGTAGCACATAACGTATATAATAATTAAAAATAAATTATCTCATCACTCGCTTTATAACGAGTGAAGGAAAAATATAAAACTTCCTTACCACGAAAGTCATATAATAACCCTATTTAGTAGCGTCGATACTATTACGACCTCGATATACACACCCGAATCCAGAGCAAACACAATACTACTCTATCTTATCGTGGGGAATGCACCACCCACTACAAAGGTTGAATTCCCACCAACATTCTTTATAATCACTCCGAGTTAACACTAATGGTTCTCAAACACCGTATTTGAGTCTTATTCGAACCAATATTACTTCCATCAACGCCGCAACCAAGCACCTTATCCTCTCCCTTATTCTCCAATCAACATAATGAAAATGTGTGGTTCTTCCACGTCATAACCATTGTTCCACCTCTAACTGCCAAGCACTGATCCACGCAGTCCCTTATACATTCACAATAAAAGAGAACACGCTACCGGCCTCCTCTTCCTTAGTTCAATGAAACCTCCCCAGGCGGATATCCACCGACGGGGTTTTATGATCACTGTTCCTTCAAAAGTGTTAACGACACTTATCCTAGAGCCTATTATTCCACTGAAGGGTTCCTTCTTCCTTATACTTACTTTATTTTGGTGCACGGCCTCCCTAACCGTAAAACTCTTGATTCCCGAACCTTGTGTGAACATTTGAGAATTCACCTTCTCATCAGTTCGGTTATCCCAGAGAAACTCGTTGTTGCAAGTGTCCACCGGGCTTCACCATGGGCCAAACTTCCTGCACCCACAATTAATGTGACTACGTTCCTACCGTTTCAACACTACTCCTATGGGTGAAAGATTTTCCTCCATCCTTTTTATCTGGGCACTTCTATACCCCTCTCTCTAGGCCAAAACTCTTGGACCTTACACTTCTACCGAATGAGGATGCATCTCCTCCATCTTACTTTAACATGTGGCCCTTATCATGAGCTCTTCTCAACTTCAATCTGATGTCGCTTGGAATCCCAAGCTTAGTACCACTTTCTACTTCTAGCGGTACTTGGAAAACTACATCCACTGTAATTGGTAGTCGCAGTAGCAAGATAAGAAAACGCTACAAAAGGGAGCGACCACCAAAGCAGTCCTCATCACCGACCATAATTTACAATTCTTAGTAGTTCCATCTAATGATGCCTTCACAACGACCTTACCTGGTGCCCTTCTTCAATCGACCTACGAATCTTACACGAGCGCGCAACAGATTCTATTGGGTCTACCTCATGGCAGAAGAACGAAATCTCAGAAGAGAAATCAATGATCTTAATCCTAAGGCTCTATGTCAAATCAAAAGCAACGCTGAAAACGTAACGCGTCCACACAGATTCCTAAGGACTCTAGACCCTGATGCTCTGATACCATGTGTGACAACTCGTGATCCGAAATAAGGGGTGCCCATCCCAATACTCCAATACAATAGAAATCATGGATGGAATAATTCTCAGCATCACAACAATATACAAAGTATACAGGATAACCACTTCATATTTAAGAAAAACGGGTTGCCAAAAATTTTGTTTTAAAGAAAAAGAAAGAAAATTTAAATAACCCAATTTAAAAAGAAAGTGGAAAACCCCAGATATATAATATTACATACACATCAAATAATACAGTAAGGGACCGAATATGCTGTCGGTCAACAGACTCATACAATAATACTAAACAAGTTTAATAAATTACAATATACATTACATTAGATAATTACAAAAGCTTGGGCCTCACACCCGAGTTAAAGACCTGATCTTAACTAAGGTACAAGAATGACGGCGTCTATTGAAATATGTCCCGTAATACCCGCAAAGCATCACGGCTCGCCAAAATTCTCCGAATTTGGAAAGTCAGAACAGGCGTCCTTGCGGTGGAGCACCTGAGCAAATACAAGGCGCATACCCAACAAGAAATACGAATGGGTCAGGGCCCGATTTTATAGGATCACCAGATGAATAAAGAGTATGACATTTATGAATGGTCAATCATGACTAAATAGGAATATCAATCTACCTACACAATTTAAAGCATAAGCTAAGACAATTTTAATTAATCATAAATCTGATTAAGCTATGCAGGAGAATAAGAATAATTAACATTGATTTAAACTCTTTCATCAAAAACATTAATCCATTACATAGTTCCTTTCCTTAAAAGGAAAATATAATCAAAAATTTAAGCTGTATATGGTTTTTATCTCAATCATATACTCTTTATGGCATCCCATTCCTTATCAGGAATATTATCATCAAAAAATGCTCTTTGTGGAATTTCATTGTGCTCTTTATGGCACTTCATAATGCTCTTTATGGCATATCTCAATACATCAAGTCCCACTTGATTATGAATCGTTATATTTTTATGCATATAACGATTCTAAGACCGCCCCTCCGAGTTTCCCCACTGGGCGCGCCCCTAAATGATCACCATCTTCCAGGGGCCTATCAAACAAGGCACCCTGGGCACCTATAACGTAAGATGTCTGGAAGAGGACATATGCCTGCGGGAGAGTCAAGACCACACCCGGAATCTCCTCACCAGCGCATAAAACATAACATATCTCTCATATGGCCTAGGACTATATCCACCCTGCATTCACTAGCCAGGGGGCTTCACCTCGTGAGCGAACTTCCCTTACGATGGCATTTAGAGAGATGTGTTCAAGTAAATTATCATTTACCATAATTATTACCATTTCCCTTTCATTTTCATTTACCCTTATTCATATGTATGTTTCATTTTATTCGAAACCATAATCATTTACATTTTGTAAATAATTCACCTTTTTATCCAGAGCCATACGATAATTGATATCATCATTACAACCTCAAAGAATAAGTGAACTCCCAATTTAATTCACCCAACACCCTTTTGTGGTGTTATACTATTAACCATCAAGGCCGACATAGCTCAATTGAGCTTCTAAAGTCTCCCAAACATACTACTACAACTCCTAGTTTCATAATAATCACTAGAAGAAAAGAATGCCCTAACATCAATTGGCATATCCCCGAAAAGTCCCCATATAACCCATTTCTAAGCTAGGATGGTTGCCCCACTCATCTAGGACTCTAGAACTCTAAGTTTACTTCATTCAAGAAGGTTCCTAGGCCCTAAACCTAAAGAAATTGGATTGGAATTGAGTTATAAAAACTAACTCAAAAACAGTAGGAAAACGAATCGATTCGCCCAAAAAGCGAATCGGTTCGGACTCAAAGACCTGTGATTCTGTAAACTGCCGATTCTATTCGGGTTGGACCCGAATCAATTCAGTCCAAGCAAACTTGGAAACTGACCCTATGCGAATCAATTCGCCCAAGGGCCGAATCGATTCGCCCCTGAGAATTTGCCAAGAATGGCTTACGGGTTATAAACCCTAGTTTTTCCCCAAAACAAATTCCTACTCCATTTTTACACACATTCATTAGCATAAATCTACCCCAAATCATTCTACATGATTATGAACCGCTAATATCCATAATTTCATCAACATAAACCATGATTAGGCTAAATCACCACAAAATCCAACAAAACCCATATTTGTTCATTTGATCCCATTACACAACTATCAATACAATTTATGCATCTTAAATCATATATTAGCAAGTAGAAGACTTGCCTTGAGGTTGAAATCTCAGATTTCTTCTTGGTAGCAATAATCCAAGCTTCAATCTCCAATTTATCTCTTCTTTCTCCTCTTTTCTCTTCAATTCTCTACTTCTCTCTCTCTCTCTCTCTCTCTCTCTCTCTCTCTCTCTATATATATATATATATATATATATATATATATATATATATATATATATATATATGTTTGACAATACACATGTGAGAAATAAGAGTCTTTGCAAGATTAAATCTTGGCTTAAGTATAAAATTCCCAACTTAAATTGTTAATACCACATTAAAATGACTCCCAAATACGCGTTTAAGTTAAAACCAGTCAAAAGTGCCCGGAACTCGAAAATACAATATGGCACTTATTTTGACTATCTCGCACATTCTGGGACTGACTACACCCTCTAAAATGGCATCTGGCAATTTTATAAACCATTTTAAGTTTCGGTTTCATTTAAACCATAATGTCATTTAAAACACATGACACTATAAAATATGCAGCTAGACGATATTTACTTACACCTACAGTAAATATGCAATAATCCAGTAAATATTAACTTTCAACTCCTAAAATTAATATTTACTCCAGTTCCAACTTTTTATATAATTACCTTATGCGGTAAATTAATATAAAATGAGTCTCCTAAAAGCGAGGGTTGTTACATCATCATTTTTCAATTCAAATCCTCATGGTAAACGGTTCTTAAATGCACACTTATCCTTAAGTCTACTTATGCATAGATGACAAGATTGAGATAATAACGCCTCACCAAATTCAAATATGCAAGAGAAGTCAAACATCCATATAAGCTCGTGCATGTGTGCAATGTTGGCATATATATAAAGTCGAATAAAAATGCATATCAACTTCGAAACAACCCCATATAAACAATGGTTAAGATCATTCTAAGCATCGATAATAATGGCCAAATGTCCTAGCCACATGGATATGAAGCGATGGGGGGGGAGGGGGGGGAGCACACCAATATGCCACATCAAACATGTGAACTCAAAAACAAAAACCGACCAAACAAGAAAATAAAACTATTTTCGATTTTTCAAAAAAATTATCAAAAACAAAATCTTTTTGTATTCTTAAAATAAGACTCAAACAAATGAAAAATATAATACAAAGAGATAAACATGTCATAACACTAGGAAGAATATATCATGAAGGAAAACTAGCGTATGATGAACAATATCATGCAAGCAACTATTCATAAGAAATAGCATGTGACGAATCATGTGCAAGCATGTGAGAATCAACCAACCTAGCATTTAGCATCTCCAAAATAGATTTCCTAACCCAAACCGATGTATACCTAACAAAATAAGTTTTGGGAATCGACGGGACACTACGTTTAAACTTCCTTGGGTCCTTTTTAAGATCATAGCAAAAACCCTAAGGTGACCTTTCTTACCACAATGCGAACATGTGTAAACTCGACAAGGAACAGGACCTTTAGGTTGACCTTTTCTAACACCCTCGGATGTGATTGGTCCTCTAAAACAAGTAATAGTTTTGGCGTTAGCAACAGAAACATTAGAACAATACAATCCATTAGCATCACTATACAAACTATTCGAGTCATTTGAAACACTTTTAAACTTCAAAAATTTGGACTCTAACAAAAAATTAACCTCCTTAAACTTTAGGGACCCCTTCTTTAAACTATCAACTACCCCTATAAGGTTATCTCTCTCCCATCAATGTGAGCAAACTTATCCCTAAGAGCCTTTTCTCGTTCCAGAAAATCATTAATTGAATTATTTTCCTCAACAACACAAACCCTAGAATTTCTCAGATCCTCTAACCCTTTTTCTAAAATGAGGTCTCTATCATCACTCTCCTTTTTGAAAATTTAAAAGATTTAAATTCATTAAATAAAGTTCCAAACTTCTCACGAATGAAATCTCTTTGAATTTGAAATGTTTTCAAATATCCAATCATATTTTTAAAATGGGAATTTTCTTCCTCCAAAACTTCAATACGTTTTGCAAACTTTAAATTCAAATGCTGTAAATCGTCAAAGCTTAGAGAATCCATTGAGAGAAAACAAACACAGTAGGGACAAACAAACACACGGGATCACAAAATAAATAAATTATGTTTTCTAGCTCTAATACCAATTTGTGAAAATCGTGGGGGTGGTCCCTAGGTATGTTTCAAATCAAACCAATTTTTACCAAAAAATTATCCACCTTTTAATGTGCACCAAACAAAGTTGTGAAAAATCTATTATTAGTTTAAACCAATTTTATCTTGATTAATCCTACACATTCATCTACTGATTAAAGAAAGTATAGTAAAGTAAAGAATACTCACAACGTCGAATCTACGAGGAAAAACCAAAGACGGGAAAAAACCTCGAACTCCCCAAGCCAGACAATCACTATGAACAAAGGTTTTACAAAGATAGATTACCCTTACTCAATGACTCTATCCCCACGGGTCTTGACGATCCTTTTGATCTTCTACCGTTCTTTAATAGTGCCCACGCAGAAATTCCGTCATCCACGATACTCGTCCACAACACTCGACTCCACGAATATCTTGCTGACCACCGAATGGCTTCGTTACGTCTACGATGTCACACAAGATGTCCTTATCTTTTCTTCATCATAAAACCCAGATGTTCAATCATAGAACAAACCTTCTTGGTGCAGCAAGATCACATAAACATATAATAATGATAACTCGGATCTTTGCAAACTCTAAGGATGTGTTTAAGCTTTGAAATCTTAGAAAAACATGTGCAAACACGTTTCTGGATCGTAAACAGTTTTTCCAGAATGCACACTTTTTAATTCTGATGAAAACACGCTTTAAATAGGAAAAGATCACCGCCTCAAAAAATGTGTCTCTTGAACGAGAATGACACGTCGTTCGCGTGACATGAGCATCTCGCTCAAACGAGCTCTTATGTCGTTTGAACGACGCCACGTGTCAGTTTGACTTTTTGGCTTTTTCTTTGAAATGTCTCATCCAAAAGAAATCCAAATCAGTCAAACTCTATTTCGAGCTTTTCAGAATAAAAACGTAGTGTAAACATTTAAAACACTTTTAAATGATTTTAAAACATTTTTCTTTATAAAATTACATCCTTATCTTTTATAAAAACAATTCCGAGCACCATTAATTATATGCATTCATACCTATGTGATCTCGAAATGCAATAAACTTGAAGAAGAATAAACTTGCACCAATTAAACTTCGACATGATTAATTCTTTGAAGCTTTTCTGCAATGTCTCCAATTTCTTCAATACGTCATAGACCAAGTGGGATCGTGACAAAATAAAATCTCGCTATGACATATTAGAAACACAGATTTGTTCACGGAATTAAGTCAAAATCCTATAGAGACTCAAATGGAAATTTATGTCCCTGCAAGAGTTAATAAAGACTCAACACAATCTAGTTAGAACGTTAATTGTAAAGTGCAGTGAAACAACCTAAATGATAGGACCCAATTTTCCTATTATTTACTATTATTCTTGTTAGCATGCGATTCCAGTTTTTTATCAACTACGTGACAGGACTCAAGGGAAGTGGACCCAAGGCCAAGTAAACAGAGCTACTAATCGCAGATATAAATATTTACTTACCTGTAGAATGCTCTCAAATTACGGATCAACACATAGCCTGTCGTAACAAAAGGTGGGATGTGAGCAGAATGCTCAGTGGGAACATATACAAATGTAATATAGAAACGAATGGCAAAAAGAATACTCACACGCTGCAATCACATGCATGAGAAAATAGGTATATATGTATATATATACTTTTGTAAATACATGTCCCAATGTATCAAACCATTTTATTTCGAAAACGTTATTTAATGTTGATTATCCCCTTGACTTTATAAAATAATCATTTATATCTTATGCTTAAAACTAGCATATTCTTTCTGTTAACTCACCCAGTTAAACAATTTACAGATATTGGTAAAAACCTTCCATTTACCTTCAAACCCTTAATACTCAACGTTCATTAACTCACGCCGAGTTAGTAATCAGTACTTAAGGCTTTCTTTCAATGCACCCACACACCATGTTTAGAAAAAATACTCATTTCCTTTCAAAACCTCATATGATACACGCTTGTGTTCATTACGATCCAAATCTCATTAGGTGCTTAAACATCATTATGTCACTTTATTTAACCATCCCATGTTACCACGTGAACGTTAAACCTTTGGTACGTTATTCTTGTATTAGCAATTCAACAAATTAATACCATTCATTTATGCTTCTTTCTTGAATACGCAATTCATCATTTAGCATTATCTTTAGGAATTCCACCAACACACCCACCCATCACAACACACACACACTCATAGTTTCACAGAATTTCACTGTCCGAGATCGAGCGCCAGTAAACTAAAGTAGCTTTGGGTTTTTTAACCCGAGGGACAGCATAGCCCTGCTTAATTATTTAACTCGACATCATCCAATATCATTATCTTATGAACATGTTTTCATAATGTTCACATTAATCCAATTTCCTTTTTACCTGGCCTAAACTAAAACCCGGGAGTTTATCGCCCATCTTATGTTAAACTTTGAAAATTTACTATTTCATGTCCCTTGCACTTTAACCTTGATTTCTATTCCAAAAATCATATTCATTTAGAACAACTTTTTGTAACACCCTCTCCAACATTTTTATTTCATAAAAATGTTTCACTTTAAGTAAAATTACCATTTTACCCATTTATTTTCAAAATCACCTTTTACTCCATTTTCACAAGTGTTAATTTTCCAAAAATACAATTTAGTCACCCACTCTAGCAATTTCGATTCATTGAATTTCTAATACAATTTTGATGTGGTACAAGAATAACGTAAAATACGCTATTTTCATAAAACACTATTTTCATAAATGCTAAATGATAATGCTAAATGATGTGTTGGTGGAATTGCTAATACAATTCAATGAATTGTATTATCAATTCAATAACAATTTTCATAGCAATTTTCATTCATTGTATTAACAATGCTTAACACTATTCTTGTATTAGTAATACAATGAATCAATACCTACAATTTATCTTTAGGGATTTCGCCAACATTATTTTCATAACAATTTTGATTCATTGAATTGCTAATACAATTTTACTAGAAAATACACTACTTGCATAAAGCATCAACTTTTCCCCTTTTAGACCTTGAAATAATTTTCCTTTCTTCATTTCAACAAATAACACTCTTCTAACATTTTTATTTCATAAAAATGTTTATCATTTCAGTTTTACTAGAAAACTATACAAATAATAACTTCTTACATTGTTATCTCCCATAAAAACGTATAATTTCAGTTTTACTAAAAGAACTACACAAATAATAATTTTCTAAATTTTTATCCTCCATAAAAATGTATATTTTCAGTTTTATTAAAAAAAAACTATCCAAGTAATTATTTCTTACATTTTTATCTCCCATAAAAAATTATATTATTCCTTTCACTAGAAAACCCATTTACCTATGAAATCATTCTAATATATGACCTAGATGCAAACATTTCACAAAACCTACATATAACAAGCCCAACATGTGCAAATAACTAATTGAAATTTACTCATCAATAAACCTAAATCAATGTTAGTAAATCCCACCTCAAAGACTCAAAAAATGGTGGTGGTAGTATAGAAGATGGGTGACTCCCCCACCTCCAAACGTGGCCTTAAGGGAGTCACAAAATCTCCTCATTGCAAGCTCCAAGTCTGCTCCACTGAAGCTCCAAGAAATGCTCCTAAAGGCCCACTTCAAGAAAACTCTATTCAAAATCCTCCAACAACATCTAATAACATATCCTTTCTCAACCATCAAGACCCATTTCAAGCTCCAAAACACCTTCTTCAAAACCTCTATAAGTTGTCTCATCCTTGCGTAGAGTTTTAATGATGTTTTTGAGATATTTTAATGGAGTTTCTAGTGAGAGAAAGTGGTGATAAAAGGGAGTTATGAATTTGGGTAGTATTCTGACTTTGCAAGAGCTCATGAGCTAGAGAGGAAAGTGAAAAATCTGATATCTGAATGAAGGCACAAATGTGGAGCTCTTCTCTCTCTCTCTCTCTCTCTCTCTCTCTCTCTCTCTCTCTCTCTCTCTCTCTCTCTCTCTCTCTCTCTCTCTATCTATCTATCTATCTATCTATCTATCTATCTATCTATCTATCTCTCTTATAAACTATATGACTCAAAGTGGAAGCCTTGACCCATTTTCAGAAGTTAAAGTGTCCAAATGTGTGCAAAAATCTACCCATTTTTCAAAAGTTAGAGTGGACCTTTGTGAAATCCTTCCCTCGAAAAATAAACATCTATGAGGCTATACCAAGCTTGTGGGACTTATTTTAGTCCATACAAAGACTTTTTTAATTCATACACCTTGTACCCACTTCCAAACTTCATGTAACTAGGAGGTTTATCAATATATACTTATTTCAAGTTTTAATATAAGAATGTCGATTTCAGATCGAATTGGAAGATGGACCATGAGTTTCGTACTGTTAATGCAATTATTAACCTAATTATGTCATGCCTTGCAACAAGAGCAAAGATTTTTTTGTAATCAATGTCAAACTCTTTCTTATAGCCTTTATCTACCAAGGGTACCTTGTATTTATCAACTTCACAATTCTCCTTCAATTTTTTCTTGTACACCCACTTCAACCAATTGTCTTTCGTCCTTTTGGAACATTAGTTGGCTACTAAGTTTTCTTTCTTTCGATAGATGCAATTTCATCATCCATACCCTTCTGCCACCTTGATTCTTTGACAACAACCTCAAAAGATAACGAATCACAATATGAAAATAGGGAAAATGTGAAATTGTATCCTCAAATCTTTTAATCCCACTTACTTCATAATCAGAAAGTCATGCTGGTCTTTGTTTTGATCATTCAGGTCGTTGTTCATCATTTCCTTCGCTACATGAGGACTTCGAGGCTCTGCTAGATAATTCTGAATAATTATTCGAACTAGTTGTTGTTAATCCTCCTCATGTTGTTTCTTTCTATCTCCATTTCACCATCAAAATCTATTGGAATTTGTTGTCCAGTAATATTGTTGCTCCATGATCAGGTTCCGTCTTCATCAAATACAACATCATGATTGGTAGCAACTTTCTAGGTGATAGGATTATACACATTATAAGATTTGGAATGATCGCTAACAGCTATAAAAATGCATTCTTCTCCTTTGTCATCAATCTTTCTTTTTATCGCATAATATGCAATACACCCGAAAATTCTGAAGTAATCAACTATTGGTGTGCGATCGCTTAATGCTTCCTCCGACATCATATTTTGACCATCAAAAGTGGAACTTCTATTCAAAACATGACTGCTACAGTTAACTACTTCGGGCGAAAAAAAAATTTGTAGGTCGCTTATTCTTAAGAGAGTTCACACCGTATTTAGAATTGAAAATTCTTCCTTGACTCGCACCATTTTATTATGATGTATAAAAGGCTGTCAGTTGTCTTTTAATGCCATGTGTCTCACTGATATTTTCAAATTCATGTGAGTTATATTCACCTTCATGATCAGTGTATAGCACTTGTATTTGGATGCCAGCTTCTTTCTCAACAAGCACTTTATAATCTTTGAAATATATAAAAGCTTCAAATTTCTCCTATAAAAGGTACACCCGTGTTTTTCGACTATAATCTAGAATGAAGGTAATGAAATATTGTTTACCTCCATTAGATGTTTGATTTTATTGGCCTGTAAATATCGGAATGAACCAGTTCTAGAAGTCTTTTTGCTCTCCATATTTTTCCTATTGGAAATTTCTCGTGGTGTTGTTTACCAATGACACACTCTTTATAAACTGGAGAAGGACTTGATATTTCAGTAAGGCCAATCACTATATTTTTCTATTGGATCATCTTTAATCCACCAAAATTCATATGCCCATGGCGAAAGTTCCATTATCATGTTGTATCTTTAAACTTTATAGAAAAACATGCATGAGTGTTATTATTCGGTTATAAAGGAAACATGCGAATGGTTGTCATATTGTCTTGAGCGATTAATACACATTTTGGATCTTGAATTCAACAAACTCCTTCTATAATAGTGATCTCAAATCCCTTCTCTTGAAGATAACCAATACTAAGCAAGTTTATTTTCAGATACGGAATAAATAAAATATTATAAATAGCTTGGCCCAAATTTTCTTTAGTATGAATTTTGACATTTCTTCTCCCCAATTCAGAGACCGTAGAGTTGTCACTAAACTTGACTCTATTCTGAAAAGATTCATTAAGTCAAAAAACAAAGACTTATCACCACACATATGATTGTTGCAACCAATATGTAAATAAAGCAAAAGCTTTTATTAATTTCTTCCTTTGCATGACATGCCAACAAAAGATACACTTATTCTGCCTTCTCTGCAACTTCAAATTTTTCTCCACGATCTTTATTTAAATTAGTTTCACATTTTGACTTATAATGTCCATACTTATGAAAATAAAAGAATTCAAACTTTAATTTTTCTACTGAATTTGGCTTCTATGCATTTGAATGATGATCAGCATAACTTCTTTCTCTTCTATGAGAATGAGAAAATATATTATCTTCTAATTTCTAGTGTGGGATTTCGCGATCATTGTTTCCTATGCCTCTTCCTCGACCTCCTTTGTTCAAAGTCGAAAAATAATTGTTAGATGAGACCTTTAAGGACTGTTCCTCTTTGTCTTGTCGGTTTATTTTCTACTCATGAACTAACAAATAACTCTACAACTCATCAATCGAAAGAACATCGGTATCTTTAGATTCCTCTATTGAACAAAAGATGCAATTGAATTTTGTTGTCATCAAACATAAAATCTTCTTAATGATTTTGACATACTCCAACTTTTCTTCATGAATCCACATCTCATTTGAAATTTCCATCATCCTTGAGAAGTACTCTAAAACTAACTTTCTCATCTTCATATGTGAAGTTTTAAATACAGCACGAAATGCTTGAAGTTGTGCTCAATTTTCCCTTATTGTCCCTTGATATTTCTTCTTCATAGAATACTAAATTTTCTTGGAAGATTTTTAAAAATAATGGTTTCCAGGATTGATCAATCAATGACTAGTACAAGAAGTTCTTGGCTTTAATATCCTTCAGCCTCTGCCCATCTATTTCGGCTTTTTGCGAACAAGTGAAGATGACACTAGTTATTGGTTCCGCAATTCTAGTTTCAATAATTTTCCAAAACTCCTTCGATCTTTAGAATTTCACCATCAGTATACCCCAATGATCATAATGTCCATTAAATCATGGAACTACAGGTTGAATGAAATTTTCAAAAGCCACTTTATATTGCTACTGTAGTGAAAAATGAAGAGAATAAAAACTGCTACTATCTACTCTCACCCTGCTCTCTTAATGGCTATGATACCACTATTACAAAATAAAGTAAAAAAAAGATTAGAATAGTAGCTAGACATATGATGAATTAAAGCAGAAGACACAATATAATATTATTAACAAAAAGCCCTTATATAGGCAAATACACCAACAACTATCTCCACTAATATAGCCATGTGTAGGCAAATACATCATCAGTTATTTCCACTAAAACAAGTGATGCAAACCATTGCAATTTACTAGGTAAGAACTAAACCATGTGAAGAAAGATAATGTTATTGACTAGGTAAGCACCAAGTCATGTCCAACGAAAACTAAAAAAATAAATATTTCGAACAAACTATAGCCTAACTTTTGAAGAAAAACTAATGTGGATTGATAGCCTCAAATATCATATTCATAACTCATCTAGTCATCAAATTGTCCAAAAAGAAATGCATTATATTTATTAATATGTCTAAATTCCATCTTCGAAACTCTCCATACCCTGTAGAGAAATTTTTTAATCGGGAAAGTTCACAATTCTGGGTATGTCCATGCCACTAACACTATTGCATAGGACCTCATTTTTTATTTTGTTATAATATTTCACTAACGCTTCTTTGAATAGATAAATTGAAGTTTATTTAAATAATATATCAAAAATTACCAAATAAAAATAATGAGTATATCTTTGTTCTTGAAAATATCAACTAAAGAATATTATTTAGCGGGTTGTATTAATACATTATATGTGTGAACCTATATGATTTCAAAATAATAAAAATAATTATTTTGATAGTTCAATTAAATTAATAAATATGGACTCATTAAATTTTCTCAAATGTTGTTAAATCTATAACAAATCACTAGAGACATTAACAATAAGTGAATCCTTGCAATGCATTAAAGGCACCTCACATTCAACTAAGGATGGTTAAAATTTTATCAAGACTCATTCATCCAAGATTATCCCATAGAGACAAAAATCTTCAACAAAGCTCAATTTAGTCAAGCAAAGCATATGAAAATACCACAATCAAGCTCACTAAATATAATTTAAAGCTCATTAAAATAAGAATGAAATAGGCTATGTTTATATCCATGTAAAATTCTCTTATATCCTAAAGGGGTGAATATAATATATACCAAATTATGCCCAATTTTGATTTCAATTTGAAGTTTAACTCCTTAGATTTGGAAAAAAAACTTGTAAAAGACCAATTTTAACTCATCAATTTGAAATTGAACAAGTATGGGTGACATTTAAATCTTAAAAACAGATTTAAATTGCATGAGTTGCAACTTACACACACGAGGCTAAATCTACACTAACGAATAAGAATGAACTATGGTAGAGACCTTAAAAGTTCAATTAACCTACCAAGTTGTGATACACTTTAGATATAAGTGAATATGTGTGTGATTTGATATAAATTAAAAATTCTAACAACAAAAAATCACACAAAACAAAATCTATAAGTAAAAATCCCACATAGGTGAAAAAACTTCAAGTTCATGCATCTCTCTCATTCAATTTGAAAAGAAATTCTACAAAATGCAAGAAAATAACTCCCACTTAGTCCTTCACAATTAGTTAACTATGTACATTTCAAATTTCCCTCATAAAATACGAGTAATTTCGGGAACTCCCCCAACCATAAAAGGAAGTCCATTCTCCTTCGATGAGTCAACACCTTAATCCAGTTCCTTTACTGACTCACTCAATCTTATTAGATATAGTCTTAGATTTAAATATGGAAATTATTATAATATAAATTTAAGATTTTAGGGCTTGATAAGTAATTAGCTAGGTAAAATCTCTAACAAGACATAGATGAAATTCTAGATTTAGTAAATTCTCTCATTTTAGAATGGATATGAGCAATTGCAAGAGATTCTCTGAAACACCTCTAAAAAATGAGTTAGAGTGATAGCTCAAATTTTTAAATATTCTTTATTTTTTTTGAAATTTTTGTCTAAGTAATACGTGCGTACAGTACATATCTTATTGGCTAGCATTAAGCCATGTGCTCATTGTTGTAAATTAGTGTCGTGCATATGCTTGTGTACAATAAGCCTAATTGCTAACTTTGTGACGGTTTTAATTAACAAATCCCAGAGTTTTAAAAGATTTAGATATCTTTAAAATATTTTTCCATATGTTCAAAGTCTAAAAGAATGTTTTATCAAATATTTGCATGAGTGAAAAGATTAGATGTCACAACACTAAAGCCATAAGGATATCAAAGTTGTGTCATGTTAGAATCTTGTAGATGAAATAAGTCGGTGGTGCCTAATAATGTGCAAGGCAATCTAATAATATCATGTCTTCCCATAACGACATCTACATGAAAACCAAGATATGGAATTGATTATGCAAGAGTCAATGTTTTCACACATTAAATAGTCAAATCTCCCTCTCTCTCTCTCTCTCTCTCTATATATATATATATATAGACACACACACACAAGGGTATGCCCGTGCCTGAAGACACGCTGAAAATTTCAAAAATGCATAATCTCGAAGTGGCAAAAATTTTGAAAGTACATAATCGCAAAACGATAAACATTTTCTATAAAGGCAAGCATATAATTTTGAAAAGTATAAAATCATGTATAATATAAATAATAAATTTTTTATACATTATAAATGTAGATTTTCAATGTATTGATTCGTCTAAATTTAAGTCATAAAATTTCTTTTACATACAAATGTTTAAACAATTTTAAAAAAATTGTGATTCAAACTCTTATCTTCCAAAACTCAAAATGAACGACACATGGAAAGAACTTAGGTCTAGAAGCTACTCCAATGATTCAATCACCAACACAAAATGAACAAGGTATTCATTCAACAGCGATTCAAGAACAAGGGATTCAATCAATAACGATTCAAGAACAAACAACACTTAAACTTAGATAAAAATGAAACCCAACTATTCAAAATGAAACCGAAACTTACCTACATTCGAAGTGCTCGAGATCATGAGTGACTCTTCCCGTTACTTAAATGTCTAAAATAAGTAAAAAAAAAAGTAGTGTTGCTTTTAATGTCCCGTTTCTTCTCAAAACTAGTGTCACTTTTAAAAGTACATATTATCACATTTGTATTTGTTTTAGTGGAGATAGCAATGGCACAGTTCAAATTTGTCCATCAAGATACAATTATAAATGTGCAAGATAGGTCCCTTATGTCACGTCAACATTATTAACAACTCTACTTGTAATGGCATAACTTATTTTTCTGCATTGAGAGACTGCCAATTCAAAAGTTTAAAAGCCGCTATCCATTTTAAATTTGAAGTACATTGAACCATGTGCCTAGTGTGTGGAGTTTGCCAAGAAAGATTGAATAGTTGTTAAAGTACATAAAGTAGATAACCATCTTTAAATATGAAAGAAAAAAAGTAAGATATCAAATATTGATGGGGTCAGTAGTCCTTTCATAGGGGCATGTGGAGTATTGCTAAAGCTATAGTACCCTGTCAAATTGATTTTGTTGTGATACTTCCTAGAGACATGTGCATATAAAATTAAATTATTATCTACGCATATTTTTATGTAGAAAAAAACAAAAAAGATCATCCCGATATATTTATTAGATTAAAATCAATTTGAAGACAACTGTAGTTTCATATAAAAAATTAACAGTAATAAAATAAAGATGATAAATAGTGTCATGTAAAACGATAAAGTAAGCTCATTTTGAGAAATCAGCGGGTGTAGTTTCATAAAATCGAGAAATATCTAGTAGATCAAATAAAAAGCCATGTACTCATTATTGACATATCCCAAGAACTGTAAGCTTAATAATTCTTAATAACTTTAATCCTAAGGACTTTAATCCTCCCAAAGCTTAATAATCCGCAAGCCTCACACGAAGTCAAGATGATCAATTCACATAAAAAATTAGCTATTAATATTTTTGAAGTTAAGAACTATTTAAGAATCTGATCAGCCATGTGTGATCCGGAGGGGCGCTATTGGCACCGGGTGAATCAACCGGCTAAACTTACCGGCTGATGTGGCCTCATGAGTTGGCCACATGAGTTGGCCATACTGCTTTCCAAAAAAAAAAAAAAAATCTTTTGCAAAAAAACAGTTTTAACAAAAAAAAAGATTAACGAAAAATATTTTTTTAGTAGAATATTTTTTTAATTAGTTTTAATACACAATACTCAATAATCAATTGTAACACGTCATGTTAGTGTGTCGCAACCGACAAATATGACACGACACGATAAAAACGAAAGACAAGCAGTTTTATCAAAAAAATAGATTTTAGAAAGAAAAAATAAATTTTACCAAAAAATAAAAAACATAAAAATCAGTTTTTATCAAAATAAAAAAATGGTTTAAAATCGATTTGTTAGCGCTGCTGGCGCAAACCCACATTCATTCAAAAATGCGGATCCGCGTCAGGGACAATAACCGATCGCAGATTTATATTTTATCAAAAAATATAATGTTAACGTATATTTTTTGACATATATTTATATATAGCGTGTATTTAACGTGTAAATTTTAGCAAAAAAAAATATTTCTTAAATATTTTTTAAAATTGATTTGTTAGTGCCGCTGGCGCGGCCCACATCCATTAATTGATGCGGATCTGTGCCGGCGACAATAGTCGATCGTTGATTTAAGATATCAACGTTTTCATAAAATGACTTTTGATTGAAAATTTTATACTGACTTGTGATTTTTATGTGTCAATCGCGACACTAGTTATTATCGCTAGCGCGGACCCATATTTATGCATTTGTTTTTCATGAAGTACTTTTCTTCCATAACTGTCTTCTATATGACAACTTTTTCTTCATTTGGTTCCATTATTAAAATTAATACTTTGTTGATCAACCGGTCTTCTGTATGATAACTTTTTTAATAAAATGACAATGGATTGGAAAAAAAAACAATTATATTGTAAAACATATTTTGTTAAAATCTATTTTTACAAAAAATAGATTTCATAAAAAAAAAACATTTTTTAAAATCTATTTTTTAAAACATATTTTGTTAGTGCCCCTGGCGCGGACCAACATTCATTAAATGATGCGGATCCGCGCCAGTGACAATATTTTTTTAGTGCCGCTTTTTATCACAATTGATTAGTGTCGCTGGCGAGGACCACATTCATTAAGTGACACAATACAATTTTTATTTTATTTATCTTTTTTTATTAGTTGTGTTCGTATTAGTTTAAAAAATAGAGAATTAAGGTAAATGTCATGTTCCTTCCTATATTTGAATTTTTTGGACAATGCTTTTCAAGTTTATAAATCTAGTGAAAAATGGTGCCGCTGGCACGGACAAAAAAAATGATCATGGTGTTTTTAGTACAGGGACTAAATTTATAAAATTACATGTAGTGTCATATTTTTATACACTTTGAGAATTATGAGGACCTTTTCCCAAAACACTCTTAAAAAAATGAAAAGGTCATGCTCAGTTTGAATCGGCTTGTGTGCGTATTAGATAAATAAATAAAAATCGTTTTGTGTCACATTTTAAGGAATCGATTAAATACATTTTAATGTATTTAGCTATCGCTGATGTGCCACATATGCGCATGCAATATATAAAATTATGTTTCATGTATTTTTTTAGCAAAATACATTTTTTAAACTAGTTTTAACACACAAAAAAATAGTTTTTAGCTGCAAAAAAAAAACAGTTCGATCAAAAAATAAAAAACATAAATGCACAAAACCGATGCAATTATTATTTTTCAAATAAAAAAGATTTAAAAATAAATAAATTTTTAACATGTTCAACATCAGTTTTTTCTTCATAAAATGACATTTGATTGGAAAAACAAAAATAAATTTTTTATATCGACTCATGATTTTTATGTGTCGATCGCGACACTGGTTATATTATGTGTCAATAAGCCTAAGCCAAAGGAAAAGCCAAACCCAAATATATTATGTTGCTATTGTCTACAAAAAAAAAATGAGGAATGCTTTTACAAAAAAAAAAAAAATTGTCGTAAATTTTGATGGAAATCCGCGCCAGCGACAATAACCGATTGTTGATGTATATTTTGATGTATAATTTTGTCGTATATTTTTTTGACATACGTGATATATATTTTGACGTATAATTTTGTCGTAAGTTTGTCAAAAAATATACGTGATGTCAAAAAGTGTTTTAAAAATATTTACATATAGCGTGTATTTAACGTATAGATTTTAGCAAAAAAAAATAATATTTTAAAAATCGATTTGTTAGTACCGCTGGCGCGAACCCACATCCATTAAATGATGCCGATCCGCGTCAGCGACAATAACCGATCGTTGATGTCTCAATTGTTAACAAATTGATATATAAAAATTATTTTTTAACCTAAAAAAATCTTACCAGAAAATTGTTATTAAAAAAATAGTTTCTAAAAAAATAATTTTTACACTAAGCCAACTCATAACGGGAAAAAAGTTATTCTTAAAAAATAGTTTTGACAAAAAAAAAAGAGTTTATAAAAAAAAAACATTTTCAGAATATAATTTTAAAAAATAGTTTTTCAAAAAAAAAGGTAAAACAATTGACTAATGTAACAATCCACAAAAAAAAAAAAAAAAGCCTCCTCATGCCTACAAGGCTGCCACCTCAGCAGCCACCTAAGCCGGTGGATGAATCCGGTTGCTTTCCCCCGGTACAAGAAGCATTATTCGTGTGATCCGTAGTTGTGTTTCTCGTAAGAAACAAAAACACCAAAAAAATATTTTTAATTCTTAGAGAGACCAATAATAAAATAACATGAGAAATAAAATCTAAAAAGAAATCAGACCTAAAGAACGTGTAGAAACCCAAAATGAAAGCACAATAAAAAAAACATTCAGTAACCAAAATCAACTACAACGGACAAAGATAAACATTGACCCCAACCAAAACCTAACAGCAAACAGTTTAGGAAATGGGCATAAGCCTTATAAGAGTGAAGGTTTTTATTCAGGTCACCTTAGTTGAATGGAGTAAAACAAATAAGAGAAAATGAGGGGAAAACCATATAATCGAACTAAAATTGATCATTCAAAAACAATAGAGTGAGAGTACCCCCCCCCCCCCCCCCCCCAATTAAATTCCATATACAAATTGCATCCAAACAAACCCCCATCTATGAAAACATGTCTTTGACTTTCACAACACAAATCACTAATGAATAATGAGAATCTTAAAACAAATGACAAAAATAGAAGTTGAACACCGAACTCACGAGCCCATTGACCAAGAAATCTCCCAGCATGACCGGCTCGAGCTCAGACTCCGGCATCAATGGCCTCTACAGGAAACCCAAAACTTCAAGATCCAAAACCAAAATGGAAACTGATCTCCCCTCACTGCATGATAACATAAGAAATCTTTAAATATCAACAAACTTAAGGTTTTAAATATCAACCATAAAAAAAATAAAAAAGAACGCTGTAGGTATGGAGGTTCTGAAACTTCTAACATTTTCTGCGGGTGAGAGACTCGGATATGGAGTTTCAATCCTGGGCACAACTTGAATGCGTGACCCAAAACATTTAAATAAAAATTCTTGAGGTTTCACCGAAGATTTGAAAGAAAAAAAGACACACTGAAAATCTGAGCCGAAAATCTGAGAACAAAAATCAGAATAATAGAATGAAAATAAAAAAATCGAAACAAAATGATAGAAGCAAATCAGAGAGACAAATCGAAAATCCATTACTTTTAGATGATCAGAGAGGAAACCCAGAGATCTGCATCCCATTTTCTAAATCCCATATGACCATTTTAGGAGAGAGAGTTAGTACCTAGCACGCAGTTTGAAAATGGGAGTGTGGACTGTGTGGATGTGGGAGAGGCATGAGGAAAGTGAGAGAGAGGGTACGTACGGGGGGGGGGGGGGGGGTCGTAAGGAGAGATATGGGATAAGGAGGGGGATGGATCTTGTGTGGGTTTTCAAACTGATGGTGGTAGGTTTGTCTCGAGACATGGGACTTAGCCAAGTGGGTTTGTACCTCCTAATTTATTATAGTCCTAATGAAAAGTTTGTCTGCAACCCAATGCTTGATCCGAACCATTTATGTTTAAAGGATTCTCAACCATTAGATTCAAACCTCCTACATTCAATTTCAACCATCAATTGACAAATCCCTAAAGATTCTCCTTCTTTACCAAAATGATGACGTCACAGTTTAATCTTATGACATATATAAATTTTCTACTTTATTTTATATATATATATATATATATATATATATATATATTAGTAGAATTCTCGTGCCTGAAGGCACGACGAAAATTTCCAAAATACGTAATCTCAAAACGGTAAAAAATTCGTCCCCCAAAAAAACCATGTGCAATTTAAAAAAAAATTGGCCATAATATCATTTATTTATGAACTATCCACCATGATTAATAAATAATAAATAGTCCAACAACATTATTTTTTTACAAAATATTAAATTGTAAGTAATTCAAGTCAAAAGGTTTTTTTACAACGCAAATAACTGTAAACAATTTAAAAAATTTGGGCAGAGCCTCCTTTGTTTATAAGACTATCCACCCTATTTAATAAATAAAAAATAATCAGCAATACTTCATTTAACCATTACAAAATCCCAAAAGCCACAATTTAATAGTTACAATTTCACATCAAAAGTCCAAAACGATTATATGCTTCGATCTACTTGTCATACCAACGTTAGGAGACGACATGTCTTACCACCAAAGCATACAATAAAAAAAATAAAACTGTCCCGATAAAGAAATACACCATCTATGTGGCACGCGCTTATTCTCAGGTCTCCACGCCACATTCTTACGACATTTATTGCATTGACCCCAATCCTGCAACATAATAGCAAGTGGAATATGTCAACAAATTCGATACCAACAAAATAAAGATAAAGAGTTGGAGATATTCCTTGTAAATATCAAAAGGTTCTTAAAAATACAAATCATAGGTAATGTAACACTTAAACAACTAATGTTAGTAGCAGAGTGAAGAAATAATAATGAATATAAAAATTCCTACTTAGTAATTTTCAACCAATGTAGTAATTTCGAAAATAATTTAATCAACAATTTGAATGAAGAACAAACCCTACACCAATAATAAAAAAAATATTAAGTGATTGGATAAGAGCAAAAAAAATAGTGATTCTCATTTAGCACTAAACATTGTCACATGTGATGATCGACGATAAATCTGTAATGTACTATGGAAATAACTTCAACCAAAACCAACTCGAGGTAGCAATGTTACTATTTGAAGACACAAAGAAACCTGCACACAGAAAACGCAAAAATTATTGATATATAAGCACCCATTACTTTCTTGAACTTCAATAACTTGAAATAAAAGGAAGAAATTATATTAAACCAAAAATATATGTGAATAAAGGCTCACATAATTTGCGTAAATGGAGAAGAAGACAACTTAACATGAATCTTAAGATCAAAACCGATACAACGACCAACAAAATTTTAAAAGAAAATACATGATGTTACCAAAAGAAAAATTCAAAGTAGTCAAGTCCATAAACTAAGTTTTGTGAAACACCGCCTAAGTTCACTCTAGTTTCTTAGTTGATGAGACTGTTCAATCGCGTCTACATGTCCTACTCAAGTTACCTCATGCAAAGCTATTGTTGATCCTCCCAGTCATATATCTCCTCAAAAGTCTGTTGAGGAGACTATCCATATCAAAATAGATGGCTTACCTACCTTTGACAACCCTACCAACACTATCAGCTTAGACAGGATACCTGTTTCCAGTCTCCATCAAATATTTTCTGATGTTCCTTTAAGCAGGCTTAAAATGGCTGCTGAGATGTGCAGGTCTAGTTGCACAATGCCCCCTGTTCAGTTTGATTCAACCGCTCCTCATATTCAGTCATTAGCTGATGTTACAACCATATCCCATATTGGTAGTTCGGTCATAGTGATCTATAAGTGGATCTACTTGCGATAGAACATATTAGAAGGGCGATTTCTAGAATGCATTTGAAATGACACCTCCACAGAAGGCAATGAATAATAATCCAATTAAGATATTCAGCTCATGTTTGGCATTCAAGAAGTGGATGACACGTCATGTTTAACATTCAAGAAGTGGATGACACGTAGTTTTAGTGTCCAACACAATACAGTGCTGCTTAGAAGTGTCCGTGCTTTATAAATTATACTTAAACATGCAAACACAGGCACATACGGGGTCTTTACAGATTACAACATTACTGTTGGGCCTGTATGGAGAGTGAGGGGCTTGCATAGACGCACACCGAGAGAAAGATAAATGAGAGAAAATAGAGAGCTGTTATATACTTTAATTATTTAATAATTTTAAAGATTTTGAAAGATTACCTTTATTAACTTGGCACTTGGAGCTGCTGCACAGTAAATGCAAGTAAGGTCACTACCGATGCAATATCAAGAAAGTAGAAGTTGGTCAGATTACCATGAACATAAGTTGGGACTGCCCCATTATTTCAAAGTTCCTGCCCCTATTTTTCACACTTTAGAAATTAAAAAAAAAATAGAATTTGGTCAGATTTGGACTTTACCATGAACATAAATTAATTTCAAATATGACATAACTCAATTACTTCACCTAAAATTACATTCTTTTCCAAAGCGTCAACATCCATTACATGTTTTCGTATCACAACAAAGCTTCTACAAAAAAACCAAACCAATTCAATATCAAGAAATAGGACTATAAAGAACAGTGATGAAGTAGTAACTTTATGACATATCAAGACATTACTCACCAAGCAGTAATAGTACACAACAAACTACTAGAATGATTAATGTGCACATAGTTAATCTAAAGCATTATTGAAAGTGATGTAACAACTATACCTGGGTGACGGTGAAGCCAACTATCTACTACTATACCTGGGTGATGTAACAACTATACCTGGGTGACGGTGAACCCAATTATCTGAATGTGCTTATTTTCATACCAGGAATTTAAGAAAAATCCTAAAGCCCAAATGCATGAGAAAAAAGTCAACAATAAGAACTATTGGAGATATTTATATAATAACATACATGGGATAGATCTGAACCATCCACTGCATTCCTTTGCACCCAGATATTCTACTCCTTTTTTGTCAAAACATAAAATTTGAACCACAAAACACTCACCAAACAAATGCAAACAACTGGACATCTTACAGAAATATAAACGCTAATAAAAAAATGAGAACAAAATAGTGAAGTAAAACATAATTAGGGGTGCATTAATAACATAGTAATGTAAAGTAAAACATTCACAACATAACAACATAGTAATGTAAAGTAAAACATCAACATAACTCAAAAACAGTTATCGTGTACCTCATTTAAGGCAAAAAATGCACCGGGATACAAAGGTATTTATGGAGCCTAGGACCAAAGTGCAGTGCTCAACTGATTGAAATGAGGGTGCATTGGACAAAACGCGAAAAATATGGAGGTGATGTTTTAATGAAATTTTGTACATGCTATACTATTTACAAGTAAAGACTGCATCTCTAGGCAAACCGGAGTATGAGTAGATTACTAATAGAAAAATGGGAAAAAATGCTAAGAATCTTTCAAACTTCCAATCCATTTATCATTAGTCTATTATATCAGTTGGTACTCAACTTTCCTGGTCACTTTTACTTAAAATTAGTTATGAGAAAGGAGATTCACATACTGTTAGATATATGGCTTTTGTGCCAGAAGGGAAAAGGGCAATTATCCCATTATCAAATTAGTGTTTGAAGGTCAGAAAAGTAATCAAGAGAGAACGTCGATTAAACCTGCAAAATATAACTAATTATAACAAATTAAATAAAAAATAATTCCTCTAAAACAAAGTATAACCTCAAAAGTTGGTGCGCGTCTAGATAGAGATGATGAACAGAGACGACGCCTTAAAATTATAACAAAATATAAGTGTAATCCAATTAAGGGCCACATGTATTGACCTGAAATTGTGTAGTATAGGTCCAAATATGGGCTTGTAACACATTGTCTACTATGTGTACCTGAACAAAGACGGTAAGAAATCAACAATGACGTCGACGATAATCTGTGTACCTAAAAAGAGAGGGCGGTAAGGAAAAGATTAGCTGGAAAAGATGAAACATGGTCGTGTTTATGAAACAATATAAGATAAATGGGCTGAAATATGCTCAAATATTAAAAAGGATAAACATTACCTAAAGTTGCAACATCTGGAGTGAAGTCAGTTTCGTTATTTTTTTCATGAGTTCTAATCGAACAAAGAGGCATCTAAGATAATATCACGTCTTTTATGTATCTCGATATATTTTCTGATCCCGATCATATTTTCCCTTCCAAATCAATGAATGCCCCACATTCAATTTATAAAGAGTCAGTGATGATCTCCAGCGAGAATTCAGTTAACTACAACGATATGCAAAACAGTTTTCACCCAAAATATGCATACATGATGTAAAAAGCGTTGATGGCACAAAGAAATGGCACCCCAAAATCTACATATATGACATTTGCATACATTACACATGGAATTAACACACTATAGTTCTGATTCTTTTTGCAAGCCAAAACAGAGAGATCAGATAATATTCTTTTTGCTCAAGCTAAAAGAATACCTTGTTAAATCAATGAGCACACGTTTTTAGTATACGATGATGCAATGCCTCAAAATCATACTCAATCCCTAATTTCAGATCATGGGTTCGTCCAAAATTAAATATGGCAGCCGAGTAAAAAGAGTTTAATGAACCACTGTAGTGGATTGGCATATAGCATCTGTAATATGCACCCTCGCAAGGACTAAGGCGAGGGGTGCATAACAAACAACAAGGCCTGGTAGAAGATAAAAGAGGTCAAAAGATTGTAAAAGAAACACTATGAAAAATATATTAAACTTACATGATTGCCCAAACATAAAAGCAAACTCTGGGAAATGGTTCATATCAGGTGTGTATTGGTCAAGTATGACAGTCCTGGACAAATCACCCTCTGGGTCAACATATAACTCACTCGAAGCCATTTTTACAGTGCCCATGGTTGGTAGCTTGATTTGTACAAATAATAAGGTGGAACCTACTGAAAGTGGTAATACAAACCAAAGAATGAATTAATCATTATCATATAACCAATTTCCACCCTCAAACCCAGAATGTGAAATGTATAGAAAAAAATTAGATTCCAAAAATACAATAAATACAATGGAAAATCTAGAGGAATGACAAATTTAACCTCAAACTGTGAATTTGATGACATGAAAAATAGAAATGCCGATATCACCCTTGGTTGGTGTACTTCGTCAGTATTTACGGATCATTGAACGCATTTTAAGGAGTGTAATATGACGTATATCTCATATAAATTCTGCCTGATTTAAAATGGTCTTGTTGAATCATTCCAACAAACTCAGTCAATAATAGTAAATGAAATGAAAATCCATATGACCATAAAGTGTGAGAGACCTGTGTTAAACAAATAAATACAAACCTAAGAACAAATTGAATAGACAATTAACACTTGAAACACGTAACTTAAAAGCTTGAGATGGGAGAGAATGCAAGATTGGTCAAAAGGTACTGGCATTTGGTAATAAAGTGGCAACTTCCTCAATATAATTTCTCATCTTATTCCAATCAAAACCTTTGCCTTTTCTATCGTTTATTTCTCTCCCATTCCACTCCCGTAATCCGTCTAATATGATTCGCCTTAAGTTCTGCTTTCTTCCCTTCATGTCTTTCCATTTCTTTCCCATCTGCCCCCTTTCCCTCACTTGCCTTCATTCAGTATAATACGAACACTCAATTAAAATAGTTGGTGAACATGATGATCAGAATAGTAATTTAGTTCTATTGTGATAAAGAAATATGTTCCAAACGTATAAAATGAATTTTATGCACAAAAGATAATCAAACATGTAGGTTAATCGTGTACCTCTGTTCCTATGCGCCACCCCAATGTAATAGCACACTGTCTATCACATCAGCTTCAATAAAAAGTCTGAATTATGAATGGAGAGAAAACTATTGTATCGGCATCGAGTGAGAGCATGGTTATATATTTAACAAAAAAGAACACTAACTAATATTATTAATCGACACAATCAAGTCATGATAAAGATCAAATATGAAGGGAAAACCATACAATACTCCCACCTAAATGGTAAATTGTCTATAGAACTGTCTAGAGAGAATTTGTACCTGGGGTTTAATATAGTAAAATATGCAAAAATAAATCCATTAGAGAAGAGAAATCAAACCCAAAATCCCAAATAAAGCCACAAAAGTCAAAAGAGGGAACACAAAAATATTATTAAACAAAACTGAAATGGAAAAAAAAAGTACCCGAGAAAAAACACCAAAAAACACCCAATAGTTCTTCAATGGTACCTGAATCATACCATATTTTGAATATCAAACGAAAAACCAACATTCAGATCTACATATTGAAATTTAGAGTCCCTAACATATTGAAACCAAGGAAAAATCCCTAAGAATGTGTTATACGGTATGTGTGTAGCCATTTGATCTAGAAACCCCCCAAAATGTGTTACACGGTATGTGTGTAGCCATTTGAAGATCCAAATATCTAAAACCAATAGCCCAAAATGTTTAGATCTAAAATAAAAAAGTATGGAATCATAAACGCAATTAATAACTCAAAACCAAAGACAAAAATACACAACAACCCATTATGGAATCAAACCCAAAATAGAAACCCTTAATTACAAACAGCATATAAAAGGGTGTACCTATTGGCTAGAAGGAGAAGATGTCAAAGTTAAGGGGTGAGCAGGTGAGGTGAGAGGTGAGCGGGTGAGAGGTGAGAGGTTGAGTGGGTATGGTATGAGAAGTGGATATGAGTTTGATTGATCGTGAGGCTGATTGAGTGGTGTGGTGTTTTTACAAAAATACCCTCAAATTTGAATTAAAGTGAAAGTTAGATTGAGCAAAGAGGGGGAAAACACCTCAACCATTGGATTCAATTTTTGGCCATTCAATCCTAGCCCCTAATTATGTTATCATCTTATTGAATAGTAAAAATCTTTTGCTCCTTACATATATATATATATATATATACTTTTCAAAGAAGAATTCGAAACATCAAAGGAATCTCACACAACATAGAACGAAGCATTTATACAACTCAACAAGGAAGTAATGATTGCTAAAAGTCCATCAACAGGCCTTATGCTCATCAAACATGACAACGAGAACTACAAATCATCATAATTTTATCAAGAGGATCAACACCATAGCTCCATAGGATTTGATATTGTTAGGAACAAACTATAAGGTATAACATCTCTCAAATTGATCAAAATTATCTTATAAATGATTCTCTCAAACACAAAAAACCTAAAATGAGATTTACACCTTCCATAATACCTTTGAAAAAGAAAAAACAAAGTTCAAGGCAATTGTAGGGACGGTCTTAACTAGGCGTATTCAAGTTAGAACAAAAATAAATTTAAAGGTATGAGTTTATTGATGATAGAAACATGCTTCGACATGTGTGACCTACATATTTTTCTATTACTGAAAGAAGACTCCAATTATTATCATGCAGTTTCAAAAGGTTTTGGGTAAGTTATGGTGGTTTAAAATTATGCTCATTAAGATATGGTTTGAAAACCTTTTATGTGTAAAAACATATTGTACGATACCACAAACCTCATCTAACTTCTTTTTAAATAAAAAAAAATAGAAACTTTTGAGAGTAATTTTGACAAATTAAATGTCGGAATTTTGGACAGCTCAAAACATGAAAAGTGTATATTTCTGAGTAAGATTTACAATGAAAAATATCGTTCATCATTTTGACACCGAGTTAACATTAAAAATAGTGAAAATTGTTGAAATTCCTCATTTATAAGAGAGTCAAGCTTGTTCGTACGAGGTATCCTACAAGAATTTTGAAAACAAGTGTAAACAATTGTATGGAACTCGAACAAAAATGTCATAATATGGGTTTATTTGTGTAGTACCCCGCCCCGATAAATTAAATTAAATAAATAACATATATGGATTTGATATGAGGAGGAATAAAATTATTGATTATATTGATTATAATAATTATTGACTACTTAATTAATTAATATAAATTGATTAAATTATACTTCACCGAAATTTGTAGGCAAAAATTGTAATCATAAAGAGAACTAACTAATTAAGGATTTCATGTATTTTAGAACAAATAGTTATAAATGTAATTAAACCATGAATGTCGTTTCAGACTTAGAACTATTTGAGCTATAAGTTAGATGAAGAAAGAAAATTAAGGCCCAAAACTCCAATTCCAATTTAGACCACTGCTTCTCGAATTAGAAAATAAAAGAATACATAGAGGGTGTCAAACAAAAAGGGGGTTATACACATTTACATTATTAAACCATCGCTCAAGTGACTACCTCTGTCGCTTGAATGATATTTACAACTCTAATGTCTTTTTTTATTGTCAGCATGGTGTTCGTTGGCTTCATTTCAAATCCAGTAATGGACCTGATGCGGGCAGAGGTAACCTTGTTAAGTTGTGGGTTCTTGATATCTTTCGTGTGTAAAATAATTAAACACTAACCTACAAAATCTATTGTTGTCAATACCATCTTTACTGTCAATAGTAGTACCATAGATCAATTATTCCATGTCAACCCTTGGGGCCTGACGGACGAGATTTATCAGAAGGAAAGGTTAGGGTTTGGGTGACTTTATTTTTTATTTAAGAGAGAATGGATACAGGTTGAGATCCCCACTGCAAAATTCTCGACAACTCTCCTATCCCCAATCTGTTTCCTCCACATTTCTTATAGTGTAGAAAACTGCACTCACGATAGAATACCCACTGTTAAGATGGAGCTCAAATAGTCCACCCTCACCAAAGTAAAAATGACTATTTTTCCCCTTCCATTGTTAAGGCATTAGCTATGAAAAATATGAGGATGCTTTTGAGGTGTGATTACGAAATAACAGGGTTGTTGTTGGGGTATATTTTGATGGGTGTTAGAAGGGTTATTTTAGACAAAGAAGAACCCATTATTTGGGGCACAGAAGAGGGTTTTTAATGGAGGTTTCTTGGCGTCAAATCTAGAGGTGCTAGATAACCCCTCTAAGGTCACCTTAGGAGGTGAGGGGTTGTCATCTTCATTGATTCTTCCATGCCTTCCACTGTTTTTTACTTCATTGAGGTGGGATATTCTACTCTTATATTTAAGGACCGCATTTGGTATATATATTTGTAGTCTTGTTATGATTAAATGTTAAGAGTAATGCTATATTAAGATAAATGATGATCTCTCCAGTAGACTTATTAGTAAACATTTTTATAGTAGTTAAAACGTAGGAGCAAATATTATTTGTGTATATTTTCCAGTAAATCTGAAAATGGACATTTTGTGGAAATAAAAATGTAGGAAAATATTGTTTGTGTATATTTTTCTAGTAAAATTGAAAGTGGGCATTTTATGGAATAAAAATGAAAGAATTGTTGTTTTGGTGTATATCTAGCAAAAAGAAATAATGGACATTTTATGAAATAAAATGTGTAGAATGATGTTAATGTTGTAAAAATATTTATGAAATAAATATTTTTACACTCCTCACAAAATGGAAATTTGGGAGCTTAAAATATAACGGGTGTTATTTTAAAAAGGGGTTAAAGTGACGAGTGTGATATTAAACGAGTCTTTAAATGGCTAAAGTGTTTAAATGTTAAGTTGAAAACTAAAAAACCATTTTGAGAAAATACACTTGTTATAGGACTAAATTGTAAGTTTGACAAATAAAGGGTAAATAGCTAATTTACCTAAAGTTGAACATTTTTAAGGAATAAAAATGTTAAAGAATGTATTTACATTAATGTGTGAAAATGAATTAAGTCATAAACGTGAATGAATTTAGTAGAGACCTCGTGTGTGTGAATAAGGGACTTAAAGAAGAAAGGAAATAATTTTTGAAGTGTTAATGGAAAACGAACGGTTAAGTCTGGGTTTTTGGCTTCGGTCGGGTAAAGTAAAGCAGTGGAATGATGTGGACATTTTGTAAAAAAATTTAAAGCACAGGAAAGGAACTCGGATGACACCGGGCGAGAAGGGCCAAGATCCCTTGGTTGAAAAGCCCTAAACCACTTTCCAGATCATATAGTGCACATAGCCAGTGGCGTGGAACCCATTGAAATATACGGTATTAGAAGATTCTGTGAAAAGATAAAGGTAATATGGAACATATCAAGAAATGGGTTGTGTGGTAGAATGCGTTAATACAACCTAACTTGAATGAATGAAATAAATGTTCCAGTAAAGGTGAAATGGACAAGTAAATGCGTAAATCTATTAATGTCCATAAGATAAGGCAAAATGAGATAAAGTAAGTGAATAAATGGGTGATTAAGCAACCGAGTTATTAAACTCATAATTTCATAAGTAAATATTGAAAAGTTTTTTAAGTGACAAATAAGTATTTTCTAATACGGTGAATGTGTTAGTTGAGATGGCAATTTTCAATGAAGATACTAAAGTGTATATAAATGAGTTAAAATGAGTAATTCCGGTAAAGGAATGTATATGGATAAGTCAGGTTTAATGGTCTCAAGTGTTGAACCGGGTGTGCCAAATAGCGTGAAAAATGCTAAGTATAATACAAGAAAGTATGTTACAAGATTAAGGTAAATTAATTTGGGTAAGTATTTTTTTCGAAAGTAAAACGGTTAATGCATTGAATATGTATTTTCAAAGGTATATATATGTAGATACATATATATTTTTGCATGCATGTGTTGTAGTGTGTGAGTGTTCATTTCTACCGTTTGTTTCTATACTGCTTGTATATTACCACCGAGCATAGGCTCACACCCTCACTTTGTTATGGAAGGTTGGGTGCAGGTTTGTATTCGAGGGCGTCGTATAGGTAAGTGTACTTTATTTATTTTTCGTTAGTATCTCCATTGACTTGGACTTCGGGTATGGGTCCCACATGTAGCTTATCTTGAAATTGTTATCGCATGCTAAACAAGTGAAATGTTAATTAAAATAAAACTAGACTAGCAACATTATTTAGGTTGTTTTATTGAACTTAACACATATCGCTCAATTCGGATCGGGTTGACTCACGGGTAACCCATAAATTCGGGTCGGGTTGTTACAAATGTTATCAGAGCTCTAGGTGCAAGGTTCCTTTCAGGTGGACGTGGTGAGGTCGATAGTGGATCTTTCGACATCGGTGTGGTTTGGGCCGATCATGCTTATTTGATGACGGTTTAGTTTGTGTCCTCGACGGTAAGGTCAAAGAGGTTCGCACGATAAGTAATATAGTTCCAAATGGCATATAATAAAGTTATTGGTTATAAATTGCTTCCACGTTTCTGATTGAGTAGGCTAATAATTTACGAGTGTCCGTGCAAAATAATAAGTGATGACACTGTGGTTCGTAATGTGAGGTGTTTGTGTTCCAGCCTTTGTTGACACTGTGTCTTTGGAGATGTTGATAGAATGAGATGATGCGATTGGGCAAGTGGCACTAAATTGTGTATAATCAACGGTAAGGATTGATTGATAGAGTGTCATAATTATGTAATAAGAAATTTTGATTTTAAACTATATGTAGCCTTGGGTTGACATGTATAAGATGTTAACATCGATGAGATGATTAGGAAAATTCGATCCTTGGGGTAATATCGTGATTAATGGTTAACTTGACGAGCATATGGATTTGTATGGATCAACGCTATATAATAAGTCAGACTTAGTTGATATAATATTTTCCTGATGGGTGAGCACTTTGGTGTTTAATTGTCGATTAATTTATCTTATGAACTGTGATTAGGACTTCTAGCCATCTATGGCAAAGGGGTCATGTGAGTGCCAATGATGAGTTGTACCAAGTTGTAGTTGCAAGTAAGTGAACCTTAGGATGCTCTTCGGAGTGGTGATTTAAATAGTAATGTAACATTTGATGAATAGGATCTTTGGTGACACTAGTGGTGTACACCTAGGGATGTACGAGTTATATGCAGTGTTTTTTACCTTACCAAGAGCCTTGGTAGTAGTGGTAACATCATATAATGTTCGCTACGACTTAGCTGGAAAGCTTGTGAATTCCCCCGTTAGGGTTAAGAGACTGTGTTAGATATATGGTAAGTCATATATCTAAATTAATTATCTTCTCATTTAGTTTAATATCAAATATACCAATTCTTAATTAATTATTTTCTTAACATAAATTAGTTAAATCCTTAAAATTATGGGGCATTACACTTAGATGTAAGTCATATTCCACTCTCCTTATTTAGTGTAATTAGTACTAAATGATCACACAAGTAATATGCTTAAAATTGTTACAATTAATTAAAGTTAATTAGGGTTTCACAGTTGGAACCCAGTTCATGTTCTTAATTAATTAATATGGGGAAGTTGTAGTAATGTTGCAATGAGTCTTTTTATAAACTTGAGTTAATTTAAATTAACATTGACAATGGTGTATGTAAAATAAAATAATTCCTTTATTATTTAAATTAAAAAAATTGCACAATAATATGAAAATGTATTATATCCATTTATATATAAAGGTTGCCTAATTCAATTGTCAAAATATAAAATCATGTACAACCAAGCCTAAAACGTAATTCTCATATAAATGTTGTAGGTGAGAGATTTTTACATTGTTTGGCATCAAGAAAGCACACAAAATAAGATTACAATCAAATTAATGAAACCTATCACTTATGGATATCCCGCCCCAAGGCACAAAACATAAATTACATTGGCATGAAATCAAATGACACAATATGATCTTCATCTCTCCATAAAGATCTTGAATTCTCTTTTACTACACGCACTAGAAAACTCATCAAAATACCAACATGTAAAGAAAACATGTGCTCAAAGTTAGCACAATAACAAAAGATATAGGCATATAATGTAGGGACATATCCTTTATCCTTACTAGCACATGACCGTAAATAATTTCCTTATATTATGTAACTTCTCCCCCTTTTTCTCATGGCATTGATAAAGGAAAGAACAAGCAAATGTGGTTATCATAATTTAGAGCACAATGCATAATTTTTTTATAATAATGCAACATATGGTTGGAAAATAAAATCAGATAAGAAAAATCTTATAGAACCTAATCTAGGAAAAAGGTTATATAATGAGATACCCATAAATATTTGCAATTAGAGACAAATTCCTAAGCCACTTTTGGATATGGAAAAATATAAGCATAAATATCCTACTTACTAAAAGTTTGAGTGTAAGTAACATGATCATAATCAAGAAAATTATATATCAAAGGCTAATAACATGATGATGATTCATGCTCGGTTGAAACATAACTCAATGATGCTTTCTTGTCTTCAATAAAATCTTTAATAAAATTATGGCAAATGTCAATGTTTTCCTTCATACGTGAATTTTGAATATGAGTTTTAAAAATATCAATGGGACTGGTATTATCACAACATATAGTAATGTAGTATTTATCAATACTATAGTTTTCCAACTTTTGTTTCATCCAAAGAAACTTGTCGTAATATATTCCACTTTGGTTTTGGTTAAGATGCATTTTTTCTTCTTGGAGTGCCAAGAAACCAAACAACACAACCACCATAGGTACTCTTATTACCTTCCCATCACCAGCCCAATCGACATCAAAATCGGTTGACAAAGAAGTATTTGTTTTATGTGGACACCAAATATCAAAGTCCATTATTCCATTAATATATTTGATGATACACTTAACGAGTTTTAAATGGGATCCTTCGGGACATGATTTTTAGCGAGAACAAGCTCCTATGCATATTATTCACCGAGATAACTATCTATACGGTATAATAAACTACATATCATGTTATAGTACAAAGTCTTATCCACATCCTTTCCATTGACATCATTTATTAGATTTTTTTATACACTAATAAGAGTGCATTTATGATTAGAAGAGTTAAGGTGAAATGTAACACCCACCCATGTAGTACCCGTGTAATTTGTGACTTGTGACCCAATTGGGCTTTAGACTTTCTAAGATGAATTATGGGTCAAAATTGGGTAATATCATGTCATTAGTGAAATTAATTGGATTAGAACCTCCTTATATTTAATTTGAAAGATAGTCAGGGTCGTTCAAACAAAACCCTTGGTCATTCGAACAAGATTCAAATCTTGTTAGAATGATGCTTCAAACAACCTTCCAAGGAAAATCACTTATTCACATTTAAAACCTCATTAGATTATTGTTTGAACCTCATTAAAACGATAATATATGTCATTCGAATGAGATCCAAATCTCGTTTGAATGAGAAAATGCTATCAAGATTTGGACCATTGCATTTGACATGTGTCACACTCCTGCACAACATATCAACTCGGGATTAAGCTTTGGGTAATTTATGGAATTTAACTCGTAAGGGTTTTTGGATATTGAAGTGATATTTTAGCCCATTATAGGGCATTTCTATAATTCCCCGTCCTAGATTTATGGATTCCCCATTTTCATCCCGGTCAGATCTGAGCGTTAGGTGTGAAGTGCCATGAAACAACTTATATAATGTTGTTAATCCAGTTTTATTTTGATTTAACGTTTCACTTGTTTAGCATGCAAATCCAATTCAAATTAAACTACACGATGGACCCGTGGGAAACATCCCTGGAATCCAAGCATACGAATCTACTAACAAAAAATGAAAGAGAGTACTTACCTTTGTAACACTCTCAAAATACGAACCGCACCCAACTTGATGTAACAAAGATGATAATGTGAGTCAAATGCTCAGCGGGAAAATATAACAATGCAACATATAATCGAAGGGCGAAAAGAAGACTTTTACACGTTATGCTTACATGTGCATGAAACTACATTATACATGTACATATATATACTTAACGCATGAAATCGTTTTTATTTCAAAAAACGAGATTTTTCCTAATTAATTAACCTTAATATAATAAAGAAATCCGTATTTCTTAACTTGACATTCATCCCTATATTTAACACGTGCTGTTAAATACTCAAACTAATACACTTTATTTGATCGAAACCCATATTATTACCGAAATCGCCCTTTTGCTTGAACCATTCCACGTCAGTATTTTCATTGAAATCACCCCTTTCAACACACCTAAATACCGTGTTAGAAAATACTTATTTAGCTTTTTAAACTCTTTCACAACACACCCTTGTGTTATTGATAGGTTAACCCTTCTTAGGCTTCTTAACTTAGCCATTTAATCACTATAACTTACCTTTCCTCTACTTTACAGACATTAATCAATCTACACTATCTTGTCCATTTTAACCTTTACCGGAACATCTATTAGTTCATTCAAGATAGGTTGACTTAACAAATTTTTACCACACAACCCATTTCTTGACGTGTTCTTATTCCTTTATCTTTTTCTCGAAATTCTTCAATAAATTGCGTACTTTAACGGGGTGATGCCAACATATGCTCTGGCCAGTGATTTTGGGTCTTTCGCATTAGGGCTCCGAGTGCTTCTTAATTATCCCAGTGTCATATGAGTTCCTTTTTAATGTGTTTAAACACTTTGCAAATGTTCATATTATTCAACTTTCCCTTTTTACCCGGTCGAAGCCAAAACCTAGGGTTTCACACCAACTTGTGTTACACCTTGAAAATTATCATTATTTCATGTCCTAGACACCTTAGCCTTAATTTTATTCCAAAATCATGTTCATTTAGGACTAATTTGTGTAACACTCTTTCCAACATTTTTATTTCATAAAAATATTTCACTTTAGTAAAATTACCATTTAGCCCTGTTTATTTACAATTTCTTAAGCATTAATCTCCCTAAAATATTATTAAGCTACACACACCAACTTCTCAATATTTTTAAACCTTTTCTAACCATTTTTCCAAGTTAGGCATTTCTACACTTTATTTATCCAATAAACCCAATTACATTTAAAGACTACTTACTTAAAGAATACCATTTCCGTTTTATTAACACGTGTAGTCTTAACCTTTCACATTTATCACATTTTAACACCTTTTCACATATATTAAGGGTTGAAATTTATTCTTCTTTATTTCACGTTTAAACCAAACAAAACCTTCATTAAACTTGTTCATATATTTCTCATAAAAATACTACAAGTTTATATGCATGAGAAGATGGACTTTAATTTTAAAAGAAATCATGTTAAATGGATTAAACGTACTATTTTTTCTAGAATTTCATAACACTTGCAAAATATACCTTTCAATACCTAAAGGACATTTTTATCTCTTACAAAGCTCAAATAAATGTCCAACTTATATAAAATCTTCATATTTACAAGAAATTTGTAATATTATTTTATCAGGTATTTTAGCAAAGTCGACATCATTTCAAAATATTTTATTCCATAAAATGTTTTACATCAAACTTCTAGAAAATGCACCATTTTCATAAAAATTCCAATCTTTATTTCAATAAAATTTGAAATACTTACTCATCATTTATTTCCAACAAAATAATATTTTTTCAACTTTTTTATTTCATAAAAATGTTTATTACCAATTTACTTGAAACTCATCACTTTATCTAAATGCATCATACTTTTATAATCTAACAAGAAAAATACTAATATTCAAATAGAGTCTTAATACTAAGAGTAAAGTTTCCACCTTAAGTGAAGCTCTAATAATGAAAGGCATGGAATGTTTAAGAATATGGCAACCTCCCACCTCCTAAGATGGCCTTAGAGAGGTCGTCGAGCTCCACTAAGCTTGTCTCAATGAAAGGTTCATCAAATCCCACTTCAAGCTCCATAAATAATCTATTTTCATCTTCTCTGAAGTCCCTCAACAACACTCCAAAATTCGTAGCTCTACTCTAAATGGTGGAAATAGGTGTATTGGCTTTATATATTGTGGAATATATCTAGAATGTGGGGGAATAAGGTGGGTACATGATGGTGTAGGGTGGTTTATGATTGTTGGATAGGGTGGTGAATCTCTCAAGAGCTAAAGACATGAGAGAAATATGAAATTGGAAGACGGACCTCTCTCTCTCTCTCTCTCTCTCTCTCTCTCTCTCTCTCTCTCTCTTCTTTAACCTCTAATAATCCCAACTAGACCCTTAAGAAGCCATATAAAAACCCTCCCAGCACCAAAATCCCATTTTCCCCATCTAAGTTCACCAAAACTCGACACGTTATCAATCCAATGGTCCAAAATGCGACAACACATAAGGGCGAGTTAAATAATTAAAATCCTCATAACCTTATTCGAATAAGAATCTCCTATCGTTCGAACAAGAATTACTTCTCAATTGAACACCCTTAGAATGACCCAGACCTATTATGCAGAAGACCCTCGTTCGAACCTCGTTCGATCTCCAAATGAGTTATCTACGTTCGAACGAAAATCCAACTGACCAAGCATAAATTCTTCGGAATTTAGCCCCTTAAGTTAGCGATTTTGATATCTCGAACAAGGTCATTGAATCATTTTTATTCCATATCATTTCCATTGATTGTTTCTAACAATTTCCTCGAGTTTCGTGTATTTCTGATGGATTTTACAGGAATTTAGTGCAAGAAAAGAGAGAAAGAAACCGAAAGAAAGGAAATGATGAAAGGAAGAAAGGTCAAAGGGCAAAAGTGTAAATGTCTATCCAAAATTCGAATTCGAAACCTAAAGGGAAGTTGAAGTGCTTGATTTCACAAGAATATCGGAAGAAACGACACTCAAATCGGAGCTCGAGATCAAAAGTTATGGCCTGTCAAAGATGAAAGAGAAAAGTCAACATAGAAGAAAATCGGACCGATTCGGTGTACATCCGGACCGATCCGGTAGAATAAAAAAAGAACCAATCCGGTGGTGGAAAAACGGACCGATCTGAGGTATATCCGGACCGGTCCGGTCATGAGAAATCCTGGCATTTATTGTGAAGATTTTGATGTGCGTAGCTGGTGAAATCTTGCGCCACAAGCAACTCTGGCTGTCAAATTCGTAGAACTTGGAGCTATAAAAGCCCATGCCCTACCTCATTCTAGAGGAGATTTTTTGGAGAGGATTTTAGGTCAATTTTAGAGAGAGAAATTCAGAAGTTAGGAAATTTTCATAGGTGTTTTTATAAACCCTAGTTTGTAAGAGTGATTACAATTTCTGGATTTAAGTCTTGTCCTGTTGCTGAAATCAAGTATAACAATTCCTTTCTCTTAGTTGGTATTTATGTTAGTTAAATTTCAATTGTTTTGCAAATCATTTTCAATAATTGTTAGACCTATAATTTTGTGTGTGAAGTTGTTCTTTAATCAAATCATGTCTAGCTAAATTCTTAAGGGTTGGGGTACATGAACTCACTCCGAGGCAAATTACTTATATAGAAAATAGAGGGTAAATTAAATTCTGATCGAATTGTGAATGAAAATTATACAAACATAGTCAATCTTTTAATCTCTCCTGCCCTAGGTACTTGAGATGTTTAAGAATGCTTTGCGAGTGTAATTGTCCATTCACCGCTTTATATTTACCTTTAATTTCATATGATGAGGGCTAGATCCTTCATATATGTAATGCTTAGGATTTATAAAGGCTGGATTTAGTCAAGAATTTTAATTTTCAATTCTAGTATTCTACACGGTAATTCGTTAAGGTTTGAGGGATTGTACCCTACCCTATTTTCTCTCATTGGCCAATCTAATTTCTTCACAAATTTTAGTTTATTTTTCACTAGAAATTTCCCAATCCTTAATCATCTTTTCATATTTCTTTTAAGGAATCATTTCAAGATTTAATAACTTCTCCTATACAAGTACCAATTATTGGTCCCTGTGGATACGATCCCGACTTGTCAGATTATTACTAACACGACAGGCTTGCACTTGAGCCTAGAGAAAACGCACTTTTGAGACAAATTCTTAGTCGCGTCACCAACCTCATTTGAACGACCTTCCACTCGTTCAAACAACTTTTTCTTGAATGTTTCCAAATTGTCCAATTTTACCAAAAACTTCTAATATTATCATCAAGCCTCTAAAATCAGTCAAATAAAGATATAAACCCAATCATAAAGATCCAAATCCTAAGGTTTTCATATCATTACAACTTATGCAGGAAAAATAATAAAATGTTGGGGTGGGGTATTACATTCTTACCTCTTTAGGAAATTTCGTCCCTAAAATTATGAGTACTTTAATCCTCAAACTTATGGATTTCACCAATTTCTACTCCAAGTCATAGGAATCCTCCAAAACTAAATCATTAAAATTCTCAAATTCTAGGATAACATCAAGCGCCACTTACACGGGTTTGCCACCCGAAGGTCCAGCATCCCAATGATCTAAAGTTCACTTTAAGGCTAGTCATCAAATATACCTAACAGCCCTCAAGTCTACACTTACTTAGTGATCACGATTAATCGAGTCCTAAGACTACCTTTGCTAATCCCCAAACCATGTTGTTGCCCTTATCGATAAACCTTCACTCGTAATCGACTCTCACCCAAGTGTAAACCGTGACACAAGCATCATTCGAGTCTTCTTTAAGAATATTCTCTACCCTCAGATTACACACCCTGATTTTCACAAAATTTTGAGTCATTCCAACCACATGACTTCGTTTAAGCCTGACACTAACCTCGCATCACTATTCGCCCGCATCAAGGGGTGATACACCAAAAATTCTAGAACCATGCATCTGACTATACCATTTGATAGGATGAATCTTGTATCACTCTAGGTATGGAGCTAAAGAACTAACCGTGAAAAATAACACTTAGTGCTATGTTTTTCTCAAATTATAACATTCTATGATGTCCTCAAGTTATTGACATGCTCTTCATAACCAGAGCTCTTAATTTCCATGGCACCCAAAATCCTAGGTCACTGCCACTAAGGAAAAATAATACTATGAGCGATCATGTGGCCGAAAGCACTGCCACTTGCACACAGAACATTATGCAACAACAAGGATACCATAGACAAGGGTGCACCTAGTTACAAAGATGCATTGACCATGCCAGGTCCAACCGCGCTCTACTGGGCCAAACCTCACTGCAACACATCATGGTACAAGTCTAGGGTATCACAACTGTGAGGGTTACAATTCTCTAAGATCGAACCCGAAAGGAAACACAATAATTAGAAAAAATAAATAATATATACGATATTACCCCACTCACACACAACCGTGATGTTTTTAAAGGTGAGCCTACGCCACACATTCGGAGTCCACATTTTGTCCCAGGCAAGCTTGAAGGATCCTAGCCTAGCCATACTCCCCGGTCTGAGTCATCAATCATGATGAACTTAACCACAACCCACTCATTTCCTAGAGAAGGAAGTTACATACAAACCTAACATTATTTAGGAAGTTAAACATTGGACTTCCTTTCTTAAGGATAAGGCATCCTCCTCACATCACTACAAAAAAAAGTATTTTTTAAGATGAAACCTTTTGAGACGATTAAATTTTGGGTCTCTAAAACTAACCTTTTGAGACGACTAAAATTAACCATCTAAAAAACTATTTTTTTAAGACAACTTTTATTTCCCGTCTAAAAAAATATCATTTAAAGAGACGGCGAATGAGAAGTCGTCCCAAAAGATATACTTTATAAGACGGCAAGAAAATATTTCTCTTCCCGCTTGTGAAATTTTAGCTTCCCTCTTCTTGAAAGCCTAAGAAAGAAAGTTGTTCTTGTAAGACTACGAAAAAAAAAAGTAAGAAATACAAAAAAAAAAGAACCCACCCCCAATTCTTCCTCTTCATCACCCGCCGCACCAAGCTTAGCTGTGCACCTCTACCCCTAGCCTCACCGTTCTGTTCTTAGTAACCAGCCATCGTCATCGCCCTAGGTAATTCATATATGGCTTCATATGTGTTTTTTAATTACTTAAGTTACATATTGATCTGTGTTGAGTGTAATTTCTTATTGTTTTTTGTTGATTTGTAGTGGTGATAGTAGGCTGAGGGTAAGCCATTTGAAAACTCGGATTGTCAATTGGTTTTTGTATGAGACATATATATCACTGTTGAGTGTAATTTCTTATTATTTTTGTTGATTTGAAGTGGTGATAGGAGGTTGAGGGTGAGCCATTTCAAAACCCGGATTGTCAATTGGTTTTTGTATGATATTTTTAAAATTAATTTATAAAAATATTTGTGTACTTGTTTGTGTGAATTTTAGTTAGAATTATTGATATGTTTGTTTATGTTAATTAACACATGGAATTTGCTAGTAGTTCATGCCATTAATTGGATTTACTATTCGATTATGATTTTATTTTGTGATATATGTGATGGACCCAAATTAATTCAAACATTCATCACCGTTGAAAAAATCACCAATGTTATTTTCCGTGGAAATCGATTCTTTCGGTAGTGGGTGAGAATTATTTTCGATGAAAAGTGATAAAAAATGAAACACTTTTCATATTTATAAGTAGTGTTTTAATAAAATGCATATGAAATCAAGCACCTCAAAAGTAAAAATGAGCTAAAATTAGTATATTCCATCGAAAATAAGTCAACGCCAATCAAATGGACCCTCATTATTGGGACAAAAGCTCCAACATATGAGGTGGTACCCGGAAGAAAGCATTAGTTGAAATTCTAGTTTACACAAAAATTTAATACACAAGAAAGTTGTGTCAAGTTCTTTAAAGAATCTAAAAAGATCAACCTGATTTTTCATTCTCTCTCTCCATAATTTATTCCCTGATTACATGTCTTTAATAAAAAAATATTTATAACATTGAAGGAGTACGAGAGGTAGAGGTTAAAGAAAATAGAAGAGAATAAATATAAATTGAAAGAATTAGAAGTCCATAAATTTTATTCGTCAATGCGGGATCGTGTAAAAAGTAAGAAAAGTAAACTAAAGAGTAATAAAAAATTGACAGATGATGATGAAGTGTATGTGCCATATAAAGGAGAAGATGAACGTAGTGATTCGAGCGAGGATGAAAATGGATATGTTGGTTGAGTTTTTTTACGTATAAATGTTTAATGATGTAGATGTTAAAATTTTGGTAATGTGACTTTTTAATTGCGTTCGATGCCGCCATTTCTTAAGATTTGGTGCATTAGTACTAAAATGTTGATTGTGTGAATTTTTAATTGTGTAACATGCTTTCCTTTCTTGACTTTCAAATTGATTGTGTGACTTTTCAATGATGTAGATATTAAAACTGATGCGTTGAATTGTTGGGTTATAGGACTATTATTTCAATTAGTTTGCTATTGAATTTTTTGAATTTATGTATCAAATTGTTGAGAACCATATGTTTTTTCATTTTTAGGAATCATGGATAAGAGTTGGATTAATTTAAGTTACCGTTGTTCAAAAGAATACATTGACGGGATCATAGTTATTTAAGGTGAAAGGCGCACAAAGGCGCCAATGTCTCTGTCGAGCCTAGGCACAAGGCACAAGGCGAGGCGCGCGCCTGATCGAAGTGTAGCGCACATTATACAAGACGTGAAAAAATTGTTTATCTATAATAATAAGATTATTTTATGATCTAAAATTTGAAATATATCATAAATTACTATTAATAAAAAATCTTATTAGTATATCATAATAATAAGATTATTTATCTACATAATGTCAACACATTAATTGGTCCATTCTTGTATTTGGGGCATTTTCTAGAAAACATTTAACAAGGAGCGCTTTAGGTGCACCTTGAGCCTGGAGCCTAGGGGCATAAGGTGCGCGCCTTATTGAAGGTAACTTACCCGAGGTTAGGCGAGGCGCCAATGCTGGACCTTGCCTGAGGTTTGATTTGTTTTTTTGAATCCCTGAACCTCCACACGAATGAGCCCTTTGGACTCCCTCGTGTTTGCTAAACAGGGGGGGTGCAAGTTCCAGATCCACCCTAACACACACCCAAATTTAAATCTGGCACCCACGGGGGAATTGAACCCAGACACCTTACGGCATACCCGCATGGCTTAGAGCCCACCCTTACCCTCAGGGCAGGTATCCGTGGGGAGGGATAGAACTCACGACCTATGGTCTAGAGCGAAACCCTCCTTACCACTAGACTAAGACATTCTATGTTTCATTCAACATTTCATATATTGGAATATAAATTCTAGTTTAAAGACAATTACAAACAAATAGCATTCGTGTACGATAGCAAATTAGTTTTCCTATTTAAAATATCAGGGTTGTCATTATAAAAGACACTGATTAAAATTATTATAAGAGTGAATGATCTCTGACACCGAATAAAAGGAATTATTACTTAAAGTTAACTGGGGATGTGGTAGTTTTATGGAAGTTTTGTGTAGAAAACATGCATAATAATCATATAATTCTGTAGCATAAAATTTATGTTCACGAACAACCTCTCCATACATGGGGTTTGGCTGCGTCGGGCACCTCCTACCCATGGTCTCCCTTCTTTTGCCATAATAATTTTGTTTACATTATTTCAATAAATACTTGATTATCACTTTGGTACTTTCCTTTGTTAAATTATTTCGATCGGCTTACTCTATGCATGGATTGCCTTAAATTATGCATGTTATTACTCAAATTAACTGAAGAAAGTGACTAGATAAATCTCATTTCCCCACATTCCTCTGTTGATTATTATTATTATTATGGCAAGCCAAAAGTTATCACATCTAAGAAGAGTTTCATTCAAAACACATTAGTCTCATGAGAACATTTTGTTCTTTTTAGAATGACTTGTCTTGTTTTGTAAGGCATTATTTCAACTTCACCCGTGATAAATAAAGTTAATACATAATATGATACACCCAATTTTAGTTGACCCATATTCATTTCACGAAAAACATTCTCTCCCATCTCTCTCATCACATGGATAAATGGCCTTTGTCCATAAAAAAGGTTCACTCTTTTGTATCTCTTGATACGGCTTCATCTCTCTATTACCAATAGCATCCCTAAAATTGCATTCTATATGCTATGTTTCATTTCCTTTGTTTTTCCAGTGATTCTAAAGCTTATATTATATTTCTTCTATAGTTCTAATCCCTCATTTTCATCAATTAAGCAGTTAAATCTTCTATCATATTTTTTCTATAGTTTTAATCCCTCTTTTTCGGAAGCACTTACCTCTTGATTTTTGTTGAAATAGTTTATCACTTATTTAATATGATTAAGTACCTCCTTGATTATTCCTTCAAACGGATATATTTCCCCTTCAAATATGATATGACTTCTAAAGATCCAAATCTGCCAACCTATCCAAATCTGTAATGATTTCAGATGTAGGACTCGTCTTACTCCACTATTTCATCCTAAGATGAAGAATATCCCCATACTGAATCACCCAACACTTTCTGCCAAAATCCCTAATAATAGAGGCCAACCAATATTTGATAAAGAATCTTATATTGGCCAGTTGACATTTGATCCTAAATTTTGGTCAGCTAAAATCTGATAAAGAATCAAGCGTCGGTCAGATAGGATAAACTTAAACAACTCCTTCTTAAACATACGTTACTGCTACACATTTCCTACTAAACACAATTCCTACTGCTTATCTATTAATTTTTTTTGGTTTGCTGATATTAGGTATGTTAGTTACTGATGTTAGTCTTTGTTTGGAAAGCACTGTCTAAATGTGTTCCCGTAGGAATACGTTAGTATTTTGTAGTTGTATAACATTATTCCAGTTAGTATTTTGTGGGAATTTTGGTTTAGTAGGAATAAGTCTCTTGTTGAGGGTATTCCGATGAAATCAAACTTAATTATTCACAAGGTATTAGCTATAATATCTGATATATCTCAAGGCTACTCAATTAAACCGGGGGATGATTCAATCATTCAAGCAGCTTTATGTTTTAAAATGAAGAAGCCTAATCTATCTCCGTCTTTCTTTTTCAATCATCTCTGGAACACGCCTTCAAATGGAAGATTTAATCTCAATGTTTCATCCTCTAGAGATCATCTACCTGGTTTGGGAGCAGGTGCAATTTTAAGATACTATAGAGGTTGAATCCAAAGCTCTGTTTGATATGTTTTCTTTTTCAAGTAATTAAAGCTGGTCTTCTTTTTTGTGCAGAAAATAACATATCTAACATTAATATTGAGTATTATCTTATATGAACTATTGGTCACGCAAATAGATTGGCAAGAAAGTAGCTTAGAGGGTTAGGAGGATTTTCCACTATGCAGTAGTTTGTGATGATTGCTCAAATGGGATATAATTGTGGAAGAGGGAAAAAATTAACTTTCTTATGATTTAATTAAACAATCACCTAAGTTCTCTATTCTTACCTTATTTTTATAATTTATTTACATACTACCAATTGCCATCAATATTCCTACTGAGGATGTTCTTGCCTCATATATTTATCTTTTGAGAGATGATTTTCTTGATTTATATCTTCATAGTGAGCATGGACTTTCTACTAAAATCCTTACCACTTATCTTTTTGGATGCCAATTGCCCTAGCGAGACAATTTCTTTCTATAATGTGACTTTGATCCCATATATTAGCGTGTACATCTGGTCATTGTCTATAATCTCTAACCTCGTTGCCACACATAGTACTTCTTTTACTTTTAGAATATCCATTCATGTTATTATAGAGAATAAATTTATGGATTTTCATTCATTAAGATTTATAGGATTGTTTTATAAAGGCATTACCTTTTGAGTGTATGCTTATATGTTGTCTATACTCGATTTAGGTTCCTAGGATTTCGAATGACCTCTTTTTGAGTAATAGTGGTCCTATCAAGGGTACAACACTGACTCGTTATGAGGTACATATCACTACGAATCCTCTTCGTTAGGTCCATCCAGTCATCTACCCTCTTGATGACACTGTTGAAGAGGTAGCCCCTCAATATAGTGGTGCACCATCTCCTTATGTGCTCTCTCTCTCTCTCACACACTCATGCTCCCACTCGTATTGGTTAACATTAACATTAGCATACTCGAGCATTTGGTCAAGCATAATTTGAATATATCATGCAAAACAAATATTCTGTTTGTTACTCAATTTTTGCAGGTCATATACATGTTCATTTACAGGTCATATGCATGTTCATTTATAGGTCATGTGTATGTTTCGTTCCCCTATTCAGTGTGGCAATCGATTTGGAGTTATTCATTTTATGTTGTTCATTTGTGATGTTCTATTTTGTACGGTTGTTTATTTAATTATTTTAGCCATACATCTCCATATCCCGTTTCATTTTTATCCCCCGTGTAAAATGTTTTGGTATCGAAACATTTTAGCCCTACACCCTCTCGTATCGCTCGACTTCCCCAAGGAAACACTGGAAAAATAGGTCGCCTATGCCTAGGGGCAGCTACCGTGAAGATTTATTTCCCTGACCCTTGGACTGGTAAAAGGGAAGGATCCCGATGCATCCTCAATCACATGGTCTCCCTTACCCAAAGTCCTCATTGCCATATACAAGTAGTCTAGATAAGCGCCCATCGTTTAGGACATCTTATCCAACACCACATGAGGAACAACTAAGTCCTATGAAAGAAAATAATAATATGTCACGAATCAAGTCCCAGAGCAAGAATCAAAATAAAAAAGGAAAAAAGAAAAAAATACATCACATTTTCCAGGTACAGTAGGAACTGAGAAATAAGGATGGGAATGAAGAAATAAGGAACTGAAAATTACATAAAGATACTCAAGGTGAGTTACTACCAACACTGTAAAAAGACTCAGAACCATTTAATTCCTCTTTAAATGCTCATGTCCTGGGAACCACTACCCATAACCATATTATCGAAAGAAATGACAATCCCACAAACTGCCTTAGAACTAGGAAGATTCAATCCAAAAAGACAACAACGGATAGTATCTATAATAATAGTAGCATCTGTCGCCTTTTCCTAGATCCAAAGCATATACTCTTCAGGTAAAAACATGGGTATGCCAAACATGGTATATAGAGTATGGAGAAATAATGTAATTTCATTCCTCTAAAGATAAGAGATCATATTCACGAGGTAGGGAGACAGTGTCATGATGTGATATAACTGACCCAAAGGAGGTGGAATCTCTTGTCTTCTTCCAAACTGGCACATCACCCTCGGGGTCCCAAATAAATCTCAATATCTCAAATAGTTACATGTATAAAAGAAAGGGAACTCCCTCAAACGAAAGGCCATAAGTTTGTTTATGGTCTCACCGAGGATCAGAGCAATCAGATTCTTACCCTCTTTCTTTTGCAGAACAACATCTGTCAGGAGAATATCAACACATGCTATGCTAGTAACTAGGAAATGTTCGGAGACCAAACCAAATGCAAGTGCACCCCTCAGGCCACACTTACATTCTTTCCCATGGATGTCATAAAGGAATAAGGCGACCAATACCGCCAAGTCAATTCCTTCTTTAGTAAGAAACTCCCTTGTTATCAGAAAGTCCACATCTAACAACTCAACGAGAGAATAAATTCCCCCTCGGCTTAGATATGATTAAAAAATAACTTGATCCGCACCATATCTGATTAGAAAAAAATAATCCTCAAAGGCCGAAAGATATCCTCTAGTGTGAAACAAAACAAGTGATCTTCTAGACACCAAAAATTAGTGATTGCCTATAAGAAAGCCCATTCCAAGACATAATCCTCCACAAAAGTAGAGGAACTAAGTCATATTAATCCAAACCCGAGAGGAACTAGTAATCAAATCTATGTATTTAGTTATTTATCTGATAACTTAAGGAAACATGGTAATTAGAATTAGGGAAGGCCATTTCAAAAATATATAAATAAGCAGCTTGCAAAACTCTAGAGTTATGAGATAGAAGATGAAGGAAGTGTGAGCTTCCACGGCTAGAACGACTTTCATTTTATAAAAAGAGAAATCTTATCAATCGGTCCTTCCTAATCCGATCATAATAAGAATATTCGGCTACTCCTAGCAAACCTACTGATTAAAAGCCATATGCTGTGACCCAATACATGTATGGTAACGGAAGCTTTTTCGAAAATTTGAGAATAAGACTTCTTGCCATTTTAGTCTTTAATCAAAGATCTCTACGGAATCTTTGCATATAATCCTCATCATTAACGTGAAGTCATTCAAAAATCCAAGAGAAAGAATAATGTATTTCTTAATAAAGGTGTTTTATACGTAATAAAAGGAACAAGGGACAAATCCCCCTAAATCCCCCAAAAAAATATGAAATGCAAAAAATACTTAAGCTTTGATTTGAAATAATTTAATGGTCATTTTTCGTCATTATGGGGTTTATTTGAAATAATTTAATATTTGGATCTTTGTTTTGTCTCTAGCAAGAATGATGATGATGTGTTTCGTGTTTGAGAGTTCATAAACTAATTAAGCTTTGATTTCTAAGAAATTGGAAAAGGATGTGTTTCGTGTACTGCTTTTTAATATAATTTTGTATGTTATGTTTGTTCAATACTTTGTAGGTGATATTAGTCTAAAGTTTAATATGTAAAAACATTGGAATGGATGTAATAATCAATATTTTGGTTTGACAAACAAAATGCACAATCGACATTTCATTAGCCATTGATAATTTTTTAACCAAGTTGTCGAGGTAGCCCTCGCTTCTGGAATCACCTACACAACTGGATTCACAGATAAACTCTTCCACAACAACTGATAGGTACACTTATTTGTTTATTGGTGTTGTTTGACTTCAGACTTACACTGCCCTTTCTTTTTCACACACACTCTGTATTTATTTATTATTTTCATATATTGTACAATGTGTTAATTCTACCTTTACTTTTATCCCAATGGTCTATTAGTTATTTGATTTGGCTCATGCCTCTATAAGATACATTTTTCTATTTTTGTCCTTGAATTCAGAGTTATCTCTTTCCTCAGTTACTTAGAAGCAGGTTCTTGTCAGAGTGAGACCAAACTTTTGGGGCAAATGTTCTTTTACTAATATGAAAATGGATTTTACAGTCCCCCTTATTGTGCCATGTGCAGATTTGTTCCAATATAGGATTTTTTGCCAATTTGATTTGGTTTTTGATTTGTTCCAATATATTTTTCAATTTTAGATTTGCCCCAATATATGTTTTTGTTCCAAACATGATAGGTTTTTTCAAAACCTATCATGTTTGATGTTCAGATATGTTCTAGTATATATTTTTGTTCCAAATTTATATTTGATTCCAATATATGGTTCTTATTTAGTTCCAATATATGTTCTACACATTGAAATTATTATTACTATAGTCATAGTCTCGACGAGAGAGTGCAAAATTACTACTCTACTATCTATACTCTCACACTTGCTCATTATTATTCCATTCCATTTATTTCACAATTCTTCCTTAAATAGGTTAGGCGAGAGAAAATTAGTGAAAGGAGGACGTTCCTTCACGATCTTGTACCCAGCTGCAACAAGGTCAATGCAAAACATCTCATCTAATATTTAACCTCCAAATTTAATTTACTGTAACAAAATTCTAAATTAGCCCATAGGTCACTGGGAACACTGTTATGTTGGACGAGATTTTAAATTATGTCCAATCATTGCAGTGCCAGGTTGAGGTAAATGCTAAATATTTACATCAAATCAACAACTCTTTAACTTAAAATTGACAACTTGCATAACATATTTCCTTGTTCACCTTTATTTGTAGTTCCTTTCAATGAAATTGTTGACTGTGAATCCTAGGATGGAATTTAGCATGGAAGCTCTCCTCTCCAAGGATGTAAGTCACAAACACTTGTATATATTGTTTGGATCATAGAGGAAAAAAAATACATACATAGATAATCCAAAAATGGTGTTACTTATGTCTTATATTGAGGGCGTTGCATTTTGAATATATGTAATCATCTATATCTTGTGGAAATTTGCATTAGGCCAACATCTACACGAACAAGTTCCTCTCTTGCATTATTAAAGGATATTAATCAACATAAGAAAGACGTTGAAGATCGAGAGGGTAGAGCTAGACAAGTCGCTGAAGATCGAGAGGCTAGACATTGACACGAGCTCGAAGAATTAGAATTTTGCCACCAACAAGCACTCCTACAGATGAAAACTGACATGAGAAGTGAAATGCAGAGTTTGTTTCAGAGTAAAATCCCTAATCATGCTTGCATTACCTCAACAGCCCATACCGACTAGGTAATGACACATCTTTATTTTATTTTTATATATGTATGTGATGAAGTGTTAGGTAGAATATATGTTGTGGCTATTTCGCTCTTAGTTGTTTATAATCTTATGGCTATTTCTATAGTTGTTTTTGAGTTATTTTTTATGTTTAAATAGGTTGATTTTCATGAATAAATAAAGGAGATTTTACCGAATTGTTTTAAAAACATTAAGTGTTTAAAAGTAAATAAAACAATGATATACAAATTTGATAAGGTTTTTAAAGATTGTCATCAATACGTACTATTAAAAGATTACTTCTTTGTTTATGGTAACTGACATTTAATAAATTTTATTGCAGGTCGAAAACTTTTGTGGACAAGGCAAGACATGTTTTGATGGAGATCGTTTGCTTCAATATTGTGAGTATGTATTCTAATGAGACAAGTTAAATTTTGTAGATATATTTAGTTTGGTGGAGTATTAGGTAGGATATATGTTGGGGATATTTCGCTCTTAGATGTTTATAATGTTGTGGCTATTTCTATAGTTGTTTTTGAGTTAATTTTTATATTTAAACAGGTTGGTTTTCATGAATAAACAAAGGAGACTCTGCCAAACTTTTTTAAAAAATATTAATTGTTTAAAAGTAAATAAAAAGAAGGTATACAAATTTGATAAGGTTTTTAAAGATTGTCATTAATAGGAATTATTAAAAAAGATTACTTCTTTGTTTACGGTAACTGACACTGAATAAATTTTATTGTAGACCGAAATCTTTTGTGGATAAAGCAAGACACGTTTTGATTGAGATCGTTTTCTTGAAGATTGAGAATATTTATTCTAATGAGACAAGTTAAATTTTTTAGAGATATTTAGTTTGGTGGGAACAATGTTGAAATTGTTTATTTTATCTTTGTATGGATCTGATTTTAATTGAATGGAAAATTGTGTCATATTTGTTGAAATGCGATACCAAAATGTCATTTATTATTTTTAAGAGTTTTTGTTTAAAATTTTATTGAGCGTATTATGGAATGGATGAAATTTTAATTTTGGTGCAAAAATTATTATGGACAGATTTTTTGCCATCACAAAAGGATTCCATAAATGAGCACCTTTTGACACGATTAATTTACCGTCTAAAAAAATTCTTTTGAGACGGCATATACCGTCTCTAAAAAAATCTTTAAAAGATGGCTTTTTCGCCGTCTTAAAAGGATCCTGTAAACAATATCTTTTGAGACGGCGTATTTCCCTTCTTAAAAGAACTTTTTGAGACGACTGATGCCGTCTCAAAAAGCTTTTAAAACGGTGGTCTAATACTACGCTCCTTTGCCATCTCAAATGGCATCACAAAAGGCTTTTGAGTCGGCCAGAGGACTTTTTGAGATGGTTGGAGCACCGTAGTAAAAAGAAGTTTTTTTTGTAGTGCATCCTTAGAAAACACGAGCCACTTGGTCGACGAACACTAACGTCCTTATCGACATCGGCCCTATCCATCTCATCAGCTATGACTTTGCCAATCTAATACACCTTGATTACTATCTTACTATATTGTACAATAGTCTCACCTAACGTCTCCATAAGCACTATCCGATTTGGTGAAACACTTACCCTATCACAACTCTCATCGTCACAAGGTTATTGTTGTGTAACCCAAAGTTCAATTAAATTGAATCCATGTGACGACCAACTGCTCGTCATTAACGCCATAAGGGTAACAAGTACCACTCGAACATATACCCTTAAGTCCACACGAGTCTGAATAAATGATCCAAGGTCTAAACACTCCTCTATTAGTGTTATTCTAACATATACCGTTGACTCACATCGATACCCTGACCATGCTTCAATACCATATCAAATTTGCTATATGCAGGGCCTAAAGCATAATACCATTAACCAAAGTCTCTAATGCATTTCTCGACAGTCATCAAAATCTGATATGACCCTCTTTATGTCAGTCCCCTTAATACAACGAGTATTATTCTCGATCCTGATATGAATTTCTAATTTACCCTTAGAAGATTTGACCATATATCTACATTAAATCTTTATTGATTCACCCAAGGCTATATGAATCAACCTCTCTGAACTTATCCGATAACCCAAGGTCATCACAAAGTTCTATACATACTATCACCAAACATAAAACATTCCACAAAATCTAACCTGACTGGTTCCCAAAGGACATTAAGTATACCCAAGAAATTATCACCAAGATTAGATAAGACTTTATCAACCATAATTTCACAAAGAGGTTATGCCCTAAGATTTCTTGATATTCATTTCATCGATTGCTAACCACTTACCCAAATATTAATTTATAATTGTCTTACATGGTAGTTCATAGCCATCAGACACCTCAAGGCTTCACAGCAAGTTGACCTTTCATCCCATGGATATTGTAAGGACCTCCTTAGAACAGTTAATGTTATGCACCACGCATTAAACCAAAAGTTCGCACTACTAAGTATTTTTGTAGGATACAGGACATTGTGTGCAACAAGTACATATCTAGATCTACACCATTGATGTAGCTAAAGATCCTATTCATCAAACGTTGCATCATTATTCCCAAAACTACCCCCATAATGGTTTACCTAAGGTTCACTCCCTTGTCACTTAAATTCATCATTGTTATACACATGACACCCTTGCCACAAATGGTCTTTAACTCTAATCATAGCTTATGAGATACTTTCCTCGGCCAACAATCACTAAGGCACTCGTCCACAAGGATAACATCCTATCAACTAAAACTGAACGTACTTATCCTTAAGCATTGACCCACATAAATTTTACATTCTCATCAAACTATCCATCAATCACGGTATTACCCTGAGGATCATATTTGCCTAATCACATCATTGACATTAATCACCCATAAGTTCCATACATAGATACTATATGCATTTTAATCACTTATTTCCATTACTTAGTCACGACACCCTAACTATCAACCTCCATAGTTGACTATGTGCAACTTGTTCCACCTACCCAATGGGCATCATCTCACTCTATTAACATCTCAAAAGTCTCTACATCAACAAAGTTGGGACATAATCACCTCACACTAAAACCCACGGTGTCACTACTATCGACTTGCAAGGATACCTGTAAATTATTCAAATATCTAATCAAAAGCATGGAAGCGATTAATGACACCTAACTTAGATGTATGTAACTTGGCAATAAAACACCTGTCGTGCCAACCTCCTTGACTTCACCACTGAGGATACAAACTAAACCATCACCAAAACTAGCATGACCATCCCAAACCAATACCGACTTCAAAATATCCACTACCGACCTCACCACATCACTCCCGAATGGAATCTTGAACCTAGAATTGTGATATCATTTATAATTCCCGGACTGAAATTTAAGGGTTACTCGTGGTCAACTCAGTCTGATCCGAGAATTATGTGTAAACTTCCATGAAACAACCTATATAATATTGCTAATCCAACTTAAATTTTTATATAATGTTTCACTTGTTTAATATGCGATTCCAATTTCAAATTAAACTACGTGAGGGACCCGTGGAAAACATCCTCGAAATAGAAGCATAGAGAGGTACTAATATAAAACAAAAGAGAGTACTTACTTGTGTAATACTATCAAAATACGAACCCATACCCAACATGTCGTAACAAAGACGAGGATGTTAGCCAAATGCTCAGTGGGAAATATACAACACTGCAATATAGAATTAAACGACAAAAAGAAGACTATAACACGTTATACTTGCATCCACATGCACCTACCTTATATATATATGTACACACACTTAACGCGTGAAACCTTTTTATTTCAAAAACGTGATTTATCCCGATTAATTAACCTTAATCTCGTAAATAACTCCTTATTTCTCAACTGGACATTCATCCCTTTATTTAACACACGTGGTTAAATACTCAAACAAATACACTTCATTTAATCGAAAACCATATCTTTATCGAAATACCACTTCTACTTGAACCAATCCACGTTAGTATTTTCATTGAAATCACCCCTTTTAAAAGACGTGAACACCGTGTTCGAAAATATTTATTTAGCCTTTGAAAACCTTCCACAACACACCCTTGTGTTAATTATAGGTCAAACCTTCTTAGGTTGCTTAACTTACCCATTTAACCACTATACTTTACCTTTACTTTACTTTATGGACATTAATTAAATTACACTTTCTTGTTCATTTTAACTTTTACTGGAATATTTATTAATTCATTCAAGCTAGGTTAACTTAACACATTTTCACCACACAACCCATTTCTTGACATGTTCACTATTCCTTTAACTTTTTCTCAGAAACTTCCAATAAACCACATACTTTAATGGGATTCACACCACTGGCAACACCACCATATGCTCTAACTCTTTCATCACAGGGCTCCGGGCCCTCACTGATTATCCTGGTGTCATCCGAGTTCCTATTAAATCTTTTTATACACTTTTTACATTATTCAACTTTTTCTTTTTAGCCGACCGAAGATAAAAACTCGAGGTTTCACCCCAACTTGTGTTACACCTTAAAAATTATCATTATTTCATGTCCTTGACACCTTAGCCTTGATTTTATTTCAAAATCATGTTCATTTAGAACCAATTTTTGCAACACCCTTTCAAATATTTTTATTTCATAAAATGTTTCACTTTTAGTAAAATTTTCATTATACCCTTTTCGTTCCCAATTTCGTAAGTGTTAATCTCCAAAAAACATTATTAAGTTACACACCAACTTCTTAATGTTTTAACCCATTAACACTTATTCAATCCTTTGCTAACCATTTTTCCAAGTAAGGCATTGCGTCACTTTCTTTATCCAAGAGACTAAATTACATTTAAAGACTACTTACTGAAGAATACCATGTCCTTAGTATTAACACATGCAGTTTTAAACCTTCACATTTATCACATTTTAACACCTTTTCAAAAATATTAAGCGATGAAATTTGTTTCTTCTTTATTTCATGTTTAAACTCAACAAAACCTTCATTAAACTTGTTGATATATTTATCTTAAAATACTAGTAGTTTATTTACATGAGAAGATGGACGTTAAGTCTAAAAAAATCCTATTAAATGGGTTAAACACACTAGTTGTTCTAGAATTTCATAACACTTGCAAAATATACCTTTTAATACCTAAAGACATTTTCATCTCTTACAAAGCTCAAATAAATGTCCAACTTTTATAAAATCTTCATATTTACAAGAACTTTGGAATATTATTTCATCAAGTATTTTTGCAAAGTCAACATCATGTCAAAACATTTTATTCCATAAAATGTTTTACATCAAATTTCTAGGAAAAGCACCATTATCATAAAAATTTCAATCTTTATTTCACGAAAATTTGAAATACTTACTCATCATTTATTTCCAACAAAATAATATTTTTTGAACTTTTTTATTTCATAAATATGTTTATTACCAATTTACTTGAAACTCGTCATTTTATCTAAATGCATCATACTCTTGTAATCTAACAAGAAAAATATTAATATGCAAATAGAGTCCTAATACTAAGAGTAAAGTTTCCCACCTAAAGTGAAGCTCTAATAATGAAAGGCATGGAATTTTTAAGAATATGGAAACCTCCCACCTCCTAAGGTGGCCTTGGAGAGGTTGTCAATCTCCATTAAGCTTGTCTCTGTGAAAGATCCATCAAATCCCACTTCAGGCTCCATCAATAATCTATCTTCATCTTCTCCAAAACCCCCCCAACAACATTCCAACAACACTCCAAAATGTGTATCTCTACTCTAAATGGTGGAAATGGGTGAATTGGGTTTATTTATGGTGGACTATATCTAGAATGTGGTAGGATAAGGTGGGTATATGGTGGTGTAGGGTGGTTTATGATGGTTGGAGAGAGTGGTGAAGTTATCAAGAGCTAGAGAAAGGATAGAAATCTGAAAATGGAAGATCCATCCCTTTCTCTCTTTTCTTCAACCTCTAATAATCCCAATTAAACCCCAAACAAGCCATATAGAAACCCTTCCAACACAAAAATCCCATTTTATTCTAATCTAAGTTCGCTAGAATTTGACACACCATCAATCCAATGGTCCAAAATGCGACAACACATAAAGGCGGGATAAATAATTCAAATTTGTGTAACCTCGTTTGAATGAGAATCGCCTTTCGTTAGAAAGGTATTGGCTTCGCGTTCGAACACCCTTCAAATAACCTTCAAAAGACCCTGACCTGTTTTACAGACGCCCATCATTCGAACCTCTTTCGATCCCCACTTCAAATGACCTGGCCTACTGATTCAAGCGACTTATGTTCATTCAAAAGAAATTATAATTTCATTCGAACAACCTTCCATTGGTTCTAATGTGTCCAATTTTACCGAAAACATCCAATATTATCATCAAGCCTCCAAAATCAATCAAATACAGATATAAACTCAATCATAATGATCTAAATCCTAAGGTTTTCATATCGTTACTACTTATGCGGGAAAAATAATAAAATATTGGGGAGGGGTATTATAATTTCTCTATCTCTAGATCTTGGAGCCTCACAACCACCCAACCACCTTGCACCACTCTAGAACCACCACTCATCAGCCTTAAACCACCATGATTTCACCCATTTTCCACCACATCTAAGACTATAAGACCAATCTACACCAATTTTTGGGAAGATATAAGTTTTAGGGGATCTTGTTGGGGATTTCAGGAAAAGAAAGGTAGAAGAAATAATGGAGTTTGAATGGAGTTTCATGGAGATTTCTAGGAACAAGCTTGGTATAACTGGGCAACCTCTTTAATGCCACCTTAGGAGGTGTGAGCTTGGCATCTTCTTCTTCACTCATCCATCCATTTTTTTTACCTTACATTGAGGTGGAAAAAACTATACTCTTGTTAAGTTTAAGAATTGCTCTATTTTGCAATATATGAGTGAAATATGTTAAGGTTTATAAGAATGGAACATTTTCCTGCTTATGTAGCAATTAATAATAATTTATTAATAGATTTGAAGATATAAGAAATGAGTTTTCAAATGGTTTGAGAAAGGAAGAATAAGTTTTAAGAAAACCTTATGTTTAAGCATTTCATGAAATAGAATATTTTAAAGATGTATTTTCTTTGATAAGCTATTTTTAGTATAAATATTGAAGTTGTATGGAAAAAATGAAGATTTGTGAAAACTAGACATTTAAGTAAGTTTTCCAAGAGCAAATGTCTTCTTAGTCTTCAAAATCTTAAATTTACAAGTGTTGTGAAATTTCATATTATAATCATGTGTAAAACTCATTTTATGGATTTCTAGACCTAAAATCCATCTTCTTATGTGTATAAACTTGTAGTAAGTTAATGGTGAGCATATGAACCCGTTTAAAGACGATTAAAATGTGTTTTACCATAAAATAAAGAAAGTAGAAATTTCAGCCCTTAAAGTGTGTAAATAAATGTGAAAAATGTGATAGGTGTATGGTTTCAAGGCTATATGTGTCAATAGAGGAAAAATGATATTGTTCTTGTAAAGTAGTCTTCTAAATTCCAAATGATTTTCTTAATAAAGAAAGTAATGGGATAAAGGGACTTCCAACTTGAGAAATGTGTTACTCTAAAGTGTTAATGAAGTGTTAACGACTTAAAATCATTTAAGAAGTTAGTGTGGGTAATTTAACAATATTTTTGGAAAAATAACACTTGTGAAAATATAAAAAAATTCAAGTTTGGAAATGAATGGGTGTAATGTTAATTTTATGTAAAGTAGAACATTTTTGTGAATTAAAAATGTTGAAAAGGTTTAACACTAAGTTGTCCTAAATGGGAATGATTTTTGGAATGAAATCAACGTACATGCGTAATGGATATGAAATGGTAATTTTCTAAAGTGTAACATTAATGTGGGGTTCAATCCCCCGGGTTTGGCTTTGACTGGTAAAATTGGAATAAGGTGGACACGAAAAGGTGTTAAAACACTTGAAAAATAAAACTTAGAAGAACAAAAAAAATAAAATAAGAAAGGCCCGGAGCCCTAAGGTGAAAGGCCTAAAATCAGTGGCCAGTCCATATGATAGTGTCACCGGTGGTGTGGAGGTCATTAAAGTACGTGATTATTTTGTGAATTCCAAGAAAAAGATAATGTGTTAAAGCGAAACATGATAAAGAAATTGGTGGTATTAGAAAATGAGAATGGATAACCTTAGTGAAATGAAATTGATAAATATTTCTATTTGAAAGGAGTAATTTGGACAAGAATTATGAAAAATGACTAAGTCCAAGTAACGAGTGAGTTAATGACATAAGTGAAGTCGTTAATGTGTAATCTAGTAAACTTAAGTGGGTTTAACCCATAATTAACACAAGTGTGTGTTGTGAATGATTTTAAAAAGGAAAATAAATATTTTCTGACATTGACTATGGGTGTGTCGAAAGGTGGTTTTTAAGGAAAATAGTAAAGTGGATTTGGTGTGAATAAATAGAAAATTTCAAAAAATGAAGTGTTTTCCAAAATAAAGGTATTTTGTTGAAGTATTTGACTAGGTGCATTAAATTGGGAAATAAATTTTAAGACAAATAAAATGGATAGAAAGGGGTCTTTTATAATATTAATGTGATTCAATCAAATCAAGTAAAGTTTTGGAATAAGAGAATTCATGCATTATCCTATGTATATATATAGAGAGATATATAAAGGATTTGCATGTGCACGTATTTGGTACGTTATAGAGTCTCTTTTCCTCTGCTCGATTCTATATTACATTGTTGTATTTCCCACTAGGAATTCGTCTCATTACCTTTCCTTTGTTACGGAAGGCTATGCCTGATTCTATTCTTTGAGAGTGTTATATAGGTAAGTATTCCTATAATTTTACGTTATTTACTCTGAATGCTTGGATAGTGGGGATGCTTTCCATTGGGCCTACATGTAGCTTGATATAAATTGGAATCACATGCTAAATAAGTTAAATATTAATTAAATAAAATTGGACTAGCAATATTATTTAGGTTGTATCATTGAACTTCATACCTAATATTTAGGTCGGATCGGATTAACCACATGTAACCCATAAATCTAGGCTGGGGCATTATAAATGGTATCATAGCACTAGGTTCAAGGTTCGTTTCGAGAGTGACTTTATGAGGTCAGTAGTGAATATTTGACGTTAGTGATGGTTTGCGTCCAGTCACACTAGATAAGTGATGGTTTTTATTCATGTTCTAGACGATGGAGACAAATGGATTAGCACGAAGGGCAATTCATTTCCATGTCTCAAGTGGCTAAGTTAGTTGCCATTAATTTTTCTCAGCGCTTCTGATTTAGGCGTTTTAGTAATTTGTGACGCCATTAGTGGAAACACTGCATTCTCTAGTGTGAGATGTTTTTACGTCAACCCTTAAGGTTATGAAAGGTTACTTAAGGTGTTAGTACAAGTAAATAGAATCATTGAATTAAAGGCGTGAGTTTTTCTAATCCAACTTTGGGGTTTGGTGATCAGAGTACCATGTCTAAGCAGTATTGATTTTATAATAAGGACACATTAAGTTCCTTGTTTATGTTACCTTTGATGGTTAAAAATGATGATGTGATTAGATGAACTTGATCCTTGGGGTATTGCCATATCGTGAGTATTTGATAATTTGATAGGGATGAAGACCCGTGTTGGTCATTACTTGAGAATGTGTACTTAAGCCTTAGTTGATACGATACTATCAGTATAGATGAGTGCCTTAGCAATTATCAATTTATGGGTGCGTATCGTAAGCTGTGGTGAGAGCTACGCGCCAATGGAGGTACGTGTGTTATGCGTATAATAATGATGATTGAAGTCACATAGGATTAAACCCTAAGTAGCCATCTATAAGGTGGTTTTGGGAAATGTGATGCGATATTTGAGGAATAAGATCCCTTGTGACGTTGTTAGTGTGAACTTGGAGGCTTATATCTTGTACACGACATCTTATATCCTGCCAGAATTTTTACTAGCGTCAAGTTGTGGTTTCATACATGATATATGGAAGTAGTTCTTTGAAAGGAAGTCTTTGGAGTACCCTTGGAACTTTATACGTGTGGAATCCTTGGGAGTAGGAGTCAACTTGTTGTGACTCCTTGGGGTGTTCAATGATTTCAGTTAGCCATATATAGAGACTTGTAGGCTAGTCATATGGAATAAGAAACAAAGGTCGTTCGAATGAGGTACACGATGCCATTAAAATGAGGTTTCCACGATTGAAGGAGTCAATTTTTTGTCCTTATTTGGAATGTCGTTCGATAAGTCATTAGAAGTTGGGTCAAACGAAGATGGTTACTGTGACACCCCGCCTAATAAAATACCGGGTGATCAGTCCTATACATAATTAAAACAGGAATCCTAGTTGGGTCATCCTTAGCATCACTGTCGAATTTTTTTTAAAACTTACTAACCACCTAGTATTCCAAAAGCTGGTGCCAAATTTTAACTTTTTAATTAAACCAACAAGTATATGCGGAAAATAAATATAAACCATTCAAACAACTGAATAAAACTCAACTGAATAATTAATTAAACAAATTTGCCAAATAAACAATCGACCACCAAAGTGAAATCCAATACAAATATTCAACACCTAAATAAATAGATCTGAAAACTGTACTGAGAAGTCTGGCGACAATCCCTAAATGAAACTGAAACTGATACATGATTCCTACTCTATGAATGAATGAACGATGCGTCTAATCCAAACTCCAGCTATCATCCACATATGTCGCAGCTCCGTGTCCCTGGAATAGAATATCAATCATGGAGTCCCCATGGTTGGACACCTAAAGGGTTTTGAAAATAGTTTTATAGCAAGGGTTATAACCCAAAACATTTTGAAAATATTTACCAAGTGAATTAACTGCAGTAATTTAAAATGCATGAATACGCTTCATATTTAAGTTAGTGTCGCACTCCCTTGTGGACATTCTCACCCCTCCACTATTGTGCACACCTAACGGTTACCTGTGACACCCCGACTAATTAAATACCGGGTAGCTACTCCTTTATTAAATTAATACAAAATGCCAAGTTGGTTAAGTTCATAGCATCACTGTCGAAACATTTTAATATTACTAACCACCTAGTATTTAAAAACTAGGTTGTCCATTTTAATTAAAACTGATTAACATGCAATAAATGAATTGTGAAAAGTTAACATAACCAACGATATAGTCACAATAGAATAACCATCCATTAAATAAGGACTCAGGAGGAAAACTCCTCACAACAAATCGAATTCCGAAATAATTAAATACAAAGTCCGCATCACTAAAATTAATTACAAACCAAAGTCTGAAATAACTGAATAAGTAAAATGTCTCTAAAAGGAATGGGAGACATGCCCAACAAATGATAAAAACTGATAATGGAGTCAAGATGATAAATGGAGGCGTCTATTTTCAAGGTCCTGTAACTTCCACAGCAGCTACAACACGTCACCTGAATAAAACTCCTATGCATGGTGTCCTTGTGGCTTGGCACCTAAAAAGGTTTTTACAAAAATTGATTTGAAAGCAAATGGGTCAGAGCCCGAATGTGAAAATAAATTTTAAAAATGCAAGTGTTTAATATCGTTAAATAGTTAATATAAAGTACATGATAGTGTGTGCATTCACATGAGTTCCTCACCTCTCAACTAATTGTGTACTCCTATCGTACCCGTACCCATTTCTAGTTGCTCCCATATCTATCTAGTCCAATGCTAAATCTAACATTTCTATATGATATCCAAATCAAATCCCAACATCTTCTATTTAATAGACTATTGTACCTTATTACACAGTTTCCCCACTTTAGTATTTCAATATTATAAATCTTACATTTTCACTTTACAAACCGTTGCTATTACTTATACCCACAATTATTCACGACTATTCATTTCAATAAACATTATATTATTCTCACCATAAATACACAATACTAGTGCCCCGAGGCTAAGCTGCAGTGCTCACATACTCTGCTATCAAATCCTAGTACATCACATACATGAGCACCACGTATTCTGAATCTCTCAGGAAACGTTTCATTAACAACAATCACAAATAGTGGAGGCGAACATAGTTCACATCACATGGGTCACGCACACACCTACGCTCCCATGATCAGCAGACTTATTAACTTCTCAATAAGCCCTTCTCTGACCTAAGTCCTCGAGGTATCAATCTAAATCCCCCCGTAGGCACACAAAAATTAGATGGTCCTAAACGAACGCCAACCTCCCATGATAGCAAGTACGATAGGTATGTCATACACACATAACTACATATACTAAGCATTCACACATCTTAGATATTAAAATATTTTATTAGTGGTATACTTCTCGTTCTTATACCAACACTTAGTGTTATACAAATCACATGTCCCCAGTTTATATGTATTTAAGTTATCAAATATTTTCACTTCGTGATTAGTTACTCGCTTCCCAATCCACAAATGTCATCCGGCTCAAGACACTATTCTAAGTTTCACTCCTCAATGTACCCCAATCTCCCAACTATACCCACTAGTTAATAAGGGAAGGTTATCTCATTATTTAAATAAGTCTACGGGATACGAGAAATCAATTCAGGCCAAAATGGCCATTCTGTCAACTCGTTAGAAGTCTCGTTCGAACGAGGTCGTTCGAACGAGTTCGTTCGAACGAAGGGCTTCGAACAAAATACCAACTCATTAGAAGTCATATTGTCATCTCGTTAGAAGTTCGTTCGAACGAGGTCGTTCGAACGACCTGGGCAGGTCTTCTAACGAGATGGCAGTTTCAGCCCAGAAAATCCCAATTCCATTTTTCTCAATTCTTCTCTCCTCTAAATCCACCCTAAGACCATCCAAGTTGTGTTTTAACGTATATAAACCATTTCTAATCACCCTAGATCATTCCTTATCATATTTAAAGGGTCAAATCTTATAATTTTTCAAGGAATTAATATGAATCTTCAAATATTTCTCCAAACCCTATGTACATGAACTCCTAATTTTCCTTATGCCTAATACTCATCATAAATCCATTTTTAAATCATCATATGTAACAATTCAAGTATTAAATCAGTCCCTTATCATACTACATGCAAATCCTAACCCAAATTCAAAGTTCCTCCAACAAATTTCATGGGTTTTCTTCAAAAAGTTCAATATAAGATAATTCCTACACTAAGCATGGAAGACATATTCAATGCATTAAGGATACTAAATCACTTGCCTTAGATTGCTCTTCAGAATTTGATGTTGAAGGTTGAGGGTTGATCTCTCCCCTTTCTCTACAGATTTTCTCCCATGGTTGAAGATGGTGGTTATGGGTTTTCTCTTGGGAACCTCTTTTAACTCTTCCTATAACTCCCGTAGCCCTCTAACTTGTCAAATGCTGGTAATGGGCTTAGTGGGTTACTAATAATGTATAATTAACTCTTAAAATTCGTAGGCTTTAATTCCCAAAATTTCAAAATTACCAAAATACCCTTTTAAGTTGCCGGTATGGCCTAAAAATGCCCCGGGACCCAAACTAAACCCCCGGCAAGTGTTTTCTGACTATTTTGACCCTTCCGAACTCGTTGGCGCACTCAAAATGACTATTCAGTTGATAAAAATAAAATTCACTTTTTAATTCAAATAATTTCATTTCTGACGCGACTGACACGCGCGTCCCAACTAAATTTCCCAAATTGTCGTATTTCAGTCTCGCGACAATTTTAATACTTCCAATATTCGTATATTGCCATATATACACAACATAATCAAATACCAACTCACATCTCGTTAGTATCTATATTCGGAATAATTCTCAATTAATTCACATTTAATTTAATTAATCCCTTAAATAAATATCAATAAAATTATGGGGTATTACATACTTCCCCCCTAATAACAGAATTTCATCCCGAAATTCGGAACTAAAAAGTACTTGGTAAAAACAACTCTGGATAACGTTCGCGCATCTCATCCTCGCGCTCCCATGTGGACTCCTCAGCATTATGATGCCGCCACTGAACACGTACTAACGGTACTATTTTCGACCTCAGTTTCTACTCGCTTCGGTCCAAAATAGCAATCGGCCCCTCCTCGTAGGAACTATCGGGCTGGAGATCGATGTCCTCCAAAGCAATGTGAGTATGGGCCAAATCATCTCTAAGATATTTCCTTAGCGAGGAAATATGGAACACTTCATGAATCCTATGCAAGTTCTCCGGTAACCCAAGTCTATACGCAACTGGCCCGATCCGCTCGATGATAGGAAATGGCCCTACATATCTCGGTGCCAGCTTCCCCTTTTTCCTAAAATGCATAATCCCCTTCATAGGAGATACTCTGAGTAAAACCTGGTCCCCCACTTTGAATTCTCTGAAGAACCTCTTCGCATCAGCGTAGCTCTTCTGCCGATCTTGAGCTACCCGAATGCGACTCCATATCAATTCTATCCTTGCCGAAGCGTCCTGAATCACTTCCGGGCAAAGGAGTTTGTTATCCCCCACCTCTAACCAACATACTGGAGAACGACAAGGTCTACCGTACAACGCCTCAAATGGATCCATGTCAATGGTGAACTGGTAGGAGTTATTATAAGCAAACTCCACCAGTGGAAGGTACTGCTCCCATCCACCCCCAAAGTCTATGATGCACATACGCAACATGTCCTCCAAAATCTGATTTGTACGCTCGGTCTGCGGGTGATAAGCTGTACTCAACCGCAATTCAGTGCCCATGGCCTCTTGGAAACTCTCCCAAAACTGTGAAACAAATATCTTGTCTCGGTCAGACACAATATTTAGAGGCACACCATGAAGTCTCACTATTTTCGCAATAAAAATCTGGGCATACTGTCCCGTAGTGTAGTATGTCCTTACGGGTAGAAAATGAGCCACTTTGGTCAAACGGTCCACAATTACCCAAATGGAGTCGTGACCCCTCTGTGACGTAGGTAACCCCGTGATAAAGTCCATGGATATGCTCTCCCATATCCACGTCGGAACCTCTAATGGCTGTAGAAGTCCTGCCGGTCTCTGATGATCCAGTTTTACTAGCTGACAAGTGGCGCATTTAGAAACAAACACGGTGATATCTCTCTTCATCCCGCTCCACCAATACTGACGTCTCATGTCTTGGTACATTTTGTCCCCACAAGGGTGTACCGCGAACAGTGAGCCATGCGATTCTGTCATCACCTCGTGTCGTAAGTCTTCCCCTTCCGGAACGACTAGTCTCCCATTGAAGCGTAATCCCCTGTCTGAGCTAATAGTATAGGACTCGGCTCCCTCCGCTAGTAATCGAATTATCTTCTCTTGACAGAACGAGTCATTTGCTTGGGCCTTTACCACTCTCGTAACAATCTGCGGTGTAACAGTTATTACAGACATTAACGATCAGGCTACTGCCTCCTGGTGTCCCAACTCCTTCCACTTTGCTTTCCACACCGCGACCACCTCATTTACTGGCCTACGGCTCAACGCGTCTGCTACCACGTTAGCCTTCCCCGGGTGATATTAGATATCAAACTGATAATCCTTCATAAACTCAAGCCACCGTCTTTGACGCATATTCGACTCCTTCTGCGTGAAGAGGTACTATAGAGACTTGTGATCCTTGAACAATCGAAACGTCTCCCCCAGGAGATAATGTCTCCAAATCCGAAGGGAAAATACAACTGCCGCTAACTCCAAGTCATGGGTGGGGTAATTCTTCTCGTGAGGCTCAAGTTTACGGTAAGCATAAGCTATGGTCTGACTCTCCTGTTGAAACACACCTCCGAGTCCTTGTAAGGACGCATCGGTGTAGACTAGATACTCAACTCCCGGTCTCGGCAATGCTAACACAGGTGCTGAGGTCAACTTGTCCTTCAACTCATCGAATGCCAACTGACAGGCATCGCTCCAGATGAATGGCACACCTTTGCGAGTCAGATGTGTCAAAGGACCCGCTATTTTCGAGAAACCACGAATAAACCTCCTGTAGTATCCTGCTAGGCCCAAGAAACTACGGATCTCAGTTGGCGTCGTGGGCTGTCCCCACTCCCTCACCGCGGATACCTTCCCCGGATCTACCGATATCCCCCGGTCTGAAATGATATGCCCCAAAAAATGAACCTCCTTCAGCCAAAACCCGCACTTCTCATACTTTGCATAAAGCTCGTTCTGATGTAGCGTTTGCAAAACCTGTCTCAAATGCTCAGCGTGATCCTCTTCTGTCTGGGAGTAAACCAGAATGTCATCAATAAAGACAATGACGAACTGGTCTAGGAACTCTCTGAACACCCTATTCATCAAGTCCATAAACACGGCTGGAGCGTTGGTCAAGACAAAAGGCATAACTCGAAACTCATAGGAACCAGATCTCGTTAAGAAAGCAGTCTTTAAGACGTCCTATTCCCTGATACGCAACTGGTGGTATCCTGATCGCAAATCAATCTTTGAGAAGAAAGAAGCTCCTCTCAGTGGTCAAATAAGTCATCGATTCGGGGAAACGGATACTTATTCCGTATCGTAACCTTATTCAACTCTCGATAATCTACACATAACATCAACGATCCATCCCTCTTTTTTACGAACAATAAAGGGGCACCCCGAGGTGAAGTACTCCTTCGGATAAACCCCTGACCCAACAAGTGCTCAATCTGATCCCGTAACTCTCTTATCTATGCTGAAGCCATACGGTAAGGTGCGCGGGCAATAGGCCGAGTGCCCGGTGTCAAGTCGATCACAAAATCTATCTCTCTACTCGGAGGTAGTCCAGGTATATCTTGAAATGCATCGGCAAACTCCCTAACAACTGGAATCGCATCAAGTGGTATCACCACTTCCTTAGAGGTCTCCTCCTCTATATAGTATAAGTGAGTGGACGATCCTCCCTCAGGGCGAGGCATCGCCACTAAAAACATCTCCTACCCGGGAATGGCAAAGATAATACTCCTACTGAAACAGTCAATCATGGCTCGGTACGCAACTAGCCAATCCATACCAATAATGGAATCATACTCAGTCATCTCTAACACTAACATATTCACGGGTAAAGTAAACCTCCCGATCTCTATACCCACACCTCTACAAATAAGGGAAATCACGGAACCCCTACTCAACGACGAATCTACACAAGTAACCGTGCTCTCGGCGGTGTCTAATAACCCAAGAGTGTGTGCGAATCTCATGGCAATGAAACAATGTGTGGCCCCCGTATCAAATAAAATACGCCCCATAGTCCCCTGGATAGAGAACATACCCTCAATGGTCGGTGGATCCTGTGGGGCTGAGGCATGCTGAAGCTGATACACTCTCCCATACTGAAGTTGTCCCTGCTGAACTGGGACTGCTAGAATGGGTGGTAATACTGCCATCTGTGGTGGTGCTGGGAGGGCGGCAGGAAACATAGGCCTCTGTGGCTCGTGTCGAGCACCCTGCTGCTGCTGCGGTGGGGCCCTGCCCCTGTCAGGACAATCTTGGCATTTGTGGCCCGTCTTGCCACAAACAAAACACTTCCCCGGGAAGTTTCCCCCTCTCTGTCCCTACTGCCCCGACCCTGATGGTTGTTACCATTCCTACCTTGGCCTTACTGGCCCTGCTGAAACTGTTGTTGTTGACCATTCTGAACCTGCTGGCCCTGATGGCCTGGTCTGAAACCTCCTTGTCCACTTATGAAACCCCCAGATCTGAATCTCTTAGAATCCCCTTGTTGGGAACCCTGGTCACCCTGCCTGTGCTGTCCCTGAGCAGATTGTGCCCCGCTGGCACCATTTCCCCCGGTCCTGCCCTGTTGGCTGGACTCCCCTGATCTCTTGCCCTCAGACATGTGGAAGCGATGATCCTGGCAGTGAAGTAATGCAGTGTTAACCACATCAGAGTAAGTGGCCAACGAGAGATTACCCAACAAGTGTTGACGAATCCTCCAAGTCAATCCATCCGTGAACTTCTGAATCTTCTTCTCCTCAATCGGTATCTCATCGGGAACAATGTTCAAGAGATTGGTAAACTCAGCCTCATACTCGACTACGGTCCTTCCCTCCTGCTTGAGGTTCATCAATTTCCTCCTCATCTCCATGTGAACAGCTGACGGAAAATATTTGCGGTCGAACCGCACCCAGAACTCCTATATAGCGAGGGTGTCCCTCTTGTCTGCGGTGGTAATGGACTCCCACCACTGTAATGCAGATCCTACTAGCTTGAAAGTAGACAGTATCTGCTTCTGAATATCCGTGCACTCGTACATCCTTAAGTGCCTCTGAATATCCTTCCTCCACTGACTGGATACCACAACATCGGAGCTACCTGCAAACTCTGGAGGGTGTGCTTTCTAAAAAGCATCACGAACGCATTCCCAAGCAGACGAGAGTGCATGAGCCTGAACTGGCGCAACTACCGGCGCCTGGGGTGGTGCCTGCTGTACAACGGCTAGGGAGACATTTATCGTTTGGGCTACAATAGCTGCAACCTCTGCGACATTCAACGTGCCCTGAACTGGTGCAGGCTGTGGCTCTGGCTGTGCATCCCTAGGAACTCGCTGCGCACGTCGTGGAGGCATCTGAAATGAGAGTAAAGTCTTATAAGTTCGCAGTTGTTATCTCAAAATAGCTGAAGAGCGATACATACACAAAAGATTACAACAGTCCTAAAATATAGGGCTCTACATCAAATAAAGCTCAGCAGAAACATAACAAGCCGTACAGATCCTAAGGACACTAGAACCTGGCTCTGATACCACCCGTGACACCCCGACTAATTAAATACCGGGTAGCTACTCCTTTATTAAATTAATACAGAATGCCAAGTTGGTTAAGTTCATAGCATCACTGTCGAAACATTTTAATATTACTAACCACCTAGTATTTAAAAAGTAGGTTGTCCATTTTAATTAAAACTGATTAACATGCAATAAATGAATTATGAAAAGTTAACATAACCAACGATATAGTCACAATAGAATAACCATCCATTAAATAATGAGTCAGGAGGAAAACTCCTCACAACAAACCGAATTAATTAAATACAAATTCCACATCACTAAAATTAATCACAACCCAAAGTCTGAAATAACTGAATAAGTAAAATGTCTCTAAAAGGAATGGGCGACATGCCCAACAAATGATAAAAACTGATAATGGAGTCAAGATCAGAAATGGAGGCGTCTACTGTCAAGGTCCTGCAACTTCCACAACAGCTACAGCACGTAACCTGAATAAAACACCTATGAATGGTGTCCTTGTGGCTGGGCACCTAAAAAGGTTTTTACAAAAATTGATTTGAAAGCAAACGGGTCAGAGCCCGAATGTGAAAATAAATTTTAAAAATGCAAGTTTTTAACATCGTTAAACAGTGAATATAAAGTACATGATAGTGTGTGCACTTACATGAGTTCCTCACCTCTCAACTAATTGTGCACTCCTATCGTACCCGTACCCATTTCTAGTTGCTCCCATATCTATCTAGTCAATTGCTAAATCTAACAATCTATATGATATCCAAATCAAATCCCAACATCTTCTATTTAATAGAGTATTGTACCTTATTACACAGTTTCCCCACTTTAGTATTTCAATATTATAAATCTTACATTTTCACTTTACAAACCGTATCTATTACTTATACCCACAATTATTCACGACTATTCATTTCAATCAACAGTATATTATTCTCACCATAAATACACAATACTAGCACCCCGAGGCTAAGCTGCGGTGCTCACATACTCTGCTATCAAATCCCAGTACATCACGTACATGAGGACCACGTATTTCGAATCTCTCAGGAAACGTTTCATTAACAACAATCACAAATAGTGGAGGCGAACATAGTTCACATCACATGGGTCACGTACATACCTACGCTCCCATGATCAGCAGACTTATTAACTTCTCAATAAGCCCTTCTCTGACCTATGTCCTCGAGGTATCAATCTAAATCCCCCCCCCCCCCCCCCCCGTAGGCACACAAAGATTAGATGGTCCTAAACGAATGCCAACCTCCCATGATAGCAAGTACGATAGGTATGTCATACACACATAACTACATATACTAAGAATTCACACATCTTAGATATTATAAAAAATTTATTAGTGGTATACTTATCGTTCTTATACCAACACTTAGTGTTATACAAATCACATATCCCCGGTTCATATTTATTTAAATTATCAATTAGTCTCACTTCGTGATTAGTTACTCGCTTCCCAATCCACAAATGTCATCCGGCTCAAGACACTATTCTAAGTTTTACTCCTCAATGTACCCCAATCTCCCAACTATACCCACTAGTTAATAAGGGAAGGTTATCTCATTATTTAAATAAGTCTACGGGATACGAGAAATCAATTCAGGCCAAAATGGCCATTCTGTCAACTCGTTAGAAGTCTCGTTCGAACGAGGTCGTTCGAACGAGTTCTTTCGAATGAGGTCGTTCGAACGAAGGGCTTCGAATGAAATACCAACTCATTAGAAGTCATACTGTCATCTCGTTAGAAGTTCGTTCGAACGAGGTCATTCGAACGACCTGGGCAGGTCTTCTAACGAGATGGCAGTTTCAGCCCAGAAAATCCCAATTCCATTTTTCTCAATTCTTCTCTCCTCTAAATCCACCCTAAGACCATCCAAGTTGTGTTTTAACATATATAAACCATTTCTAATCACCCTAGATCATTCCTTATCATATTTAAAGGGTGAAATCTTATAATTTTTCAAGGAATTAATATGAATCTTCAAATATTTCTCCAAACCCTATGTACATGAACTCCTAATTTTCCTTATGCCCAATACTCATCATAAATCCATTTTTAAATCATCATATGTAACTATTCAAGTATTAAATCAGTCCCTTATCATACTACATGCAAATCCTAACCCAAATTCAAAGTTCCTCCAACAAATTTCATGGGTTTTCTTCAAAAAGTTCAATATAAGATAATTCCTACACTAAGCGTGGAAGACATATTCAATGCATTAAGGATACTAAATCACTTGCCTTAGATTGCTCTTCATAATTTGATGTTGAAGGTTGAGGGTTGATCTCTCCCCTTTCTCTACAGATTTTCTCCCAAGGTTGAAGATGGTGGTTATGGGTTTTCTCTTGGGAACCTCTTCCAACTCTTCCTATAACTCGCGTAGCCCTATAACTTGTCAAATGTTGGTAATGGACTTAGTGGGTTACTAATAATGTATAATTAACTCTTAAAATTCGTAGGCTTTAATTCCCAAAATTTCAAAATTACCAAAATACCCTTTTAAGTTGCCGGTATGGCCCAAAAATGCCCCGGGACCCAAACTAAATCCCCGGCTAGTGTTTTCTGACTATTTTGACCCTTCCGAACTCGTTGGCGCACCCAAAATGACTATTCGGTTGATAAAAATAAAATTCACTTTTTAATTCAAATAATTTCATTTCTGACGCGACTGACACGCGCGTCCTATCTAAATTTCCCAAATTATCGTATTTCAGTCTCGCGACAATTTTAATACTTCCAATATTCATATATTGCCATATATACACAACATAATCAAATGCCAACTCACATCTCGTTAGTATCTATATCCGGATTAATTCTCAATTAATTCACATTTAATTTAATTAATCCCTTAAATAAATATCAATAAAATTACGGGGTATTACATTACCTTGACCCCCACCTAGTTGTGCTACCCCATCAAACTAGTCCTGGTATAACCTCCCCTTGCCATACTACTCTAACCTGAGTATAATTATTCTTGAATTATAAGTTATCTCACAATTAACTTAATTATTTCCTTCTTAAATAGTAGCATATAACCGTGTCACGAGTCATATAATGTAAATACATCACACACTGTATTATTAACCGCATATAATATTGAATACCATTATATTTGTACCTTTACTAAAACATCCACACATATAACATACGTATATCCATCCCTCCGAGTATACCCTTGCCGGATGATTCCCTCTAAAGTGCTATCTCACTAGGTGTGCTCACATAACCTAGTTACCCAAGTTGGAACCGCTCACCAACCTGGCCCAAAACAAAACGACATGGAGGCGGTCATATTCCTTCCCTGAAAGTGAGATAATCTCCTCACCCATATACTAGATGCTATGACCTGGGGATATACTCACCCTACTCCTCAACCTAGGGGATTCACCCACATCGCGCAACCTCCTTTGATAGCACTAGAGTATATAAATTAAGTAAATATCTAATCACTGATATTTAATAGCACACATTATATATTCACATATATATATACTATCACTACACCGTATATATATAAAATAAACTCCGGCTTCACCGTGTACTCACAACCCGTAACATTAGCCTGTAATTTTCTCGAGTCTCTGGCCCGACTCAACTTAATAAAATTTCTTACTTAATAATTTTCATCTTCCCGAGTCTGTGGTCCGACTTTAAACAATAATACTCTACACAATAAATTATATGAAATTTGCCTGAGTCTATGATTTGACTCTTATTAAATTAATTTACACATTAATTAATTAACACAACTCCGAGTCTGTAGTTCGACCTCATTTAATTAATTTACGCATTAATTAATTAACACAAATCCGAGTCTGTAGTCCCACCTCATTTAATTAATTCACACATTAATTAATTAACATAAATCCGAGTCTATGGTCTGACTCTAATATAATTAATTCACACCTCAATTAATATACTATTTTCCCCGAGTCTGTGGTTCGACTCTAATTAAATTAATTATTACACCTATTAATTTAATACCTTCCCGAGTCTATCGTCCAACTATAATTAAATTAATTAACACACCTATTAATTTAATACCTTCTCGAGTCTATCGTTTAACTCTAATTAAATTAATTAACACAACTATTAATTTAATGTCGTCCCGAGTCTATCGTCCAACTCTAATTAAATTAATTAACACACCTATTACTTTAATACCGATCCGACACATTAATTAATCCATATCCTTCCCCAGTCTACAATCCGACTCTAAATTAATTAATTACAACATCAATTAATTTTACTTTTCTGAGTCTACCTTCCGACTCTACTCTCATTAATTAACACGTCCATTAATTTAATAACTTGGTGTCACTCAACCATTATCCCCGGACTCGCTCACTTGGCCCATAACTTAATATTTCCCGAGTCTATGTTCCTATCACAAGGAAACACACAATAGGCATTCACAACCCAAGTAATCCTATAAAACAATAGGTATTTACACAACCCAATAATTCATACTTGTACGTAATATATTTCTCTCTAATATTTACCGTACTTATTTGTGTTACGAATTTATTTCACTTTCGTATTAATTAAAGTATTCACACAACTCTAAGGGTCCTAGTTACCCCTTGTTATATCAATTCAGTAGTGACCCTTGTTAACCCACTGACCTAACGAATTTAAGCTCGCTCACGCTTTTTCGTAATTATATTCTTATCATCTCGAATTAGAGTACGTGACAATCAAGCCTATGAATCTCCACTTTAACTCTCTCACAAAATTAAATTCTAACACTCAATCATAGACCTACTTCCATATCATTATTCCATCAATATATTTCATCAAGGTCCCAAACAATTCCCCGATAAAATTTTAGACATTTGAGCCTTAAAAAGAAAAATCTCAAATTTTCTGGCAGATTAAACACCCTCTAGTAAAGTTTCGATTTCTCCCTCTACAGAACTCTGATTGACCTGATTCCAAGCTCATTGGACATCTAAGAGAAATAGCTTTACATTAATGTATGGTTCACACTCTAATTCGAAGTAAAATTCAAATCGCACATGTTTAAGTTCACGTTAAAATTCATGCAGATTACTATGTTGATAGATCAAACACCCTGTAGTAAAATGTCGATTACTCCCTCTATAGAACTCCGATTGACCTGATTCCAAGTTCATTGGATATCTAAGAGAAATAAATTTACAGGCATGTATGGTTCACACTCTAATTCGAAGTACAACTCAAATGGCATAGGTTTAAAGTTGTGTCAAAAATTATGGCAGATTGACATCTTGTGTTCATCAATTAAACCCTAAGTCATTCAAGATTCATGTTCTTCATCCAAGAACTCATAAAGATTCCATGTTAATCATCAAATATATTCAAATTTCATTTTATCTTTACTTAGGGATATATAATACACCTATTTATTACTTTGAATCTCAACCAAGTATTCCATTAACAAAACCCCATTTTCACCCATTTATACCTAAAAACGAATTTTGATTTACACATCACTATGATATGAATTGATTATCATCAATATATAAATCACAACAGTTAACCACTTGCCTGAAATTATTCGTAGAGTTTGATCCGTTGGTGTAGTCTCTTAATTTGGCTCCAAAATCTCCAAATTGGCTCTTGATTTCCTTTTCCTCAAATTTCCTCTGAAACCTTAGGTTTAGAGTTGTGTTGACTGCCGTTCCCTAGTCTCTCAATTAGGTTAAAAACCCTTTATCCCGTTTTTGGCCATCTGGGCCTAATTGAAATGGCCCAACTCATCCCGTGTGGGCCCAACTATGCCCAAAAATACCCCGAGACCCAATTACTACCCCCGGGTACTCTTTCTGACTATCTCGACCCATCCGGACGCAACCGCGCACTCGGAATTGCCATCCAAAATACTTTTTTACATATCCACATTTTGACCCCAAAATGTGACACACATTAATTCGAACAATTAAACTTAAAGTCGCCAATCATAATTAATTTGGCTCACACGAATAAATTTTCCAACTCATGAATTTAAGTTTCTCCAGTTTAAATATTTTTATAACTCCCCAAAAATAATTAAATATTAAATCCTCAAAATTATGGGGTGTTACATACTCCCCCCCTTACAAAGGAATTTCGTCCTCGAAATTAAGATGAGCGTAGTGTTCCAAGCTTTGCATATTACTCTCTAGTCATGTGCCTCTAAGCCCGGTATAACTATCCCATTCGCTTCTAACCGTACGTTACACAAGTATGCATTTAAATTAGCCAGGGCGCCCATACACCCTATACCCATGCTTAACCGCACAAAATTTACCTTAATTAAGCTGGGTGCCCATACACCCTATCCCCATGCTTTACCACACGAAAGTTACCCGACTATGCTAGTCGTAACCCGTAATATAACTTCGAACCCGTTGGCATATCCCATATATATATACATATATATCTACTGCCCGGGTACCCAACCCATGTACTAACGTCCAAATATCGCCCCACAAAATACTTGTCTCTCAACACAAAAGTATATACGCTTACTCTCATGTTACCAAAGACGACATAAAGTACCGCGCCCTTACCATCACTAGTCCTCGCGCAAAAATAAACCCCGAGCTATCTCTCTTTTCTCGAACACAAATCTAACCGCCCAGATTCACTTCAATAAACACCCCTACTTACCGGGATAAAATGTGAGAACACAAGACCTCACTATGTGCCTATCGCACCACGCATAACAACATATGTATAGGCTATATGCCCTCTCAGGTGATACCTAGTAACAAACATATCCTGATGTCGTGAACACCAAAACTTAACACCACTATTCATAATAGTTCAAACCCACCGTTATCCAGCCGATATTTAGGAAATATTATCAACCCCACTCCCATAATTATCGAAAGTAGTAACTCCTTGCATAATTCAAACCTTCACTCAGTGTACACCTCCACTCTCCCGTGAAGAACACCAAAGAAACTCCGCTACCCCACGGAAAGTTTATCCACATACTATGGCTGCTACAGCCAATGCACCCACTAAATTCGACTCACCTGCAAACTCTAGTGAAAAATAAGTCTTATATTATGACATCCTCCTTGTAACTAAAAAATATACCCCATGCCCATAGGGTAAAAATAATTACCTTCATACTTTAGCAACAACGGCTAATCCTCGGGTTCCGGAGCATCTTCTCCCTGCCCGAATGCGCCCATGACTTGCTTTAGTGGTTGTACATCCATGACCTCGTCCTGTAGTTGACCCCTGCCTCGCTTAAGATAATTTCTCTTCATGTGTATCGCTTCCCAAAAATGAAACACCTTCTAATACAATCACCATGCCACTGATCCCTTCCATGCCGACCTTATTGGAATTCCTGGCCATCCTGCTGATAGCCTCCAGTTCTAAATTATTTTGCATGATTTCCCTGCCAAAAATCCTGCCCATGATCTCCCCCTGTCTGCTGCAGGGATACCCCACGGGTATTGTTCCCTCCTGCCTTATCCGACTGGCTAGTTTCCACTCCCTTCCCGCTTCCTTTCGTGTGGAAGCAATTATTTCGACAGTGCAGGAGTGTTGCATTAACGACATCAGTATAAGATACTAATGCATAGTTACCAATTAAATGTTGTCTGATTCTCCAGACTAACCCATCCACAAACTTTAATTTCTTTCTCTCTTCATTCCTTACCTCATCCGTACAAAATTTGCCAACGAGTAAATTCTTCCTCGTAATCAGCCACGGAATGGTCCCCCTGAGTCACCTCTTTAAATGTTCTCCTCATTTCGGTCTCAACCACTGGAGGAAAATACGTGCAGTCGAACCGCACCCAAAACTTTGCAATAGCTAGTGTATCATTTTCCTCAACTATGGTGATCGACTTGCACCACTGTAGCGTTACTCCCACTAAACTAAAAGTGGCAAGCATTTGCTTCCGCACCTCATCGCAATCTCTTATGCATAGGTGACGCTGGATATCTCTCTTCCTTGACACGCTAGCACTACATCTAAACCCCCTTGCAACTCTGGTGGGTGCCCACACTTAAAAAAAATCATACTTGCTTCCACTCCGACGGCCCCGGGCGGCCTGAACATCTAGTGACATTAACACTTGTGGCTGATCCCGTGGTACCCTGCCATTGCGACTACCATCGCTTCAACTGCCTGCGCCACGAATTCAGTTATCTGTGATGCCAAAATCATCTTTGGCCGTTGCTGCGGTAACTCTTTCTCCTGATGAGCCTTCCTATTCTTATCTCCCCCTACTGCCTTAGCTGTTCTCTTTCTCTCTCTCTCTCTCTCTCTCTCTCTCTCTCTCTCTCTCTCTCTCTCTCCTGGGTGGCAACTGGAATGAGAATCGAATTGTATGAGTTCAACCTCAAATATAAATTTGCCAGAATAACGTAAATGCACATACGTATAAGAATAAAACAATCCGATGATAGGTCTCTATATCAAAGAATGCTAAGCCGAAACGTGAAAAGCCTCACAGATCATAAGGACACTAGAACCTGATGCTCTGATACCATCTGTGACACCACGCCTAATAAAATACCGGGTGATCAGTCCTATACCAAATTAAAATAGGAATCCCAGTTGGATCATCCTTAGCATCACTGTCGAAATTTTTTTAAAACTTACTAACCACCTAGTATTCCAAAAGCTGGTGACAAATTTTAACTTTTTAATTAAACAAACCAGTACATGCGGAAAATAAATATAAACCATTCACACAACTGAATAAAACTCAACTGAATAATTAATTAAACAAATAAGCCAAATAAACCATCGGCCACCAAAGTGAAATCCAATACAAATATTCAACACTTGAATAAATCCATTTGAAAACTGTACTGAGAAGTCTGGCGACAAGCCCTAAATGAAACTGAAACTGATACATGATTCCTACTCTAGGAATGAATGAACGATGCGTCTAATCCAAACTCCTACTAGCATCCACATATGCCGCAGCACCATGTCCCTAGAATAGAATATCAATCATGGCGTCCCTGTGGATGGACACTTAAAAGGTTTTGAAAATAGTTTTATAGCAAAGGTTAGAATCCAAAACATTTTGAAAATATTTAGCAAGTGAATTAAGTGCAGTAATTTAAAATGCATGAATGCGCTTCATATTTAAGTTAGTGTTACACTCCCTTGTGGACATTCTCACCCCTCCACTATTGTGCACACCTAACGGTTACCTTGACCCCCACCTAGTTGTACTACCCTGTCCAACTAGTCCTGGTATAACCTCCCCTTGCCATACTACTCTAACCCGAGTATAATGATTCTTGAATTATAAGTTATGTCACAATTAACTTAATTAATTTCTTCTTAAATAGTAGCATATAACCGTGTCACAAGTGATATAAAGTAAATACATCACACACTGTATTATTACTCGCATATAATATTGAATACCATTATATACGTACCTTTACTAAAACATCCACACATATAACATACGTATATCCATCCCTCCGAGTATACCCTCGTCGGATGATTCCCTCTAAAGTGCTATCTCACTAGGTGTGCTCACATAACCTAGTTACCCAAGTTGGAACCGCTCACCAACGTGGCCCAAAACATAAACGACATGGAGGCGGTCATATTACTTCCCTGAAAGTGAGATAATCTCCTCACCCATATACTAGATGCTATGACCTGGGGATATACTCACCCTACTCCTCAACCTAGGGGATTCACCCACATCGCGCAACCTCCCTTGATAGCACTAGAGTATATAAATTAAGTAAATATCTAATCACTGATATTTAATAGCACACATAATATATTCATATATATATATATATATATATACTATCACTACACAGTATATATAAAAAAAACCGGCTTCACCGTGTACTCACAACCCGTAACACTAGCCTGTAATTTTCCCGAGTCTCTGGCCCGACTCAACTTAATAAATTTTCTCACTTAATAATTTTCATCTTCCCGAGTCTGTGGTCCGACTCTAAACAATAATACTCTACACAATAATTTATATGAAATTTTCCCGAGTCTATGATTCGACTCTTATTTAATTAATTTATACATTAATTAATTAACACAACTCCGAGTCTATAGTCCGACCTCATTTAATTAATTTACACATTAATTAATTAACACAAATCCGAGTCTGTAGTCCCACCTCATTTAATTAGTTGACACATTAATTAATTAACATAAATTCGGGTCTGTGGTCCGACTCTAATAAAATTAATTCACACCTCAATTAATATACTATTTTCCCCGAGTCTGTGGTCTGACTCTAATTAAATTAATTAACACACCTATTAATTTAATACCTTCCCGAGTCTATCGTCCCACTCTAATTAATTTAATTAACGCACCTATTAATTTTATACCTTCCCGAGTCTATCGTCCAACCCTAATTAAATTAATTAACACACCTATTAATTTAATACCTTCCCGAGTCTATCGTCCAACTCTAATTAAATTAATTAACACACCTATTAATTTAATACCGATCCGACACATTAATTAATCCATACCCTTCCCCAGTCTACAATCCGACTCTAATTTAATTAATTACAACATCAATTAATTTTATTGCTTTTTCAAGCCTCCCTTCCGACTCTACTTTCATTAATTAACACATCCATTAATTTAATAACTTGGTGTCACTCAACTATTATCCCCGGACTCGCTCACTTGGCCCATAACTTAATATTTCCCGAGTCTATGTTCCTATCACAAGGAAACACACAATAGGCATTCACAACCCAAGTAATCCTATAAAACAATAGGTATTTATACAACCCAATTATTCATACTTGTACGTAATGTATTTCTCTCTAATATTTACCGTACTTATTTGCGTTTGGAATTTATTTCACTTTCGTATTAATTAAAGTATCCACACAACTCTAAGGGTCCTAGTTACCCCTTGTTATAACAATTCAGTAGTTACCCTTGTTAACCCAATGAACTAACGAATTTAAGCTTGCTCACGATTTTTCGTAATTATATTCTTATCATCTCGAATTAGAGTACGTCACAATCAAGCCTATGAATCTCCACTTTAACTCTCTCACAAAATTAAAGTCCAACACTCAATCATAGACCTACTGCCATATCATTATTCCATCAATATATTTCATCAAGGTCCCAAATAATTCCCAGATAAAATTTTAGTCATTTGAGGCTTAAAAAGAAAAATCTCAAATTTTCTGGCAGATTAAACACCCTCTAGTAAAATTTCAATTTCTCCCTCTGCAAAACTCCGATTGACCTGATTCCAAGTTCATTGGATATCTAAGAGAAATCCTTTCCATTAATATATGGTTCACACTCTAATTCGAAGTAAAATTCAAATCGAACATGTTTAAAGTCACGTCAAAATTCTGGTAGATTACTATATTGATAGATCAAACACCCTGTAGTAAAATGTTGATTACTCCCTCTAAAGAACTCTGATTGACCTGATTACAAGTTCATTGGATATCTGAGACAAATACCTTTTCAGGAATGTATGGTTCACACTCTAATTCGAAGCACAACTCAAATGGCATACGTTTAAAGTTGTGACAAAAATTCTGGCAGATTGACACCTTGTGTTCATCAATTAAACCCTAAGTCATTCAATATTCGTGTTCTTCATCCAAGAACTCATAAATATTCCATGTTAATCGTCAAATATATTTAAATTTCATTTTATCTTTACTTAGGGATATATAATACACCTATTTCTTACTTTGAATCTTAGTCAAGTATTCCATTAACAAAACCCCATTTTCACCCATTTATACCCAAATACGAATTTTGATTTACACATCACTATGATATGAATTGATTATCATCAATTTAGAAATCACAACAGTTAACCACTTGCCTGGAATTATTCGTAGAGTCTGATCCGTTGGTGTAGTCCCTTAATTTGACTACAAAATCCCCAAATTGGCTCTTGATTTGCTTTTCCCCAAATTTCCTGTCAAACCCTAGGTTTACAGTTGTGTTGACTGCCATTCCCTAGTCTCTCAATTAGGTTAAAACCCTTTATCTAGTTTTTGGCCATCTGGGCCTAATTAAAATGGCCCAACTCACCCCGTGTGGGCCCGGCTATGCCAAAAAATACCCCGAGACCCAATTACCACCCCCGGATACTCTTTTCTGACTATGTCGACCCATTTGGACGCAATCGTGCACTCAGAATTGCCATCCAAAATACTTTTTGACATTTCCAAATTTTGACCTCAAAATGCGACACACAAGACTTTGAACCATTAAACTTAAAAGTCGCCAATTATAAATAATTCGGCTCACTCAAATAAATTCTCCAACTCGTGAATTTAAGTTTCTCCAATTTAAATATTTGTATAACTCCCTAAAAATAATTAAATATTAAATCCTTAAAATTACGGGGTGTTACAGTTACCTCGTTCGAATTATTACATTGTCGTTCGAATGTGTATGTGAAGAAGTCATTTTATTTTATCTGATCCAACCCTCAAATGTTTTTTCCTTCGTAACTAACTTCCTTATGGGTAGATATGAATATTATAAAACTAGTAGAGCGTATCTACTATGGGAGGATCATGGATGATGAAATCTTATCAGGTCTTTGGTGACAAATACATTGAGGTATTCTTAGTGTCCTTAGGGAACCAGTCAAGTTCGATGATATGAAATGCAAGAGTTCTAATCACAGTTGTATTGAGGGTCATGTGATGATCTCAGATTATTAGTTATGTTCAAAGGAGTCGAATGGTGTATTCCTTAGTGACATCATCTAATTTGGTATAAATAGGTGATGCAACCTTTTGAGGGAAATTGGAGATTAATGTCACAATTAGTCATGATACTCGTTTGTCATAAGATGACTACTGTAGAAAATGTCGTACTTGGTTTTGATAAATACTAGGAAATGATTTGGGGACTTAGATTGATGAGGTCATGTTAAGGACTTAAGAATGTCGCATTTGATGGGATATCAAAGTATGATTAAAGTATCGACATTTGTCGATAGTGTAAGTTAGAATAACCCTAGTAGGGGAAGCATTATTTCTTGGCATGTCTTGCTAGACTTGTACGTATTAGTAGGTGTAGACCTATGTAGGACTTTCTATACTTCTAAGACTAATGAGTACCGCGTGGCCGCCGCATAGATTCAGTTTGGGTAGAATCTAGAGATATGCATAATGACAATCTTATGTTATTGGTGGTTGTAATAAGGTGATTATTTCTCCTAGTTAGGAATTTCATAGGGAGATATTGGGATATAATCACTGCACGATAAAGTAAATAGTAACCTAGGTATGTTAGGTTGGTCATGATGTCACGTTGACTAGACATACGGACATATACGTCATTGACAAAGGTGTTTGGCATTCAATAACTGGAACGATTTATGTGTGTTGAGGATAAGAAAAGGAAACCTTATTCTTAAGGAGGGAAGTCCAACATTTGACTTCCCAAAGGGAAATAGTTCGTGTTTTATGTTCTTCTCTCAATGATGAATGGTTCATGGTCCGATTCATTCGGTTGGTGACCCAATCCAAGGTGTGCGACTAAACTAGGATTCGATGAGGACGTCTAGGAGGAGTCGTAGACTTTAAGCTTAGGACATAGGTCTGCACTTCGTGAACCATAGTTAATTGTATACAAATGAGATTCTCTCAGAATAGTTGTTCATTCATTTTGATTCATTTTGTTCTTTTAGTCCTGATAGTTAAGGATCATGTTCCTTCAATTTTGATAGTTGAGGACTATGTTCTTTCAGTCCTAGTAGTTGAGGACTATGTTGTTTCACTCCCAGTAGTCGATAACTATGTTCCTTCAGTTTTGTTAGTTAAGGATTATTTTCTTTTAGTTCTAGTAGTCGAGGGAAGTGTTCTTTCAGTCTCGATAGTCAACGACTGCGTTCCTTTAATTTTGGTAGTCAAGGATTGTATTCCCTTAGTTACAGTAGCCCGAGATGGTATTTTGTTATTATTATGGCATGGTTTGGATCAGTGAGAATACTGTTGGACCTATCATGGTCAATGCAACTCAGTAACTAGGTATATCCTTATTTGAAGCATCCTTTGGTTTTTGCACAAGTTTCGTGTACATATGGAGGCGTGTTCTGGCCCACAATTTTCTCATAGTATCCACTTTAATTGGGATTAATGATCACTTGGATTGTTCGGCATGACGATTAGAGACTCTAGTTATAAAGAGAAGGATTATGACTTGAGGATATCGTAAAGTGTCAGAACTTGAGAAAACACAATAGGTACTATTATTTTTCCTCAATGAGGGGATTGATGTAATACTCGGGTGAATGTTCCATGGTTGGATGCCTAAAGTGACCCTGGGTTCATAAGAGGATCTTTTGGAAGGCATTAGTCGGATGCCTAGAGTAGTTCTAAGTTTGTGGAAGGACCTTCTGGAGTTATCAATTGGATGTATGATTTGTGACTTAGTTGGTATGTCGTTCCTCAAAGTGAATGACTAGCGATGCGAGGTTAGTATCAAGTTTAACTGAATCTATGTGGTCAGGATGACCCGAGAATATGAGGAGACTCACGATATGTGGTCCTAAGAATTAAAATCATTTATGAAAATGGACTAGGTGTTAGTTGTATGTTGTTTTACTATAGGGTAAGTGTCGATAACTAAAGGATTTTCTCCGGTAGATATGCCGGTATACCTTGGGTGCTAACAAGGAGGCCTTTGGACTTGATTAACCATTATCATCAGGATAGTGGATACTCGAGGATTGTTATGTGACTTTAATGGCTATCCTGATAGTGCGCATTAGAATACGTTGCATATTGAGTTCTTTGGTGATAGCCCCTTGTCAAAGTATGCATCATGACTTCTTAGTGATTAGGGATTTCGATGGCCTAACCATCAAAGATACCTATGACATAAAAAAAGAATTTATAACCTATAGGAACTTAAGGAATTTATGGATTGATAATTTTGAGGATGAAATTTCCTAAGGAGGGAAGACTGTAACACCCGCCCTCACAATTTTAACCATACCTGTGTAATTTGGTGACTTGTTGTAACCCAATTGGGATTTAGACTTTGTAAGATGAATTACAAAGAAAATTTGGGTAATATCATGGCCTTAGTGTAATTAATTGGATTAAAATGGTCGTACATTTAATTTGAAGGAAAAACAGGGTCGTTCGAACGAAACCCTTGGTCCTTCGAACAAGATTCAAATCTCGTTAGAATGATGCCTCAGATGACCTTCCAACGAAAATCACTTGTTCACATTTACATCCTGATTAGATTCTCGTTAGAACCTTATTCGAACGAGAATAGTTATCATTCGAACGAGATCCAAATATCATTCGAACGATAAAATGCTATCAAGATTTGACCATTGGATTTGACATGCGCCACACTCCCAAATAATATATTAACTCATGACTAAGCTTTGGGGAATTTCTGAAATTTAACCCCTAAGGGTTTAAGGGTATTTAAGTGATGTATTGGACCATTCTAGGGCATTTCTCTCCCCCTCTAGATCTTGGAACCTCAGCACCATCCAACACCTTCCACCACTCATCAGCCCTAAACCACCATACTTTGACCCCTTTTCCATCACATATAAGCCTATAAAACCCATATACACCATTTATTGGGCAAGATATAAATTTGTGGGGATGTTGTTGGGGATTTTTGGAGAAGAAAATAAGAAAAAAATATGGAGTTTGAATGGGGTTTCATGGAGCTTTCTAAAAAGAAGTTTGGTGGAGGTGGGCAACTTTTTATGGCAACCTTATGAGGTGGGAGGTTTTGTGACACCCGCCTAATAAAATACCGGGTCATCAGTCCTATACCAAATTAAAACAGGAATCCCAGTTGGTTCATTCTTAGCATCATTGTCGAAAACTTTTTAAAACATACTAACCACCTAGTATTCCAAAAGCTACTGCCAAATTTTAACTTTTTAATTAAACAAAATAGTACATGTGGAAATAAATATAAACCATTCACATAACTGAATAAAACTCAACTGAATAATTAATTACACAACTTGCCGAATAAACTATCGGCCACCAAAGTGAAATAATCCAATACAAATATTCAACACCGGAATAAAATAAAACTCTGAAAACTAGCCTGAGAAGACTGGGCGACAAGCCCTAAATAAAACTGAAACTCGTGCATAATTCGTAATCTAGGAATAAATGAACGATGCATCTAATCCAAACTCCTGCTAAGATCCACATATGCCGCAGCTCCGTATCTCTGGAATAGAATATCAATCTTGGCGTCCCTGTGGCTGGACATCTAAAAGGTTTTGAAAATAGTTTTATAGCAAGCGTTAGAACCCAAAACAATTTGAAAATATTTAGCAAGTAAATTAACTGCAGTAATTTAAAATGCATGAATGCGCTTCATATTTAAGTTAGTGTCGCACTCCCTTGTGGACATTCTCACCCCTCCACTATTGTGCACACTTAATGGTTACCTTAACCCCCACCTAGTTGTACTACCCCATCCAACTAGTCCTAGTGTAACTTCCCCTTGCCATACTACTCTAACCCGAGTATAATGATTTTTGAATTATAAGTTATCTCACAATTAACTTAATTAATTCCTTCTTAAATAGTAGCATATAACTGTGTCACAAGTTATATAAAGTAAATACACCACACAGTGTATTATTACCCGCATATAATATTGAATACCATTATATACGTACCTTTACTAAAACATCCACACATATAACATACGTATATCCATCCCTCCGAGTATACCCTCGCCGGAGATTCCCTCTAAAATGCTATCTCACTAGGTGTGCTCACAAAACCTAGTTCCCCAAGTTGAAATCGCTCACCAACTTGGCCCAAACTATAAATGTAGTGGAGGAGGTCATATTCCTTCCCTAAAAGTGAAATAAATCCCTCAATCATATACCGTACGCTATGACCTGGGGATATACTCGCCCTACTCATTAAGCTAGGGAATTCACCCACATCGCGCAACCTCCCTTGATAGCGCTAGAGTATATAAATTGAATAAACATCTAGTCACTGATATTTAATATCACACACAATATATACACGTATATATATACTATCACTACACCATATATATATATAATATAAACCCCGACTTTACCGTGTACTCAAAATCCCGTACACTAGCCTGTAATTTCCTGAGTCTGTGGCCCGACTCAGCATAATTAATTTTCTCACTTAATAATTTATCATCTTCCCGAGTCTATGGTCCGACTCTAATTAAATTAATTCACACCTCAATTAATATAATACTTTTCCCGAGTCTATGGTCCGACTCTAATTAAATTAATTAACACACCCATTAATTTAATACCTCCCCGAGTCTATCGTCCGACTCTAATTAAATTAATTAACACACCTATTAATTTAATACCTCCCCGAGTCTATTGTCCGACTCTAATTAAATTAATTAACACACCTATTAATTTAATACCCCTATTAATTTAATACCTCCCCGAGTCTATCGTCCGACTTTAATTAAATTAATTAACACACTTATTAATTTAATACCTACCCGAGTCTACAATCCGACTCTAATTAAATTAATTATCAGACCTATTAATTTAATACATACACGAGTCTACAATTCGACTCTAATTAAATTAATCATCACACCTATTAATTTAATACCTACCCGACTCTACAATCCTACTCTAATTAAATTAATTAACACCTCAATTAATTTGATCACTTGGCATCGCACAACCATCCTACCCGGACTCACTCACTTGGCCCATAACTTAATATTTCCCGAGTCTATGTTCCGACTCTAAATTAATTACTCTCTTAATAATTAATTTAATACTTTTTCGAGTCTACCTTCCGACTCTACCTTCATTAATTAACACATCCATTAATTTAATAACTTGGTGTCACTCAAACATTATCCCCGGACTCGCTCACTTGGCCCATAACTTAATATTTCCAGAGTCTATGTTACTATCACAAGGAAACACACAATATTCGTTCACAACCCAAGTAATGCTATAAAACAGTAGGTATTTACACAACCCAATTATCCATACTTGTACGTATTATATTTCTCTCTAATATTCACTGTACTTGTTTGCTTTACGAATTTATTTCACTTTTGTATTAATTCAAGTATTCACACAAATCTAAGGGTCCTAGTTACCCCTTGTTATATCAATTCAGTAGTTCCCTTGCTAACCCACTAACCTAATGAATTTAAGCTCGCTCACGATTTTCCGTAATTATATTCTTATCATCTCGAATTAGAGTACGTCACAATCAAGCCTATGAATCTGCACTTTAACTCTCTCACAAAATTAAAGTCCAACACTCAATAATTGACATACTTCCATATCATTATTCCATAAATATATTTCATCAAGGTCCTAAACATTTCCCCGATAAAATTTTAGACATTTGAGGCTTAAAAAGAAAAATCTCAAATTTTCTGGCAGATTAAACACCCTCTAGTAAAATTTCGATTTCTCCCTCTACAAAACTCCGATTGACCTAATTCAAAGCTCATTGGATAGATAAGAGAAACAAATTTCCATTAATGTATGGTTCACACTCTAATTCGAAGTAAAATTCAAATTGCACACTTTTAAAGTCACGTCAAAATTCTGGCAGATTACTATATTGACATATCAAACACCCTGTAGTAAAATGTCGATTACTCCCTCTACAGAACTCCGATTGAACTGATTCCAAGTTAATTGGATAGATAAGAGAAATATATTTCCAAGCATATATGGTTAACACTCTAATTCGAAGTACAACTCAAATGGCATACTTTTAAATTTGTTTAAAAAATTCTGGCAGATTGACCTCTTGTGTTCATCAAATAAACCCTAAGTCATTCAAGATTCATGTTCTTCATCCAAGAACTCATAAAGATTTCATGTTAATCATCAAATATATTCAAATGTCATTTTATCTTTATTTAGGGATATATAATACAACTATTTCTTACTTTGAATCTCAGTCAAGTATTCCATTAACAAAACCCCATTTTGTACCCATTTATCCCCGAAACGAATTTTAGTTTACACATCACTAAAATATGAATTGGATATCACCATTTACACATTACAGCAAATTAACCACTTGCCTGGAATTGTTCGTAGATTCTAATCCGTTGGTGTAGTCCCTTAATTTGGCTCCAAAAATCTACGTTATAGAATTTAAAGTAATAAATTCTAAGGAATAAACTATGGACCGAGGTAATGTGTCTGGATATTTTGGGAGAGTGTCACCTTGTTAATAAATTAATTAATGTGCAAATTAATTAACTTGGAGTCGGATAAATTGACTCGGATATTTTTGGCTAGTGCAACCTGAGTTAGGCACGGATTAGCCGAATTATATTAATTATATATGCGATAAGTGTAATAGTATATATATAATATTGTGTGCACTTTTAATATTAGTGTAGATATTAATATAAATATATAATCCTCTAGTGTTATCATAGGAGGTTGTGCGATGTGGATGAATCCCCTATCTAGTGAATGCAAGGCGAGTATAATTCCCAGGTCATAGCTTCTAGTATTTATATGTTATGATTCTTTCACAGAGAAGGCACTTTTGGTATGATTCAGTCTCAGTCTCTATGGAGACTATGATCGCCTCCGCTACGTTTTATTATTTTCACTGATTTAGAGAGCTAATTGATTCGGGGTGTCCAGGTGGATGAGTATACCTAGGATGATAACATTTTAGAGAAAACATCCGGTGAGTTCTTACTAGGGAGTATGGATACTATATACAACTTGTATGTGATGAGTAGTATAGGTATGTATATATAATAGTGTCGATAATTATATACGAGTAAATTACTTGGAGTGTATTGGTATTAGTTATATAACTCGGGAAATTTTTATATGGTTAATTGAGGATGATAAATTAAGTTAATATGAGAAATAACTTACAATCATTTTCAAGCAGTGGTTATAACAAGGCTAATTAGGCAGCATAGTGCGGCTAGGAAGGTTATAAGAGAAGTGGTAGGTTTGCACAATAGTTAAGGGGTGAGTATTATCTCAAGTGATTGCGATGCTAGCTTAAATATGAAAAGCATTCATGCATGTTAATTAATGTAATCTTAATCACTTGCTACATATTTGCAAAATGTTTTGGGTTCTAACCCTTGCTGCAAAATATTTTCAAAACCATTTAGGTGTCCAGCCACAGGGATGCCAATCTTGAGATTCTACTCCAGAGATACGCAACTGTGACACATGTGGATGCAAGAAGGAGTTTTGATTAGACACATCTATTCTTCTTTCCTAGCTTAGGAATCTCATTTCAGTTTCAATTTTAGTTAGGGCGTGTTGCCCATTTACTCTGAGATTCAGTTTTGGATTTATTTACTTATTGTTGGTTTGGATTTATAGACGATGGTTTATTCCGCCAATTTTGTAACTATTTATTTAGTTTTTTACTTATTGATGGTGTGTTTGGTTTATTAATTCATTTTTATTCCGCATGTTTATTTATCTGTTTAACAAAAAATAAAATTTGGCACCAGTTTAATTAATCATTTAAGTGATTAGTGATTTATATGGTTTTCGACAATGATGCTAAAAATGATCCAAACGGGAATCCTGATTTAATTTAATAAAGGACTGATCGACCAGTATTTAATTAAACGGGGGGTCATGTGTTATACATTAAACTATTCTTTTAATTTTAAGTTAGTTTCTCTGCATGCTTGGATTCTAGTTATGCATTCAATGGGTCCCACACATAGCTTGATATAAATTAGAATCGAATTCTAAACAAATGAAATGTTAATTAAATAAAATTGGACTAGCAACATTATTTAGGTTGTCTCATTCCACTTCACACCTAACATTCGAGTCGGATCGGGTTGACCACGGGTAAACCATAAATCCAGGTCGGGCATTACATCAAATTACTTCACAAGGTCTTCAGCATATTTATATTGTGAAAAAAAAGATTCCAGTCTCAATTTGGTGTACTTGTAGACCAAGAAATAAGTTGAGGTACCCAAAGATGCTCATTTTAAACTACTTATTTCATAAGGAAATGAAAACTATGATCACGGGTTTCACTAGTGGAGCCAAAAATAATATCATCTACATAGACTTTGGCTACCACTATATATTTCCCATAAGATTGAAAAAATAAAAATCTTGTCAACATTCCATCAGTTGAAACATTTTCCCACTTGATGTGAGGTGTTCTCTAGTACCAAGCTCTTGGGACTTGACAAAGGCCATACAAACTCTTTTTGAGGTAATAATCATGTGTAAGGGAGATTTGGGTCCTCAATTCCCATTGGTTGTGATATATAGAAATTATTTTGATGAGCACCATTTAAGAATGCACTCTTCATAACCATTTTGTTGAACTTGAAGTCCAAATCACAATATATGGATAAGAACAAACATATAGACTCTATCTTAGAAACTGGGGAAAACGACTCATCAAAATCAACGTATTCAACTAGGTGTATTTTTGAGATGATATCCCGGCCTTATTTCTCAACACGACACCTTCTTCATCGCACCTAGTTTTGAAGATCCACTTGGTATTAATTATGTGAACATCTTTGAGTATAAGAACTAGATTCCATATAACTTGTTTTATGAATTACTCTAATTCGTTTTGATAGAATTGACTCAATATTCATCTTACAAGGCTTATTTCACATTCTTGGGTCCGAGTGTTAAAGTATAAAAAAAAAGTTAATCTCTTTATGGAGATGATATTGGTTCTCCAATCCAATGCTACGACTTCCATTCATTTTGGAAATGTCATTATCATTTTGTGCATAGGGAGGTGTGTCACCCACATCAGCAACCACATTAGGTGGTGTGGAAACCTCTACATAATCATCTGTTCAATTTTTTCTAGTCTCTTATTACATATTGATATATGGAAGATGTGTTCTCACAATCGTTCTGATTTAGTGCAAGGATTTTTTTATCATCGATGACTAAGACTCCATCATCTTTTGATATGCACAATTATACACACAGTAGGCACAACTATTAGGGGCATAGCCGCTAAAGATATTATTATCAATCCTAGAATTAATATTTATAAAGTTCTCATGATCCTTGAGTATATAAAACTTTCTTCTAAAGAATCTAAAATACTTAATTGTGGGCTTCTAGACTTTCTAAATCTCATAGGGGGTTTTATTAGTACCATACCTCCTATAAAATCGGTTCATGGAGTGACAAGTCGTATTCACTACCTCAACTCAATTCTCGTAGGCTGACCCTTGACTATCAATATGGACTTATCCATCTATTGGGTAGTTTTTTTCTTCCTTTCAACACATTTTGTTGAGGTGTTTTAGGGACAAAAAATTCCTGGTGTATCCCAACATCACTACTCCACTTCAAAATACCAGTTCCTTTAAACTCTTGCCCGTGATCACTTCAAATTCAAATTATAGTACGAATTTATCATTATGGATTTGTTTTCACTTGACAATAATTAAGTCCTTACCATCAAGCTTAGTACGCAAAAAATCCTACAAATTTGAACTTACAAAATTCATATATGATCACAAGAACGTATCATTTACTCCCTATAATGTCCTTAAGCATTAGACCCATGAGGTATATGTGTAATAGCTTTAAAACAAGGGAGGTTAACATCAAGTTCAATTTCTTATGTGGATTTCGAACTTGTTTTCTAGTTTTTCAAATACCACATACAAGGGATTATGTAGACCCAAAATGGGGTAGGTCACAAACAAGATCATTTCTAGTAATTTTGCCAAGATCTCTAACGTTCACATGACCCAATATTCCGTGCAAAAATATTCAAAATCTTCCTTAACACTATTTCAAAGAACTTTGGGAGAATTATTTACAATATGATAATTTTCTATATTTCGAGTTCCCGTCAAAATGCAAATATTTTTAGGATTAATAACTTGACATTCATTCATGCTAAAAAGTACATTTTGACAATTAAAACACACTTGTCTTATGATAAGAAAGTTAACCTTCAAGGCATATACCAAAATGACATTGTCTAAGGAAACCCAACGATATCGATTGTACATTTTCTTAAGACACTAGACATATTCCCATCCCCAAAAGTGATCGTATTAGTTCTGTCTTCAACGACCTTTGAAAATAATAACTTATTATTCGCCATGTTCTTAGAACGTCCACTATTAAGTACCATTCTGAAGCATTATGTGAAAAATAAAGATGTGTGAATCAAAATTCATTTTATATATTTTTCCACACGAAGGTCTTCAAACTACCTTATTCTTGAAATTCTTACCCAAATCATTTCGATAATGTTTAACATTTTTAGTTTTTGAAATCTTTTCAATGTTAGATAAAATAGTTTTTGATTTTTCAAAAAGGGTAATCAAATAATGCTTTAATAACGAAACCTCATCAAGAGCGGAACCATGGGGTTTCTTGGTCAACTGGGTGTTTTTTCCAGTTTATAAAAAATTCCTTCAAATTTCCTTTGTTATTGCAAAATGTTCAATGTTCAAAATCGACTTTCACACTTTTAGTGGAGAGAATGTCATTTTCAAGAGAGATGACCTTTTCATTCAAAGAATAACTAGAATTTTTATATTCTTCTAACTCGGTTCGAACAATTTTGAGTCTTTCTTGCCAATCATTTCTCTCTTTTTTATTGAAAGTAGATTTTCTCTTGTAAGGACACAAATTTCCAATTGAGTCCATATATAGTTTTGGCTCAATTCCGGACAAAAACATTTATTCATAGGACAGTATTCAATTGTAATATTCTCAAGCCTATGAACTGTATGTTGAAGACGTAGCGGCAAAGAATATAAAGCTTCATCAAAATGCCGGTTTGCGTGCCTCGTTTCTACGTCATCATCTAAGGTTCCATGCTCCCAAGGTATGAATGTAATTATATTTATATAGGAGCTTGGAACAATATTTATTGGGTGTTAGGTTTAATAAAAACCATGTTTTACTTTCAGAATAATTTAATTGGAACTTTAATTTAACGTATATAAAGTTTCTGGGCCAAAATTGAATTTATCAAAAATTTCTGGAAGTCGTTCGAAATCTCGTTCAAATGAGTTTTTCGTTCTAACGAGGTTTCATTCGAACGAGACTGCCAACGAACCTAATCTGGTCAGTCGTTCGATATGTCGTTCGAACGAGTTTTTCGTTCTAACGAGGTTTCGTTCGAACGAGTTTGCCAACGAACCTAAACTGGTCAGTCGTTCGATATGTCGTTCGAACGAGTTTGGTCATTCTAACGAGATATCTAACGAGTTTCTAATGAGCCCAGTCTGGTCACTCGTTAGAAGTCTCGTTCGAACGAGAGTCAAGTTCGTTCGAACGAGATGCCAGGCGGGAACAGTTTTAAGCAGTTTTTGGCAGTTTTTACCCACTTTCCCCACTTGGTTTTTAACCAACTTTTTCTAGACTTATTAAGGACGGGAAACACATTTTTCTAATCAACTTTTCCAACTAAGTTTATCTCCTAGAGAGAGTTTGAGAGCAAAAATAGTTTAAGAAAATGTTCAAGTTTTGAGGGTTGTTTTTCAAAGAAAATGCATATACCACTCTAGTGTTTACACCCAATTGTGTTTATCCAAGTTTCTATATTTATATCAATTACTTGGAGTTTTGGCACCGGTTTTCTCTACCGAATTGAAAAAGAGACGTTTTGGGTTTCCTTCTACATCCCATCACAAAGAAGAAGAAGTTTGTTGCGATATTTCTCACTTGGAGAAAGGCTCCAAGCTTGGGTGACGGTGACCATACAAAGTCCTATCAGTGAATTCCGAGATCGCGGTGGAGCTCCGTGGTTGTCCGCTAGGAAGAGGTTTCTACAAGAAGGAGCAACAAGGCTTGAGAGGGTTTGAGTCGAGGATGTAAGTCTTTTGTCTTGTAATTGTAATTCCATATCTAGTGGACTTGTGGCTAGGGCCGTCCGAGGTTTTTTCCCGTCTTGGGTTTTTCCTCGTACATCGCGGCGTAGTGTGATATTGTTTATTTTATCTTGCTTCATAATTTAAAACGCATGTTTAGAATAATTCAAGATAAAATTCGGTTTAAATGATCACACTCATTTAATTTGGACTTTAATTAAATATTGGGTAAATGTTGTTTAATTCTAGTCATTTGCTAAAATTTGGTTTCGCCTAACTTGCTAATATTGACTATCATGACTTAGGAAAATTCTAGGACTTGGATTAACTTAATCAGTTTAAGTGAATATATTAATTGTATTAATCTCACTTCACTTGGTTGCTATTTTAATTTGTTTTGAAGAAATTAAAATTTGGCTTTGTTTATTTCTGGAACCATCACTTATATACGCTTCCGCATCTCGTGTTTTACTTAAAAAGGAAATTAACTTTGATTTTAATTTTGAAAACACACAACCCTTCTTCAAATTGGTATCAGAGCCAAAGCGATAAATTATTTCGTTAACGATCTTCTTAAATAATTTTTGGCTAAAATGGATTTTTCCCCATTTTCAAAATTTCCTATTTCGATGGTTCAAACTACGCGTATTGGAAAGCGCGAATGAGATCGGCACTAAAATCTATCGACGAGAGAGTTTGGATGTCTGTTGTTAACGGGTGGTCCCCACCAACTTATTTAGTTGAAAATGAACGTGTTATCAAACCCGCCGATAGATGGACTGAAAATGAGTTTAAACTTGCTAATTTCAATTCCCGTGGTTTAAATGCCTTATTTAGCGCTGTCACACCGGATGAATTCCGTCGTATTATGACGTGTGAAACCGCTAAAGAAGCTTGGGATATTTTACAATTGACTCATGAAGGAACTAGTGTCGTTAAAGCTTCGAAACTCCAAAATCCAACCACTCAATTTGAAACTATCAAAATGAATGAAAAAGAAACGTTTGATGAATTTTATGCTAGACTTTATGATATTGTTAATTCATCTTTTAACTTGGGAGAGAAAATACCTGACGACCGTGTTGTAAAGAAAATTTTAAGGTCCCTACCCGATAGATTTATTCCAAAGGTGACCGTTTTAAATTCTTTACCCACTTTAGCCTCTACGAAATTAGAAGAGCTTGTAGGTGATTTACAAACCTATGAACTAGATATGTTTCCCTCTAAAACTGAAAAGAAAATTGAAAAGGGCGTTGCTTTAAAAGCCCGAAAAGAGGTCAAACAAGTAGTAGAGAGCGATAGTGATAGTGACTCGGAAGACATGGCTTTGTTTGCTCGTAAATTTAGAAAATTTCTTAAAATTAACAAAGATAAATTTAAAAATGATTTTAAGAAATTTGATACTTATAAACATGATAAAAGCAAGAAGATTTCTAAAGCCGAGAAGATCCCTAAACCTAGCAATGACAATTTAGATAGGGACGAGTCTAATAAGTGTTTTGGTTGTGAAGGTTATGGCCATAGGGCTTATGAGTGCCCCACTAAACTAAGGAAAGAGGGTAAGCGACCCATTTCATATAATGCGACCCTTAGTGATAGTGATAAGGAAGAGAAGCCCGATTCCCCCATTAAGAAAAAATTTGTGGCTTTTATGGCTAGTCATGTGAGTGATAGTGAGAATTCATCGATTGATGAAACGATAGCACATGCCACTTCCAAGGTCATTGTACATGATTCTCTTGTTTTTGATGATAGTGAGAGTGGAGGAGAAAGTGAGAGTGAAAATGAAGAAGAGGTTAATGTGAGTGAACTTCAAAATGCTTTTCAAGAACTTTATAAAGAATCTATTAAATTGAAAAGAGCTAATTTGAAGTTAGAAGCTAGTTTAAGAGAAAGTGTCAAGGTCAGTGATGAAAATGTTTTAATAGAAGACCTTAGGACACATGTGAGGACTCTTCAAGAGAAGCTTCAATATGTAGAAGGCGAAAGAGATAGCCTTAGGGGTTTAATGGAATCCTTGAAAAAGGAGCTTCTTGCTTTTGAAGAGCGAAATGTTTTACTAGAATCTAACATTGTAGAACTGGAAAATAAATTAAAAGATTCTAGTAATGTCAAATTTGATTTGGAATGTCGTTCAGAAAAACTAGATAAAATGTTAGGAACGGTCCAAATTAAAAATGACACTTGTGGTTTAGGCTTCAATCCTTGTAATAAATTTACTCATAATGCCCAAACCAATGATTTAGGAGAATCTACTAGGAATACATTTAAAGATCACTCCTTAAGTAAATCTTTTCGACATGTTCTCACTTGTACACATTGTGGTCGACAAGGTCATCTTAGGAAATTTTGTTTTGATCTTAAACGAATTCCTAGAAAACCCCATAGTCAAGTAACCACGGTTGTTAAAGTTCCTACACCCCAAGATAGTCATTCTTCATTAATTTGGGTTAGGAAATCCGATTTGGTTGCCTTGCAAAATAGGGTTTTTGATTCTCATTTACTTTCACATGCTTCCTCCCTTGCTAAATCTAATGGATGAATGTGTTAGTGTTTGCATACTTTAGCGTTTGTACTTCATGCTATATTCATATGCTAAATGTATGCTTGTTTAGTCATTTTCTAGTCATTACCTTATTTCATATCCCATGCTAGAAATCATGACTTGTTTATCTTTTTGTATTATATTTTGTGTTTGAATCAATTGAAAAATATAAAAAGATTTTTGTTTATCATTTGTGTTTTATTTATTTCATTTAAGCTTAATGAAAAATACAAATGACCTTTTTGTTTGTCCTTTTGAGTAAATATTTATTTTTGATTAAAAATGTTAAAAACTCAAAAAGATTTTATTTTGTGTGTATTTTAGTTTGACACACTTTATGTGGCATATATTTGTGTTTGAATCCTATTTTTTACGCTCCCATGTGGCCAGAGCTTTTAGTTTAGATTTTCAATCCTTAAAATGTTCTTTACCATGTTTTATATGGAGTAGTTGGATTTTGTATTGTTTAAATGGATTCTATTTCTATATGCCTCTTTTCACACATACACGAGCTCTTTTGAAGTTTAATGTCACATGTTATATTTGAGCTTTTTGAGGTGTTCTCCTATCAATCTAGTCATCTACATATCTATGACCTAGGAGGACTAGTGCATGTCAAAATCCGTTGCATGTGAGATTTGTGTGAAAATGAAAACATGATAAATAAATATGCAAGGGGAAGGGCTCCGAAAGGACTAAGTGATCCTTTGCGATAGTAAGCCACCGTTTATTGGATCTAAAAGAAATACGTGATCCAAAGGCCTAAAAACAGAATATTTGGCATTAAACAGTAAGCAATTGCCAAGGCCTATGTTTGTTTGAGATATTCATTCAAAAACAAAAGAATATATATGCTCATTGAGGGAGAATTGGATGGTATATCAACGATTTCACAATGTCCATTTATCCTAGTTGTCTTCAATGTCATGACTCTATTTGGTTTGTAGAATCATCATCATGCTAGGCTTGTATGCATTGTGTATGTTTGTTCATTGAGTTCAATCTTTATATTGTCACATGAGGTTATATTTAACTGTGATGAAGTTTGCAATCAAATGAGAACTCCGTGAACGTTTCTTAAGTTTTTGGGTCTAAATTTAATTGTTTCTAGTACACACCCCTACACTTCCGTTTCCATATGACACATTTTTGCCATACGAGTGTGCAAACTTATTGTATTTTGTATCATGTGTGTGTTTATATCTATATATATATGCAAGTGCTCTATTGGTATATCTTTAGTATCTATATATATGATATTTATTTGTCTTTGCCTTGCTTTTATTGCCCATATGCTTTCATGTCTTTTCACTTTAAGCTTCCACATGCTGTTTATTAGTTCTTTATCCTTTGCCTATTCCCGAACAAAAAGGGGGAGAATGATGATAGGGGGAGAAATGGTATCTAATCCTATTATTACCGTATCTTAGTTTGGGGAGATTTATCTTAGGGGGAGACGTCTTTCTAAGTAGGTCATGTGTCTTGATAAAGAGGAGAATTAATTTAGGGAGTAATGAATTAATTGCATTTAATATTTTGATATTCCCTATGCATTTGATAAGTTTGCTTAAGTGTGCAGGAATTATTCTAAAGCGGCATCTTTCTATGGCAAAGCGTTTGATCCTTGGGTTGAGTCAAGTTTGGGCGGGTTATGTTTTGAGTTTAGTAGAGCTTGACGGCCCTTTAGGATTTTTGTTTGGTTTTTGTCCCGGAATAGCCAAAGGGGGAGATTTGTAAGGACACAAATTTCCAATTGAGTCCATATATAGTTTTGGCTCAATTCCGGACAAAAACATTTATTCATAGGACAGTATTCAATTGTAATATTCTCAAGCCTATGAACTGTATGTTGAAGACGTAGCGGCAAAGAATATAAAGCTTCATCAAAATGCCGGTTTGCGTGCCTCGTTTCTACGTCATCATCTAAGGTTCCATGCTCCCAAGGTATGAATGTAATTATATTTATATAGGAGCTTGGAACAATATTTATTGGGTGTTAGGTTTAATAAAAACCATGTTTTACTTTCAGAATAATTTAATTGGAACTTTAATTTAACGTATATAAAGTTTCTGGGCCAAAATTGAATTTATCAAAAATTTTTGGAAGTCGTTCGAAATCTCGTTCGAACGAGTTTTTCGTTCTAACGAGGTTTCGTTCGAACGAGACTGCCAACGAACCTAATCTGGTCAGTCGTTCGATATGTCGTTCGAACGAGTTTTTCGTTCTAACGAGGTTTCGTTCTAACGAGGTTTCGTTCGAACGAGTTTGCCAACGAACCTAAACTGGTCAGTCGTTCGAACGAGTTTGGTCATTCTAACGAGATATCTAACGAGTTTCTAACGAGCCCAGTCTGGTCACTCGTTATAAGTCTCGTTCGAACGAGAGTCAAGTTCGTTCGAACGAGATGCCAGGCGGGAACAGTTTTGAGCAGTTTTTGGCAGTTTTTACCCACTTTCCCCACTTGGTTTTTAACCAACTTTTTCAAGACTTACTAAGGACGGGAAACACATTTTTCTAATCAACTTTTCCAACTAAGTTTATCTCCTAGAGAGAGTTTGAGAGCAAAAATAGTTTAGGAAAATGTTCAAGTTTTGAGGGTTGTTTTTCAAAGAAAATGCATATACCACTCTAGTGTTTACACCCAATTGTGTTTATCCAAGTTTCTATATTTATATCAATTGCTTGGAGTTTTGGCACCGGTTTTCTCTACCGAATTGAAAAAGAGACGTTTCGGGTTTCCTTCTACATCCCATCACAAAGAAGAAGAAGTTTGTTGCGATATTTCTCACTTGGAGAAAGGCTCCAAGCTTGGGTGACGGTGACCATACAAAGTCCTATCAGTGAATTCCGAGATCGCGGTGGAGCTCCGTGGTTGTCCGCTAGGAAGAGGTTTCTACAAGAAGGAGCAACAAGGCTTGAGAGGGTTTGAGTCGAGGATGTAAGTCTTTTGTCTTGTAATTGTAATTCCATATCTAGTGGACTTGTGGCTAGGGCCGTCCGAGGTTTTTTCCCGTCTTGGGTTTTTCCTCGTACATCGCGGCGTAGTGTGATATTGTTTATTTTATCTTGCTTCATAATTTAGAACGCATGTTTAGAATAATTCAAGATAAAATTCGATTTAAATGATCACACTCATTTAATTTGGACTTTAATTAAATATTGGGTAAATGTTGTTTAATTCTAGTCATTTGCTAAAATTTGGTTTCTCCTAACTTGATAATATTAACTATCATGACTTAGGCAAGTTCTAGGACTTGGATTAACTTAATCGGTTTAAGTGAATATATTAATTGTATTAATCTCACTTCACTTGGTTGCTATTTTAATTTGTTTTGAAGAAATTAAAATTTGGCTTTGTTTATTTCTGGAACCATCACTTATATACGCTTCCGCATCTCGTGTTTTACTTAAAAAGGAAATTAACTTTGATTTTAATTTTGAAAACACACAACCCTTCTTCATCTCTTAAGGTGGATCTTTAAGCTTCCACATTGCTTAAGCTACAACTTTCAAATTTTAAAGAAGTAATTTCTTTTTCATCCATTCTTAATTTCAAGGAAAATTTTATCGAAGTTTTTTTTATTCTAAGAATTTTCATCAAAACGTTTACCGAAGTAAGTTGTACATCTCATTATTTATCCTCCCATAGTTCATCACTAAAGATTGATGAATGGCACGTCTCTTTTTTCGTTTGTCTTAACACCATCCAAAGAGCTAAATATTATAGAGCATTTATATGCATCTTCAAAAATATCCATGCCACCAAACATAGCACTATTCTTTATATTAACCCAAAATATGATCTTAATCTATGTGATTAAACCTAACATAATAATACAACTCTCGTACCAAATGAGAGTGCTTTATGCGTACCAAAATGGAGAATATACCAAATTATTGTTTTTTTAATTTTTTATTATACTAAAATTAAGAGAACATCATTAAAGTTTTATGTGACAGTATTTATAAGTGATTCATCATACACTTCATAGTTTAATCTTATTAAGCATATTAATGATAAATCATATAGTTAAGTGAATCCACACATGACAGAGGATGTATGTGACACCCCGCCTAATTAAATACCGGGTGATCAGTCCTTTATTAAATTATAATCAAGGTGAACGGTTGGTTCATTCTTAGCATCATTGTCGTAAAAATAACTTTTCCAATTTAACACCCTACATAATTAAGCTAAGTGTCAAAACCATTTTAGACATTAGTTTCCAAATTTTATTTATATAAAACAACATTTAAACTTTACGAAATTCATAATTAAAGAATCACACAACAACTATACCGGAATAAACAATCCAATAATTAAACATCCAACTAGGTAATTCCAACATTAAAATTTAAAGCAAAAACATCCTGACAGTAATAAATCCCAAAGTGTGAATACCGGAAATAAATGAATCACAATGTACTATGAAACAACTGAATAATGGAAAGGGCGACACATGCCCAACTGGAATAATAATGCTAGGAGTATAATCAAATAAATGAGATCGTCTAAACAAGAGGCCTGCAACTCCCACCTAAGCTGCAGCGCATTCCTTCCAAAGGATCCAATACAAGGCGCCCCTGTGGCTGGGCACCTATTATTCATACATATATATATACAAGAGGGAAAGAAAATGGAAACGGGTCAGAGCCCGATTGTAAAAACAATTTAAAATTTGTTTAGCAAGTATTTAAAATGTTTACTGGCCAATGCAACAACATATTAGTGTGGCACTCCCTTGAGAAATTCTCACCTCTCTTCTAATGTGCACACCTATCGCACTAACCTTCCCAATGGTTTAACTTATCTTATCTTAGGTTACTCGTAAGATTTAAACTGACGAATTCAACTGTTTAAGAGGTAGATTTCATTTAATAACAAAGTTCCCATTTAACCTTTATTTACTAATAAAGTTTCCCGGTAATATACTATACTTTCAAAACACGTATTTCTCAATTGAAACCATTATTCATATCTTACTTACCATAAACACAGGAGGCAATTCACATATTTCATAATTTAATATATATATTCAATACCCATGTAATATATATTCTAACAGCACCCCACATAAAAATTATGGTTCGGACATACTCTGCTATCCAGTCCCCGTATCACTCGTACTAAGGGAAATACAAGTTCGAAATCACTCTCGAACTGTATTAACACAAACATAAACAATATTAAGGCGAAGCATAGAGTCCCGGTCTCTAAGAGGTCAGCACATGCCCCCACGTCTCTTAGGCCGTCTGACTATCGATCCGATTAGCCTGTACCAAAAGATCTCTATCTTCTAGGGTATGAGGCAATATCCCTCCATAAAGGTCCCATCGAGATAAGACTGTCCCAGCGCGGTAACATCAGGGATTGCAAGTAGCGCGGGCATGATTTTTACACATTTATAATATATGCACAATCACATTGTCATATATATACAACACTTATTCACATTTCTCAATTTGGTGTACCCACAACCTATAATTATAGCTTCTTGTTCTGAAGACATTTTACTCACGTATCCCGTATAACAGACTCATATCGTTTATTACGGTTATCTCCCTCTCGTGATCTTTAAAGTAACCTCACCGTCCCAAATACTTAAATCGTAGCACCTACACAACCCCAAAAATTTTGTACTAATCTGAATTCCTCGAATACTGGTTTTCCTCACTCAATTTAATCGATTTCTAAAACAGGGGTAAAAATAGGAATTTCCCAAAAAAATTAAAAATATCGCTCGAACCAGAATGGTTCTCGCTCGAACTACTTCGAGCGACTTGTCCATCTCGCTCGAACTACTTCGCCCAACATTGACATCTCGCTCGAACTACTTCGCGCGACATCGCGCGAACTGCACTGTTTCGTCTTCAACCATTGGCAGATTCATTTTTCACCATTTTTAAGCCTAAAACCCTCTATATTTTAATCCCAAACGTCTCCTCTTCATTCCCAATCAATAATATCATGATTATATAACATTAATAACTTCCTAAAATCATTAATTCATCAAAAATCATTTAGATTACATGAAATCCCAGAATTTATTCGTAAGAACCCTAATTCCCAAATTTTCAATTAAAGAACCTAATCAACATCAATTCGTTCATCCATATTAATTACAAATTTCTTAATACAACCTCTACATATGATCAAGGTTCAAGCTACACAGATTCTCCTTACAACACATGCGATTTCTTCTTCCAAAACATATAATTTTTCAATCAAAATACGAAATTTTTATTCCTAGACTAACATGCGAGGTATATTAACTAGAATTCAGCACGATAAATACTTGCCTGTAGATTTTAGGGTTCTGATTTGTGGACGAATTTGGTGTGGTTGCGTTCCCCGTCGTACGATCTACGCGTTGGTGGTGGTGGCGGTGCAACCGGATGAATTTTTTTGGCCTTGGATTGCTTGGAAAGCTTTCTACCTTCCTCTCTAATGGCCGCTCTAAGGTTGTGAGTCTGCTAACCCTAAAAGACCATTCCAATTGGATGATATAAACTAATCAATTTCTTGGGTTTAATTACCCAAAAATGCAAAATGTCCAAAATGCCCTCCCAGGGTGCTAAATAAGCCTAAAAACGCCCCGAGACCCAAACTAAACCCCCGGGTACACTTTTCTGACTATCTCGACCCTTTTGGACACTTTGGCACACTCAAAACGACCATACGGGCAACTTATAATTTATTCACTTTTGTTAATCAATATTTAGTCCCGACGCCACACGGGCGCGTCCCGACTTATATTTCCAAAATTGTCATTTTATTCACTCGTGATATTTAATAGTACCAATATTATATTACTTTACTCATTAGTAATACCCCGTATTTTTATGCTTTCTAAATTTGGGGATTTATTAAATTTAATGTGAGTTATTAATTTAATATAAATCCGGAAATTAAATTTTTTTTTAATTACTAACGTGACGAGAGTTAGTAATCATTGGAAACTTGTTGAATATTACTTTACTCATTAGTAATATTCAACAAGTTTCCAATGATTACTAACTCTCGTCACGTTAGTAATTAAAAAAAAATTAATTTCCGAATTTATATTAAATTAATAACTCACATTAAATTTAATAAATCCCAAAAATTTAGAAAGCATAAAAATACGGGGTATTACATACTCCCCCCTAATAACGGAATTTCATCCCGAAATTCGAAAAATAAGGCATACCTGGTAAGAATAAATCTGGGTATTTCTCGCGCATATCTGCCTCGCGCTCCCAGGTGGAATCCTCGACATTATGATGCTCCCACTGGACTTGTACAAGTGGGACTACCTTCGACCTCAATCTCCGCTCGCTATGGTCTAGGATAGCCACTGGTCTCTCCTTGTAAGAGCTGTTAGGCTGTAAGTCTATCTCATCTATCGCGATGTGGGTGTGAGCCATGTCATCCCGAAGGTATCGTCTTAACGACGAGATGTGGAATACATCGTGAATACGATGTAAATGCTCTGGCAGTCCCAATCTGTATGACACCGGACCAATCCTCTCGATAATGGAAAATGGTCCCACATACCTCGGGGCCAATTTTCCTTTCTTCCCGAACCTCATCACTCCCTTCATAGTAACACTTGGTCCCCCACGTTAAACTCTCAAAAGAATCATTTCGCATCGGCGTAGCTTTTCTTCCTGTCTTGTACTACTCGAATGCGACTCCTGATAATTTCAATCCTCGCGGAGCTTTCCTGAATCACCTCTGGGCCTAGCAACTTCTTATCCCCCACTTCGAGCCAACAAGTTGGGGAACGACAGGGCCTGCCATACAAAGCCTCGAATCGAGCCATGACAATCGAGAACTGATAAGAGTTATTATAAGCGAACTCTGCCAGTGGAAGATGTGGCTCCCAACCTCCTCTAAAATCAAGAACACACATGCGTAGCATATCCTCCAACATCTGATTAGTACGCTTTGTCTGTCCATCTGTCTGTGGGTGATAACCTGAACTCAACCTCAACTTTGTACCCATAGCCTCCTGAAAACTCTCCCAGAAACGCGACACAAAAATCTTATCTCTATCTGACATAATATTCTGGGGCAGACCATGTAATCTGACAATCTCAGTAATGAACAATTGAGCATACTAACCCGTGGTATAGTCTGTCTGCACCGGCAGAAAATGAGCCACCTTGGTCAAACGGTCCACAATCACCCCGATGGAGTCGTGACCCCGTTGTGATGTAGGCAACCCTGTAATAAAATCCATGGAAATACTCTCCCACTTCCACGCGGGTACTTCCAATGGCTGAAGTAATCCTGACAGTTTTTGATGGTCCATCTTTACTAGCTGGCAGGTAGAACACTTGGATACGAGCTCAGCAATATCCTTTTTCATCCCACTCCACCAGTATTGCCACCTCATATCCTGGTACATCTTATCTCCGCCAGGATGTACTGAAAATTGGGACCCGTGAGACTGGGTCATCACTGCATGACGTAAGTCTGCTCCTTCCAGAACCACTAATCTCCCATTAAACCTCAAACCCCCAAAAGAACTAACAGAATAGGACTCAGCACCCTCGGCTAAAAGTCGTACAATCTGCTCCTGGCAAAATGGGTATGCGGTCTGTGCCTGTATCACCCTCGTAACAATCTCAGGTGTCACTGTCATGACAGATATGAAGGAACGAGCTACTACGTCCTGGTGACCCAACTCTTTCCACTTTGCTTTCCAGACGTCCGCTACATCGTCTACCGGTCTACGGCTCAACGCATCAACAACTACGTTGGCCTTCCCCGGATGGTACTGTATGTCGAACTGATAGTCCTTCACAAACTCTAACCACCTGTCCTGACGCATATTCAGTTCTCGCTGAGTCAATAGGTACTGCAGTGATTTATGGTCTGTGAACAAGCGAAATTTCTCTCCCAATAAATAGTGCCTCCAAATCCTCAATGAAAAAATGATCGCTTCCAACTCTAGATCGTGAGTGGGGTAGTTCTTCTCATGCGGTTTAATCTTGCGAGAGGCAAAAGCTATAGCCTTCTCCTCTTGCTGAAGTACTCCCCCAAGTCCACGTAAGGAAGCATCGGTGTAAACCAGGTACTCCACGCCCGGCTTAGGTAAAGCAAGGACCGGTGCTGAAGTAAGCTTATCTTTCAGCTCGTCGAAAGCCAATTGGCAAGCATCATCCCAAACATATGGAACCCCTTTGCGAGTCAGGTTCATCAGTGGACCCGCTACTTTAGAGAACCCTCGAATGAATCTCTTGTAGTATCCAGCTAATCCCAAGAAACTACGCACTTCCGTCGGTGTCGTGACTTGTCCCCACTCCCTCACCGCTGACACTTTACTCGGGTCAACTGCTATCCCTTGTTCAGAAACAACATGCCCCAAGAACTGTACTTCCCGTAACCAGAACCCGCATTTCTCATACTTAGCATACAACTGATGCTCTCATAGAGTCTGAAGAACCTGCCTCAAGTGCTCGGCATGCTCCTCCTCAGAGTGTGAATATATCAAAATGTCATCTATGAAGATGATGACAAACTGATCCAATAACTCTCTGAAAACTCGGTTCATTAAGTCCATGAATACGGTTGGAGCATTTGTGAGTCCAAATGGCATCACTCTGAACTCATAGGACCCATACCTCGTCAAGAAAGCACCCTTGAAACATCCTGCTCCCTAATACGTAGATGATGGTACCCTGACCTCAGGTCTATCTTCGAAAAGAAAGTTGCTCCCCTCAGCTGGTCGAACAGATCATCGATTCGAGGCAATGGATACTTGTTCGGTATCGTGACCTTGTTCAGCTCCCGGTAGTCCACACATAGCCTCAGTGAACCATCTCTCTTTCTCACAAACAAAACTGGAGTGCCCCAAGGTGAGGTACTCCTTTGAATGAAGCCTTGACCTAACAGCTTCTCTATCTGATCTCGTAACTCTCGCATCTCTACCGAAGCCATACGGTACGGAGTGTGCGTTATAGGTCGAGTATCTGGTAATAAATCTATGACAAAGTCTATCTCACGACTGGGGGGTAGACCTGGTATCTCCTGAAATACATTGGAATACTCACAAACAACTGGGATCGAGTCTAAGGGAATCACAACCTCCTTAGAGGTATCCTCCTCTATGTAATACAAATGAGCGGTCGAGCCTCCCTCTGGGCGAGGCATCACCACTACAAACATCTTTTGCCCCGGAATGGCAAAGACAATACTCCCACCAAAACAATCTATCATGGCTCTGTAAGCTGCAATCCAATCCATACCGATAATAACATCGTGCTCATGCATATCTAGGACTAACATGTCTGCTGGTAATACCAAGCTACCAATCTCTACCCCCACACCCCGGCATATAAAGAAAATAAGTGAACCATTTCCCAATGGTGAGTCTACACACGTCACAGTGCTCTCTGCTATGTCTAATAACCCTAAGGCCTTCGCAAAATGGGTAGCTATAAAATAGTGCGTCGCCCCAGTATCAAATAAAACCCGACCCATAGTACCATGGATAGGAAATATACCCTCAATCGCGGGTGGTGCCTATGGAGCTGCAGCTTGGTGGACATTATAGACACGTACGTACTGTAACTGCCCCTGTTGTACCGAAGCGGCTGGAATGGCTGGTAGGGATGGTACCTGAGCTGGTGCTGGAAGGGCGACTGGAAAAAGTGGCCTATGTGGCTCATTACGGGCACCCTGCTGCTGTGGGTCCCTATCACCCTATGGACAATCCTAGCGCTTATGGCCATTCTTTCCACACACAAAACATCGTCCTCTGAAATTACCTCCCCTCTGACCCTGCTGACCACGGCCCTGTTGGCCGTTACCGCCCCGCCACTGGCCCTGTCGGCCTTGATGAAAACACCGTTGGCCCTGCTGCTGGCGGTGTTGGTCCTGCTGATTAGGCTGGCCCTACTGACCCTGCCTATATCCCCCAAATACCTGTCGGGAATCACCTGATCGAAACCGCTTAGCAGAGTCCCCCTGATGGGAACTCTGCTCATGATGACGAGCCTGCCCCTGCGATGTCGGGGCTCCACTAGCGCCACTACCCCCTGTCTTGTCCTGCTGGTTGGACTCTCCTGCCCGTTTTCTTCCCTGTAGATGGTAGCGGTGATCCTGGCAGTGTAGCAAAGCAGCATTGAGTACATCAGTGAAAGTACTCAGGGACAGATTCCCTATAAGGTGCTGACGGATCCTCCAAGCTAACCCGTCCACAAACAATAATATCTTCTTACTCTCCGTGGGTGCCTCATCTGGCACTATAGTGAGAAGTATTATGAACTCCTCCTCATATTCGGCAACAGTAGAATTTTCCTGCTTCAAGTTCAGTAACTTTAGCCTCATCTCAGTTTGCACGGCGGCTGGAAAATATTTGCGGTCAAACCTCTCCCAGAATAACTGAATCGAAATAGTATCCCTTTCCTCCAAGGTGGTGGTGGACTCCCACCATGGCAAAGCGGCCCCCACTAGCTTAAATGAAGCCAACAACTGTTTCTGCACGTCCGTTCACTCATACATACGCAGATGCCGCTGGATATCTTTCTTCCATTGGCTGACGATGATGATATCTGAACTACCCTAGAACTCAGGGGGGGTGCACCTTCTTAAAGGAATCCCTAACCCACTCTCATGCTGATGGAAGCTGCGCAGGTACTGGTGCCACTGCCTGAATCTGGGGTGGGGCCTACTGTACTACCGCTAGCGCAGCATTCACCGCCTGAGCAACAACAGCGGCTACCTCATTAGCATTCACCGTTCCCTGTGCCGGAGCTGTTGGCTGCTCGGCTTGGGCACGCCTATCCTTTGGTGCACGTCTCGGAGGCATCTGAAACGTGAAGAAATTAATTAGTCTACAGTTATTATCAAATCTTAAATAGCTGAAGACGTAATCGTAAGAGTAAGAATACAACAATCCTAAAATAGGGCTCTATAACAAAAATGTTCAGCTGAAAGCGAAATAAGCCATACAGATCCTATGGACACTAGAACCTGATGCTTTGATACCACATGTGACACCCCTCCTAATTAAATATCGGGTGATCATTCCTTTATTAAATTATAATCAAGTTGAACGGTTGGTTCATTCTTATCATCACTATCGTAAAAATAACTTTTCCAATTTAACACCCTACATAATTAAGCTAAGTGTCAAAACCATTTTAGACATTAGTTTCCAAATTTTATTTATATAAAACAACATTTAAACTTTACGAAATTCATAATTAAAGAATCACACAACAACTATACCGGAACAAACAATCCAATAATTAAACATCTAACTAAGTAATTCCAACATTAAAATTTAAAGGAAAAACATTCTGACAGTAATAAATCCCAAAGTGTGAATACTTGAAATAAATGAATCACAATGTCCTATGAAACAAATGAATAATGGAAAGGGCGACACATGCCCAACTGGAATAAATAATTCTAGGAGTGGAATTGAATAAATGAGATCGTCTAAGCAAGAGGCCTGCAACTCCCACCTAAGCTGCAGCGCATTCCTTCCAAAGGATCCTATGCAAGACGCCCCTGTGGCTGGGCACCTGTAATTCATACACACATATATATATAAGAGGGAAAGAAAATGGAAACGGGTTAGATCCCGATTGTAAAAATGATTTAAAATTTGTTTAGCAAGTATTTAAAATATTTACTGGCCAATGCAACAGCATATTAGTGAGGCACTCCCTTGAGAAATTCTCATCTCTCTTCTAATGTGCACACCTATCGCACTAACCTTCCCAACGGTTTAACTTAGCTTATCTTAGGTTACTCGTAAGATTTAAACTGACGATTTCAACTGTTTAAGAGGTAGATTTCATTTAATAACAAAGTTCCCATTTAACCTTTATTTACTAATAAAGTTTCCCGGTAATATACTATACTTTCAAAACACGTATTTCTTAATTGAAATCATTATTCATATCTTACTTACCATAAACACAGGAGGTAATTCACATATTTCATAATTTAATATATATATTCAATACCCATGTAATATATATTCTAACAGCACCCCACATAAAAATTATGGTGCGGGCATACTCTGTTATCCAGTCCCCGTATCACTCGTACTAAGGGAAATACAAGTTCGGAATCACTCTCGAACTGTATTAACACAAACATAAACAATATTGAGGCGAAGCAAAGAGTCCCGGTCTCTAAGAGGTCAGCACATGCCCCCACGTCTCTTAGGCCGTCTGACTATCGATCTGATTAGCCTGTACCAAAGGATCTCTATCTTCTAGGGTACGGGTCAATATCCCTCATAAAGGTCCCATCGAGATAAGACTGTCCCAGCGCGGTAACATCAGGGATAACAAGTAGCGCGGGCATGATTTTTACACATTTATAATATATTCAACATCACATAGTCATATATATACAACACTTATTCACATTTCTCAAATTGGTGTACCCACAATCTATAATTATAACTTCTTGTTCTGAAGACATTTTACTCACTTATCCCGTATAACGGACTCATATCGTTTATTACGGTTATTTCCCTCTCGTGATCTTTAAAGTAACCTCACCGTCCCAAATACTTAAATCGTAACACCTACACAACCCCAAAAATTTTATACTGATCTGAATTCCTCGAATACTGGTTTTCCTCACTCAATTTAAACGATTTCTATAATAGGGGTAAAAATAGGAATTTCCCAAAAAAATTAAAAATCTCGCTCGAACCAGAATGGTTCTCGCTCGAACGACTTCCATGTGTCGCTCGAACTACTTCGAGCGACTTGTCCATCTCGCTCGAACGACTTCGCGCGACATTGACATCTCGCTCGAACTACTTCGCGCGACATCGCGCGAACTGCACTGTTTCGTCTTCAACCTTTGGCAGATTAATTTTTCACCATTTTTAAGCCTAAAAACCTCTATAGTTTAATCCCAAATGTCTCCTCTTCAATCCCAATCAATAATTTCATGATTATATAACATTAATAACTTCCTAGAATCATTAATTCATCAAAAATCATTTAGATTACATGAAATCCCCAAATTAATTCGTAAGAACCCTAATTCCCAAATTTTCAATTAAAGAACTTAATCAACATCAATTCGTTCATCCATATTAATTCCAAATTTCGTAATACAACCTCTACGTATGATCAAGGTTCAAGCTACACAGATTCTCCTTACAACACATGCGATTTTTTCTTCCAAAACATATAATTTTTCAATCAAAATACAAAATTTTTATTCCTAGACTAACATGCGAGGTAACTTAACTAGAATTCAGCAAGATAAATACTTGCCTGTAGATTTTAGGGTTCTGATTTGTGGACAAATTTGGTGTGGTTGTGTTCCCCGTCGTGCGATCTACGCGTTGGTGGTGGTGGCGATGCAACCGGATGAATTTTTTTGGCCTTGGATTGCTTGGAAAGCTTTCTACCTTCCTCTCTAATGGTCGTTCTAAGGTTGTGAGTCTGCTAACCCTAAAAGACCATTCCAAATGGCTGATATAACCTAATCAATTTCGTGGGTTTAATTACCCAAAAATGCAAAATGTTCAAGATGCCCTCCCGGGGTGCTAAATAGGCATAAAAATGCCCCGAGACCCAAACTAAACCCTCGGGTACACTTTTCTGACTATCTCGACCCTTTCGGACACTTTGGCGCACTCAAAATGACCATACGGGTGACTTATAATTTATTCACTTTTATTAATCAATATTTAGTCCCGACGCGACACGGGCGCGTCCCGACTTAAATTTCCAAAATTATCATTTTATTCACTCGTGACATTTAATAGTACCAATATTATATTACTTTACTCATTAGTAATACCCCGTATTTTTATGCTTTCTAAATTTGGGGATTTATTAAATTTAATGTGAGTTATCAATTTAATATAAATCCAGAAATTAAATTTTTTTTAATTACTAACGTGACGAGAGTTAGTAATCATTGGAAACTTGTTGAATATTACTTTACTCATTAGTAATATTCAACAAGTTTCCAATGATTACTAACTCTCGTCACGTTAGTAATTAAAAAAATTAATTTCAAGATTTATATTAAATTAATAACTCACATTAAATTTAATAAATTCCTAAATTTAGAAAGCATAAAAATACGGGGTATTACATACTCCCCCCGTAATAAGGGAATTTCATCCCGAAATTCGAAAAATAAGGCATACCTGGTAAGAATAAATCTGGGTATTTCTCGCGCATATTTGCCTCATGCTCCCAGGTGGATTCCTCCACATTATGATGCTCCCACTCGACCCGTAAAAGTGGGACTACCTTCGACCTCAATCTACTCTCTCTATGGTCTAGGATAGCCATTGGTCTCTCCTCGTAAGAGCTTTCAGGCTGTAAGTCTATCTCATCTATCGCGATGTGGGTGTGAGCCATGTCATCCCGAAGGTATCGTCTTAACGACGAGATGTGGAATACATCATGAATGCGATGTAAATGCTCTGGCAGTCCCAATCTGTATGCCACCGGCCCAATCCTCTTGATAATGGAAAATGGTACCACGTACCTCGGGGCCAATTTCCCTTTCTTCCCGAACCTCATCACTCCCTTCATAGTAACACTTGGTCCCCCATGTTAAACTCTCAGAAGAATCGTTTCGCATCGGCGTAGCTTTTTTGCTTGTCCTGTGCTTCTCGAATGCGACTCCTGATAATTTCAATCCCCGCGGAGCTTTCGTGAATCACCTTTGGGCCTACCAACTTGTTATCCCCCACCTCGAGCCAATAATTTGGGGAACGACAAGGCCTGCCATACAAAGCCTCGAATGGAGCCATGCCAATCGTGAACTGATAAGAGTTATTATAAGCGAACTCTACCAGTGGAAGATGTGTCTCCCAACCTCCTCCAAAATCAAGAACACACATGCGTAGCATATCCTCCAACATCTGATTAATACGCTCTGTATGTCCATCTGTCTGTGGGTGATAAGCTGAACTCAACCTCAACTCTGTACCCATAGCCTCCTGAAAACTCTCCCAGAAACGCGACACAAAAATCTTATCTCTATCTGATACAATATTCAGGGGAACCCCATGTAATCTGACAATCTCAGCAATGAACAACTGAGCATACTGACCCGTGGTATAGTCTGTCCGCACCAGCAGAAAATGAGCCACCTTGGTCAAACGGTCCACAATCACCCAGATGGAGTCGTGGCCCCACTGTGATGTAGGTAACTCTGTAATAAAATCTATGGAAATACTCTCCCACTTCCACCCGGGTATTTCCAATGGCTGATGCAATCATGACGGTTTCTGATGGTCCACTTTTACTAGCTCGCAGGTAGAACACTTGGATACGAACTCAGCAATATCCTTTTTCATCCCACTCCACCAGTATTGCCGCCTCATATCCTGGTACATCTTATCTCCCACAGGATGTACTGCAAATCGGGACCCGTGAGACTGGGTCATCACTGCATGACGTAAGTCTGCTCCTTTCGGAACCATTAATATCCCATTAAAGATCAAACTCCCATCAGAAACAAACAGAATAGGACTCAGCACCCTTGGCTAAAAGTCGTACAATATGCTCCTGGCAAAATGGGTCTGCGGTCTGTGCCTGAATCACCCTCGTAACAATCTCGAATGTCACTGTCATGACAGGTATGAAGGAATGAGCTACTGCATCCTGGTGACCCAACTCTTTCCACTTTGCTTTCCAGACATCCGCTACATCGTCTACCGGTCTATGGCTCAATGCATCAGCAACTACGTTGGCCTTCCCCGGATGGTACTGTGTGTCAAACTGATAGTCCTTCACAAACTCTAAGCACATGCGCTGACGCATATTCAGTTCTCGCTGAGTGAACAGGTACTGTTGTGATTTGTGGTCTGTGAACAAGCGGAATTTCTCTTTCAATAAATAGTGCCTCCAAATCCTCATTGCAAAAACGACCACTGCCAACTCTAGGTCGTGAGTGGGGTAGTTCTTCTCGTGCAGCTTAAGCTTGCGGGAGGCAAAAGCTATAGCCTTATCCTCTTGCTGAAGTACTCCCTCAAGTCCTCGAAGGAAGCATCGGTGTAAACCAGGTACTCCACGCCCGGCTTAGGTAAAGCAAGGACTGGTGCTAAATTAAGCTTGTCTTTCAGCTCATCGAAAGCCAATTGGCAAGCATCATCCCATATATATGAAACCCCTTTGCGAGTTAGGTTCGTCAGTGGCCCCGCTATTTTGGAGAAACCCCGAATGAATCTCCTGTAGTATCCCGCTAATCCCAAGAAACTACGCACTTTCATCAGTGTCGTGGGTTGTCCCCACTCCCTCACTGTTGACACTTTAGTCGGGTCAACTGCTATCCCTTGTTCAGAAATAACATGCCCCAAGAAATGTACTTCCAGCAACCATAACCCGCATTTCTCATACTTAGCATACAGCTGATGCTCTCGTAGAGTCTGAAGAACCTGCCTCAAGTGCTCTGCATGCTCCTCCTCGGAGTGTGAATATATCAAAATGTCATCTATGAAGACGATGACAAACTGATCTAAGAACTCTCAGAACACTCGGTTCATTAAGTCCATGAATACAGCTGGAGCATTTGTGAGTCCAAATGGCATCACTCTGAACTCATAGGACCCATACCCCGTCAAGAAAGCAGTCTTTGAAACATCCTGCTCCCTAATACGTAGCTGATGGTACCCTGACCTCAGGTCTATCTTAGAAAAGAAAGTTGCTCCCCTCAGCTGGTCGAACAGATAATTGATTCGAGGCAACGGATACTTGTTCCGTATCGTGACCTTGTTCAGCTCCCGGTAGTCCACACATAGCCTCAGTGAACCATCTCTCTTTTTCACAAACAAAACTGGAGCGCCCCAAGGTGAGGTACTCCTTCGAATGAAGCCCTGACCTAACAGATGATCTATCTGATCTCGTAACTCTCGTATCTCTACCGAAGCCATACGGTACGGAGCGCGCGCTATAGGTCGAGTATCTGGTAATAAATCTATGACAAAGTCTATCTCACGACTGGGGGGTAGGCCTGGTATCTCCTTAAATACATTGGAATACTCACGAACAACTGGGATCGAGTCTAAGGGAATCACAACCTCCTTAGAGGTATCCTCCTCTATGTAATACAAATGAGCGGTCGAGCCTCCCTCTGGGTGAGGCATCGCCACTGCAAATATCTCTTGCCGCGGAATGGCAAAGACAACACTCCCACCAAAATAATCTATCATGGCTCTGTATGCTGCGAGCCAATCCATACCGATAATAACATCGTGCTCATGCATATCTAGGACTAACATGTCTGCTGGTAATACCAAGCTACCAATATCTACCCCCACACCCCGGCATATAAAGAAAATAAGCGAACCATTTCCCAATGGTGAGTCTACACACGTCACAGTGCTCTCTGTTGTGGCTAATAACCCTAAGGCCTTCGCAAAATGGGTAGCTATAAAACAGTGCGTCGCCCCAGTATCAAATAAAACTCGACCCATAGTACCATGGTTAGGAAACATACCTTCAATCGCGGGTGGTGCCTGTGGAGCTGCTGCCTGGTGGACGTTATAGACACGTCTGTACTGTAACTGCCCCTGCTGCACCGGAGCGGCTGGAATGGCTGGTAGGGCTGGTACCTGAGCTGGTGCTGTAAGGGCGGCTGGAAAAAGTGGCCTCTGTTGCTTATTACGGGCACCCTGCTACGGTGGGGCCCTATAACCTTCTAGATAATCCTGGTGCTTATGTCCATTCTTACCGCACACAAAACATCGGCCTCTGAAATTACCTCCCCTCTGACCCTACTGACCACGGCCCTGTTGGTCGTTACCGCCCCGCCACTGGCCCTGTTGGCCCTGATGAAAACGCTGTTGGCCCTGCTGCTGACCTTGCTGTTGGCGGTGTTGGCCTTACTGGCCCTCCTGATTAGGCTGGCCCTGCTGACCCTGCCTATATCCCCCAAATCCCTGTCGGGAATCACCTGATCGTAACCGCTTAGCAGGGTCCCCCTGATGGGAACTCTGCTCATGCTGGCGAGCCTGCCCCTGCGATGTCGGGGCTCCACTAGAGCCACTACCCCCTGTCATGCCCTGCATGTTGGACTCTCCTTCCCGTTTACTTCCCTACATATGGAAACGGTGATCCTGGCAGTGTAGCAAAGCTGCATTGAGTACATCAGTGAAAGTACTAAGGGACAGATTCCCTATAAGGTGCTGACGGATCCTCCAACCTAACCCGTCCACAAATAATAGTATTTTCTTACTCTCTGTGGGTGCCTCATCTAGCACCATAGTGAGAAGACTTATGAACTCCTCCTCATATTCAGCAATAGTAGAATTTTCCTACTTCAAGTTCAGTAACTTTCGCCTCATCTCAGTTTGCACGGCGGGTGGAAAATATTTGCGGTCAAACCGCTCCCATAATAACTGAATCGGAATAGTATCCCTCTCCTCCAAGGTGGTGGTGGACTCCCACCACTGCAAAGCGTCCCCCACTAGCTTAAACAAAGCCAACAACTATTTATGCACGTCCGTGCACTCATACATACGCAGATGTCGCTGGATATCTTTCTTCCATTGGCTGACGATGATGATATCTGAACTACCCAAGAACTCAGGGGGGTGCGCCTTCTGAAAGGCGTCCCTAACCCGCTCCCATGCTGATGGAAGCTGCGCAGGTACTGGTGCCACTGCCTGAATCTGGGGTGGGGCCTGTTGTACTACCGCTAGCACGACATTCACCGCCTGAGCAACAATAGCGGCTAACTCATTAGCATTCATCATTCCCTGTGCCGGAGTTGCTGGTTGCTTGGCTTGGGCACGCCTATCCTTTGGTGCACGTCTCGGAGGCATCTTAAATGTGAAGAAATTTATTAGTCTACAGTTATTATCAAATCTTAAATAGCTGAAGACGTAATCGTAAGAGCAAGAATACAACAATCCTAAAATAGGGCTCTATAATAAAAATGTTAAGCTGAAAGTGAAATAAGCCGTATAGATCCTATGGACACTAGAACCTGATGCTCTGATACCACCTGTGACACCCGCCTAATTAAATACCGGGTGATTAGTCCTTTATTAAATTATAATCAAGTTTAACGGTTGGTTCATTCTTAGCATCACTGTCGTAAAAATAACTTTTCCAATTTAACACCCTACATAATTAAGCTAAGTGTCAAAACCATTTTAGACATTAGTTTCCAAATTTTATTTATATAAAACAACATTTAAACTTTACGAAATTCATAATTAAAGAATCACACAACAACTATACCGGAACAAACAATCCAATAATTAAACATCCAACTAGGTAATTCCAACATTAAAATTTAGAGGAAAAACATCCTGACAGTAATAAATCCCAAAGTGTGAATACTAGAAATAAATGAATCACAATGTCCTATGAAACAACTGAATAATGGAAAGGGCGACACAGGCCCAACTGGAATAAATAATGCTAGGAGTATAATCAAATAAATGAGATCGTCTAAGCAAGAGGCCTGCAACTCCCACCTAAGCTGCAGTGCATTCCTTCCAAAGGATCCTATGCAAGACGCCCCTGTGGCTGGGCACCTGTAATTCATACATATATATATAAAAGAGGGAAAGAAAATGGAAACCGGTCAGAGCCCGATTGTAAAAACGATTTAAAATTTGTTTAGCAAGTATTTAAAATGTTTACTGGCCAATGCAACAACATATTAGTGCGGCACTCCCTTGAGAAATTCTCACATCTATTCTAATGTGCAAACCTATCGCACTAACCTTCCCAACGGTTTAACTTATCTTATCTTAGGTTACTCGTAAGATTTAAACTGACGAATTCAACTGTTTAAGAGGTAGATTTCATTTAATAAAAAGTTCCCATTTAACCTTTATTTACTAATAAAGTTTCCCGGTAATATACTATACTTTCAAAAAACGTATTTCTCAATTGAAATCATTATTCATATCTTACTTACCATAAACATAGGAGGTAATTCACATATTTCAGAATTTAATATATATATTCAATACCCATGTAATATATATTCTAACAGCACCCCACATAAAAATTATGGTGCGGACATACTCTGCTATCCAGTCCCCGTATCACTCGTACTAAGGGAAATACAAGTTCGAAATCACTCTCGAACTGTATTAACACAAACATAAACAATATTGAGGCGAAGCATAGAGTCCCGGTCTCTAAGAGGTCAGCACATGCCCCCACGTCTCTGAGGCCGTCTGACTAACGATCCGATTAGCCTGTACCAAAGGATCTCTATCTTCTAGGCTACGAGTCAATATCCCCCATAAAGGACCCATCGAGATAAGACTGTCCCAGCGCGGTAACCTCAGGGATAGCAAGTAGCGCGGGTATGATTTTTACACATTTATAATATATGCACAATCACATAGTCATATATATACAACCCTTACTCACATTTCTCAATTTGGTGTACCCACAACCTATAATTATAGCTTCTTGTTCTGAAGACATTTTACTCACTTATCCCATATAACGGACTCATATCGTTTATTACGGTTATCTCCCTCTCGTGATCTTTAAAGTAACCTCACCGTCCCAAATACTTAAATCTTCACACCTACACAACCCCAAAAATTTTGTACTGATCTGAATTCCTCGAATACTGGTTTTCCTCACTCAATTTAATCGATTTCTAAAATAGGGGTAAAAATAGGAATTTCCCAAAAAAATTAAAAATATCGCTCGAACCAGAATGTTTCTCGCTCGAACGACTTCCACGTGTCGCTCGAACTACTTCGAGCGACTTGTCCATCTCGCTCGAACGACTTCGCGCGACATTGACATCTCGCTTGAACTACTTCGCGCGACATCGCGTGAACTGCACTATTTCGTCTTCAACCTTTGGCAGATTCGTTTTTCACCATTTTTAAGCCTAAAAACCTCTATAGTTTAATCCCAAATGTCTCCTCTTCAATCCCAATCAATAATATCATGATTATATAACATTAATAACTTCCTAGAATTATTAATTCATCAAAAATCATTTAGATTACATGAAATCCCCAAATTAATTCGTAAGAACCCTAATTCCCAAATTTTCAATTAAAGAACCTAATCAACATCAATTCGTTCATCCATATTAATTCCAAAATTCGTAATACAACCTCTACATATGATCAAGTTTCAAGCTACACAGATTCTCCTTACAACACATGCGATTTTTTCTTCCAAAACATATAATTTTTCAATCAAAATACGAAATTTTTATTCCTAGACTAACATGCGAGGTAACTTAACTAGAATTCAGCAAGATAAATACTTGCCTGTAGATTTTAGGGTTCTTATTTGTGGACGAATTTGGTGTGGTTGCGTTCCCCGTCACGCGATCTACGCGTTTGTGGTGGTGGCGGTGCAACCGGATGAATTTTTTTGGCCTTGGATTGCTTGGAAAGCTTTCTACCTTCCTCTCTAATGGCCGCTCTAAGGTTGTGAGTATGCTAACCCTAAAAGACCATTCCAAATGGCTGATATAACCTAATCAACTTCGTGGGCTTAATTACCCAAAAATGCAAAATGTCCAAAATGCCCTCCCGGCTAAATAGGTCTAAAAACACCCTGAGACCCAAACTAAATCCCCGGGTACACTTTTCTGACTATCTCGACCCTTTCGGACACTTTGGCGTACTCAAAATGACCATATGGGAGACTTATAATTTATTCACTTTTATTAATCAATATTTAGTCCCGACGCGACGCGGGCGCGTCCCGACTTAAATTTCCAAAATTGTCATTTTATTCACTCGTGACATTTAATAGTACCAATATTATATTACTTTACTCATTAGTAATATTCAACAAGTTTCCAATGATTACTAACTCTCATCACGTTAGTAATTATAAAAAAATTATTTTCCGGATTTATATTAATTTAATAACTCACATTAAATTTAATAAATCCCCAAATTTAGAAAGCATAAAAATACGGGGTATTACAATGTACAAGGAAAAATCCACCAATGGGAAAAAAAACTCTAGTCAATGAACACTCTCATTAAAAACATGGTAAAGACTTTAAGATAAGATAAGTGCCTTACACTCATTTCTCACTAAATCAAACCTCACCATTTCCCACTAATTACTATCATGCCGAAGACTTCTGTAATATAGATGAGAATCTCAATATATTTGATGTCTTAATTAATTAATGAACAATGGTTTCCTTCAAAAAACTTGAAAGTTTTCTTATTTATAGATGAAGTATCCTCTGCTTTCCACTCATGATGAAATGCATATATTGAACAACACGATCACAAATCTTTAAGTGACACAAGGGTATAATGTCTCAAAATCATCTTCCTCTTTCTTATTCATTAACCAAGAAAATTGATTAAGTTCGAAGAAGAGAAAAATATAAAAATATGAACAAGGATTAACTTGACTTATTTTTTCTAAAAGGTTCTAAGTTCTTAAAAAAGGAATAACTAAAAAAATCTAGCTTCTTTCTTTATAAAATTTTATCTCATGAAACATTCAAGAGATCAGTTTGAAAAAAGGTGCAAATGCGGGATAAGTATATATGAAATAAGTGTAATGATTTCAAAATGCACACATCAAGATGATAAATACAAACCCATGCTCCCACCAAGACTTGAGAGAGAGAGAGACAGAGAGAGAGTTATTATCTCCCATGAGTTGAAAAGGTGTTTGTAAAGAAAGATCTCTAAAACTATCTCTAGCGCTCTAAAAGATTCTAAAATTGGGGCTCTCTGTGGATGTGAAGTTTAGATTCACTGACGCAAAACCTTAGTGACACCAGGTCCCAGATAAGATAAAAAAAATCTAGGGACCTTTGACTCAGGGGATGACTGATGAAAATGCTTACCCTCCGCGAAGCCAGGATGCGACAAAAGGAAGAGATTTACCGAATGAAACTCATCCTATTTGTGACCAACATATCATTTGAATTTGCACATAAATGTAATTTTTTAAGTAAATTTTCATATACAAAAATTCTAAGACATTTGGTGATGACAAATACAAGCACACTTAAAGGTTTTGTATGGACATAAGTTTATAAATGTCCGTTATCAATGAAGTATGTCGTATACCGCAACAACCATCGAAGAATCGAAGCATGTTCAAGACATATGCAAAAAGACGGATCCAAATATCAAGTTTCTTCAACAATCAAGCCTCCCCGAGAAAAATTTGGTAAAGGTTATGTTTTTATTCCTCAGCATTTCACTTAGAATATTGGCATAATTTTTATCAAAAAAAATTCAAGCGTTGGAGTGGAGTTTTTAAGTTTTTAGTTAAAATTATTTTTCAAAGTTTTAAGGTGCTACATTTTCTGAGAAAAGAAAAATGAAAAAATATTGATTTAATGGCTCTTTGAATGACAGCCCCTGTCGTTCGAACGACAACCCTTGTCATTTAAACAACATAACGTCCCACACGATGTTCATTTTAGCGACACGTGTAACCGTTCAAGCGAGATTCGATTTCGTTCGAGTGACCAACCGCCTTAATTTTTCTATTTAAGCATGTTAAACAAATCCATTTTTTAGAAGAAGAAATGCAATTTTCTGTTCATACGTAACAACTACTGTAGAAATATATGTTCTCACTTTTAGGTTTTTAAACCTTTTTGTTTCCAATTCAAAAGATCCCAATGTTTATGTGAATTATTTCGAAACCCAATAACATACTTTGCAATTATTCAACCATTGTGGAGTGCGTCTCTACACTAAAGACTGAGGTCATTGAGGTTCGCTGCGTGTGGATCATTGTTGAATACTGGACTTTGGTTCATGTGGGTTCGCTAAGTGGAATCCATTGTTGACTCTAGACTGCTTGTCTATATAGGTTTGTTGAGGTAAACTTATTGCAGATTTCATTATAATTCGTATAAATTGTGGTTTACAAATTATAGTGAAATAGACGGTTTTGCCCTGAGGGGTTTTTTTCTGAAATCTGTGAGTTAGAATATTTATGTTTGTGATGTTTTGACACACGAACAAACGTAGATGTTTCTTTAAGGTATGAATTAACTTCATTTAGAAATTGACTCTAATTAAATAAGTTTATAGTTGGAATTTGCGAATTTATTTTAAATCAGTATCGCGCGCAGTGCATCACTTTTTACAAATTCGTATCAGAGCAGGTTACACTAATTTATTGTGTATTCCTATTTACCTCAAAAATTTGAGTGAAATTGATTTTTTTGAAAAATTATATTTTTAAAATTTTTCGCAATGTTTCCAAGTGAAAACTTATATAATCGGTTGCCAATTTTTTAGGGGTCTAATTATGCTTACTGGAAAGCCCGTATGAGATCACATTTAAAAGAAATTCGATGAGAGAGTTTGGTTAATTTATTAAAGAGGCTGGATTCCTCCCAGTGTCACCGCAATTAATGTCACGAATTTAAAACATGTGTCAGACTGGACTAAAGATGAGTTTGGGTGGAGTAGTTTTAATTCACGTGGGCTTAGTGCAATTTTTGGACACGTCACCCCCGACGAGTTCCAACGTATTATGACGTGCACTACGTCTAAAAAAGCGTGGGATATTTTACAACTCACCCACGAAGGCACTAATGCGGTCAAAGAGTCTAAAATTAAATATATAACTCCTCAATTTGAAATAATTACCATGCTTGAGACTGAGTATTTTGATGACTTTTATGCACGTCTGTGTGACATTATCAACACCAGTTTTAATCTTGGTGAGCCTATACCTAATGCACGAGTGGTTAAAAATATTTTAAGAGCGCTGCCAAAATGTTTTATCCCTAAAGTGACTATTTTAAATACTTTAGGTAATTTTGTCAATTTAAAATTATAAGAGATGGCAGGAGACCTCCAGACATATGAGATTGACATGTTTCCTAACACTATCAGGCCTAAGGATAAATGAATAGCACCTAAGGTCCACTCCAAGAAGAAAAATAAAGTGATTTTTTTGTGAGTACGAGTCTGAGTACGAGTTTGATTTTGATATGGCCATGCTTGCAAAGAATTTGAAAAAGTTTCTCAAATTTTCTAAACAAAATTCTTCCAATAAAAGAATTTCTGAGAAAAAAGAAAAAGAAGGCCAAAGAAAGCGGTGAGAAAGATAAAGAGTGCGAGGGAGATTTAAAAAAAGTAACTTATTTGAGTGTAATGGCAAAGCGAATAAGTCATTTGAGTGTCCCACTAGACTTAGGAGAAGGGGAAAGAAAGTTGTTATGCTAGCTACCCTTAGTGATAGTGAGGAAGAGGTGAGTGATACAGGGGATGAAAATTCACAAGGAAAGTTTTTTGCCATTTTAGTTAGTTATGAGAGCACACCCAGTTTGTCCCACGGCAATAAGGACACTTGTGCACGTGAAATCCCTGATGATTATTTGAGTGTTTCTAGCGATGGAGAGAGTGATTACGCCAGTGAGGGTGATAGTGAGCTCCAGATAGCTTTTATAGATTTATATACCGAGAGCTTAAAGACTAAAAAATTAAATAAGGATTTGAGTCTTAGGGTGAATGATTTGGAGAGAGAGTTAGAGAGTTTGAAGGAGTTTGAGGCAAAAACGAGTCAACTCAAGAAGGTGAAAGTTTCATTAAGTGAACCGTTGATAGCTTTAGGTCGAGAAAAAAGTGAACTTACAACTCGTATGTCACAATTAAATAGATATCTTAAGCATGCCCTCGAGGTTAAATTCACTTTAGATAACGCATATAAGAAGTAAGGAAATATGGTTCTCAATCCCATTTTGGGTAGTGGTGAGAGTTTAAGAATAAGTCATGACGTTGCGACCATTTCACATGTTGCACCCGAGACGGTTTCTACTTTAGTGTTAGATTCACATGTCTCTCAACCTAACCCACCTAGGTGTCCCGTACCTGTTAGGAGAGCGCGTAGGAGACATTTCGAGAGAGGTGTACCTAGTCCTGTTTATGTTTTCACACACTGCAAGAAGAGAGGATGCCATAGAGAGTTTTGTTTTAAGTTGGGTTATGTGTCACGTTTTACTACTACATGTGTTCACACACATGCACCCACACCTGATGTTTCGGATGACTACACGATAGAGTTTGCACATATTAAGGAGCAGGTAAAGTTTTTAGTCAAGACTTCACATGATTTGATGGAGGTTTTTCATAGGATGTCACCACCTTTGGAAATACCACCGCACCTAATGGTTGAGGTTTAGACTTGTTTGCTAGCATAGGTTAATTTACATGATGATATGTTTTTTGCCTATTGCAAGTGTGTATCATTTTTGTATTAGTTTTTTTTGTTTTTGATAAAACTTTTGAAAAATACAAAAAGATTTTATTTTGATAAAATTTTTGAAAAAGATAAAAAGAGTTTTGTATTTTGTTTTGCACCATATATGAATGGACATTTAGGATGACCGAGACACAATTTCATTCCATATCCATGTGACGATTTGATAGTGTTTTGATATGCGTGTTTTACAATGTTTAGGTTCATTGAGATGTAATTTAGTTTTACTACCTACATGTTTGACTCATAAGTTCCTTTAATGCACACTTGCACAAATTTGTTTGATTATTATACTTGTTTATCACATATTGGTCAGAGTGTTGTCATCTCAATTCTGTCTTTAAAAGGAACCATATACGATAAAACTTGATAATGAAAGTAGTGCATGTAAAAACTGCTTATCGTGAGGAATTTAGTTGCAACAAAAATATGATGAGTGAGCCACGGGGAAGCGCCGCGAGAGTACAAAATTAACTCGTCGTGAAAGCCGCCGTTTAAAAGAGCCTGAAAAAAAAATAAAGGTAATAAAAAGATAAATATTTCAAAAGGGGGCCACCTCAAAAGAAAAATAAATGCATTATTATTTATGTGGGAGTTTGGATGGAAAGAAATGAAAAGCGGGTTTGCAAGCCCTGACAGCATCCTGAAAAAGCATTCATTGTTTTAGACGTTATTGGTGTGGGAATCATTCTTGACTTTGATGTATTAATGGTTTGAGTCGATGTCATTTAAATTCAACACTTTTCAACACCAAAGGACAATTTTGAGATTCATTGGATAGGAGCACACGTATACATCATGCACATATGTTATGTTTGATTGCATTGATTTACCTATTGAATATGTTCACTCTCATTCATTCCGTTTCCATGATTTGGTTGTCTTAGTGTAAATTCATGGTGTGATTTTTTTCTAAAAAAATTGAAAAATTAGAAATAGTTTATGAAGTATGTTTGAGTATCTCTTTAATCGTGACAACTCCATGCTTGATTATTTTTTTCTGTTTCCATGTCTATTTTGGTCAAATAAAAAGGGGAGTTTTTGCATTGTGGGGAAGATTTGATTATGATGATTGATGTATTTGTATATCATTTCAAACTCGATGCATCATGAGGTATTTTCTTTGTCTCATGTGTGTGGGTACAATAATGGAAGATAATATGTTACACACCCTAATAAGAAAAGCTTGAAGATTTGAAGATTTGATATTGAAGACTTTGAAGAAAAGTTTTGAGACCTATATGTTTAGTACCTTTTCATTTTTGGGTTCATGAGTGTATTAGATTTGTAGAGTAATTAATATTTTCATAATTTGGATGTTTTTATTTTGTACCGGCATAAACATAGTGGGAAATTTGTAAGGACATAAGTTAATAAATGTCTGTTATGAATTAAGTATGTCATATACTGCTACAACCATCGAAGAATCGAAGAATGTTCAAGATCACATATGCAAAAAGATGTATCCAAATATCTAGTTTATTCAGCAATTAAGCCTCTGCGAGATGAATTTGGTATAGGTTGTGTTTTTATTCCTTACCATTTCACTTAGAATATTGGGATAATTTTAATAAAAAAATTTCTAAGTGTTGGAGCAGAGTTTGTAAGTTTTTCGTCAAAATTATTTTTCAAAGTTTTAAGGCACTAGATTTTGTGGGAAAAATAATTTATTGATTTAATGGCTCATTCGATAGATAGCCCCTGTCGTTCAAACAACATAAGGTCTAGCGCGAAGTTCATTCGAGCGACACGTGTAACCGTTAAAGCGAGATTCAATTTCGTTCGAGCGACCTGCTACCTTAATTTTTCTATTTAAGCGTGTTAAACAACTCTATTTTTCATAAGAAGACCTGCAATTTTCTGTTCATATGAAACTGCTACTACAAAAACATATGTCTTCTCACTTTTAGGTTTTAAACCTTTTTGTTTTCAATTCACATGATCCTAATGTTTATATGAATTGTTAAGGAACCTAAGAACATACTTTTCTATTGTTCAACTATTGTGGAGTGCGTCTCTACACTGAAGACTGAGGTCATTGAGGTTCGTTGCATGTGGATCTTTGCTGAAGATTGGACTGCGGTTCTTATGGGTTCACTGAGTGGAATCCATCGCTGGCTGTAGACTGTGCATCTATGCAGGTTTGTTGAGGTAAACTTATTGCAGATTTTATTGTAATTCGTGTAAATTGTTATTTACAAATTATAGTGAAATAAATGGTTTTGCCCTGAGGGGATTTTTTCTAAAATTTGTGAGTTAGCGTATTTGTGTTTATGATGGTTTGACACAAGCACACACGTAGATGTTTGTTTAAGGGATGAATTAACTTCATTTAAAATTGAATTTAATTAAATAAGTTTATAGTTGGAATTTATGAATTTATTTTAAATCAGTATCACACACGGTGCATCACTTTTTACAGGTTTTGAAAAAGTATTTCATTATTTAATTTCATAACTAATAAAACGCTATGTACTCTAGGTCATTTTACCTACATCCTAAATATGATCATATGATGACGATGATGAAAAAGGTCGGCTCAAAGTTCTTGAACGTTCAAGAACCTTTTCAATTTTCAATAGAATAAAGATGACTTGAACGAACACACAAATGTGTTTTAAAAATCGGAATAAGACAACCCAATAAAGAAAGGGCACATGAGTATACTATAATCTAACACAAAGATCCTTCCTTTTCTCTAATTGTCACTGCCTTCCATATTTTTCAATTAGTACGGCCTTTGTTTCTATTTATTTCACCAAAAATGCAACTAGTAAGATGGAGTAATTCTACATATACCCTCAAATAAGACTCTCAATGTTGTTAACAATACATCAGTTGGTGTTTATATTGACCCCATGTAATTGTCGCATACCAACCAATGTATAATTGATATGTCATCAAAGTCTGATTTGAGGGTATACTTAGTATTTCTCATTAATATGTTAAGGTCCGCACAAAAATAATTGGGAATGTAACGCACTGACCTGGGTTCGGATCATCGTTGGGTCAACACGCACCGAATCAAGGAGTTAAAGGGAGAGGGGGAAAGTCCCATTTATTAATTGACAAAAAGCCGTGAATTGCACTATTTATTAAGGACCAAAATTACCGATTGAAAAGAAGTGACCACTTTAAGTAATTAAGTTAATTTACAAGATTTATTTATGAAATTCAATTCAATTCGTAATACTAATTAAATAAGAAACAAATGTATTATTACATCACATGGACAAAAGCCCGAATAAAATGTTTAATGTCCCAAATTACCAATATTTCAAAATATAATTTAAATAAAATTATAGAGCCACTAACGATGTTGACTGCCCTTTGGGCCCTTACCCGCATCCTTCCCGACGTCCCTACTCGAGTTACCTGGGGCGGTGATAGGGGTGGTGGTGTTTTACATAAAAAGAAGGGGTGAGCGAACCCTCAGCAGGTTGGGTAATATAAGCTATACACTTTCTACTATAAGGACGTGTTTTCCATCGTCTTAAGTCTACACTGAGTATGTCGTATACCATTACAACCATTGATGAAATTTCACGATCTTTTGTTCAACGACGATGCATCCTAATAACAAGTATCTTTAACAACGGACATCTACGAGATTGATTTTGGTAAGGAATGTGTTTAAGTTTGAAAACGTTTTACGATTGTATTAAGATATTTTTCAAAACTATTTTTTATCAAAATGAGGCATTTTTCTAAGTCAAAATAATTTTTGGAAGACATATAAGAGATATTTATAAAATAAAATTTATCACTTTAGTCATTCAAATGACATGCCAATGTTGTTCAAACGACCTCATCTAACGACATCACACACTGTTTATTAGGTCCCGATATAGGTCATTCCTTTATTTCTTTAAACGACCACGTATTTTTTTGTATTTTATCAGGACATTGAAAAAACATGCAATGTGATTCAAACGACATACTAGATGTCATTCGAATGACTGCGTCACCTCAAGAATTTTATTTTTCTATAAATACCTGTTTTGTGAGAGTTTTTTAATAAGACTTTTGCTACATGAAAACTACATATATGCAGAATTTTAGTCTTCACATTTTAGGGATTTTTTATGTTTTTGATTCACACAAAACATCCCACATACGTTTGTGAATCATTTTGTAACCCAAACACTTCTTGTCGAAGTTTCTTTTGTAGAGAAGGAGTTCTCTACTGCTGGATTGATAGTTCTTATGGGAGTTGTTTGCTGACAACTAAGGTCATTTGGGATACTCAAGGGTATTCGTTGTTAAAGGAAGAGTTGCAGTTCTAGAGGTTCTCGAGGGAATATTTGGGGGGTTTAGGCTGCGGCGCCTATGTGGATTTTTTGCAAGAAATTCATTATATGTAATTATAAGTTACAATTTATAGTTAATAATGAAATAAAGGTTTTTGCCCTAAAGGCCTTTTTTCCTGAAATTGTGTTTTTTCCTTCATGTTTTATTTACTTAATGCTCTGAATCACTTAAATGCATTTCTAGGGTTATTAAGATAAAATTGGTTTAACTAAATTAGTTCTCGTATTTAGTGCATAATAAAATTTGAGAAATTTGGAAAAAGGTTGTCTTTACCTAAAGCACGCATAAAAAGACCGTCTCAAATTGGCATAAGAGCTTTTAGCTCAGGATTTTGTGCCTACAAATTGGTATCAGAGCAGGTTGCTCCAATTTATCAAGTGATCCTAATTTTTTTAAAATATTTTTCAGTGTATTTAGGTATGCCTTTGAGAGTGTTTGATGATTTTAGAACACATTTGTCTGGCGAGTCTAATTAGAAAACACATATAAAGTCTGCACTTAAGACATAAAAAACATGACTCTGAGAGGTTTCTTTTCTATGAAGGGTTTGGCCATAGAATATATGAGTGCCCCACTAAACTATGGAAGGATGTTAATAAACCGATAAACATGTTTCTACCCTTAGTTATAATGACTCCGAAGACGAAAGGTTTTATGCCATAAGCGAGTCCTTACCACCTTCGTGGCTAATCATTTGAGTGATGACGGCAAAAATTCCCATGAAGATATTTCTTTGCATGATTCTTTCACAACCACAGGTAGTGAAGCCCAAGAAAGTGAGGGTGACGTGAGTAAGGATGAAGAGGTTTATAAGAGATACTTTCAAGTTTCCTTCAATAAATTGTATGCGAAAACTTTAAAGGTGAACAAGTAAAACTTGAAGTCAGAAGCTAAGTTGAAATAACGTGCCATAGAGAATAATAATAATGCTTTGATTTAGGATCTTAGGGCACGTGAGAAGACTCTTTGGGATAAGATCGAATATGTTAAGGATGAGAGAGATAGTCTTAGAGGTTTATTGGGGGCTATGAAAAAGGATCTCTTAGAGTTTGAGGAGTCTAAGCGTTTGCCCGAGTCTAGGATTGGTAAGCTTATGCACAGACTGAGAGATTCGAGTAAGGTGAAGTTTGATTTGTAATCAAGGTCGAAAAAGTTAGATAAGATGTTAGGCACCATCCAAATCAAGGATAATAGGAGTGGTATTGGCTTCAATGATCATGTTTCACCAATTCCCAAAGCCAAAATCATGCATACGAGAGAGACACCTAGGAACTCTTGGAGAGAGCCACCAAGGAACTCTTGGAGAGAGCCACATATCAAGGTTAAGAGATGACCATCTTTAGGTAACGTTCACCTCCATATCTACACTTCCACACATTGCGGTAGGCAAGGTCACCTTAGGCGTTTGTGTTACAAACTTCAAAATGCTCCTAGGAAGTATAATAATAGAGTCACTCCGGTTTCAAAACCCCTATGTGTCATTACACATCTATTTGTGTTAGGAAATCGGATTTAGAAGCCTTAGGGATTATGGTACATGACTCTAATGTGCTTACACATGATTCTTCCCATGTTAACTTTTCGGTTGATCTTATTGGATGTTTGTCATGCACTAGTCGCACTTTATGATATATATATATTTTCTAATGTTATGATATGTATCTTTTGTATTTAGCTTTTTCCATTTAAAAATATTTTTTAAAAACCCCAAAAATATTTTTGTTTTTGAATTTTTTTTGAAAAAATACAAATAGATTTTCTATTTTCTTGAGAAAAAATTGAAAAGCCAAAAAGATTTTATTTTGATAAATTTTTTTGAAAAATTCGAAAAGATTTTAGTCCTTGTGTATTTTAGTTTTGCACATTTAGTGTGGCATGTTGGCGCGTTTGTATCTTATTCACTCCGAAATTTTCATGTGGTTATGACTTTAGATGCTTAGATTGATCTTAACCATGTTCATGGAGTTGTTTCGAAATTGACTTGCTTTATGGATTCGACTTTGTTCATGCTTCCACACACACACAAGTACAAGCTTATTGGATTTTGACATCATGATGTACATTTGAGCTTAGTGAGATGTTCTCCTATCAATTTTTTCATCTACATATTTATTTGACTATAGAGGATTTGTGCATGTAAGAACCGTTACCCGTGATGATTTATTTAATATCGAAAATAACGATGAGTGTATACGAAAAAGGGCTGCGAGAGAATAATAACCTTATTGTGAAAGCCAATATCTAAAAAGAGCCCCAAAAAAAAGGCAATAAAAAGAATAATATGCCAAATAGGGCTCAAATTAGATTAGTTTAATATGTTCATTCAAAAGAAAAGAAAATAACTACATTTTGAGGGAGTTTGGATGAAAATATTTACGGGTTTGCACAATAAAAATGTATCCTAGTTACGCTTATTGTCATGATGCTATTGACTTGTACAGTCATTAATATTCTAGGCTTGTGTGCATTGTGCTTGTTTTGTTCATTAAGTTCAAATTTATATGTCACTTGAGTATAAAGCTTAGCTTGATAAAGTTTTGCGATCAATTAGAACCTCTTGAACATATTTGAGTCTTTAGGTTATAATTCTTTTGTATCTAGTTCACACCCATTCATTCCATTTCACGTGTTTGAACGCATTGATACTACGCTAGTGCGTAAAGCTTATGTGGTTTGTGTCGTGTTTTGTGATCGTATATATATATATATATATATATATATATATATGTGTGTGTGTGTGTGTGTGTGTGTGTGTCGATTTTTCTCTAATATATTTTGCATGTATTATATGGTATGGCATGTTGTATTTGTGAAATTTGTTTTTTTTTTTGGGAAATTTTGAAAAACCAAAAATAGATTGTGGAACCCTTTTGAGTATATCCTCGCATGAGCGTAATTTATATATATATTTAATATGCTTGTCGTGACACTCCTTATCTATTTCGGGAAAATAGAAAGGGGGGGAACGAATTATGAATATTATGGGGGAGTGAGAGTTTTAATTATGGAGATAACTGATTTACTTTATTTTATTTACGTTTTATCTCATTTCAAACTCGATACGTCACGAAGATATTTGCTTTATTTATTGTGTGTAGGACTTTGATGATCATTTGGAAAACACACAAAAAGAAGAGCAAGGAAAGCAAAGAGACTTAAAGATGTTGAAGATTTTTTTTTAAAGACTTGCATTTTTAGTATTTTTTCACTTTTGGGTTTAATGGGAGATTAATAGATTTGTATAGGACATTTTATTGATAAGTCGGATTGTTTTTATTTTTTACCGGCATAGACATAGAGGGAGATTTGTGAGGACATGTTTACCACCGTCCTGAGTTTACACTGAGTATATCGTCTACCGTTACAACCATAGAAGGAAGTTCATGATCATTTGTTCAAAGACGACAGATCCGAATATAAAGTATCTTCAACAAAAGACATCTACGAGATTGATTTTCGTAAGGAATGTGTTTAAGTTTCAAAAACGTTTCACGATTGTATTAGGATATTTTTCAAACTATTTTTTTTATTAAAATGAGGCATTTTTCTAAGTCAAAATAATTTTTAGAAAACCCATAGGCGAGCTTTATAAAATAATCTTTTTTCGCTTTGGTCTTTCAAACGACAAAGTAATGTCGTTCAAACGATATGCCAATGTCATTCAAACGACCTCATCTAACGACGTCAATGTCGTTTTTTAGGTCATGAGACAGGTCGTTCCTTTATTGCTTCAAATTGCCGCGTACTATTTTGCATTTTATAACTTCGTTCAAACGACATACTAGATGTCGTTCGAATGGCTAAGTCGCCTCAAGAATTTTATTTTTCTATAAATACCTATTTTGTAAGGCTTTTACAACAAGACTTTTGTTACTCGAAAAGTAAAGATATGCAGACTTTTAGTCTTCACATTTTAAGGCTTTTTTATGTTTTTGATTCATACGAACCATCCCATATATGTTTGTGTATCGTTATGGAACCCAAACACTTCTTGTCAAAGTTTCTCTTGTAGGGAATGAGTTCTCTACTACTGGATTGATAGTTCTTGTGGAAGCTATTGGCTGACGACTGCGGTCATTGGGGATACTCGGGGGTATTCACCACTGAAGGAAGAGATGTGGTTCTCGAGGGAATCTTTGTTGAGTTTAGGCTGCGATCTATGTGGATTTTTTGTGGGAAATTAATTGTAGATTTCTTTATGTAATTGTAAGTTGCGATTAGTTAATAGTGAAATCAAAGTTTTTACCCGAATGGTTTTTTTCCTAAAATTGTATTTTTCCCTGCATGCTTTATTTACTTAATGATTTGAATCACTTAGATGCATGTTTTAGGGTTAAGAAGATAAAATTAGTTTAAATAAATTGGTTCTCAGATTTAATGCATAATAAAATTTGAGAAATTTAGAAAAAGGTTGTCTTTACCTAAATCACACACAACATGACCATCTCAAATTGGCATAAGAGCTTTTAGGTTGGGATTTTGTGCCTACACCTATAAAAATACTATATATATATAACATGTATTTTAATAATTTTAAAAATATTTAACAGTTTAGCTAGTATTAATGCAACTACCATGCAATGCACTCGAGCAATGAGCTCATACTCACACTTAACCATTTCATACTACTCTTTATCGGGTCCAGAGACTATTAATCATATTTTATTCATCAGTCTTCTTTTTATCACATTTCATTAGGTTGTCTTACTTACACATTTTCAAGCATAACCAATATCATTTTCTCTTTTCATTATCTTTTCTCGGAATCTTCCAACATCGGCATATTTTAACGGGCTCCAGACCGCCGGCTATGCTACCATATACTCTGGTCGGTAATTTTGGGCCTTTCACCCTAGGGCTCCGGGCCCTTCTTAATTATTTCCAAAGTCATCCAAGTCCATATTATGTCTTTTAACTTTTTTTGCTATTGTCCACATTATTCCTTTAATTTACCATTTTTTTTTATCATTTCTACGATTTATATCACCATTTCATGTTGTCAACATGCCATTTTGTCTACTTTACCCGTTGTTTACAATAAAAAAATTACCGATAAGGTTTTACGAGGAAGTCCGACCATTAGGATCCTCAATTTCAGCAAAATTTCCCTTTTACCCTTTCATCATCATAACTTTATGAAAAACATATTTAAATCATTATGGCACTAAAAATCACCATTTTCCTTCAAACAATCTTTTTATGATTTTATGTCCAAAAATTATTCTTCATTATTTTATCTTTCAGTACATAAAATACATTTAATCATTTAAAGACCATTTTAGCAAAATGCAATCTACTTTGCCCTATTATCACATGTAACTTCATATATTATTTTTCTTAGGGGTGTGTTTTGGATGCATCGGAATAGGGGTGTTCGGAAAAAATTCCAAAATTTTTGAAATTTTAAAATCCTTTTCAATTCGAAAAAAATAAAAATCGAAAAATCATTTTTTTCCCTATTCGGCTGATTCAGAATATTCAAAAATTTAGGAAATTTTATTATTCGTAAAAATATCGGAATAATCGGAATTATCAGTTATAATATTTTCAAAAAATATCGGAAATGTCATTTTTGAAAAGGATATTTTTAAAAATAAAAAATCAAAATCAAACACTCCACTTTTCATCACCTACGCAATAAACTACGGAGCTATGTGAATGACAAGGCTATGCATCTCATACCATTTTGAAAATGCAATAAACTAAAGAGCTATGTATCCCTTACCATTTTGGAGAAAGATCAATCAAGACTTGACTATGATACTAAGAAACTACAAAGCTATGTGAATGAAAAAAATTACTGTTTACCTACTTTAAAAAAAAGAAAATGCAAGAATGGTTAACAACTGTAGCAGAGCCTATGCTTCAGTATTTTAGATACAAAAAATGAACAAAATGAAGAAGAGGGAAACTTAATATAAATCATCATTGGAATCTGAATTCGCATAACAATTGAATATAATTTCGAATGTTGTCCTTCAATTTATGGTTAGTGTGATGTAGAAGGTTAATATATATGAGTATATATTAATGGTTGAGATGGTTTTAAATGGAGGGTCAAGATTAAACTAATAAATAATAAATTTTATATATAAATAAGGGTAGTAAAAATGTATTAAAATAAACAAAAATATTATTATTTTGAAAAATATTTTGGATGGATCGGATCGGCGTGATATTGGAAAATTCGGATCAAAAATTTCGAAATTCGAAATCCATATATGATTTCCAATTCCATTCCATTTTTTTTTTTTTGCAAAATTCGGAATCGAAAAATTTGGAAATTGGAAAAATTTGGATCGAAAAACGTAAAATTCGAATTCAAAAATAATTGACACCCCTAGTTTTTCTTCATTCCTAACAATATTTATAATTCAATTTTAGGGATGTTTTTCTACACTTCATAATTATCTCACAAAACCCATTTCAACATCATTTATCAAGTCTAAAATGTCATCTACTAGCATACTACATGTTTCTAGACATGTTAAGGAGGGTTTCAAGACTATAAATCCTTAAATATCTAACTAAACAAGATATAAAGCATGGGTTTATATTTTTCATGCTTTCTCTCTACATTTCGAGGTTAAAATATTATTTATTCATCAAAAATCCATTTAGACTTTGTTTTCTTTAAAACTTCATCTTTGCAAGTCTTGAACATATTAGGAATTATCATCATTTTGAACAATAAATCACCTCTAGCATGCATCCTACATATTTTTCATATCTTAAACCTTGAAAACTTAGAGAGAAAATAACCATGTCTTAAGGTTTGAAGAGGAGAGAAAAGAAGAAGATGATAATGAAAGCTCCTAACTCGAGATAGTCCCAAAATCTCTTCAAAACCCCTCTAAAGCTACCTTTGATTATCCTACTTGCTTGACTCAACCCATTTATACCCTTAATAAAGCTTGTAAAGGAAGAATAAGGAGTTGAAATGGTGTAGTATGTGGGTGGTAAAGTGTAACAATGGTGGGAATGTGTTGGGGAAGATGAAATACTCTTGAAACTAGAGAGAGGGAGAGGAGTAATGGCTAAAAACAAAATTGGGTGAAAGAACCCATCCACATCTCTCTCTTAAATAATCCAAAATCCCTAAAAGGTGGCTTTACCCAAAGGTCTCCTCATGAAAATCATGTTTTATCTGATATAGAGCATCAAAGGTTGACACCTCATAGATCCAATGGCTCATGTGTTGACAACAGACTAAAAAACATGCAAAAAATTTTGAGTTCAGCTCTTATCCTTCAAACGACTCGTTCTATCGAGATCCCTATTCATTCAAGCGACATCTAACGAGACAAAAAACCTAAGTTTAAATGGAGTGTGAGAAGTAGCTCGTCCGAGCAACAACCCCCTTTCGTTCGAATGACAAGGGACTTCGTTCTAACGTAAGCTCCCAATCAGATTCCAGAGAGTGAGGGAAGTCGACCATTACCTCAGTCATTAGAAGTTCGTTTGATCTTCGTTTGAACGACTCATTCGAACGACTCATTCGAACGACATGCTCCTTGTTCGAATGATTTCTAATTTCCACTATATAAACTTTAAGCCATAAAATTTTGTAATTCGACAAGCACGAAGGCCACGATGATGATTAAATCTCAATATTCATTCATAAATATAGATTTACATTAAAAGAGATAAAATCTATGGCACGGGTTTACAAGGAATATCTAAAGGCTATGGCTACTAAACTCCAAATGAGTATTCTAACACTCCAAAATAATATATAGTGACATATTTAAATAATTTTTATGGCACTTTATGAAAATTTGATGACACTTTTTGGAGTGAATTAGTACCTATGTGGAGTGCATTTAACCATACCCATTTAAAAATAGACATTAAGCAGTTAATGATTGCTTAAATCGTAGCGAACTTCCTTACTTGCATTATTTAGGAACACTTATTTCCACCTAGACAATTTGTTTTAATTCTATCATTTACCCAAGTCAGTGTTTCTTTCTTGAGTAATTACTCATTTGGCCCCTAAATTATCGCAATTGTTCTAAAATAGCCCCTTAGCTATTAAAAGTGTCAAGTTAGCCATCAAACTAACTAGAGTGATTTAACAAAACCCCTCCGCCAATTTTGACCATTAGCGATTCTAAGTGTAAGATAGTATTATGGAATGATTTTTCGATATTTAATATGAAACATGGTGATACTAATTATCTTCATATTAATTTGGCAACCGATGTGTTTGGTAACCAAAGTGATTTAACAAGACCCGTCCGTCAATTTTGACCGTTAGGGACTGTGAGTGTAAGATAGTAGTATGGGATACTTACCGGATATTTAGTATGAAATTATGTGATGATGATACTAGTCATCTCTATATCAATTAAGCAACGGATATGTTGCTATGCATGTAAACTTAGTGTAGACTAATTTACGTGATGTCAAATATATTATTTAATAAACGGATATGTTGGTTCGAGTTAATGGTTTGAAATGGATTACGGGAGGGGATTTAATTATATGGGAGTGTCTGAAGAAATAGTCTTTGTAGTAAAAATTAAATGGTTGTCAGATTCCATCTAGTTATGTACTATTGCATTTGCTAGAGTAATTCGTTGAGGTTTATTATTGTTGAAATTTATGGGAGGTGCAGCTTTAATAGGGGTTGTAGAGGAGTCATTGTATGTTTGTCATGGGTTTGGACAAAACAGACCATGTTATTTACATATGAATTAAAGAGGAGGTAATGTACTTGTGGCTTAATCGTGGGAAACTAAACAAAGGAAAAAAAAGAGTAACTTACCTGTAGCATTCAGACAAGAATAAATGCAATGAAAATGGTGTACCAAAACCCCAACTTCTTTGATTAACGAATTCGGTTGTGTAAGTCAATGGGTGGGACAAGGACCATTAGGGTAAAAAATATCAGGCACATGAAAGTTGTGGCATAGATGGATGAGCTATATATATATACAGACACGTGGTAGGTCCAGTTTTGATCCAGCTTCTCCAAGCTTGAAATGTGGCCTTTATATTTATTTGTAGAGAGAAACGTGTCCCGATTTGCAAACAAAACCCATTTGACATCTCTGTCTCCTCACCCCTCACGTAAATAAGAGTGTTAGTTGCAATAGAAGTATCCGGATAAAAAATAGAAAAACATATTTTCTCTCCCATAAGAAATAAAATACCTTTTGTTAAGCCCTTAACCACCATTTTTACGCCATACAACGTCTACACACCATTTCCCCCCTTATTTCTTGAGTGCTTTTCAGTCGAAAACACAATAGTTTAGTGACTGTTTTGGAGATGCATTTTTATTGGTTTGGAGGTGTTAATTGGGGATATTTTAGTGGTATTGTGAGGATGTTCTTTTGGAGTAATCTTAGGCAATTTTTATAGAGAATTTCTTGGGAGTACTATTGGAGTTTAGAAGGGGGTCTTTACAAGGATCTTTCATGGAGGTTATGAGAGAGATTTCATCATCTTTTTCAAAGAGATTTATAATCATTTGAAGTGGGGTTTTATTTATGGCGTTTTTTTATATGACATACTCTCTCTCTCTCTCTCTCTCTCTCTCTCTCTCTCTCTCTCTCTCTCTCTCTCTCTATATATATATATATATATATAGAGGCAGGGTACTGTGCACACTAAGTTTGCACATTACCTTTTTAAAGTAGTAAAAAAAATATTTTTGAGTGCTGGCGCACACCAATTTTTTTATGTGATATTTTAACATTTCAACGGACTCACATAAAAAAAATTAGCTCAAAAAATTTTTTTTTGCTATTTTTAAAAAATCAGTCAAACTTTCGCAGTTTTTAAAGAGCTTAAAAGCATAGAAAGTTTGACCGATTTTTTAAAACTAGCAAAAAAAGTTTTTTTGAGCTGATTTTTTTTATATGGGTTCTTTGAAATGTTTAAATATCACACAAAAAAAATCAACTCAAAAATATTTTTTTTACTACTTTAAAAAGGTAATGTGCAAACTTAGTGTGCAAACTTAGTGTGCACAGTAGCCTGCCTCTATATATATATATATGAACAAATATGCTATCTATTTATGAATTTATGGTGTAATTTCATATGAAACAAAGTTTGCAAATAATAAAAATTTCAAAATATAAAATGGGAAATTTTTTGGAAGAATAATGTCTTGAATATTGTTATTGCAATTTGAATATTGTATTTTCATGTATGAATATATAATATTCAATTAGAAATTTTTCCTTTAGGACTTTTTGAGTCTAAAACTTGTCATTTTATGTGTAAAAATCTAAATAAAGTCATGTTGTGACTTTGGACAAATTATGGACATGATCAAAGGTCCTTAAATGTGAAAATACTAAGCAAAATTTTCACAATATTGGTTTTATAAAAATGTGACTTTGAAAGTAAAAGAATGTATGTTAATGTCATTAATCATTATTCAATGTGAGAAATTGAAACAAGCTAAATATAAGTCCAAATAGTCAACTTTAAAGTATAGGATGCACGAGTTGATAAATTGTATATTAATGTGAGAACCGAAGGGATTATATAATGGGCTCTAAAGAGGATGTAAACTATGATTTTACCCCAAGTATGACATTTTGGTAAAAATATGGGATTTGTTACACAAGGCTTGAATGGAGACAATCGATGTAATAGTCCTTAAAGTTTTGAAATGGAAAGGAATTGTCTCGTTTGAAAATGCTTAAAATCTTGATGAAACATTGAAGTTAAATAAAAAGGACTAAATAGTAATACCGTGCTTAAAGTCCTTCAATCCAAGTATAATGTTGAAGTAAGCAAAAGGGGAATTTATTCAAATAAAAAGAGTATGGAGATATGTTTGTTGTTTTGATGAAAACGGCGATCATGTCGCAAGTAAATGAATTTAATGAACAGTTATATAGTTTTCACAATTGAGGACCGAAAAAACTTAAGGAGGGACTGGAGCCCTATGGTGCGTCTCTGGCTTAGACCCAGAACCACTGGCTAGGGAAGCAATGACTGCGGCATAATGTTAGACGGTGGAAGCTCGTAAATATAAATGGTATACACTTAACTCCAGGATTATTAAAGAAAATGATAAAGGAAGGATTAAGGAATTAGTAAGTTTTCAAAAGATAAATAGGTAATAAAGTTTTTTATGGATAAGTTATTGTGGGTTTATATGGTATGTAATGAAATTATGGGTAAATGTGTAGTTGAGATAATTAATAAACCCATGGTATACGAATTATAGAATATAATGGGTGAACATGGTAATGTGTTCGTAAGTTAAGCATTAAATGAAATTAAGTAACAAAGATTGTAATTGGATGTTCGAATAATTAGGCGTTCGAATAACCTATGGCATTTATGAACCCGATTGGCATACAAGTTTATAGGAACTTTTTTATACATCGTGTGTGTGCAAAATTATATTTTTAAATAATGCAATAGGCATGGAAGATAATGTGAAATTGATAAATTCCAAGGGGAAACGAATTAGATTAAATGAGTAACAAGGGAGTGTGAATTCCTCCTTATTTACAGTTTATATTAATGAATTACAGAAACTTTCGTAATAAATCGGTGAAGTATGGAATCTTAGGTTAATGATTTTTTTAACCAAAATTTAAGGAAATGCATTGGAATAAAACTTGACTAATGCATACATTATTGGGTTATTGCATGTCCAATGTTGTATCCTTTCTTTCTATCATTCATTTCTATGTTACACTAATGTTGGAAACCCTATTGGGTATTAGTTCGAAAGCATTTTGCAAGTAAGTAATTCTTATTATATACGTTAGTGTCTCTAATTACTTGAACACTAGTAGATTGCCTAATAGGTTTCGAACTTGTTATCAATATAGTTATATGCTTGAAAAATGGAATGACATGTTCACTCGGTAAAGATAATTATTTAAAATGGACTAGAAACATTATCTTAATTGTTTGAAATCACTCCACACTTAATGCATTCGGACTGGATCAGTGTACCCACTAGTAACCCTTAAATTTGAGTCAGGGTGTCAAAACATAGTATTAGAGCTTTAGGTTGAAAATCTCTATGGGAGTGATGCGTGGTAGTGATATAGGTTTAGGATATTCAATCATCGAAAGTTCGGCTTTGGGCTTGGCCCTGTAAGGTGAGTTGGAACTTCGATTTACGCAGACTTGCGATCGCGACATTGGAGTTAAGCGTTACAAGATCGTTGGGATATTTTCATTAATATTGATGGGTTGCCTTTTAGTCGTTGTAATAAATCTAGGACATCCTCAGATAAAATAATAAGTATCTTACTAAGTGTTCACCTCGGGGGCGTGCGATAATGTTGAAACTTTTCGAAGGTTGGTGACATCCCTCATCGTGTATGAAAGGGGCTTAAGCCTTGATGAGTATTGAACAAGGTCTCATGGTATTATATTGTAAGGTGCCCATGGAAGAATTGTGACAACTCATGGAATTGGGTTATCAGAGTAGTGTGGTTGAAACATGGTGGTTCTATAACCCACAAACTAGGTGCCTTAGTTTGGTTCCCACTGAAGTATTAAAGTAATGGGAGAAATCAAGATCCTGGAAGTGATGTTGTGTCTCATCATAGACATCATCACATCGTGGCCCGAGATGCGGAAAAGTATTTGTAGCAGCACAAAATCATGCACAAAGGATTAATGTCGGTGGGTTTCAAGTAATTGTTAAATAAATGTTTCCCAAAGCAAGTATTAGACCAGAGTGAAACATTGGTTCATCGCATCAAATGATTGAAGGATTTTCATATGTTAGTGAGATATATAAATAGTGTTTAGAGGTCAAGGAGGTATAGGAGAGATAAGTCCCAAGTTGATACTCTCATACAACATTTGCATGAGTTAAGGTTCGATTTCGGCGGAGGAATTTCGCAAGAATCTTTTCTATTTCTTGAAATTTCATTGGTGACTACATTGTCATTGAAATGATAAGTATAGTCTCAGATAAGCATTGAGATGCCTCGCATAGTAGGGGCTGTAGATTTAGAAAAATCTCATCATCGGTGAAAGATATCGACTGTATCAGTATTTCAAGTAAAAGTATTGCAAGCAACGTCGTTGGGGATGAAACAACTTTAGTGCTCATGACTCACTGAAGGACTAGAGAATTTTGTTGTTTTACCATCTCAAAAGTTTTTTTAAGTAAGGGCATATGCTAAGGGAAGGGTTTGTGTATTTTTGGTGGCTTTGCCAAGTGCAACGATGTTCGGTATCTTAGTATCTTGGAAATTTCTTGGACATCGTTTGTCGGATTAGGCATTGAATTTTTTAGTAACAATGTGATTTGACAAAAAGGGAAGATGTAAACAATCGTCTTGGGCTTCTTGAATGATTGGAATACAAGAGTGATGGTAATGTCACATTTTCACTTTAAGAGTGGTATCCAAACATGGGTGAGAAGCACAATAAGTGGCATTGCGATCGTTTCAAATGTGTCGACATCGGTTGACATAATTAACCTATAACTTACATAAAGGCATATTGCCTCAGATTATTGCAAATTATACGATGGTCGGCAATGTGGAAACGACACCTATAGTAGGCTGAGCAAAACATGACATATGCTTGTAGACAAAAACATTCTTTAGCACTGGTGACTCGTGTCCTAAGGTATATTGTGATCTAGGTGAGTTTAGTGTGTTTTATCATGGAGGTTCAAGTAGAGGTGTATGGTGTTCACTACAATAAACAAAAGAGATAGGTACCGCTCCTAAGGAGGGAATTATATCGTTTTGATCCTCCTCATAGTATCGTATCCGTATTCATTTGCGTAAGGTTGATGATTTCATTATTCAACTCATTGTGGGTTCACACCATGGGCCGGGTACGTGGCCATTCAAGGATTGGGTCGATTGTACTGAGGAAACTTATCAGTATCTCTAGTTATGTGGGCCGTTGGGTCCATAAAGAGCAAGATAAGTTTCATAAATTACATTGTTAAATATCCCGCAATTTGGTAAGAAATTTGACGAGGTCTGTAATATTTCTAAGACATTTCATTTGATTGACATGATTGAAATATTTTTTTACCTAGTGGTTAACAAAGTTATGACATGATTTTGAATCAGTGTTGGTGCAGGTGTAACCAAGTATGGTTGATGCATCACGACAATCGAGGGCGCGTTATATATGATAATTCGTTTAGGTTTGCATGAGCACCCTGTGCGTGTGCATAGTTGCACGGTAGTTGAAATTTTTTATTTAAATTTAAAAACTTGTTATGCATTAATTCACGAGTAATTAAAAATATATGCATACTTACTCGATTGTTTTGGCCCAAATGGTCTGTTGTATGTGACAAATTGGATATGACTAAAGTCATGGATACATGGTTTTGATATTAAAATTTTTATTTAGGGATGTTAAAAGGTTTTAATTCTACGGGATGGATGCAAGGTCACTGAATTAGAGATTAAGTTTCATTTTATTAACCAACAAAAGAAACATCGTGTTTTGCATTGTTGTGCACTACCTTGCATTGCGTAGGTGGACATAAAAAATGCGTGATTTATACATTGTGAAGCCTAGGATAAGAGTAAGTATGCATGGAAATTGTATAATGTCACGAAATACTGAGCATCATATTGACAAAACAAGGTATGGCCAATGAAGAAATCGATAAGGCTTTGGTTTATTGTGGTATCAACTTTCATGGATATTAGTATGGAAATTTTGGGTTGTAGTAATTGGGTGAGCATTATGATTATTAATAGTTACTGTTTCTCTGATGAAAGATGGCTGTAAAAAAAGATGAATTTCGAGGACGAAATTCCCTAAAGAGGGGAGAATGTAATAACACCAATTTTGGTTAATAGTTTGAAAGGTAACAGTGGGTATTTTATGCAAATTGGTTCATGGTGATGTTTTATTAAGCAAGTGATTTTCATATTAATATGGAGAGTTTCACCAAAGTACAAGCTAGTGAGTAAATTAACTATTATTGATAAGGACAATTACTGTTATTATTTTACCGATTCCAAGTGTAAGATAGTATTATAAGATCATTTTTGGATATTTAGTATGAAATTATGTGATGTGATACTAATTATCTTTATATTAATTAAGCAAATAATATGTTGGTATGCATGTAAACTTAGTGTAGACTAATTTACATGATGTCAAATATAAGTTTAACACTACACTATCTATGAAAGATGGTCACGAACCTAGGCCGTGACCAAAAATTATGGTCACGGACTTCATTCGTGACCCTAAATAAGGGTTATGGTCACCTCCATGACCATATGGTCACGAACCTAGACCACGACATTGTGTGGGATGATGTTCATTTGGGGTCCAAGACCTGGGCTATGACCCCATGGTTACAGACCTGACTAAGCGTCAGACGATGTTCAACATGGGTCATGATCCAAATTTGTGACCCCCAATTGAGAAAACAAATAAGAAAATGGTCACGATGAGTGGATGACGATGATCCAGGGACTATGGAAGGCGGAGGCACATATGTGGTACTGCTCATCATAGTCGTGAGTGGATGACGATGATCCAGGGATTGTGGCAGGTGGAGACACTGGGGAGGGGAATGTTAAAGGAGGCAACATTTTGGAGGGAAAACCTTGAGACGAAAAATAGGAGAAACCATGAGAATAAGGGTAGGAAAAACCTTGAGGAGTCATCGGGGGTCAATAATATTGAGTAAAGAAGGACACAAGGCACCCGATTTCACCAGCCAACACTCCCTGGTTACTCTTAATCTCCTACACATCTCCACCTGTCTTGGATAAACTTTCCTCTTAGATCAAGATGTTATTCCTCATCGAAGAGAGATCGTTCATGATAGGTGCAGTGTGTTTCAAATTAGTTTTCGTCATATGTGATCCGACACCTCTTGTCATGCCTATTTTATCAGTTCCAAATGTTTAATTCAGGGCATCATCTTCAATGTCATCATAAGGGCTTGAAGCGGACTGACTTCTAATGGCTTCAATCGATTCCTGTTGAATGAAATTTTATTTAATATTATGATTTTAACATTATTCTATGTAACATGTATATACATATATATAAATAACAAGTCATACTCACCAGAGTCAGAGCCAAGTGTGCTGGGAATTTAATATCTTTTTCCCGTTGGGCATGAATGTACAAGTTACCCTAATTAGTTTTTTTACTAGCATTTGGACCGCCTTTTTTCCTTTCTAAGCATCCAATCTTCAAATCTTCATATGATTTAGACCCCAACTTGTGGACATCAACTTTTTTCACTATATTTTGTTTATTTTTCTCCCTCTGGACCAGATTTTTGTCCATAACCTCATTTTCCAAAAAGTTAATTCATTAATTGACCGACATTTCAACAGTTATATGAACTTTATCTTTCAGAGCCAAAATTTCGGAGCTCGATGCCCTCTTCGAGAAATGTCTCTATCGAAGGTTTCTCTGATATGTTCTCAGTTGTTCAGTAACCCGAGAAAGAACCTTTTTCTTTGAACGGTCAAGGAATGAAAAATGCTTATAAAGTTGGTCAAAATGTCATCCTTGATGCATTGATCAACTAAGTTACAGTTATCAACTGCCCTGACTCCCACGTTCATTTTTCGAAGTGACAAACACTTGGATTTAAATATTCAGAGTTTATTTTTATTGTTCGTAGGATTATTACTGGGAAGGGAGAACCCAATGGGATTTTTCTCATTTGCTCGGGAGGTATCGAGATAGAGGGGTGGGGGTGTTGGATTAACAAGCATTTATTCCTACTCGTAGACAGAGTGGTAGAGTGAACTAATAGAAGAGAAGATAATTGTTCACCCAATGGTGATGAGAATCCTTGTTGGGGTATAGTAGATAAGAATCGAGAGGTGTCTCTTCATTATTTTTATGTTATCTCCATTATCGTTCGACATTACTAACAAAAAAAAAAAGAGATGAATTCATTATACTAAAAAAATTACGAATAAATAATCATGTTTACAACTATATATGTGTATATACCTTCTCATAATAAGACTTTAAAATATGTTCAATATGTTTGATCTCCATTCATTTGGAATTATTTTTTAAAAATCTATGGATTTTTCATGTAGCCAACTAATAAGAAGCGTATATATGATTGGTGTAAGATTTCCATAACATGAACTCGGAATCCCTTCTTCTTCTTCAACTTATTGACAAGATTCAATTTAACGTGCATATATCGCGATACATTACAGTCTTAATCAATGCTCTCTTTACGTAGTTGTATCCACAATGGGTGAATGCTTTTTCTCCCTTCCCTAATTGTGTATGGAACACTACACCAAAAATAGCATTTTGGCACACCCTGATATTAAAATTCTGGCACAGCTTAAAACTGTGCCAGATTTTGGCACGGTTTAATAGAAATTTGGCACACTTTAAAACAGTGCCAAATTTTGGCACTGTTTAAAAGTGTGCCAAAATTAAGTACACTTCATTAAAATATAAATACCCCCAAAAATTAGCCCCTTGATTTTTTTAAGCTCCTGCTCTCTTCTTCTCAGCCCCCCGCTCTCTCTCTCGCGCTCCCTCTCCCTCTCACACGCTCAATACCTCACCTCCGTCATCCTCCACCATCCACCATCCACGCACCTCTGTCTCCATCCTCCACCATCCTCGACCATCCACCCACCTGCGTAGACATCCTCCCCCACCCACGCACCTCCGTAGCCTCCACCCGCCTCTGTGCCCAGAAATATACACACAAAATTTTGGTTTGCCCTCAAATCCAAATGCCCAAATCTCAGACCACTCTCCGATCAAATCTCAGACCACTCCCCAAAACGATGGAATCTCCACTTCCCCAACATAAATGTTTCTTCCCTTTTCTTCAGGGAGCCCCTAGATTGATAAATTCTTCTCTCTTTTGTCTAATCTAAATCTAATGCGTGTCTTTTATTATTATTTTGATTATAAGATCTTCTTGTTTGAAACTAGTTGAGATTGTATATTAATTTATGTTTGATACCCTCCATTTATGTTAGATGTTAAATTTAGAGTTCATATTAGGTAAATGGTTGATATTTATTAGAAATATTTTACAGTTATTGTTGGTTTAATATTCAAAGTCAATTTTATGATTAATTTTAGAGATATTGTTGGTTTGAATTTGGTTTAAATTTGATTTTGATGAATTTAATTTTTTTGTTAAAAAAGTTAACTTATGGAGATTTAAAAAATAGCCATGTCTTGTTACTCCTAATCTCTAAAAATAACCTCAAAAAAATTTGGCACCAAGGGGGTGACACTCAAATTGTTTTATTGTATTTAGATTATTCATTGTAGCTTAGTATATGATGGTGCAATGAGGAGAACAGTTTAGGTCTTTATATGATTGAAATTGCATGAAACTTATCGATAGAGGGGCATGGTGATTTCACATTCTTAAAACATTTTATAAGGAAGATTTTTGAACCCATCATGAACTTCGACATGTTGTTTTCCAAAGCCCCTTATGGCATAAAACTAATCTTAGGTTTGATTGAATGTTCCACTTCAAAAGCCTAACAATGGTGCCCAGGGTTCTAGAGCTACTAATATTCCATTTTCTCTTTTAGTTTTTGCCCCATGATAACTAATTTCTAACTAATTTGACATGTATTTTATTCTTTCACTTATTATTAACCTACAAGATTATCTGTAATTTGACATGTATTTTGTTGGGACAATATTGTGTGATGCATACTAGACGGATAGTAAAAGACATTCCCAAGTATGCTCCATCACAGTTCTACATTGCAATGTGTTGCCTCGGATCAAGGAGAAAAAAATAATGTCCCTAAAACCTTTTGTTGACCGCCTTCGGTAAGTTTAAGGATGTTATTCAGAATGTTATGTTTTCAATTTAGTACATTTTTTAAAAGTTCAAGTTTGTGTTAGTTTTTTAATCTATTTTTCATCTCATGGCTTGAAATCATCGTAACTGCAATTGTATATCATAATGTGCCCATACATTTTTCAGATTCTTAGCTCTAGAGTGGAAATGAGAGAAGGAATAAGGTTTGCAGTTACACTACTAAAGATGGTAGTTCGGTCTTCTGTAAGTTGTTTCTTAAATAATCCCACAATATGATTAATAACGTCTTGATTATTCTCCCAAGTATTACCCTCTTCATCTTTAATGGAGTGAATCCTAAGCTTTTAGTGCTTGGTTTTAACACTAGCCTAGCCATTACCAAACTTACCTCATCTCTATTTTTACATTAAGTTTATATTGTCCCCTATAGCCTAAGTCTGATAATCCACTATCCTCAATGGCTTGGTTAAAGAGCACATCCAACCCCAAAGATCCATTGAACCTTGATATCAAACCTCTAAAAGATCCAAAATTAACCATTTACATTACTTGCACAACCTTGAAAACCCAACTTTCTTTGGTAATTTAAGATTTTACCATTTACATTACTTGCACAACCTTAGTTTATATGAGATATAGTTATTGATGTCAATTTGTGTAGTGATTAAGTAGTAATTGGTGTCAATTTTCTTTGGTTTGGTTTATTTGTATTTCAATATGAGTTGAAATTGTTAGATTATGTATATGAATTGACTTCTACTATGAATCGTTCATAAACCCCTTGAATATATGCGTAAATATTTAGAGAATGGAATCAAATTGATTAAGATTGAATTTTTAGGGTTCTTGATACAGAATTGGGTTTTATCATTAAATCTTGAATTAATATTGTGTTTTTGATGTTTTAAGCATGTTTAAATCATAGTTACTTTATTTAGATGCTATATGAATGATTTATGGGAGGTTTAGGGGTCATTAATGGAGTTTTGGTTTGAGTTTTGTTGAGTTGGGTAAGATTAAGTTTAGGGTGATTCATAGGTTTATTGTATATGATAAGTTCATTATTTACATAACTTTGTAATGATACCAGAGTGAATAATTCCTAAACTTTGTTTATATTTCCATGTGTAAAATGCACACTACATGTGTACTCGTGGATATCGTACCAAGGGGGATTTAGTTATCGGGGCACGTACGACGCAGACCATGATGGCACCTTCTTGAGTAGATGAGTAAGACTTGGCCACATAACCCCCACGTCACATGTATAGCTACATGTATCAGAGATGGATTGATGGGGATATTTCATCATATAGACTTGGGTATGGTAGAATATATGAGCGATGGGTATACGTGGTAATTCATCGCTTTGTCGTGTTAAGGTAGGTTTGGGATGATCTAAGACTATACTTGGTTTGCGCGAGTGATCCCAGAGGGCAATAGGGATATGCCTTTGTTAATTTCACCAATTCAAGTAAGATCCTACTTCTATGGTAACATTATAGTTCATGCTTATAGACTTTATGACTGTCTTATTTATTTTGTACACTCACAATTATTTAGTATGATGAATAGGACCTAGGGTGAGGACAATACTCAATATTTCACAATAGGACTCAGAATAAATTGACAAATCGATAGGACCCACATCAAACACATGTGCTTGGTTTGTGGCCTTTCTCAATTACTTACTCATTTTCACTAATTCTTCATGTATGCCAAAATTGAAAAACTGGTAAATAAAACAAAAAACCAAGAACATTTCACAAGTCAGAAAATTAAGTCACATGTTGTAAAATGACTACTTTCCCTACATAATGGTTAATATATCTTTTTAAAATATAATTTTGGTATTGCAGGACCTCTTTGTGTCGGGACTGATACAACATCAGCACACTAGTGAAAGCCAAAGCGGAACTCGAAGAAGTGATTGGAAAAGGGAAGATCTCAAGTTGTTTGCAAAAATACGCAAGGATCAAGAATGAGGGAGCTTATTCGGAGGATCTCAAGTTGCGAATAAATTTGGTAAGTATTTTATATTGATGATAGAAGATTTTATAATGTAGTGCACCTTTACCAAAGTAAATTCTTCATTTAGTTGTGTGCGCGTGTGTGTGTGTTGTGTAAGATGTGTGTCTTAAGGCCTTAATAAGTGGTGGACATGGAGGAAGGGGCTATATGGATTTATATACTATTTTTAGATGTTAAATCGGTGGAAGGGATTTATTCGTGGTTTAGATGCGGCTTTTGTGCTTGTTGTTGTTGTTGGGCTTATGTTAATATTAAAATAAGTTGGATTTCATGAATAAACAAAGGAAACTCTGTCAAAATTTTATGAAATAAGTAAGTGTTCTAAATTGATTAAGGCGAGCATACAACATTTGAAAATTGAACATTGGTGAATGAAAACGTAAAACAACTAATAAACATACCAGAATGAGACAGGCGTAGTCACGAACACCTCGCACGGGATCAATGCGACTCATAGGAACCGACCGCGTAGTCACCGGGCTCCCAGTTTGAGTGTACGATGTAAATTTGCAAAATATTTAGATTTAAGCATAAAAACATGCAATCGAACAGTGAAAACGTAAAACAACACAAAAAAAATCCCGTAGAGGCACGAACGCCTCGCATGGGATCGATGTGACTCGTAGGAACCGACCGCGTAGTCACGGCGCTCCCGGTTTGAGTGTACGATGTAAATTTGCAAAAAATTAGAGTTAAGCATAAAAACATGCCATCGCAGGGTGAAAACGTAAAACAATAAATCCAACGCATTTCCCCCCAAATCCTTCATCCAGGTACCTGAAATCGATAGTGCGAGCCATTAGGTGACAAAACCCACCTTTAAAAAGGTAAAAACAATAAAGAAATTAACTAATGAAAAAAGACGCGAGGAAGAGATCATATTAGAGGTAGAGTACCAAATGAAAAGGATATTGTTTTGAACACTCAATATAATAGTCAATTTAAGAATCTCAAATAGTCAATATTTGAAACCCGCAAACTTAAAGCAAACACTTACTAATTACTATACTCATCTGAACAAACGAATCACTCTAGAATCGATGAATTAAACACATACTAATTTCCAATTTATTTATGTAAAGTGATGGAACAAAATGAACATATAGTCTAGACATTAACATTGAGAGAATGAGATAAATAGTTTATCTACAGCTATATGCAGCATATATATGCAGTTGCAGTTGCAGTTGCAGTTGCAGTTGCATATATATGCAGTTGCATATATATGCAACATCTGCATATATAGGCAGTGGCATATATATGCAATCTGTATATATATGCAGATTGTATATATATGCAGATATCTGCATATATATGCAACTGCATATATATGTAGCATATGCATATATATGCAGATTGCATAGCTATTTCCAACATTGTATAGGCCAGCATAAAAAAACAAACCTAGATATTCTTTTCAATCCAATGAGTGACAAAGAAACACAAAACAATAGCTAATTTGATTGACACCTGTAGCAACACTTTTAGCGATTAAATCAAAATCGTGAGCATTATATAGGAATAAGTATTTTACCATTTAAAAAATGTGAGTCCCTGGAGAAAACGAAGTCGTTTTAGTAAAAGGGAAGAGTTGCTTTTCATTTCAGTAAAAAAACCAGGGGTCAAAAACTGTGGGTGATTCAATGGTTAAAATGATGGCGTATAAGATGGAAACCAATTATTGGTTTTTGGTTCAAACCGAATGTGGGTAAAAATCGTTGTAGTTTATAACAAACCTAGATTATAAATCAAGGTGATCTAACCTTGATTTTGAAACCAAAAATAACAAAGTGAATGAGACGGGGCAAGGGGCGCGTGTGTGTGTGTGCTCGTAGACTTCAAAATAAGCCGTGAAAGGGTAAAAATCCAAACCAGCCCACAAACGACCCCGTAGGAGGCACGAGCACCTCGTACGGGACCAATGTAAGTTATAGGAACTGGCCGCGTAGTCCCGGGTCTCACGGTTTGAGAATATGATGATAATTTGCAAAAATCACACTTAGACTTAAAAACAAGCCGTTAAAGGGTGAAAACCCAAACCAGCCTGCAAACGACCCCGTAGGAGGCACGAACACCTCATACGGGACCAATCTAACTTGTAGGAACTGGCCGCGTAGTCCCGGGTCTCCCGGTTTGAGAATATGATGATAATTTTCAAAAATCACACTTAGACTTAAAAAAATGGCCGTTTGAGGGTGAAATCCCAAATCCGTCCACAAATGACCCCGTAGGAGGCACGAACACCTCGCTCGGGATGAATGTAACTTGTAGGAACTGATCGCATAGTCCCGGGTCGCCTGGTTTGAGAATATGACGATAATTTGCAAAAATCACACTTAGACTTAAAAACAAGCCCTTAAAGGGTGAAAACCTAAACCAGCCCCCAAATGACCCCGTAGGAGGCACGAACACCTCGCACGGGACCAATGTAACTTTTAGGAACTTGTCGCATAGTCTCGGGTCTCCCGGTTTTAAAATATGACGATAATTTGCAAAAATCACACTTAGACTTAAAAAAAGGCCGTTTGAGGGTGAAAACCCAAACCAGCCCCCAAACGGCCCCGTAGGAGGCACGGACACCTCGCACGGGACCAATGTAACTTGTAGGAACTGGTCGCATAGTCCCGGGTCTCCCGGTTTGAAAGTATGACGATAATTTGCAAAAATCACACTTAGACTTAAAAACAAGCCATTAAAGGGTGAAAACCCAAATCAGCCCCCAAACGACCCCGTAGGAGGCACGAACACCTCGCACGGGACCAATGTAACTTGTAGGAACTGACCGCGTAGTCTCGGGTCTCCCGGTTTGAGAATATGACGATAATTTGTAAAAATCACACTTAGACTTAAAAATAAGCCATTAAAGGGTGAAAACCCAAACCAGCCCCCAAACGATCCCGTAGGAGGCACAAACACCTCGCATGAGACCAATGTAACTTGTAAGAACTGACCACATAGTCCCGGGGGTCTCCCGGTTTGAGAATATGACGATAATTTGCAAAAATCACACTTAGACTTAAAAACAAGCCGTTAAAGGGTGAAAACTGAAACCAGCCCGCAAACGACCCCGTATGAGGCACGAACACCTCGCACGGGACCAATGTAACTTGTAGGAACTGGTCGCGTAGTCCCGGGTCTCCCGGTTTGAAAATATGATGATAATTTGCAAAAATCACACTTAAACTTAAAAATAAGTCGTTAAAGGGTGAAAACCCAAACCCGTCGGCAAACGGACCCGTAGGAGGCACGAACACTTCGCACGGGACCAATGTAACTTGTAGGAACTGATCGCATAGTCCCGGGTCTCACGGTTTGAGAATATGACGATAATTTGCAAAATTCACACTTAGACTTAAAAATAAACCGTTAAAGGGTGAAAACCCAAACTAGTCTATGTAACTTGTAGGAACTGACCGCATAGTCCCGGGTCTCCCGGTTTGAGAATATGACGATAATTTGTAAAAATCACACTTAGACTTAAAAATAACCCGTAAAAGGGTGAAAACCCAAACCAGCCCCCAAATGACCCTGTAGGAGGCACGAACACCTCGCACGGGACCAATGTAACTTGTAGGAACTGGTCGAATAGTCCCGGGGCTCCCAGTTTGAGAATATGACGATAATTTGCAAAAATCACACTTAGACTTAAAAAAAGGCCGTTTGAGGGTGAAATCCCAAACCAGCCCCCAAACGGCCCCGTAGGAGGCACGAACACCTCGCACGGGACCAATATAACTTGTAGGAACTAGCCGCATAGTCTCGAGTCTCCCGGTTTGAGAATATGACGATAATTTGCAAAAATCACACTTAGACTTAAAAACAAGCCATTAAAGGGTGAAAACCCAAACCAGCCCCCAAACGACCCCGTAGGAGGCATGAACACCTCGTACGGGACCAATGTAAGTTGTAGGAACTATCCGCGTAGTCCCGGATCTCCCGGCTTGAGAATATGACGATAATTTATAAAAATCACAGTTAGACTTAAAAATATGCCGTTAAAGGGTGAAAACCTAAACTCGTCTGCAAACGACCCCGTAGGAGGCACGAACACCTCGCATGGGACCTATGTAACTTGTAGGAACTGTCCGCGTAGTCTCGGATCTCTCGTTTTGAGAATATGATGATAATTTGCAAAAATCACACTTAGACTTAAAAACAAGCTGTTAAAGGGTGAAAATCCAAATCAGCCCCCAAATGATCCCGTAGGAGGCACGAACACCTCGCACGGGACCAATGTAACTTGTAGGAACTGGCCGCTTAGTCTCGGGTCTCCCGGTTTGAGAATATGACGATAATTTGAAAAAATCACACTTAGACTTAAAAAAAGGCCGTTTGAGGGTGAAATCCCAAACCAGCCCCCAAACGGCCCTGTAGGAGGCACGAACTCCTCGCACGGGACCAATGTAACTTGTAGGAACTGACCGCGTAGTCCTGAGTCTCCCGGTTTGAGAATATAACGATAATTTGCAAAAATCACACTTAGACTTAAAAACAAGTCATTAAAGGGTGAAAACCCAAACTAGTCCCCAAACGACCCCGTAGGAGGCACGAACACTTCGCACGGGACCAATGTAAGTTGTAGGAACTGGTCGCGTAGTGCCGGGTCTCACGGTTTGAGAATATGATGATAATTTGCAAAAATCACACTTAGACTTAAAAACAAGCCGTTAAAGGGTGAAAACCCAAACCATCCCGCAAACGACCCCGTAGGAGACACGAACACCTCACACGGGACCAATCTAACTTGTAGGAACTGGCCGCGTAGTCCCGGGTCTCCCGGTTTGAGAATATGATGATAATTTGCAAAAATCACACTTAGACTTAAAAAATGGCCGTTTGAGGGTGAAATCCCAAACCCGTCCACAAACGACCCCGTAGGAGGCACGAACACCTTGTTCGGGACCAATGTAGCTTGTAGGAACTGACCGCATAGTCTCGGGTCTCCTGGTTTGAGAATATGATGATAATTTACAAAAATCACACTTAGACTTAAACACAAGCCGTTAAAGGGAGAAAACCTAAACTAGCCCCCAAATGACCCCGTAGGAGGCACGAACACCTCGCACGGGACCAATATAACTTGTAGGAACTGTATGCATTGTCCCGGGTCTCCCAGTTTGAGAATATGACGATAATTTATAAAAATCACACTTAGACTTAAAAAAAGGCCGTTTGAGGGTGAAAACGCAAACCAACCTCCAAACGGCCCCGTAGGAGGCATGAACACCTCGCACGGGACCAATGTAACTTGTAGGAACTAGTCGCATAGTCCCGGGTTTCCCGGTTTGAGAATATGTTGATAATTTGCAAAAATCACACTTAGACTTAAAAACAAGCCATTAAAGGGTGAAAACTCAAATCAACCCCCAAACGACCCTGTAGGAGGCACGAACACCTCGCACGAGACCAACGTAACTTGTAGGAACTGACCGCATAGTCCCGGGTCTCCCGGTTTGAGAATATGACGATAATTTGTAAAAATCACACTTAGACTTAAAAACAATCCATTAAAGGGTGAAAACCCAAACCAGCCCCCAAACGACCCCGTAGGAGGCACAAACACCTCGCACGAGACCAATGTAACTTATAAGAACTGACCACATAGTCCCGGGGGTCTTCCGGTTTGAGAATATGACGATAATTTGCAAAAATCACACTTAGACTTAAAAACAAGCCGTTAAATGGTGAAAACTCAAACCAGCCCGCAAACGACCCCGTAGGAGGTACGAACACCTCGCACGGGACCAATGTAACTTGTAGGAACTGGTCGCGTAGTCCCGGGTCTCCCGGTTTGAAAATATGATGATAATTTGCAAAAATCACACTTAAACTTAAAAATAACTCGTTAAAGGGTGAAAACCCAAACCCGTCGGCAAACGACCCCGTAGGAGGCAAGAACACCTCGCACGGGACCAATGTAACTTATAGGAACTAACCGCGTAGTCCTGGATCTCCCAGTTTGAGAATATGATGATAATTTTCAAAAATCACACTTAGACTTAAAAACAAACCGTTAAAGGGTGAAAACCCGAACCAACCCCCAAACGACCCCGTAGGAGGCACGATCACTTCGCACGGGACCAATATAACTTATAGGAAGTGACCGTATAGTACCGGGTCTCCCGGTTTGAGAATATGACGATAATTTCCACTCCTGTATGTAATTTTTTAGTTTGAGTAAAAAAAATTTCGTAAATTAGTGGGTTACTTATATCGTATCTTTTTTGTATCCTATTTTTTTGCAGGATAACAGTTTATCATTGGCATATATTCACGTGGAACACACAGAGAACTCAATGGTTTACAATAAGGGGTTTATTCATGATTCCATTTTTTTGTATCATGGCCGTGTGGCCTTTTGTTGTTTTATTGTTGACTTTTATGGCCGTTCGGGCTTTTGTAAGTTAATTGTTATATTTTGTGGTCGTACGGGCTTTATGTTAGGCAGGTTTTGTATTAGCAGGTTTTGGAATGTCTAGAAAATAGAGGAAACTCTGCCCAATTTTTTTTTGGGCTCGTGAACTGTTAAAGATTTGTAATATTTTGAAGTTTGTATGTACATTAGTTTGTTAACAACGTGCAATATTATTAATTTGTGAATTTTGTGCTTTCAAATAATTAATTTTTTTTTTCTTTTTATAAAAAATTTGGCACAGTTCAAAACCGTGGCAAAAGTGTATCATATTTTGGCACGGTTTTGAACGATGCCAAATTTCTTTAAACTATGCTGAATCTGGCACAGTTAAAAACTGTGCCAAAAGTGTGCTAGAAATATCAAATTCTGCCACGGTTTAAAACTGTGCCAATTTTTTTTAAACTGTGCTGAATCTGGCACAGTTAAAAACTGTGTCAAAAGTGTGCCAGAAATATCAAATTCTGGCACGGTTTAAAAGTGTGCCAGAAGTGTTCCTGTTTGGCCAAATCTGCTACACTTTTGAGCCGTGCCAGAAAAAAATTGCCATTTTAGAACACCTGATTCTGGCACAGTTCAAAACCGTGCCAGATTCCTGTTTTTGGTGTAGTGGAAGGTCAGGGCTACGTCGGGATTATGTACATGATATATATTCTCTATTGCCTCATCCTAACTTTTCAGTAGGGAATAGAACACGATCGAACATGTAAGCTTGCGAGTGATTAATTCCACGATTTACAAGGTAGTCAAATTGTTCGATCTACTTATTCCCATACTTATAAATAAGAGTACCCTCTCTATTGTGCGCACTAAGAAAAGAGTTATAAGTGCGGTCTAATTGCAACCTCTCGTACTCTTGTTACCAGTGATTATCACCATGCCTCATTTTTCTCGAGAAAAATATATGAGGGTGTGAATGTGAGTTCTATAAGTAATGGCACTAATTAATCATTAACTAGTTATTATTTTTCAACAAATTCAATTTAAGTTTATCTCATTAATTCTTTACTATTACTACCATTTTTATTTTCAATTTCCTTTATTTTTCCAATATTAGGGTTTGTGGCGAAGATTGAGATTTGGTCATCTAAGTTATTTCTCGAGATTTTAAAATTGTCATTTGGTAAACTGATTATTGGATGTCACCCTTTGGCTTGGTCACATCATGTCTCCCGCGCTTTTTTTCTTTGGTCACGGTCCTGGGTCATGACCACTTGTCGTGACCATGTGCGCATGTGTATATGTTATACATATGTATGTATATGTGTATGTCTTATACATGTCATCGTGTGTGTGTTTTAATAGATCATATCCATGAAATTGGAGTGTTAAAAAATTTGACTTGATCGACGGACCGATCCAGACCACACAGACTTGAGCTAATTTTTTTTTTTTTTAATCCTTATCAGTCCACTCTATAGGTTGTTTAGGGACCAACTAAGTCGGTCCGATCCTCGATTTTAGGGTTAAAAAATTGTTTGGATCAACCTAAATTGACTACATATATGCGCGCATGTGTGTATGTATTATATATATTGGTGGGTGCTAAGGGCATCACTACAAGCATTAAGAAGTTTGTACATAATGCTACAAGTACTGCATATGTGATGCTCCCTAGCAAAAGCAGTGATGCTCTTAACACCCACTATATACTGTACATTTGTCATTATGTTATTGATTGTTATTTAGTTCATGTCAAACTCATGTAACAATAGAGAGTACTAAAATAAACCCTATCTATCACTCCTCTCATTTGCGCACCATCCATGCATCATGTAACGGGCCAAATAAGTTTAACATTTTTATTCAAATAAGGCCCAAAGTAGTTTTACCATTTTAGGTGAAAAAAATTCCCAAATTTGTTTAATCCTAAACCGACTGAAATGACCAGACCAACCCTGTGAGGGATCAGACTGATCAAGGCCTATTAATCGACATGGACCATGAACATCCCTACCATAAACTAGTGTTAATGGTAGTTGAACCCCTAACATGCGTATTATAAATTAAGAACAAAAAGTTAATTTATTTCTTAATGAAATTAAACATGTTTTAGACCAATATAATCAAATCCCATATCCTCAGTCTTCTCAAAATCCTTTAAAACATTTGAGTTTAAAATCCAATAATAACATTTCAGTATTTTCACATTTGGGTTTGTTTAATTTGGGTATTTTTACATTTCAGTCTTGGGGTTTGTTTTATTTGAGTATGTTCACATTTCAGTCTCATTTGGGTATTTTAACCCCACGCATACATACATATACACATACAGATACACATATACAAACACATATATAAATACACAATACACACACAGTGCACACATACACACATTTGCTAAAAGATTATATGGAAAACAAGTGGATACCTAAATCAGAGATGTCGCCAGAGGAGAGAGGGTTTCCCGAGAGAGAGGTCGCAGTAGTGTAAAGAGAGAGGGGGTTCGCGTGAAATGAGAAAATATTGTGTGGTGTTTATATGTATAAGTGGTTGTCATGGCCCTAGTCTGTGACCAACCTGTCATGACCATTTATTTTTAACACGTCAACAACATGGTCACGGTCTTGGACTGTGACCCTATCGTGTAGCATGTAAAAAATAAATGGTCATGACAGGTGAGTCACGAACTAATGTTGTGACCACTGCCGTTACTATTTCAAAACGTTCACGGCTCAAGGATGTGACCAAACTTAACAGAAGCCCCTATATTTGACACACACGTGGTCACGGTCCGAGACCGTGACCCACTTTGTCGGGAATTTTAGAGGGAGTTTGATGCTCATTTGATCCACGAGTTGGTCACAGACCATGGCCGTAACCCCCATGGTCACGGTCTATGGCCTTGACCATATCCATTGGATGTCACCCTTTGGTTTGATCACGATCTGTATCATGTGATCAAGGTTTGATTGTGGTCACGGTCCTGGGCTGTGACCACCTAGTCACGGCCATGGATCATGACCCAACTGTCATGACCATTCTTGATTTGTGGTGTAGTGTAAGGCTTGAAGAAAAATCTTAGAATATAAGAGATTTGGTTTGAGTTAATTGTTTGAGTTGGCTTATGTGATGAGATTTAATTCTATAGGAGTGGCTTAATGGTTTAAAGAAAAAATGTTTACAGTAAAAATTAATCAGTAGTCAGATTTCATTTAGTTATGTACTATTGGCTTTGCAAGAGTAATCCGCTGAGGTTTATTAGTATTAAAATTTATGGGAGGTACGTGTAGTTTTAATAGGAGTTGTGCACGAGTCATTGTATGTTTGTCATGGGTTTGGACAAGACAGACCATGTTGTTATTTACACATGAATTGGACAATAGGGAGTGTACTCGTAGCATAACCGTGAGAAACTAAATAAGGAAAAAAATGGAAATAACCTGCAGCATTCGTACAAGAATAAATGCAACGAAAATGGTGTACGAAAAACCTAGCTGCGTAGATATACTAATTGGATTGTGTAAGTCAATGGGATGGGAGGGACAAGTACCATTTGGGTCAAAAATATTAGGCGCATGAAAGTTGTACAATATACAAAGAGTACCAAACAACTCTCCCAAATTTCCCCCAAATAGCATTAATGAGTTGTGTCCTGGCGGGACCCATACCACAAGGTATAACACTTAAAGCTATTTGGGGGACAATTTGGGGGAGTTGTTTGGGATACATAGTATTTTCCATACACGAATGAGCTGTGTGTGTGTGTGTTCGGAGTTAAAGAATAACGGTTGATTCTTTCAAAGTCAAAAGGAAGAAAAAGTAGTAGGTGATGTAAGACAAATAGAGTAGGCGCAAGCTAAAAATAAGGGTCCGTTTGGTTGGTATAATTTGTCTAGGTAAATGTCAAAAAGTTAACAAATATGAAAATTTATCCATATTTTGGCTGTTTGGTTGCATAATTTGCCTAGACATTATTTTGCCAATGTACAACAACTCCTATGCACAATCTGTGGGCAAATTTTGCTTACCTATTTGAGTGAGAAATATTTGCCCACAAATTTGCCAACTTCTTAAACGGTTTTAATGTTTTAAAAAATAATTTAAAAACTGTTTTAAATAATTAAAAAACTGTTATGAATATATAAAAATTGTTTTATAATGTTTCAAAAACTGTTTTTAATATTATAAAAAATTGTTAAGAAAATGTTTACAATTTTTTTAAAAAACCGTATTAACAAAATATTGTAAAAACTGTTTTCAACATTTTTAAAAACTGTTGTGAATATATTATAAAAACAGTTTTAAAGTTTTAAAAAATAATTTTAGAGACTGTTTTAAATATTTACAAAAACTGTTATAAATATTTAAAAACTGTTTTGTAATGTTTTGAAAACATCTTTTAATATTATAAAAAATTGTTAAGAGAATGTTTTACAAATTTTTTGAAAAATCGTAATATAAAAATATTGTAAAACAGTTTTTAACATTTTTAAAAACTGTTTTGGATATATTATAAAAACTGTTTTAAAGTTTAAAAAAATATTTTGTAAAACTGTTTTAAATAGTTTAAAAAAACTGTTGTGAATGTTTAAAATTTGTATTGTAATATTTTAAAAACTTTATTTGATATTATAAAAAATTGTTAAGAGAATGTTTTACAAATTTTTTGAAAAAAAGTAATATGAAAATATTGTAAAAATAGTTTTTAACAATTTTAAAAACTGTTTTGAATATAATATAAAAACAGTTTTAAAGTTTAAAAACAAAATTAAAAAATATTTTAAATAGTTAAAAAAAACTGTTGTGAATATTTAAAAATTGTTTTGTATTAAAAAAAATTGTTAAGAAAACGTTTTACAATTTTTTTTTAAACTGTAATATAAAAATATTGCAAAAACTATTTTTAACATTTTTGAATATAATATAAAAATTGTTTTTAAATAAATTAATTGGATTGACTTTAATTTCGCCTAATGTTGTTTGATAGCGTCATCTGAATTTGCCTAGGCAAATTTTGCCATGCCCACGCTTTTGCCCATTGACAACCAAACGGACCCTAAGAGAATTAAGAGGAGATGTCCGTGATATACCTCACAAAATGACAAATAATATAAATTGGCATAAAATTATAAATTAATGGAAAGATCTTTAATAATTTCAAATCATATTAAAGTCAATTTGATAAGACACAATACTTAATAAATAAAGTTAGAGTTAACTCCATTCACCTATTAATATCCATTAACTCTCATTAACACACATTAATTTAAGTACATCTCTATACTACTATATCATTGTTGATGTAAAAAATTAGATCGCTCTAATTATTTAATCACAGATAACTAAATGAGATAGAATATTTTTAAAGTGGTTCAGCGTTGTATGAATGGCCTACGTCCACTGTTATAGGGGTGTAAACGGGTCGAGTCTGGATCGGGTCTGGGTATATCCAGATCCGATCCGGGTATATTTTTAACGGATCGGGTCTTACCCGATTACCCGATGGGTCTCAAAAAATGGATCCAGACCCGGATCCGTTAAGGACCCGGAGACCCGACCCGAATACCCAACCCGATGATATATATATATAAAAAAATTGTATAACTATATATATATATATACATACATATATATAACATATATACATATATATATGTATGTATATGTACATACATATATACATACATATATACATACAGTTATACAGTTTATATATATATATATATATATATATATATATATATATATATATATATATATATATATATATATACAACAGTTATATACATATATACATACATATACGTAACAGTTATATACATATATACATACATAAATATAATAAATATATATTTATATACAATATTATATATACATATATATATATATATATATAATATTGTATATAAATATATATTTATTATATTATATATATACACATTCGGGTCGGGTCCTTATCGGATCGGAGTCATGTATATCCAGATCCGGTCCATTAACTAATCGGGTAATCGAGTAATCGGATAATCGGGTCTATAAAATTTGCTCAGATCCATTAATTCTGGTCGGGTCCGGATCGGGTCCGGATCCAGACCCGGTCCATTGACAGCCCTACACTGTTATGTTATTGCTGAGTGTTTGGGAATTCTTGATTACAAGTTCTCTCAAGAAATTCCGGTCCCCTTGAATGAGGGTGATACAAGGTATTTATAGCCCTTAGGTTGTACATGAAAGGGGTGATACATTAAATGATATACATATGAAAGGGTAATACATTTAATGCAGCGTGTGCATCAAGATAATAAGCATTCAATGAATAGTTGAACTATTGATTATCTGGCAATCAATGCTGGGGCCGAGATGCAGCTCGGACCGCCTTAGTTGCTCGTTACTCAAGAGTTCCTCGGAGCGCTGGAGTTCCTCGGAGTGATAGAGTTCCTCGGAGTATCCTTGTTGCTCAGAGAGAACATGATTTGGTCGGGGAAATGAACTTCCTCGTTGCTATTGTGCCACGTAGATTGACACGTGCCTTCGTATTATTCGTCCATATCAGCATATTAATTTTGGTATCAACAGAAGCCCCCAATGTTTCATATTTCGAACTTTGAGCAGTATGGAACATTCTTTCTCGGTATATGGCAATATTAAATGACCCTCCTGGGTTTTAGGAACTTTTTCTTCGTATTTAAATTTCCTTCCAAATTCGCAGAATCCGCCTTTTTGTATTTTTAAAAGCAGTTCGATCTTTGTGCATTTTTTGTCCTTTTAGCCGCCGGTAGCGTAATAGTTTCCTTTATGTAATAATTTCTTTCGCCGTTTCCCAAGGCAAGGTATTTAAACTTCAGAGGCAATCCCATCGTCTTCTACCTTTTCAATTTCTGCTTTCGAGTTTTCTAAAGCTTTTCTCTCTCTTGTGCGTTCATTTCCTCCTTCGTTTGTTTGTCAACATATCTCCTTTTTTCCTGTAAGATTTTCTTCCTTCTTCTTCATTTATTTTTATTCACCATGGTTTATATTATCGAATCTCTTGAGAAGTTCCGCTCTGACTTCTCTATTCCTTCTTGGGTAACTTTGGAGAGTCTTTCTGAACCTTCAACTTATTTTAATTTGGCTGAGGGACACTGGTTCCCTAGCCTATTTATTGCTGAATGTGGATTTTCTTTTCCACCAAATCCGTTGTGTTTAGAGTTCTGTCAGTACTTCGATGTTGTCCCTGCAAAAATAGCCCCCAACACATGGAGAATAGTTAATGGGGTACATAGGTTAAATCAAACTCATGGAACTCGTATAGGAATTCCTGAGATTATGTACTGTTACAGATGGGCTGTTTTAGACAATGTTTTTTATTTAAAAACTAGGTTTTTGAATAGGGCCTTAGTATCCAATCTCCCTGATGCAAATAGGGATTATTTTGAACATGGGGTAGTTATAAAAAATTGGCAACATGCCCCTTTGGTTGGAGATGCAGTATATGAGGGTCCTAGATGACCCCCATATGGCAATGGGATAGGTTATTTTCATGTTATTTTGTTTTTGAAATTATGATTTCATTGTGTTTGACAAAATGTATGACTGATATTTCACTATGTTTTTATTTGCAGTTGACAGCAAGAGAAAAACTCCAAAAGAAGCAGAAGTTAATATCAAGCATTTAAAACATATCTGGAGTTTGCATCGAAGAGTTTCAGACGAGCACATCAGGTCTGCTTCATATTTGCTGCAGTACAGGAGCTACACATCATCCTTTACTGCTCGTCCTGTGGTCAGCATTAGTGACCCATTGCCAGCTTCCGAGGAATCTTCACCAGAATCTCACATTCCTCTAAGTCAGAAGATGGGCAAGAGAAGAGTTCCTGCTATCTTCGAGGAGACTTCCTCTGCCGGGGATGGAAAGAGGAACAAGGCTGAAGTCCCAAAGGGGACCAAGAAAATTGATGCTGTTCCTTCTGTTGCTGTTCAGAAGGCTGCCGAGAAGCCTCCAATGGCTCCGAGCAAGAGAAGTACTTCTGTGGAAGTGGTCACTATTTCCCCCACCAAAGGTTCTTTGGCTGAAACTGCTGAAGTTCCACTGAGGAGATTGAAGAAATCCTCCTCGGTTAGTTTTTCTGAAGCCATTCCCCAGCTCCAAACTAGTGGAGCTGGTGTTCCAACCATCATTCCCCCAAGCTCTGCAATGAGCTCGGTAAAGACTTGGATTATTCCTGAAGTCCAAGGCATCGAGGAAAACATGCCTAGGGATATGCTGACATCCCTAGCTACTCGTCACATTGCTTCAGTAAGTTTCTTTTTATCTTGAATTTTTCCTTCTATCAATATATGTATCTTGGCACTAACTCATCACTACCTTCTTTTTTCAGCTGGTGAGTTGTTTTAACACCATTATGAAGAAAGATGAAGCGCTTAAGGCTTTAAGCTCCTCGTCTGGAGTAGATGATGCATTCCAGGGTTTGGCCCAATCTCTGAAGGAATCCCGTCAGAAGTACGACGAGGATAAAGGTGAATGGGAGAAGAAATTGGCTGAATCTGAAGCAGAGAAGGTGCAGTTGGGAAATAAAGTGAAGGACTTGGAGAGGGAGAACAAGATATACTCCGAGAAGCTCACTACTTTTGGGGAGCTTGAAAATAAGCTGAAATCAGCTGAGGAAGAGCTGACACTTCTGCGCGAAGCAAATCGTCAGAAGGAGGAGTTGGAGGCCAAGCTGAAAGCCTCCGAGGACCTTCTATCCAAGAAGCTCTCCTCAGAGAAGATGAAGAGAAAAATAGCTGTGAAGAAATCCTTTCGAACTGGTTAGGATAAAGGATGGGATAGGGGGGTAGCAGCAATGATGACCCAGGTGAAGTATGGAAGTTTGAAATACTTCCATGATGGTTGGGTTGCTTCCTTACAGGAATTGAAGGTGAGCGAGGACTCCGAGCTATTTCAACAACATCTCCCTGGTCCTCCTCCAGTTATTGAAGACGAGATGAAGACGAAGCTGCATCTGAAGAATCTTCAATGATTGTGGGTGATCAAATCCTTGCTCCTCAACCCAACCAGACATCTGCTGAGGAGATTTCTTCTTTGCCTGCTTCTCTTGAACAAATCCCAACTTCAGCCGATCAAATCAGTGTTCCCACCGAGCAACCAAGCTCCTCGTCCCAGCCTCCCGAGAAAGTCTTGGGAGACAAGGAAAAGATGTGAAGTTGTTCGGTACTATCTTTCTATTTTTCTTCTTACTTGTACTTTGTATCTCAGATCTTTGTAACTTTGCCTTATGATCTAATAAAATTTGAGTTCTTTTCTTCCATATGATTGTCTCTTCTTTATCTGCACTCTGTCTTAATTTTGTTTTTCTTTCTCTGTTTGTTTCTGGCAAGGATGGATCTTTTGTCTGCTAATGATACAAAGTTGATGCAGCAATGCCATGAATATTATAAAGCTGGTCATACAGACCTAAGTGCATTCGAAATTGCCGATATCCTTGGCCATGGTGCTTCAGAGCAAGCAATCGAAGCTTATCGATACCTGAAGGACTTACTTGATAGAGTAGTGGCCAATAACATGGCTTACTATGACATGATCGAGGAGCTTCAATATACTTTAGAAGATCTTCAGACTCAGTACAAGGAGTCAACTGCCTTGCTGTATGAGGGGTATGAAAAGAAATATCAACAGCTTTCTGCCGAGAAGGGCTATGACAAACTCCTTGCTGGGTATGATGTCAGGGAGAGGACCCTAAAGGGAGAAGTTGAAGTTTGTAGACAAATTGCTGAACTGCTGGAGCAAGAGAATAATAATTTGCAGAAAGAACTAGCACAATACAAGTCTGCAGCCTCTTCTTCAACAACGGTAATCCCAGTGACCGATGAAGGATTTTCCTTCTTAGAGGTTGAGAATGCCAAATTAAGGTAAGAGTTGGATGTCCTGCGAAGATCTGGTACTTCTACTTCTTCTCGGGGACGAGGAAGAGGTTCTCGTGGGCGAGGAAGAGCTGCCCAGGATGTTAACGAGGAACGAAGTACTCCAGCTGCTCGGGGTCGATCAAGAACTCCTCGTAGTATTGAAGAAGCTCGTACTCTGTCAACATTGAAAACCCAAGCGTATCAACTGAATGCCAAAGATCGGGCTTTGTCTGAAATGTCCAAGAAAATCCTAACTCTGGAGGATCAACTTGCATCGACCAAATCTGCTCTGGATAATAAGGATGCTCTTGCCAAGAACTTTCATGAGCAGTTAGAGAAATTAACTTTCCAATTCCACAAACAACCTCGTGAGTTCTGGATGGCAGGATACAATGAGGCCCTTTATCACTTGGATGCTCGCATTGAAAATGCCAATAATGAAGGTTATAAGCAGGGATGGTTGAACGCCCTGGGTGTATTAAAACTGGAGCAAGGGCATTATTTATGGGATTATCATACTCCTGGGCTACTAGATTTGCCTGTGCCACCTTATAAATTGGACATGGAAAGGATCCCAGCTCGTGCCATTCCTCGGAGCTTAATTGCAAAATACCTCGGCGACTATAATCTTCATTCACAAATCGAGGTATCTCATCCCGAGCATCTACTGGATACACCTTCTGTGATGAACGTTAGAATGCTCAGAGATATTAACTTCATTAATTCTCCTCTTTGCCTGGAGGATCCTCCTGCTGGCGAGGAGCCTGTTTCAAAAGCTAAGGGAAAGAAACCAATAGAGTAGGAATCTCAATGTAATGGTTAGCACACATGTAATTTGTAATTCGTTTTGAATTTTAATGAAAGAATTTCATTTTCTGTTTGCAAATCTGTATTGCTATTGTTTTGTACTTGTGTAACACTTTTATATTTGTGATTGCATAACAATTCTTTGTGGTTCATCGACCAATCTAGTAATAAAAGATTACAAGTATAAAAAATGTTTCTCGATCACTTAATAATAAAGTAATGAGTATAAAATGTTTAAAATTTTTCCAACCAACCAAGGTTGTTAAATTGTGCTCGTCGACCAATTACAATTAGTGAGAGTTTTTATCCCCGACTAACCATACTTGGTAATTTTTTTCATAAAATGTTGTCCGACCAACCAAGGTCGCTAATTTTATCCTCATCGACCAACTACAGTTAGTGGATTTTTATCCCCGACCAACCATACTTGGTTCAGTTTGGAATATTTTGTATTTTTTGGAATAGTTTTACCTTCCGACCAACATAAGTTGGCATATTTTGTTTCTTAACCAGCTGAAATTGGCATTTTTAAGAATGTTGTTCTTGCCCTTTTACCAACCGGAGTTGGTCATGGGTTTGAACTATCATGTCCACTAACTATTTTACCAACCGAAGTTGATCACATTAGTGTACGCATCCTATCCAAAGGAGTATAGTTTGTTCTCGCTATTTTACCAACCGAAGTTGATCACGCTCCAACTATCAGTGTCCACTAGTTATTTTACCAACCGGAGTTGGTCACGCTAGTGTATGCCTCCTAACCAAAGGAGTATAGTTTGTTCTTGCTATTTTACCAACCGAAGTTGATCACGCTCGAACTATCAGTGTCCACTAGTTATTTTACCAACCGGAGTTGGTCACGCTAGTGTATGCCTCCTAACCAAAGGAGTATAGTTTGTTCTCGCTATTTTACCAACCGAAGTTGATAACGCTCGAACTATCAGTGTCCACTAGTTATTTTACCAACCGGAGTTGGTCACGCTAGTGTATGCCTCCTAACCAAAGGAGTATAGTATGTTCTCGCCCTTTTACCAACCGGAGTTGGTCGTGGGTCTGAACTATCGTCTTCTTTTTGCTATCGAGCAGCGTAGTGTTGTACACTAGTATTCCCCGAAAAACTTTCAATAAAAGGAGAGAAGATGGTGAAACATCATCGTTTTATTCATATTGATAGAACTGCTTTACATTTTACATTACTGATAATACTTGCGTAGGTGTTCAACATTCCATGCATTCTTGAATTCCTCTCCTTCTAGAGTTGCTATTCGGTAAGTTCCTGGTCGAACAACTTCTGTAACTCGATAAGGTCCATGCCAATTTGCTTCCAATTTATTGTGCTTCTGAATGACCTTCTTTAGCACGTAATCTCCTTCCTTTAAATCGCATTTCTTCACCCTCTTGTTGTAGAACAAAGCTGTTCGTTGTTGATATGCAGCATTCCTAATGGCTGCTTCTTCTCTAACCTCCTCGAGCATGTCCAAATCTAATCTTCTCATCAAATCACTGACTGGGGAATTGAAATTTAGCACTCTGTGTGTTGGGAGACCCAACTCAGCAGGTATTATAGCCTCACTTCCAAACGCCAGCACATATGGTGATTCTCCAGTTGTTTCTCGGGGAGTTGTTCGGTAAGCCCACAATACTGATTGTAGTTCATTAATCCAATTAGCTTTATCCTCACTTAACCTCTTCTTCAAGCCATTTAATAATGTTCTGTTCGTCACTTCAGTCTGTCCATTGCTTTGAGGATGGCCTGGCGCTGAATGAACCTTCGAAATATTTGACTGATGACAATAGGTGGCAAACTCCTCGTTATCAAACTGTGTTCCATGGTCTGTGATGAAGGCATGAGGGAGACCATATCGGCAGATGATATTCTTCCAAATGAATTGGTATACCTTCTCGTATGTCATATCAATCAGAGGCTCAGCTTCTACCCACTTAGTAAAATAATCCACTGCGACGACGAGGTACTTGAATCTTCCTCGGGTCGTTGGCAGTGGTTCAACCAGATCAATTCCCCACATGGAAAATGGCGAAGGGGAAGTTATGGGTGTCAATAATGCTTGTGGAGTACGTCGGATGGAAGAAAAATGTTGGCATTTATCACATTTTTTAGCATAGGCTATACAATCAGACCTCATCGTTGGCCAGTAGTATCCTTGCGTCATCACTCTTTGCAAAAGTGTTCGACCTGCTACATGGGCTCCACAGGACCCTTCATGAATTTCTTCAATCAATTCTTTTACCTCGGAGGGATGTACACATCTTTGCAAGCCTGCCATAATTCCTCGTCTATACAAAAAACCATTAGTTAGTACATACCGAGCAGCTTTAAACTTCAATTTCTTGGCAGCGATCTTATCCTCCGGTAATTCTCCTTCTTCGACATATGCCCTGATGGGATCCATCCAAGATGGTCCTAAATCAAGGGAAATAACATTCATCGTCAGGATTTCATCTATGCTTCGACTTTTTAACACCTCAATTGGTATCGTTCTTCGCAACTCGGTACGAGTAGCTGATGCTAGTCGGGCCAGTGCGTCTGCTTGTGCATTCTCCATTCTTGGTATTCTGATTAACTGAATGGCATCAAATTCTACCAACAACTCCATCGCCTTTGCATGATATTTGACCATTAGTTCTCCTTTAACTGCATACGTTCCCATTATCTGATTCACAATTAATTGAGAATCACTGAATACCATCACTTGTTGTGCTTCCATAATCTTTGCTAAATTAAGACCTGCTATTAAGGCTTTATACTCAGCCTCATTATTGGAAGCTTTGAATTAGAATTGTAAGGCATATTCCACGTCAATCTCGTCTGGGGTGTTCAAAACAATCCCTGCTCCACAACCTGCTGTACAAGATGACCCATCTACATACAATCTCCACGTAGGTAACTCGTCTTCAAAATTCTTATCTGACAGCGTTCCTCGGTGAAATATTTGCTGTTTTGTTTCATCATCCCCTGGTATTTTTCGCTCCTCGTCGACCATCTCTTCTCGCCCTTTTACCAACCGGAGTTGGTCTGGGTTTGAATTTGATGATCTTTCTGCATCCACAAGCCCTTTTACCAACCGGAGTTGGTCTGGACTTATGTCTGTTGATCCTGTAACATCCACAGGTTGGTCAGCGAGCAGCTTTTGTTCCTCGGGGGTATCAGGATATGTAAACTCTGCTATAAAGTCTGCTACTGCTTGCCCTTTTAAGGATGATCTGGGTTCATACACAATATCATATTCACCGAGCTCTATTGCCCAGTACATCAGTCTTCCTGACTTTTCTGGCTTATGAAGGGCTTGTCTTAACGGCATATCGGTATACACGATGATGGTATGGGCCTGGAAATATGGCCTCATTCTTCTACTTGCTTTAATTAATGCCAATGCCAATTTTTCCAACTTTGGGTACCTGATCTCTGCATCTCGGAAAGCCTTACTTGTGTAATAAATTGGCTTCTGGACTCCATTCTCCAATCTGATCAATGCCGAGCTGACCGTATTTTCTGATACTGCCAGGTATAAGTACAACTTTTCTCCCATCACTGGTCTGGACAGCAATGGAGGTGTTCCTAGATATTTCTTCAAGTCTTGAAAGGCTTTTTCACATTCATCATTCCACTCGAAAGTTTTTCGGAGTGTTTTGAAGAATGGAAGGCACCTATCAGTTGCTCGAGATACAAATCTATTGAGCGCTGCAACTCGTCCTGTAAGACTCTGCACTTCTTTCTTCGTCGTTGGAGATCGCAACCCTAAAAGAGCTTTGATCTTTGCTGGATTTGCCTCAATGCCTCGCTGGTTGACGATGTACCCGAGGAACATTCCTTCTCGTACTCCAAAGGTGCACTTCGTCGGATTGAGCTTCATCTGGTATTTATCCAGTTGATCAAAGGTCTGACCTAAGTCAACTAGATGCTCAGCAGCTTTCTTGCTCTTTGTCAGCATATCGTCGACATAGATTTCCATGTTGCAACTGATTTGTTCGGTAAAAACCTTATTCATCAGTCGTTGATACGTCGCTCCTGCATTTTTCAAACCAAAAGGCATAACATTATAACAATAAGTTCCCCTAGGGGTAATAAAAGAAGTGCTTTCCCTGTCTTCAGGTTTCATTTTGATCTGGTTGTAACCAGAGTAAGCATCCATGAAGCTGAGCATCTCGTGCCCCGAGGTAGCATCCACTAGTTGGTCAATTCTGGGCAATAGGAAGTGATCCTTTGGGCAGGCCTTGTTGAGATCAGTGAAATCAACACACATTCTCCATTTATTGTTTTTCTTCTTTACCATCACCAAATTTTCCAACCAGTCCGGATACTTCACATCTTCAATGAATTGGGCTTTCTGGAGCTTGTCGACCTCCTCTTAAATAGCTTGATTCTTCTCGGGGCTAAATACCCTTCTTCTCTGCTTTACAGGCTTGATCTCCTTATTCACATTGAGCTCATGACATAAGAAGTTTGGATCTACTCCTGGCATGTCTTCATGACTCCACGCAAAAGTTTTCTTTCTGTTTCTCAAGAAAGTTATCAACTCCTGTTTTATTGAAGCATACAACGATGAACCTATCTGGGTTACTCATTCAGGGTGTTCGTCGTCCAGAATAACATTTTATGTAGATTCTACCACCTGTCCTTTTACAAGTTGGGATTCATCTCTTGGATCAAGTGTTTCAATTTCCGTACTTTCATCCACCTGGTAAGTAGTAGTCTTTTTCCTTGATTCTTCAAGCTCCTCTTGCTCGGCAGATGAATAATAGCATTCTCGAGCTACTTTTTGATCACCTTTCACCACTCCCACTCCGAAATTTGTTGGGAATTTTAAACATTGATGTACTGTAGATGTGACTGCTTCGAACTTCTTCAAACCAACTCTTCCCATGATGATGTTGTAGGCTGACTGCACATTCTTATCCATCACAAAGAAGCGTATTCTCTCTGTTCGACAAGCAGGCTAAGTTCCAATGAATATATCCAACTTGATCGTCCCAAGTGGAAAAACTTTCTCGCCAGCGAAACCCAGAAGAGGTCTGTGATAAGGCTCCAATTGAGATAACTTCAAATTTAAATTGTCAAAGCACGAATAGTACATGATGTCTGCCGAGCTGCCATTGTCTACCATCACCCTTGAAATCACTACTTCTTTCATCCTCATTTTGATCACCAAAGGGTCATCTTGAGGGTAAAGAACACCTGCCAGGTCATTTTTTGAAAAGCCAATAACCAGCTTCTCTTTGTTTACCTTCCTCGGATGATCCTCCTCGGCCAAATTTATTCGCTGAATGTACGAGCAAGCTTGTGCCTCTCCGAGGTAAGCTTTTCTTTCTGCAGTAAGATCTCCTCCTCCTTCATCTCCTCCTGTAATAACATTACAATCAAATGACCCAAAACGTATGGAAAATATCTCTCATTCTGGCTGCCTTGGTTTCTTGGGAAGATTGGGGTCATCCTCGGCATCATCTTCATGACCTCTTTTCTTTTTCTCCTCTGCTCGACGAGGAGATCTAGATCTCTCTCTAGTTCGATCATTATTTCTTCTTTCACCTCCCCGATCAACATACTTTTCTAGCTTTCCTCTTCGAATGAGTGTTTTAATCTCGTTCTGAAGAGCTATGCAATTTTTAGTCATATGGCCATGATCTTTGTGGAACTCGCAATATTTGTCCCTGTTCCTCGCATCAGGATCTGACCTCAGTTTCTTCGGCCACTTTACTTCCTCGCTATTCTTGATTTCTTCCAAGATATGATTAATACCCATTTTTAAGGGAGTATAATTATCGAATTTCTTCAGGACTTCCCATGATGACTTATTATTTCTGGAACGCTTGTCACCGCCATTGCCCTTATGCTCTTTAGTTTTAGACTTGTCGACGTCCACCTTGGTGTCTTTATCTATATTCTTCTTTGCAGCCATAGCTTCCTCGGCGTTCATGATTTTGGCCGCTTTTGCCATCAATTCTGACATAGTTTTAGGTGGATCTTTCGCCAAGGTGTAATACAACTTATTAGGCAACAACCCACTCATCAATGCGGTGATTGCTGTCTTCTCCTCGTAATCTATGACTTCCAGCTTCTCGTTATTGAAACGAGTTATGTAATCTCTAGTACTCTCACCATATTTTTGTCTAACACTTAACAAGTGTGCTACTCGTTTTACTGGCTTTGCTCCGAAATAGAAATTGCCGATGAACAACTCGGCCAACTGAAAGAAAGTTGAAATCTTACCCCGAGGAAGATTGTTGTACCATATCTGGGCAGCTCCAGTAAGAGTTCCTGAGAACGCTCTGCATCTCATCTCGTCGGGGACAGCATAGATATCGGCGGCAGCTTGATATTGCTCTATATGAAGAACAGGATCTGTCTTTCCATCATATTTAGGGGTCACTACTGGTGCTTTAAACTTTGACGGTGTAGGAAAATTCACAATGGCCTGGACAAAAGGTGTCCCTTGAACAAAAGTTCGTTGTAGGGGATTCTTTGCCTTAGCCATTTCTCCCAATCTATCCTCCAACCGCTGAAGGGACCCTTTCCACGCTTCATTTCCTTACTCGGGCCTATTGGTTTGAGCAATAGATCGTTCTGAAGTAGCCTCTTGAGATCTATCTTGACGAGCAACTGGTCGTGATTGTGCTGATCCTTCTCTTAGATCTGATGGTTGTCGAAAACTCCTCGACATGGTCTTAGGTGGACTCCTATTCCTCCGAGGGCCTAATCGACTGAAAGGAGACACCCTACTCAGTCTTTCTAAGGCACTGGGTCTTTCTGGAGAGAGAGTGATACGTTGATCAGTATCTGTAGCCCTTATTGACGAAGTTCGCCCAGGTTGATAAGAGAAATCATCAGACTCCTCATTACGATATGACTCAGTACGCCTGGATCGTGAAGAAAGTAAATAATTTTGCCTCTGACCACTTCGCTGTCCTGAACGTGCAGGTGCACCGCCATGAAGGGTTTGTATGAGTTGCCTCATTGTGTCTTGCATGGCGGTTTGTCCTTGAGCCAGATTCGTCATAATCCCGTCCAGATCTGGAGGTGCAGAGGGATTTGGAGGATTTCCAGCATTTCCAGCGTTTCGGTTGCTAGATTCTGGATTATCCGCCATTGATGATGAATGATTTTTGGTGAAAAACGATAATAACAATCGATTCCCACAGACGGCGCCAATCTGTTGATGTAAAAAATTAGATCGCTCTAATTATTTAATCACAGATAAATAAATGAGACAGAATATTTTTAAAGTGGTTCAGCCTTGTATGAATGGCCTACGTCCATTGTTATGTTATTGCTGAGTGTTTGGGAATTCTTGATTACAAGTTCTCTCAAGAAATTCCGGTCCCTTGAATGAGGGTGATACAAGGTATTTATAGCCCTTAGGCTGTACATGAAAGGGGTGATACATTAAATGATATACATATGAAAGGGTAATACATTTAATGCAGCGTGTGCATCAAGATAATAAGCATTCAATGAATAGTTGAACTGTTGATTATCTGGCAATCAATGCTGGGGCCGAGATGCAGCTCGGACCGCCTTAGTTGCTCGTTACTCAAGAGTTCCTCGGAGCGCTGGAGTTCCTCGGAGTGATAGAGTTCCTTGGTGTATCCTTGTTGCTCGGAGAGAACATGATTTGGTCGGGAAAATGAACTTCCTTGTTGCTATTGTGCCACATAGATTGACACGTGCCTTCGTATTATTCGTCCATATCAGCATATTAATTTTGGTATCAACAATCATAATGAATTTTACAAAGTAAAATATTTAGTAATATCAATAAATTAATGGATCTAATTGTGTTTAATAATGGACTAAAGTGTGTTTAATAATGGACTAAAGTGTCATCTTATATAGGATTCTAAATACTTTATTATCTTAATGGGTAATAACGGGTGAACAAAATATGATACGACACGACACGTTCAGATAACAGGTTGGGTTTGAATATGATTTTTCACATGATAAAATGTCACTCATTTAGATAGAAACCCGATATGACCTGAACACGATAAAAACTGACACGAACATAACTCAACGTGACCTTTTGAGAGGTATAGTCCATGACAACATATATCAAAGATTAAAAAGGGAAATCTGATGGAGGAACTGCCATAGTGGGTTATTCCAACCACTATAGCAACCTATGGCCCCGCTATAGCGCGGTGATCTTACTGCCATATCGGTGGTAGGTCTAGTTTTTATCTAGCTTCTCCAAGTTTGAAACATGCCCATCAGATTTATTTGTAGTGCGAAACGTGTCCGTGGTAGCAAACAAAACCCACGTGACATCATTTCGCTCTCTCCTCGCCGCTCACATAAATAGAAGGATCCAAATAAAAAATAGTGAAACATATTTTCTCTCTCATAAGAAATAAAATACGTCATGTCAAGCCCTTACCCACCAACTTTACACCATCTCAATTGAGTTTTACAAGACATATCTACACACCATTTTAGCCCTTATTTCTTGAGTATTTTTCACTCTAAAACACAATAGTTTAGTGAATGTTTGGAGATGCATTTTTATTGATTTGGAGGTGTTAATTGGGGGTATTTTAGTGGTATTATGAGGATATGTTTTTGGAGTAACCTTGGATAATTTTTCTGGGGCATTTCTTGGGTGTTTTTTTTTAGTTTAGAAGGGGGTCTTTACAATGAACTTTCATGGAGCTTATGAGAGGCATTTCATAATATTTTTCAAAGGGCTTTATTGCCATTTGAGGTTGGGTTTTATTTATGACATTCTTTTTATCTTCTGAATATATATATATATATATAAACAAACAAGCTATTTATTTATGAATTTAGGTGTAATTTCATGTGAAATAAAGTGTTGAATATGGGTCTAAAACAAAGTTTGCAAATCATAAATTCTTCAGAATATAAAATGGAAAAAACTATGGAAGAATAATGTCTTGAATATTATTATTACAAGTTGAATATTGTATTTTCATGTATGAAAATAAAATATTCAAATAGTATTTTTGCGTTTAGGACTTTTTAAATCTAAAACTTGTCATTTATGTGTAAAAGGTTAAGTAAAGGCATATGTTGTGACTTTGGACAAATTATGGACATGATCAAAGGTTCTTTAATGTGAAGATATTAAACAAATATTTTCAGAATATTGTTTTTTGTCAAAATGTGACATTGAAAGTAAAAGAATATGTGTTGATGTCATTAAATATTATTAAACGTGAGAAGTTTAAACAAAATGACTAAACACTAAAAGCGTGTTTAAATGTGACAAAGGCAACAACGCGGTATCTACTTTGGGATTTGGCCTTTGAGCCGAGTATAATGTTGAAGTAAGTAAAAAGGGGATTTATGCAAAAAAGGAACGGTGATATGCCACGTCTTTTGATAAAAACGATGATCGAACCGCAATTAAATAAATTTAATGAAAAATGAAATAGTTTTCACAAAGGAATACCAGAAAAATTTAAAGAGGTCCCGTAGCCCTAGTGTGCGGCTTTGACTTAAACGAAAAACCACTGGCCAGGGAAGCAACAACTACGATATTTATGGCAAATAGTGAAAGCACGTAAACATTAATGGGATATATTTAACTCTGTGATTATAAAAAAATGATAACGAAGGCTTAATGAATTGGTAAATTTTGAAAAGATAAACGGTTAATAAAGTATTTACGGACGAGTTATTCCGGATTTATATGGTATATAACGAAATTGTAGGTAAATGTGTAAATGAGATAATTAAAAAAAACATGGTATACGAATTATAGAATATAATGGGTTAACATCGTAATGTGTTGGTAAGTTAAATGTTAAAGGAAATGAAGTACAAATATTGTAATTGAGTATCCGAATAATCTATAACGATCATGAACCCGACTTGGCATAAAAGTTTAAAGGGGTCCTTTTTTATACACTGTGTGTGCGCGTGTGTAAAGTTAATATTTTTAAATAATTCCATGAGCATGGTAGATAATGTGAAATTGATAAATTTCAAGAAGAAACGGATTAGCTTAAATGAGTAACAAGTGAGTGTGAATTCCTACTTATTAATCATGATTATTAATGGATTAAAGAAACTTGTGTAATAAAACAGTGAAGTGTGGAATCTAAGGTTTTTGATTTTTTAACTAGAGTTTAAGGAAATACTTTTGAATAAAACTTGATTAATGTATACATTGTTTCAATAATTGCATGTCTGATACTGCATCCTTTCTTTATGTTATTTGTTTCTATATTACACTATTGTTGGGAACCCACTGAGTATTGGCTTCCTCGTTCCCTTTGTTATGACAGGTTAAAGGATACTCTTTCGTTCGAAAGCCTTTTGTAGGTAAGAAATTATTACTATTTATGTTAATGGCTCTGATTGTTGGAGCCCTAGGACATTGCATAATGGGTTGTTCCACACTTGTTATCAATATGCTTATATGTTTGGAAAACGGAATTACATGTTCACTCAGTAAATATAATTAATTAAAATGGAATATAAATATTATATAAGTTGTTTCATATCACTCCACATGTAACGCGTCCGGACCATATTCGATTGACCTACGGTTGACCCTTAAATTTGGGTCAGGGCATTACACCACACCACAACACAAACCCCACCCAGCTCACTAGTTTGTCTCCAAAGAAATAAAAAAGGAAAACTAGAAAAATCTCACCGAAAATCATAAGGACCTATTTGAATATGAGAGATTTGTTAGGGTTTTAGATGTGTAAAATTGAGATAAACCAAAACATATCTTATACCAAATAATTCCTTGAACCCAGTTGCCACTTGTAACCCAATATGGGGATAAACTCATTTGATTTTTTCATTGTCGGGGGACGATGTAAATTAAACAGGAAGAAGGGAGGTGAAATCTCTCCCCTCCATTAATCACTATCATGGACCACAATCATCTTTGTTCCTCTTTTAATTTGAAATGAGTCTGAGATGGTTCTGTTATTGGGTTTTGTACCATGGTAGTTTGATGGTGGTTTGGGGTGTCAGTGGTGATTGAGTTGATTTTAATGGATGGTGCTAGTGTTAGGGTGGCTAGCGGATTTCCGAATTTATGTGGTCTGTTTTGAGGGTCCTATTAGAAGGGTGTTTTTTATATGAGCACTCCTTTTCTTTATATATCCCCCTGTAAATAGATTAGAAGAGTTAACTTTTATAAGTTATAAAAAGACTTCTGTACCCATTTTAATAACCCCCGTAGTAACTTTATGCAATTTTTACATAATCGTTTGTATTTGACAATTGAAACACAACAGCGAAGAGATTGAGATCCCATAGGGCTCAATCAAATACCATTCAATCACCCAGTGAATGAATACAAACTAGAACAAATACAGTTAACCCTAGTTAATTTATATAATTTGGATCCAATATATCAAAACAATGTCGATATCTTTATTTTTTGCCTTCCTTATTGCTTTCTTTAATGTCGTCATTATGACAATTATAAAATCTACTTTAAAACCAAGTGAGAAATCATTATTGGCAAGGTATTCGATATGTGTATTATTATCGAAATGGAATATCGAAACAAGATTCGATATCAAGTGATTTGTCTTAAAAGAGTAATGGCAACTAGTTATTATCGATTTTGGAAGAAGAAATAGGGTTCTAAAGTTGGGTTTTGAATGTCAAATTTCTCATTTCTATTCAATAAACCACTATACTTGGGTCTGATAATTAGGTTTAAACCGGTTATTTTTATCTTTATAAAATTGGGGTTATAAATCGAAAAGGTGGGTTTATATAAGAACACCCTATTAGAATTGCGTGGGATTGTGGAGATGTGGGATTATGGTATACATAGAGTGAAATAGCGTTGCCAAAGCCGTTTATGAAAATAAACTATTTAAGCAACTCCGAAAGTTTGTTGAAGAAACTCTTTACTTAAATCAAAACTATTTTGAACACAAGATGTGTTAACAAAATTATGTACGAGATATGGACAAGATTTGATAACAAGTTTTAGTAAACAGTTTAAAATGTTTTAAACTCAGCACACTATTAGAAAGGGATGAGAAGATGTAGAAATATTGATACTCAGATTTTTAACGTGGTAAAACCTCAACCTTGAGGAAACATCCACGACTCCCTCTACGGAGTAAAACAAAAAAAATCACTAAAACAAATATATGAGTTACAACCTATTTAACTAACATGCACACAAAAACAAATCTATACAAGTTCAGGATTGTACCCTCTGGCGTCCTTAACTTTTCTGCAGATCTTGTTTGTTGATGTAGTTGTCTCAGTTTGTCAACTCTTCTTTGTTTCAGCACTTTACGTCGACTTATTGTTCACCAAATCTTATAGCCAACACTTTGAGTGTTTGTAGTGTGACAATGTTTGTGAATGGTGTTCTAAAACACATGCATGCACACACACACACTTATTAGTTACAGACGATCCTAATAAATCACATATAAAGTCTATATGCAGTGCATTTGTTATTTTTCTTTCTTACAAAACCAAGAACCTTTTCGACCTTTCAAAATAACCCAGATTCCACGGAGATCTTGCTTAAGAAATCGGTCAAGACCTTTCTCAATCAGTTTTGAAAATATTATGAAGATTGAGAACCCTCCAAGTGCGAATCCCACTAGGTCAGGTTAGGTTTTGTAAAAACAGAAATAGAAAAACATCTATTGTTGATCTTTGAAGAAGAAAAATGTTTTAACAGAAAATAATCAACAACGAAATTCTCAAGATGAGAAAAAAATGCAGCTAAGTGTTCTGTGACATGAAAAACTTCAGATCTATGATTTCTATTGAAAAAGAAACAAGATCTGAGTCTATGTCTAAGTTGGAAATAAGATTTATGAACACAAGGATTTCAGCAACCCAAGATCTCTTAACCAGAACTCTCATAAACCTAAAAAAACACTAGGGATGGTGTTTTTGGTTTTGGTGGTTTTTCTGGAGAGGTAAGTAGTTTGGGCTTGAGAAGTGTTTGGACGAAGTTAGGGTTTCTAACTAGGGTTTGGTTTCTCTCTCTAACTTCTCTCTTCTCCCTTCTCTCTCTTCTCTCTCTCTCTCTCTATTCTCTGAGACTTTGCAAAATGGCAAAAGCTTTCGAAGGCTGAGATGAAGGGTCTTTAAATAGGGAGAGGAGAAGATTCCAGAGCCTCGTTCAAAAACAATGGCTGAGATTGAGTCAAGCTCCATTGACTGCAATCCAAGGGCTCACAACAGGCGGTGGATTAAACAGCCTATGATTGGCTTAAGGTATTACACGGGGATTCACTCAAAAGACATGCAGGCCATCGATAAGGATAGATCCAAGGGCTGTAAGCGTGCGATGGTTTGTCTCAGTAAAGAAACACAGTTTGGTCCAATCAGAAGACAGCAGGTGTTGGCCTGTGAACGAAGGTAAACGCGCGTCACAAAATAATTACAAAGCCAACCCTAAAGTCTCTAGCGCTTTCGGTTTCTACCCAGAGTAACTTTAGGCCAATAAACACAACAATCCATATTTATATAATAACCCCAAGACTTTATAAATCAAATTTTAATTAAATAAAACCTTGTTTAAAATATGTTTTAAATTCCCAAAAAATTATTAAAAATCAAATTGAGGGATTTAAACACACTCACAACATTAAAACACATAGGGGTGCAATATGATATGCAAGAATCAAATTCTAAGTGTGTGAGTGATGGCTATAGTCTTAGGATCATTACATGATAGATAGAAGAAGAAGCAACCCAATCTCTGAAGCTCTTTGGTTTCTAGGATAGACTCTATTTTGTCACAATTTCCAAACTAGATGAGCTCTTATACAGTCTAGACTCAAATGAGTCAAAAGTATAAGGGCTTCAATCTCCCCCTTTGGAAATATGAGACAAAATCTCCTTTGAGTCATCTCAACTCGTAGGGCGACAACAAAAAAAACTTATACCTATAAAGGTTCTATCTACCCAAATCCTAGAAAGCAAAAATTACATAACTCAACTATATACAGTTTAACATCCTATTATTACAATGAAGAATGACTGTACAAGAAGAATACCTGCAAAAAATTACTAAGATCAAGCTTTTTAGTATATGCAGTAGACTCAAATTTCTCCCCCATTTTGTCTCAAATGGACAAAGGGAAGAAACTTGGCAAACATAACACGTATTTACTCAGCACAAATCATACCAATAGATTTACGTAAAGAAATGAATCTACTATAATCAAGAGGTTTGGTAAATAAATCTGCAAGTTGTAGATCAGTAGAAAGATAATTGATTTCTAATTCCTTGGTTTCAACTAATTCACGAATAAAATGATGTCTTATTTTAATGTGCTTAGTTCGCGAGTGTTGAACTGGGTTCTTAGAAATGTTAATCGCACTTTGATTATCACAATAGAGATGAAGTGTGGGTTCTAGAATACCATAATCACTTAGCATTTGTTTAAGCCATAACAATTGGGCACAACAGCTACCGGCGGCTATGTATTCAGATTCAGCAGTCGAGAGAGATGTGCAGTTCTGTTTTTTACTACTCCATCCTACCAAGTTATTACCAATATAACAACATGCGCCTGAAGTGCTTTTACTATCATCAGTACACCCAGCCCAATCAGCATCAGTGTACCCAATAATAGTGCTAGGTGTGTCATTCGTGTACCAAATTCCTAAATTTAGAGTGCCTTTAACATATTTAATTATGCGTTTTACAGCGTTTAAATGGCTCTCCTTGGGGTTGTTTTGATAACGCGCACAAACACAAACAGCATACATGATATCAGGACGCGAGGCAGTCAGATAGAGTAATGTGCCAATCATACTACGATATAAGGTAGAGTCTACAGATTTTCCATTTTCATCTTTAGATAATTTCTCTGTAGTACTCATAGGCGTTTTAGCACTCTTAGCACTCTCGAGGCCAAATTTCTTAACTATCTCTAATGCGTACTTAGTCTGCGAAAGAAACAAACCATCTGGTTGTTGTTTGACTTGGAGACCTAGGAAGAACTGTAACTCCCCCATAAGGGACATCTGAAATTCTTTACTCATAATTTCAGCAAAAGATTTTACTTCTGAGGTAGAAGTGGATCCAAATATGATATCGTCTACATAGACTTGAGCGATAGTAATGTGTTTGCCAAATTGTTTGACAAATAAGGTTTGGTCATTTCCACCTCTTTTGAAACCTTTGTCCAGCAGAAAACTGGAGAGTCGCTCATACCAAGCTCTAGGAGCTTGCTTAAGACCATATAAAGCCTTTTTTAACCGAAATACATGAGTAGGATAATTAGGGTCAATGAACCCTTTAGGTTGTTCTACATAGGTTTCCTCGGCAAGTATACCATTAAGGAACGCAGATTTAACATCCATTTGATATAATGTAAAATGCATGTGACAAGCTATAGCAAGAAGCAGACGAACTGATTCTAAACGAGTAACAGGAGCAAACGTCTCATTAAAATCAAGTCCTTCTATTTGGGAGTAACCTTGAGCAACTAGTCTAGCTTTATTTCTAATTATCATCCCATTTTCATCAGTTTTATTTTTGAAAATCCAACGAGTACCAATAACCTTTTTGTGATCAGGACGTGGAACAAGAAACCAAACATCATGAATGACAAATTGTAAAAGTTCATCCTGCATAGCAGAAATCCAGTGAGAGTCATTCAATGCCTCATTTACATTCTTTGGTTCCAAAAGAGAAACAAAGCAAGCATAGAGAGCATAATTTCTAAGTTGGGATCTTGTACGTACTGGTTCACCAGGGTTACCAACTATGTTGTTTATGGGATGATCTTTAGAAACCCAGTTAGGTACTTCAGGTGACTCAATAGGTAATGAATTATCTATTTCAGAAGAGTCATTTTCTAAAATATTTGACGATTCTTCTTCTATAGTTAATTCACTAGTCTTGCTTTCTACAGTAGTGTCACTAACAATTACATTTATGGATTCCATTAAGGTCTTAGTGCGAAGATTATACACTCGATAAGCTCTACTGTTAGGTGAATAACCTAAGAATATGGCTTTATCTCCTCTACTCTCAAATTTAGATAAGTGTTCCCTATCTTTGCAAACATAGCAGGTACTACCAAAGGTTCTAAGGTACTTAAGATTAGGCTTTTTATTGTACCAAAGTTCATAAGAGGTTTGTTTCGAATTCTTTCTAAGATAGACCCTATTAATAAGATGGCAGGCTGTACGAATAGATTCTACCCAAAAATACTTAGGTAAGTTCTTAGCATGGAGCATGACACGTGCCATCTCTTGAAGAGTTCGATTCTTTCTCTCAGCTATACCATTTTGTTGAGGGGTCTTAGGAGCACTGAACTCATGTTTGTAACCATTATAGTCACAATATTCTACAATACCAGTGTCTTTGAATTCACCACCTCTATCACTTCGGATTCTATTCACTTGAGTGTCTTTTTCATTCTCAATCCGTAAGAGAATCTTTAAAAAGGTTTGAAAGGTATCGGATTTTTGTTTTAAGAAAGCTACCCAAGTGAATCTGGTGAAGTCATCAACCATAACAAGAATATAACTGTGTCCACAAAGACTAACAGTTTGAGAAGGACCCATTAGGTCCATATGGATGAGTTCTAAGGGATTAGAGGTAAGGATATCTTTAACCCTTTTATGAGGTGCTTTAACAATTTTTCCTTCTTGACAGGGATCACAGACAATGTTATGAATAGGTTTAATTTTTGGTATTCCTCTAACTATCTGCTGAGAAGACAATTTACTCAAATTTTCGTAATTAATGTGACCCATTCTGTTATGCCATATCTCGTTGTCATCCATTCTGGCAACACTACAGATTTCAGAACTACTCATGACAGTGTAACAATTGTCAGGAGTCCTGAGTCCTGTAATTATGCATTCTCCCTTTTCATTTAAAATCTTGCAATTGTTCTTTGAAAAGGTAACAGTATGGTTTAAGTCACAAAATTGCGAAATGCTGAGTAAGTTAGCCTTGAGACCTTTAACTAAGAGAACATTTTCAAGAAGGGGAAGTCCTTTTTCTTTAAGGGTTCCTTTGCCTATGATCTGGGATGATATACCATCACCAAAAACAACTTTTCCACCATCAAAATGGGTTTTATTTAAAAGTTTTGTATCATCACCTGTCATATGCTTGGAACATCCAGAATCCAAGTACCATCCAGAAGATGTAAGTTCAGCTTTTAGAGCAGAAACAACAATGTTACACTTCATCTGTGGTGCTAGATCATCTTTTCTAACCCAAATTGCCCTGGTTTTTAGTTTGCGCTTGTTTGCTCTTATTTGATAAAATTTGCGAGCATTAGATTTTTGTTGAAAAACATTTTGCGCATGATTTTGTATAAATTTGAATTCCTGAGCATTTGATTTAGAAAAGGTTCTGGTTATCCTTCTAGTAAATGTCCTTTTAGGTTTAGTCCTTCTATTCCTATAGTTAGAGTTTTTGTCTGGTGGCCTGGGAAGGACATAATTGTTACGACTCCTCCTAGAATAGTTAAAGTTATGATACATAGGAGTGTTGTAGATAGGTTTAATCAGTCTCCTAGCATAGCAATTATCGAAAGAGTGACCATATATATCACAATAGGAGCAATAAAGATTGCTCAGAATAGGGTTTTCCTTAGGAAAGTCTCTAAACAAAGGTTTTGAGAAATTTTGAGGCTGAATTTTATTCCTAGGTAGCACAGATTTGAAAGCAGGTTCACTTTTCCTAATAGGGGGGCAGACATATTTTCCCTTTGATAAACTTTCAAGCTTAGAGCAACTTGCATCTTCAGTGTTGGTGTTTTGATGGTCAAACTTAGTTTTTAGAGAATGAAAGTCTGGACATGTTTCAATAGGTCTTTTGCCTCCTGACACAAACTTGATAGGTTCAACATGTTTAGTTTGTGTCTTCAAATTGGGGCAAAACCCTATTCCAGTTCTATCATCAGAATTGGTTTTAGATTCAGCAACGAATTCCTCAAAACATTTAGAGTTGTTTTCAAATTTGGTAAATTTTTTGAAAACAGTTGCTGTCTTTTCTTTTGTTTGTTCCAATTCTAATAATGTTCCTTTGTATTTTTTCTCCAGAATTTCATTAGCTTCAGTCAAAGTTTTCAGTTTTTCATCAAACACTTTAACTTCACTGTCATGAGACATGCATTGTGTAGTATACTCTTCAGCATTCAGTTTTACCATTAGGCTTAGATCTTCTAACTTTTTGGTAAGATCTTTAACAATCTTTTCTAGTCTAGTGCTTTTCTTTAGAGTTTTAGTATATAGAGTGTGGATGTCTGGGAGATCATCATTATCTGAGTCACTAAGTGAGGTGTGTGAAGTGACCCCTAAGGTTTCATTTCTTAAACTCACGCACCCATTGACATCAGCAGTATCGATTTCCCTTTGACTCACACACCCCGAGGAAGAGGTATTAATGTTCTCAGTAAGTAAAGCATCTAAACCAGTTAAAGTATGATTCAAAGCAACAGAACTAGAATTACTAAACTCATCCTCACTATCAAGCATAGGAATGTCATCATTGTATATGATTTTGGCAAAGAAGGCTAAACAAGGATCAAAACCATCAGATGTCTCAAGTTCCTCATTTTCAGAATCACTTGAGTCATCCCAGGTTTTGCAGATATTGGCTCTAGAGTGTTTGTTTTGGGCATTCAAATTAACTCTACAGTCTTGAGCAATGTGTCCTAGTTTACCACATCTATAGCATTCAGTCTTCTTGAGGTCTCTGTGAGGTCTTGTGTTGTCCTTGTTCTGTTTGTCATGAGGTTTCTCATGAGGTTTGTGATTTGAAGGAGTGGTATAATTAGACTTGCCCTGTCTATTTGCAACACTGTTTCTAAATTTAACAATTTTCTTAAATTGTTTTGTCATTAGGGCAATCTGATTATCTAGACTTTCTAAGTCACAGTCCTCATCAGAATCATTACTAGAGGTGTTTAACTCAGGCTTAATCATCTTAGAGGTAAAGCTAAGATTGGAATTGGTATGTTTCCTATTAGTGTGGGTCAATTGTTTCTTAAACTCCAATTCCATTTCCACAGTTCTTAATTTACTACTGAGTAATTCAGGAGTGAGATTTACATCACACATCTCCTCAATAGCATATCTTTTATTGTCAAATTTCTGTGGCAATGATCTCAGAATTTTAGAGACAATTTCCTGTCTATCATAAGTTATACCATTGGCATGAAGTTTAGTGACAATATCAGTAAGGTTCATATAGAAATCATCGAAAGACTCAGATTCAGACATGATTAAGGTATTATACTGTTGGATTAACATCTGAGTCTTAGCAGCTTTTACCCTAGAGTCTCCTTCATGTGCAGTAATCAAGGTATCCCATGCTTCCTTGGAAGTGGTACAAGATGAGATTCTCTTGAACTCATGTTCGTTAATAGACATAAATATAGCGTTCTTGCCTTTGTTATTATTTCGAGAAACCTGTTTCTCTTCTTGAGTAAACTCACTCAATATTTTCTTAATCCTTTCATTGCTTCCATCAGTGGCTGGTTTAGTTGGATAAAAGTATCCGTTTTCAATGATATCCCAGACATCATCTCCCAGAGTGCCTTGAATAAAAGCAATCATTCTTACTTTCCAGTAAGAAAAATTGGTTCCATCAAAGACTGGAGGTCTGGTCAAGTTACCATATCTTTCGTTTTTCTCGTCCATAATGATTTTGAGAAAACAGTTTCAGAAACTCAGGATCTTTTTGAAAAAAGTTCACCAAAAGCTCTGATACCAATTGAAATAGCGTTGCCAAAGCCGTTTATGAAAATAAACTATTTAAGCAACTCCGAAAGTTTGTTGAAGAAACTCTTTACTTAAATCAAAACTATTTTGAACACAAGATGTGTTAACAAAATTATGTACGAGATATGGACAAGATTTGATAACAAGTTTTAGTAAACAGTTTAAAATGTTTTAAACTCAGCACACTATTAGAAAGGGATGAGAAGATGTAGAAATATTGATACTCAGATTTTTAACGTGGTAAAACCTCAACCTTGAGGAAACATCCACGACTCCCTCTACGGAGTAAAACAAAAAAAATCACTAAAACAAATATATGAGTTACAACCTATTTAACTAACATGCACACAAAAACAAATCTATACAAGTTCAGGATTGTACCCTCTGGCGTCCTTAACTTTTCTGCAGATCTTGTTTGTTGATGTAGTTGTCTCAGTTTGTCAACTCTTCTTTGTTTCAGCACTTTACGTCGACTTATTGTTCACCAAATCTTATAGCCAACACTTTGAGTGTTTGTAGTGTGACAATGTTTGTGAATGGTGTTCTAAAACACATGCATGCACACACACACACTTATTAGTTACAGACGATCCTAATAAATCACATATAAAGTCTATATGCAGTGCATTTGTTATTTTTCTTTCTTACAAAACCAAGAACCTTTTCGACCTTTCAAAATAACCCAGATTCCACGGAGATCTTGCTTAAGAAATCGGTCAAGACCTTTCTCAATCAGTTTTGAAAATATTATGAAGATTGAGAACCCTCCAAGTGCGAATCCCACTAGGTCAGGTTAGGTTTTGTAAAAACAGAAATAGAAAAACATCTATTGTTGATCTTTGAAGAAGAAAAATGTTTTAACAGAAAATAATCAACAACGAAATTCTCAAGATGAGAAAAAAATGCAGCTAAGTGTTCTGTGACATGAAAAACTTCAGATCTATGATTTCTATTGAAAAAGAAACAAGATCTGAGTCTATGTCTAAGTTGGAAATAAGATTTATGAACACAAGGATTTCAGCAACCCAAGATCTCTTAACCAGAACTCTCATAAACCTAAAAAAACACTAGGGATGGTGTTTTTGGTTTTGGTGGTTTTTCTGGAGAGGTAAGTAGTTTGGGCTTGAGAAGTGTTTGGACGAAGTTAGGGTTTCTAACTAGGGTTTGGTTTCTCTCTCTAACTTCTCTCTTCTCCCTTCTCTCTCTTCTCTCTCTCTCTCTCTATTCTCTGAGACTTTGCAAAATGGCAAAAGCTTTCGAAGGCTGAGATGAAGGGTCTTTAAATAGGGAGAGGAGAAGATTCCAGAGCCTCGTTCAAAAACAATGGCTGAGATTGAGTCAAGCTCCATTGACTGCAATCCAAGGGCTCACAACAGGCGGTGGATTAAACAGCCTATGATTGGCTTAAGGTATTACACGGGGATTCACTCAAAAGACATGCAGGCCATCGATAAGGATAGATCCAAGGGCTGTAAGCGTGCGATGGTTTGTCTCAGTAAAGAAACACAGTTTGGTCCAATCAGAAGACAGCAGGTGTTGGCCTGTGAACGAAGGTAAACGCGCGTCACAAAATAATTACAAAGCCAACCCTAAAGTCTCTAGCGCTTTCGGTTTCTACCCAGAGTAACTTTAGGCCAATAAACACAACAATCCATATTTATATAATAACCCCAAGACTTTATAAATCAAATTTTAATTAAATAAAACCTTGTTTAAAATATGTTTTAAATTCCCAAAAAATTATTAAAAATCAAATTGAGGGATTTAAACACACTCACAACATTAAAACACATAGGGGTGCAATATGATATGCAAGAATCAAATTCTAAGTGTGTGAGTGATGGCTATAGTCTTAGGATCATTACATGATAGATAGAAGAAGAAGCAACCCAATCTCTGAAGCTCTTTGGTTTCTAGGATAGACTCTATTTTGTCACAATTTCCAAACTAGATGAGCTCTTATACAGTCTAGACTCAAATGAGTCAAAAGTATAAGGGCTTCATAGAGAAAGTGGGAATGGAGTAGAGAGAGGGAAGGGATTCGTTATTTTGTTCTTTTTCATTTTTTTTTTGTTTTAAATAAATGTAACTAAATTAAATTACATTTAAATCCTTAAGGAAGTTACGTATCAAGAAATTGAATTAATTTCTTCCAACTTAATGGTCAAAATGAATGAACATGTCTTGTTAAATTAGTTTGGTTAGTTTGATGTCTTATTTGACACTTTTGATAGTTGGTGGACTATTTTAAAACAATCGTAGTAATTTAGGGGTCAAATAAGTAATTTACTTTTCTTTTTTTGACCCTCCCTTTTCGAAAGGATGCACTACATATTTGCCTAACAACACACTTTGCCCCTAATACAAGAGCTTGGTTGTTTTTGACATCATTTAGGGTGTGTTTTTATTGCAGGCAAGGTAAGGGTAGATTTGTTGAGGTTGATGCTTTGACTAGACCATGAATGATATTTGGAGGAAAATGATATATGCATCGGAATTGTGCACCGATTTTGTGCACACCGGGCGCAAAATCGAAACATTTGGTACTCCTCTACTATTTGGAGAGGACATCTACTAGCACTTTGCAATTTTGTTCATATTTAGAGCCCAATCAAAAGTCAAGACTGTAGTTTTCCTTCTTGAGAAAGCATAAGTTCCCTGGGTCATTATCACGCTGAGATAAGAGGGAGGGCAACATAAAGTTCAATCTATCAGTTAAGACCTTAAACTGAATTTTGTGAGAAAGAATGGTTAAACTAATGGGTATAATCTGATGGGAATATTCAGGAGAACAATGATGGAAAGGCTACTTTGGATGGGGAAAAGAAGCACATATACTTATTGCAAGATATATTCTTGAACATATATTGCTTATATAGGAATCGATTTGTAATTATCATAAAGATCAATACCAACATGTGTTATCAAGGTTAACATGATGAAGGCTTACAACTCGGTTAAGTGGAAATATCTGGTGGATCTTTTAGAGGTGATGGAAAGGAGCATGGAATTTTTTTAACTAATGCAATTTCGGAGTCAAGTAAAAAATATAATGATTTGATATAGAAAGGAAAATACTAGGCCGACACAAAAATGAGACACAAAATTGCAACACAATTGAAATGTTGCACCCATATTGACTCGTGTCTGCGCTCTATTGTTACAGATCCCAGACACGAGCCAAGCGAGTGCGACAGGTTAATTGCACCGCTTTTGTGTTATTGTGGCATTACTCAGTATTAATGATGTGTGGGGATTTGGATCGTTCAATCAAGTTTGTGATTGAATTTCAGCTCAATTAATTATGTAGGTGAATACCTTACTCTAACAATAATGATTGGTACGGTACCCAGAGATAGCCAATTTACGAGTCACAAACAACTGATGTCTCGGCATACAAGAATCAAACACATCATGTAATTTCAGCCCACATGAGCTAAACATAAGCTAAACCTTATAGTCTAATCCAAGCCCTTTGATGGGAAAATAGTTTGTCACTCAGACCACGAGCTGAGTTCATATCCTATAATATTTTCCATTCCTTTCTCTCTCTCTCTCTGTTTTTTTTTTGTTTGGCTCCAATGTTAGAATTATATTATTTAATTATTTATTAATTATAAAATTTGACCAAATTTTGTAATTATAAATTAAATTAATTAATTCTCGTGAATTAGTGTGATTCAAATAAGGGGACGAATTTGATTAAATTAATGAATTAATCTTAGACAATTGTTATTCGAAAGGTCACTTGACTTTGGGTATATTTGTGAGTCCCTTTAACTACTTTAGTGGATGGTAGATGATGATTTTTAAGGAGATTTTCGGGTCCCCTTCCACCCTATATGTAGTGAACCAATCTCCACTAATTGGTACACAATAACACACAAAGTATATTTGGCCTAGGAAGGAAAATTTTGATTTTTAAAATTTTTCATATTTTAGATTTCTGGTTGTTTTCCAAGAGTCATTCTTGATCATTTGGGAAGGAATGGATAAGATCTTGAATAAGTAACAAGAAGGAGCTTTTAGGAAGTTGTTCTCAGGACACGTCAAGGGCTACAAACAAATCAAAGCTTCATGAAAAAAGGTATATTTCCATATAATTTATAGTTAAAAATGAAATTGTGATTGCATGATAATATTTAAGATCTAATACGAATTAATTATTGATATATGTATAATTCTTATTCATGTTAAATATAATTTACATGTGGTATTAGAGCCAAGTTTAAATATTACCATGCTATCCCATTACGGAATTCAAATGATAATACTATATATATTGTTAAACTCATATTTTCTTCATTAATTCCTCACTGTTTGTTTACTGATTTGTTTATCATAAGTAGTAGTATTTTTGTGATGATTTTAACACTGATTTAGTTATCATAATTAGTAGTGTTACTTGTTAATTATTAAACACTGATCGGTTTGTCATGATAATATGTATTACATGCTAAATTATGTAAGAAATTGTTCTTATGCAACAAAATTGATTCTGTCAAATTGTTAAGAATTTGGTATGATTTTAATAAACAGTTCTCTTTGTTTGATTTTAATGAATCTGATTAAAAACAGTTCTGTTTATTTGATTTTAATAAATCTGATTAAAAATAGTTTTTTTTTTTGTTTTGATTTGTTTAGAACATTTTTTGATTGTTAATCAATCTGTTGAACATAATTCTATTTGTTTAGCATATCTGTTGAAAATCTGTTTAACAAATCTGTTGAAAACAGTTTTAATTGTTTAATTTGTTGGGAATTTTTTTTAAACAGTTAAGAATTCCCATAAACCCGTTTCATTTGATATCCTAAAGTGGAATATATGTAGTTTTGATTTCATTTTAATGGTTGCCTAATCCGTTTCAATCAACCCTACAAATTTCAAGCAATTCGGGAATAAAAAATTTCAAAAAGCGCTTGCGGTAAATAATATTTTTACCCTCGAACTTGCTCCAAATGCGATGAAATTTGGTAGTCTGATTGAAAACGGGCCAGAGACCAATTTAAATAATCTCGAAGGGTATATCTCACTCCAGAAAATTTATTTTTGAGATTATGGATTATTTTTCTATAAATTCATGTTGCTAACTCAATTTTTCCATTTTTGGCAAAATTTCATGTCTTTATATTGTAGAAGTGTTACATCTGGAACTATTTTATAAACCTGGTACTAATTATCCTGTTTTAGTTGAATATTCGTATCAAACACAGGCCAACATATTTCATATAATAGGATATTAGACTTTTGTTAATTTAACATTCATATTTATATGAGTCTCGTGCCAACCACATGCCAATGATTTATAACATTGAATATTAAATATATTATAATTTTATTCAATTTTTACAAGTCTCGTGCCAAACACATGCCAATGCCTCATATCATTGAACATTATTGATATTTTTTATTAACCCGTTTCGTGCCAAACACATGCCAATGACTCATTACGAAAATATCAAATTTATATTTATTTTACAGTTGTTATTATATAGATTTAATCAACTTTAGAATTATTAAATGAATATTGAATTGTCTAATAATGCATTTATTTAATCAAAATTTATAATTATTTTAATTCTTCTTTTATTGTTTTGTGATTAAAGGGCAACTTATAATACAAATTAATTCTGCCATTAAAATTTTGACAATTATATATATTCAGTTCCTTGCAAGTTTTAGTCAAGTGTGTTATATTTTAATTAGAGTGAGAAATTTTGCAGTGAATATTAACCTGTTTTCTCAAGCCTCAACCTTTTCGAAATTTGACGGAACATCTGTCGGAATGGTGTGAGAAAATTGAGTTTAGCCTTGGAGTTTTCGACCTTGATGTAGCACTTCTTACTGATGAACCCCCTGCTATTACTGAACATAGCAGTGAGGGTGATGTGCTCTTTTAGAGTACATGGTCAAAATCTAAAAGGCTTTGTCTCATGTTCATAAGAATGTGTATTTGCAACAAACGTGAACACTTCCGTATCTGAAACCACCAAAGCGAAACAATATCTGGAAAATATTAATGATAAGTTTTCCACTGCTGACAAATATCTGACTGAAAAACTTATGGCTGACTTGACCAGTATGAGGTTCGATGGCACTCGAACAATGAACGCACATATTATTGAGATGACCAACATTGCTACAAAACTTCGAACTTTAGGCTGTACGGTGGACGATTCTTTCTCGGTTCAATTTGTCCTAAATTCCTTGCCTTCTGATTATGGATCTTTTTAGATTCATTATAATAACATTAAAGATAAATGGAATGTTAATGAACTGCAAAGCATGTTGGTTCAGGAGGAAGGACATCTTAAGCAGTAAACCGATAAAGTGTCTATATTGCAAATGGCGAATGTGATGGTCAATAAAGGAGCTAGTAAGAAAAAGAAAGAAATGTGCATGAAGATAGGTCCTGGTCCTTCCAAAAATGAACCTGGTCCGTCACACCAAAAGAAGGAAAAAGAAGTAGTCACATGTCACATCTGTCACAGGAAGGGGCATATTCAAAAAGACTATATTAAGCGTAAAGCTTGGTTTGAAAAGAAAGGTACACCTTGTTCTTTTGTTTGTTTCGAATCAAACTTAATTAATGTTCCTTCTAACACATGGTGGATTGATTATGTATCTACATGTCATGTTTCAAATACTATGCAGGGCTTTCTTTCCATCCAAAAAATAAAACAAAATGAAGATTTTCTTTACATAGGAAACCGAGCCAAACAAAAGTTGAAGCTATTGGAGTTTTTCGTTTAAAATTACAATCTTGATTTTATTTAGATCTTGAAGACACTCTTTTTGTACTCACTGTTTCGAGAAATTTAACTTCCTTATCTAAACTTTAAATACGAGGTTTTTCCTTTAACTTTCAGAATAATGGTTTTACATTATATAAGAAGGATTTTGTTTTTGGCTCAGGTTTTTTGTCGAATCGTTTGTTTCAAATTAATCTTGATCCTTATTTTTCATAATCTTTATTATCTTTGCAGAGTAATGTTGGAACTAAACGTACCGTATTTAATGACAATTATGCTTACTTGTGGCATAAAAGATTAGGACACATATCCAGAGAGAGAATTGAAAGGCTTATTAAAGAGAGAATAAACCCTACTCTGGATTGGCCCGATTTGGATGTATGTGTGGACAGTATTACGGGTAAATGGAACAAACACACAAAGAAAGGAGCCACAAAAAGTACCCAGTTTCTTTCAATTATACATACAGATATATGTGGTCCTTTTGATGTTCCTTCTATTGGAGGAGAAAAAGACTTTATCACTTTTATAGATGATTTTTCTCTATATTGCACATCGTATTTGTTACATGAGAAACCTCAATCCGTTAATACGGTTGAGGTTTATATTACAGAAGTAGAACGACAACTAGGCAAAAAGGTCAAAATCATTCGACCGAATAAATGTGGTGAGTTTTATGGAAACTATGATAAATCAGGGCAATATCCTGGCCCTTTTTCTAAACTCCTTAAATGTTTGGGTATTTGCGCACAATACACAATGTCAGGTTCGCCTTGGCAAAATGGTGTAGCTGAACGGCGCAATCGTGCTCTTATTGAAATGGTTAGAAGTATGATAAGTAGAACTGATTTACCTATATTTTTATGGATGCATGCTCTTATGGCTGCTACACATATCTTAAATAGAGTTCCTAGTAAGGAAGTCTCAAAGACTCCTTTTGATCTATGGAAAGGTTTTAAACCATCTTTAAGTCCTTTTCGTGTTTGGGGATGTACACCAGAAGCACGAATTTATAAAACTCATGAAAAGAAGTTAGACCCTAGAACATTAACTTGTTATTATATTGGGTATCCAGCAAAATCCAAAGGGTATAAATTCTACTATCCTAACCATACAACAAGAATTATTGAAATCGTAAATGATAAATTCATTGAACATGGCGAAGTTAGTGGTAGTAATGAAGTTCGAAATGTGATTATTGAAGAGATCAAGGAAAATCCTCCTCTTCCAAGAACTCGAGATAATCACAATGAGGTTCCTTCTATTCCTATTATTCATAATGATGTTGTTGAACCGATTATTTCTCCTAGACCTGTCAACATGTCAGTTTGGATCGTGTACAGGTTACGAGTTACGGGTCAAAACATACCTAAGCCATACACGATCCGTTAAGGGTAACGGGTATAACGATAATACCCAAACACGAACCATTAATGTTAACGGGTACACGACCAAAACCGTTACCACTCACTAATATTAATGAATCAGTTTGGGTCTAAACGTGTAACGGGTTGGGTGATTGTAATACCCCGCATTTTTATTAAATTAAAATTGAACTAATTGAAAAAAAAAACTATGCCAGTATATATATTCGAAATGTTTGGAAATGAAAATTTAAAATGAATTAATTGAGATACGAATGTGCAACTTAAATATTAGAAGCGAATTAACGCGTAAAAGGACCGAGAGGGTTAAATTTGGCGTAATGGCATTTTTGTAAATAAACTAACCCTAGGTATAAATAGAAAAGAAGAGAAGAAGTCTTCATTATTTCATTTCACATAAGGAGGCTAGGGGTTGGTAGAGAGAGAGAGTAAGAAGAAAAGAAGCTAAGAGGATTTCAAGAGGATTTCAATTTCTCCATAGAATCCAAGGCAAGTTAATAACCTATATGTGTATAATATGTATCTATAATGAAATTTCACATGAACATGTATTTGGATCCCTAAATTAATATGAAATTGATGTTAAAAATGATATGCAATGTATTAGGATCATCCTCCATGTAGATTCAAATGCAATAACATCATTATAGGGATTGAATTGTTTAACAAACTCTTGAATTTGAGAAATCTATGAAATTGAGGAAATCGTCATATTAAAAACTGTTTTGAGCTGTTTTAATTTCGAAAATGTATGTTTCGTCCACATTTCCCGATAGAAAATCATATTCTGGACAACTTTGTAGTTTTAAGTTTTTTCAAAAACGGATCGAAAAATCCTCGAATATGCATTTTAAAATTATGCGCAGAAAGTTATCGTGAACAGGTCCGAACTGTATATGTTAATTTCGAGTCTGTTTTAGGCTGGCTATGGTAGCGTGCTCGAGTGTCCTTGTATAAAATCACGTTCCGAACAACTTTGTAGTTTTAAGTTTTCCCAAAAACGGATCGGAAGAGCCTCAAATCGGCGTTTTAAAATTCTGGGAAGAAAGTTATTGAAAATAGGGGCGAATATTATATGTTAGTTTCGGGTCTGTTTTAGGACGGCTATGGTAGCGTGGATGCATCCTTGTAGAAAATCACGTTTCGAACAACTTTGTAGTTTTAAGTTTTTCCAAAAACGGATCGGAAGAGTCTCGAATCTGCATTTTAAATTCTAGGCAGCATGTTGTTGAAATAAGAGTGATAATATTTTTCATGTTGTTAGTAAGATAATTGTGGTGTTGTGCCTAATATCCTAACTTGATCACATACTTATGGTTATTAGGGATATATAACCTTGAAATGATTTGATGTTGAATTAGTAAATTAATGATGTAAATTATGTTATATTGTAATTAAGCGTGAAATTGTTTTGCATGTATATTGTCGAGTATACACTAGACTAGTCCTTCGGTCGACGTAGGCACATGTTGAATGCAATTTTTTGTGATTAATCCGGTTAGGTTTCGCTCGAGTGCCGTGTCGGAGATAAACCACCGGAACCGGACACATGGTCGTAATGCGGGTCGGATAGAAAGACCTTGAAACGCCATGTGATTTAGGACTTAGTATGATTGCCCTTGCCACGTAATATTGGGGAATATTTGTGTGTAGGCCTAGTGTTACGACTTGTTCCCCCGGGTAACGATAGTGACCCGATATGACTTGTTGTGTGAGATATTATGCTTGTGTCTTAAAGTAATATCCCGAATCGAGGCACTTGATATTATACTTGAAGGAAATATTTTGATACGTTAAATACTGAAATGAGATTAGTAATGATTAATCATGATACGATGTGAGGCTACACGTTACTCGAGTTTGGGTTGGGTAGTCACGACATAGGAGCATTGGTTGGGTAATTGAACAACTTAATTATTGGAGACGAGTAATGACTCATGTGCTTTCATTACAAGTACATCTTATAATCTTATAGCTTGTTTTCTTGCTTTGACGTTCGTATCTCTTGCTCCTCTCCTATATATATTATATATGACAGGTCCTCGTCCTGCTGGACAATAGACTATGGATCTTGATGAGATCATATCAATTTTAGGATTCCTGTAGCCATGGAGTTATTCTATTTTAATTTATGTAGTTTGTTTCCCTTTTCTTAAGGGTGGTATCAGAGATTAATATCACTTTGTTTACACTTGGAATTTGAGAAAATTGTTGTATTACGCTTTCCCGTTTTGTGTTGAGCCGCATGTATTGGCATTTTATATTTTCAGTTTGAGATTACTGATGGATTATTACAGCTAATAGTTATGAGTTGGTTTCACTTGTTATAGCTATCATGATGTGATATGGTTACACGTAAGAAAGTGTACATGTTTACTTTACTGCGTTTATTTAAATTATGTTTCTAATGCCAACATATTGACGCTCCGCTATAATTTAATTGGGCGTAGCTAACCGAATTAGATATAAAAATCAGGGTTGTCACAGTTGGTATCAGCGCACGGTTTTAGAGCCTTTAGGGATCTGAGGGCGTCCGTTACGTTTTCCGTGCATCGTTTCTTTGATACTTTGAGCCTTACAACTAGGTTTTGTATTCTATGACTTTGGGAAAAAAAATCGAGCCACTGATCCGACAGGACTGACTATGAGTGCCCGAGTGTATAGGAGGGGTTCCTTGCTTGGATTTTGCTTGCGAGACGCTCCACGCACGAAGGTTTGCTTTTATCGGGAGTTAGGACTTTTCGCATAATATATCCATCACTTTAAACTGTTGCACCCAATTATATATGTGATATATGTTTTGAACTTTTCCTTCTAGTTCTCATACTCTGTGTTTACTCTCTTCAGATGAGGAGACGCAGTGGTAAACTGGCAGGATGGGAGGGGGCTCAGGAGCAGTCGCCCCCACCCACACAGGGGACGGTAGGAGGTTCATCCCAGGACGATTTGACGTCTATAGCACAGGTTGTAGCTACAGCAGTAGCAGTAACACTTTTCGCACATCCCGCTCCCGCACCAGTGCTAGCACCAGCACCGGTACCACATGTTATCATCGCACCACCTGCAGTGGCTGAGCCGTAGCCACAAGTGCCAGTAGTTATGCAACCCACATGGGCATTTGTTGTGAGTGGGTTTGAGAAGAGACGTCCGGCTTCGTTCATCGGTGACGTGGGTCCGTTGGAGGCACTTCAGTGGAAGCGAGATATATGGAGACATTTGAGACTAGTTGACTCCACAGAGGTGCAGAAACAGATTTTAGCTACCTTTCGTCTGACTAGGGAGGCGTTGTGCTGGTGGGAGTCCATTACTTCTACAGCTCAGCGGGATGTTATGCCTATTGCTGATTTTTGGGCTCGTTTCGAGGCGAAGTTTGTACCTCCCGCACAACGTGTGGCTTTGAGGAGAAGTTTTGATACCCTGAAGCAGACTAGTTCAGTTTTTGAGTATGAGTGAGAGTTTACCTCTTTGGTAGAGTTTTCTCCCGAGGTGCAGGCAGATGATGCTTTGAAGACTCAGAGGTTTATTGAGGGGCTATCTTGGCCAATTTGGGGGTTCTTACTAGCGAATTCGTCGTTTGACTGTTATGAGGTAGCAGTGAATGCAGCATTGCATCATTGCAATGATCGTTCTAAGCATGTGGTGGGCAAATGAGGGGTGATATGCCAGCAGGGTAGGCCACATGAGGTTGTAGTTGCAGGCCAACAGGGCCCACAGGGGGGCCAACAGTCAGGAGGCCATCAGGCCAAGCGGTACAGAGGCCGTCACCATGGGCAGCAGGCCCATGGCCAGCAGGGTCAAGCCATTCAGGCCAATGCGGTTCAGACCATTCCAGGTCAGGGTCACCCGCAGCAGGGCCAGGTCTAGAGAGGGTAAGGCCAACTGGTACAACGGAGTCAGGGTGTGAGAGATCAGCACCGGGTTAATAGGCCCAACATCGGAGATTTGGTGTAGCAGGCACGTGATGGGGGTCCTATTGTGTGCTTCCAGTGCGGAGAGACTGGACATATGAGGAGGGCTTGTCCCCGAGGATAGACACAGGTAGATAGAGCACAGCAGCAGGTACTCCCACGACCACCACCACCATTTCCGACATTGCCACTGGCAGCAGCAGCACCAATTCAACCACAGTTGTACCATGGGCGTGTATATGACGTTCAACCTTTTCAGCCGCAGGTGCGACGACCGGCGATTCAGGGTACGTTTTATGTTTATAGTTCTCATGCGAGGGTACTTTTTGACAATGGTGCATCACACTCGTTCTCCAGTTATGAGTTTGCTAGGACATCGAGGATGATAGACGTTGCAGAGGTGATAGTTTCCCATGTGAGTACACCTTTGAGTGGTACGGACCTTCGCCACGTTTGTAGAGGGGTCGCGATTGAGATCGGGAGGCTTCACTTCTCTGTCGACCTTATTTTGATTGAGATGTGTACCTACGACGTGATTATACGATTTGATTGGTTGTATGCATATCATGCCCAGATTGACTGTCGTGGGAGTGCGATCACATTTTCCATTCTTGGTCAGGAGATGTACCTAATATCATTACCTGGTCTAGAGGGTGGAGCCAGCACACATCTGTTATACATTGAGGATGATTCTCCTCATGGGGTGTCCGTTTCTTTGGATACGATCCCTATAGTGAGGGAGTTCACGGACATCTTCGCTGAGGTTCCTGGTTTACCTCCAGCTCGTGAGATAGAGTTTTACATAGAGTTAGCGTCGGGCACGAGACCGATTGCCAGGGCCCCGTATCGTATGGCACCCTTAGAGATAAGGGAGCTTAGGGAGAAGATTTAGAAACTGTTGGGCCAAGGTTTTATCCGTAGGAGTACCTCACTTTGGGGAGCTCCAGTGCTCTTTGTGAAGAAAAGGGATGGCTCACTTCGATTGTGCGTCGATTATCGAGAGTTGAACAAGGTGACGATTCGGAACAAGTATCCGTTACCTCGTATTGATGATCTGTTCGATCAGTTGAGGGATGCTTCATTCTTTTCGAAGATTGATTTGCATTTCGGTTATCACCAGTTGAGGATTCGTGAGGAGGATGTGTCGAAGACAGCATTCCTGACTCGATATAGTTCGTACGAGTTTCGGGTCTTACCGTTCGGCTTAACCAATGTGCTTACAGTATTCATAGATTTGATGAATCGTATATTCAGGCCATACTTGGATCCGTTTATTATCGTGTTCGTTGATGATATCCTGATCTATTCACGGTCCGAGGAGGACCATGCCGAACATTTACGATTGGCTCTTAAGACCTTAAGAGAGCATCAACTTTATGCTAAGCTCTCCAAGTACGGGTTTTGGCTACTAGAGGTTCAGTTTTTGGGCCACATTGTGACGGAGGCTGGGATTGCTGTCGATCCTAGCAAGGTTACTGATGTTGTCGAGTAGGGGCAACCCACTACGCCGACTGAGATTAGGAGTTTTCTAGGTCTAGCAGGTTACTATCGGAGGTTTATTCAGGGCTTCTCGAAGATTGCAAGTCCTCTTACCCATTTGACAAAGAAGGGTGTTACTTTTGTCTGGAGTTCAGAGTGTCAGGAGGCTTTCGAAACTTTGAAGGAGAAGCTTACGTCAGCGCCAGTCCTTGCGTTGTCGAAAGCTGGGGTGAGTACCGTGTGTACACTGATGCGTCATTACAAGGGTTAGGAGCTGTTCTGATGCAAGAGGAGAGACCGATTTCCTATATTTTGAGGAAATTGAGGCCTTATGAGGACCGTTACCCGACTCATGACTTAGAGTTAGCGGCGGTTATTTTTGCGTTGTATATATGGAGACACTACTTACTTGGGGAGAAGTTTACGTTGTTCACCGACCATAAGAGTCTTCAGTACTTTTTCTCTCAGAAGAACTTGAACATGCGACAGAGTAGATGGGTGGAATATGTGAAGGACTACCAGTTTTCCATACAGTACCACCCGGGTAAGGCAAATGTGGTTGCTGATGCTTTGAGCCGAAGGCCAGCAACGTCGTTGTCCGCCTTGGATGTGGAGGAGAGTGTTGAATTGTCAGGTGTTTGGAAAGCTCAGTGGAAGGAGCTGGGTAGCCTTGATGTTGGCAGAGCATTTATGGGGACTATATCTATATCAGTTTATATGGTTGAACGGGTTGTAAAGGCCAGTCTTCTGATGACTTGTGTCAGGAGAAGGTGAAGGCATTGATGTCTGGGGGCATTCAGGGTTTCTCGATTGGTTCTGACGGGGGACTTCGTTATCAGGGACGGATTGTTGAGCAAAATGATACCGAGTTGCGGAAGGCCTTATTATCTGAGGCGCATGGATATAGATTCACTATTCACCCCAGAGGTGATAAGATGTATCAGGATATGCACCGTATTTATTGGTGGGTTGGGTTAAAGCGTGATGTAGCCGAGTTTGTCTCAAAGTGTTCCACTTGTCAGCTTGTAAAGGTGGAACATCAGAGACCTGGAGGGAAGTTGCAGTCGTTGTCCATTCCCGAGTGGAAATAGGAAAGCATCTCCATGGATTTCATTGTTGGGTTGCCAAGATCGCAACGCAGTCATGATTCAATTTGGGTCATCGTCGACAGACTGACAAAGGTGGCTCATTTCCTTCCAGTGAGGATGGATTATACGGCAGCACAGTACGCTACGATGTTTATTAACGAGATTGTGAAGTTGCATGGGGTACCGCGTGATATCGTGTCTGGCCGTGGAAGTGTCTTCATCTCGCACTTTTGGGGAAGACTTCAGGAGGCGATGGGAGTTCAGTTGAGTTTGATTACCGCATTCCACCCTCAGTCTGATGGTCAGACGGAGCAGGTGAACCAAATTTTGGAGGACATGTTACGAGTTTGTGTGTTGGACATCAAAGGTGGTTGGGATATGCATTTTCCACTGGTGGAGTTTGCATACAATAATAGTTATCAACAGACTATTGGCATGGAACCATACGAGGCTTTATACGCCAGGCCTTGTCGATCCCCTACATGTTGGTTGGAGTTCGGAGAGCACCGGATGCTGGGTCCGGATATTGTTATGGAGACCTCAGAGAAGTTTGACTTGATTCGTGCACGGATGAAGACCGCGCAAGATTGTCAGAAGACTTATGCTGACATAAGGTGGAGGAAGTTAGAGTTCGCCGTTGGGGACCAAGTGCTGTTAAGGGTCTCACCTATGAGAGGCGTTGTTCGCTTTGGTGCCAAAGGGAAGCTTTCACCATGATACGTGTGTCTGTTTACAGTGTTGGACAGGGTGGGACCAGTTGCTTACCGTTTAGCCCTTCCTGACCATCTCCAGCAGGTACATGATGTTTTTCATGTATCCATGTTGAGGAAGTTCTTACGTCTCGAGGACTCACACCTACACATAGATTTAGACAGGGTTGAGTTGCAGCCCGATGGGAGCAACGAGGAGAGGCCGATCAAGATCCTAGATCATCGTGAGCAGCAGTTGAGGTCAAAAGTCATTCCTCTTGTTCGGGTTATCACTACACCAAAAACAGGAATCTGACACGGTTTTGAACTGTGCCAGAATCAGGTGTTCCAAAATGGCCATTTTTTTTGGCACGGCACAAAAGTGTGTCAGATTTGGCCAAACAGGAACACTTCTTGCACACTTTTAAACCATACCAGAATTTGATATTTCTGGCACACTTTTGGCACAGTTTTTAACTGTGCCAGATTCAGCACAGTTTAAAAAAATTTGGCACAGTTCAAAACCGTGCCAAAATATGATACACTTTTGCCACGGTTTTGAACTGTGCCAAATTTTTTTATAAAAAGAAAAAAAAATTATTTGAAAGCACAAAAAATCACAAATTAAAAATATTGCACGTTGTTGATAAACTAATGTACATACAAACTTCAAAATATTACAAGTCTTTAATAATTCACAGGCCAAAAAAAACTGGACAGAATTTCCTCTATTTTATGAACATTCCAAAACCTGCTAATACAAAACCTGCCTAACATAAAGGCCACACGGGCACAAAATATATCAATTAACTTACAAAAGCCCGCACGGCCATAAAAGTTAACAATAAAATTACAAAACCCGCACGGCCATAACACAAAAAAATGGAATCATGAATAAACCCCTTGTTGTAAACCATTGAGTTCTCTGTGTGTTCCACGTGAATAAATGCCAACGATAAACTGTTATCCTACAAAAAAAATAGGATACAAAAAATATACGATATTAGTAACCCAATAATTTACAAAAAAAAATTTACTCAAACTAAAAAATTACATATAGGAGTGGAAATTATCGTCATATTCTCAAACCGGGAGGCCCGGGACTATGCGGTCACTTCCTACAAGTTACATTGGTCCCGTGCGAGGTGATCGTGCCTCCTACGGGGTCGTTTGGGGGCTGGTTCGGGTTTTCACCCTTTAACGGCTTGTTTTTAAGTTTAAGTGTTGATTTTTGCAAATTATCGTCATATTCTCAAACCGGGAGACCCGGGACAACGCGATCAGTTCCTACAAGTTACATTGGTCCCGTGCGAGGTGTTTGTCCCTCCTACGGGGTCGTTTGAGGACTAGTTTGGGTTTTCACCCTTTAACGGTTGTTTTTAAGTTTAAGCGTTGATTTTTTCAAATTATCGTCATATTCTCAAACCGGGAGACCTGGTACTACGCGGTTAGTTCCTACAAGTTACATTGGTCCCGTGCGAGGTGTTCGTGCCTCTTACGGGGTCGTTTGAGGGCTGGTTTGGGTTTTCACCCTTTAACGGCTTATTTTTAAGTCTAAGTGTGATTTTTGCAATTTATCGTCATATTCTCAAACCGGGAGACCCAGGATTATGCGGTCAGTTTCTACAAGTTACATTGGTCATGTGCGAGGTGTTCGTGCCTCTTACGGGGTCGTTTGGTGGTTGGTTTGGATTTTCACCCTTTAACGGCTTGTTTTTAAGTCCAAGTGTGATTTTTGCAAATTATCGTCATATTCACAAACCGGGAGACCCGGGACTACGCGGTCAGTTCCTACAAGTTACATTGGTCCCGTGCGAGGTGTTCGTGCCTCTCACGGGGTCGTTTGGGGGCTGGTTTGGGTTTTCACCCTTTAACGGCTTGTTTTTAAGTTTAAGTGTGATTTTTGCAAATTATCGTCATATTCACAAATCGGGAGACCCGGGAATACACGGTCAGTTCCTGCAAGTTACATTGGTCTCGTGTGAGGTGTTCGTGCCTCCCACGAGGTCGTTTGGGGGTTGGTTCTGGTTTTCACCCTTTATTGGCTTGTTTTCAAGTTTAAGTGTTGATTTTTACAAATTATCGTCGTATTCTAAAATCGGGAAACCCGGGACTACGCAGTCAGCTCCTAGAAGTTACATTGCTCCTGTGCGAGGTGTTCGTGCCTCCTACGGGGACGTTTGGTGGCTGGTTTAGGTTTTCACCCTTTAACGGCTTGTTTTTAAGTCTAAGTGTGATTTTTGCAAATTATCGTCATATTCTCAAACCGGGAGACCCTAGACTATGCGGTCAGTTCCTATAAGTTACATTGGTCCCGTGCGAGGTGTTTGTGCCTCTTACGGGGTCGTTTGGGGGCTGGTTTAGGTTTTCACCCTCAAACGGTTTGTTTCAAGCCTAATCTACATATTTTTGAAATTATCATCATTATCTCGAACCGGGAGGCCCGCGACTACGCGGTCAGTTCGTACAAGTTACATTGGTCCCGTTTCTAGATGTCCATGCCTCTTACGGGGCCGTTTGGAGGCTGGTTTGGATTTTCACCCTCAAACGGCTTGTTTTCAAGCCTAATATACATATTTTGAAGTCATTGTCATTATCTCAAATCGAGAGTCTCGTGACTACTCGGTCAATTCCTATGAGTTATGTTGGTCCCGTTCGAGGTGTTAGTTCCTCTTACGGGGTCATTTGGTGGTTGGTTTGGGTTTTCACCCTTCAACGGCTTAAGGGGGTTTTGTTTTGCGAATCTTGGTTACATGGGATGTTTGGTTTTAGTACCTAGTAAATAATTGAATATTAAAGTGAGCGTGTGCGTGTGTAGAATGTGGAATGATGTTTAAGTTTGAGTTGATGATTTTCGTAGTTCAATTGTGAATTATGTAATGTGAGACTAAAGTTTAGAGTTTGGTAAAATTTAGAGCTTTGACAGGGCTGTTATATATATATAACAACCTTGTTATATGTACATATAAAAACTATTTATGTTATATATATATATATATATATAGCATCGTCAAAGCTCCATTGATGTAGCAACACAAAACACACCTTTTACAGCCTTGTCAAAGCTCCCTTCTTCATGCATATCAGCTTTGAACAATCTCAAACGATCATTGCCTCCAAACAATGTTAAAAGATGCAAAGACGCTACTTAGAATTATAGATAAGATCACATTGGTCAGTGGAAAATTTGAATTCATTTCATCAAATATGATTCCAACTAATGACTACCAAATTCTATATTGACAAATCTACCAGGTAAATAAGTGGATTTGGTATATGTGTAGGGCATATTGACAAATAGGATGATCTGAAGTTAATGATGGAGGACCGTATTGCCAAGCGAGATGAGGACCATATTTCCAAGCGGGATGAAGACTAGAGAGATAAAAGGAGAGATAAAAGAATTATTTTGGTGAAAATATACATATTACAACTTGTAATATGCACTGTAATATGCATATTACATCAATTAACTGTAATATGCATATTAAAATTGTAATACTCACTGTAATATGCATATTATAGTTATAATATGCTGTAATATGCATATTACAACAGTTTTGGGGGGTCGTCGGCGTGTTTTAACAACAAATGGCAACAGCTGCGCAGCCCCATGGGCACGGTTCAGCAGCAGCCCGCGAGGGCACGCGGAGATTGCGAGTATTATGATTACTATATGGACGTGGGTTGTATGTGAAATGAGAAATCTATTTTCGTGCCTACTTAGATCAGAACTACCATACTTGTATTAAGGGCCATTTGTCATTGAGCAAATGTGTTTATGAAGATACGAAGATAAAATTATTATAAAGATATAAAGCGAAAAGGGACCTGCTCCTTGGTAGGTTTTCGGAAGTTAAGAAGTAAACAATAGTTCACAAGACTCTTTAGCTTCTGACTGTAGCGGTCATTACATATGCAAATGATAGGAATTTTCGAGGTCTTGATGCTAGCAATAAGATCATCCACTCCACCCCTATCTCCAGTTGACATGCCATCAACCTCATACATTATCAGAACAGTCTTTGGATGCTTCGAGCTGGAATATTAGTCAATAATGAACCATGTTAAAAAAATTCTGCAGTAATCTTAGGCTACGATTGGTCCGTGATGAAATAGTTTTCAACTAGATGAAAAGTAAAACGTCAAATTGTATTTTTATCTCTTTGGGGTTGAATTTATTCACTAATTTATCCAAAATTCATATCATTATAGCCTGTAAACTTATTTAGAATTTTATATAGAAATAAAATAATTCCAAATAGATGGAAATTCTATTCACCAATTTACTTTTCACATCCAGAACCAAAGGGGGCGTTAATGTCGCATGGAACAAAGAAACTGAAGAAATACTAACCGATCCATTTTAACACTCAAAGCTTCATTACCGATAAGTTCCTTTATAGAATTTGCTGTAGATCCACCTATTCCTTTGTCAATTTTGGAATCAGCCTTCCCACGACTGTCACTAGCATTAACCTAAACATGATGAGAGGTACACATGAGTGATTAATAATAACATAGACAAACATAAGTAACCTGTTGCAGTAATGAACCAGATGGATTCATGCTAATAAATCCATTGGTATAATACCTGGCATTATGTTGGAACTATGGCTTAAAGACAACAGAGACATTAATGTTGGTCATCAAGCCTTGATTTCTGAAAATTGGTAACGATGTCACATATGAGAAAATAAGTAACTGGAATTTTACGAAAGTGGATGTTGCGAAAGTGTTATGTACAGTAATAATTTATTTCCCCGATGGAAAAAAGCATTGATTATATTAATATTCAAGTGAAGGTAAAAACAAAATAGAATTCATATCCTTCAAATAAAAGAAAAACAGTTGCAGCATCTTGTAGAATAAAATTATGCAATTTGCAGGTTAAAATGTGACTATTCTGGAAGGTCAAAGTTGGAGGGGACAATTGGTTTCGAGTGAGTTGAAAAAAATAAAATTATCACAGGCGTATCCATTTCATGTCTCTCTCTGGGACATTTGCATCATTTTCATTACCCTCAACAGAAGTGACTGTGAGCCCTTGGATATTATCATCAGGAACAACAATGTATCTATCAGATAGTCAGACGGAAATTTTCCCTGATGATAGATCAATTTTAGAGGACTCTATTTATTGTCCACTAGATCCAACCGCACTCAACACCTCTATAATCTTGGGAACATTTCGGTCGATAGACTCCATGTGCCCAAGCTATCAATTTGTACCTCTTCCCCAAGAAAATAAATTCTCTTTCAGTAACAGCTAGGGTATGCATCCATCCGCACGAAATCTGAATCACTTTCTGGTCATGAGGAAATTAAACATTCATGGGAGAACAATGGTCATGGTTGTCGCCAACACCAACTTGTCCAAACTTATTCCATCCCCATCCGAATAGTTTTTCATCAGATGTCAATGCCATGGTGCGTCTCCAACCACCCGAAATCTAAGATATAAAGTGCTCACGCAAGGCTTGGATCTTATGAGGGATGAGATGGTCTTCAAAATCCCCACGTACTAGTTGATCATATTTCCTCCACCCATAAGTGTATAAACCACCATGAGAGCAGGCAGATATCGTATGTCGCCATCCACATGCTACTAGAAGCATCTTCTCTCCATCAACAGTTGAGACTTTCTACGAAACTAAGCGGTCATTTCTGTCACCTAAGCCCAAGTTTCCATATATGCCTCAGCCCCAACCATATATCTCACCATTTACTGTAACAACAACTGAGTGCTTGGTCCCAGCAACAACAATTTGGATAGATACTCCTTAAAAGGCATCAATTTTTTATGTCACAAAAGAATACTCAGTGGATCCTAGACCCAGTTGACCATTTTGATTCCGTCCCCAACTCTGCACCTCGCCCTCCATAGTCACTTCCAAATAATGGTTTTCCCCATAAGAAACTTGCCTTATTCATAGACCATATAATGGTTTGATGGGCTGAGGAGTAAACAAGTCACTAGAGTTTCCACGACTCTCAAAATACCCATCCCCAATTATATGCTTCCACCCGCGACTCTGAATATGAAGTCGTATGGTCAGCTCCATAAGTAACAGACACTATTTCTTGGTCATCTAAGGCACTCACTTGAGTAGGATAAATTCGATCTTCAGCATCCCCATGGCCTAGTTTCCCATCTTCTCCCCGTCCCCATGAGTAAACAAACTTTCTCAAAAAGAGAGCAATGGAATGAGTAGCACTAGAGGAGATGAGAAGTAATCATCGTGTCATGTGGGCACACTACTACTTGCTCCTTCCCCTCCCATCTCTCTAGTTTGGCAGATTCAAAACTATCTACATTCTTTATCTACTCCTGCTGGGGCATTTATAGTGTGATTCAGATGTAGAATAATTTATTAGCTAAAGAAATTCGTGTAGGTTAACATTTTCAAAGAACATAGAACTGTTGAGCATAATTTGTTAGCTAAAGAAATTGATTTTGACCTTGATCCCAATGAAGAGAACTTGGAGAAGTTAGCTTTGGGATAAGCTTGTAACATCCAAAAGCTCAATGTGGAGGATGCATATTGGAAGCAAAAATCTCATGATCAATGGCTTGGCAAGGGATAAAAACATAATTCTTTTTTTCTACATCTATGTTAAAACTAAGAGAAGAAAACTTATAATCAACTTGATCAGTGATAGTCATGACAATCTTAAGTCTGAGGAACAGGACGTCAAGCAAGCCACAGTAGTTTATTTTGAGGAGAAATTCTCTGCAGAACAGGACGTCAGGCAAGCAATCATCTTTTAGAATATTCTTCTTCTTTATGTTGAGACATTCTACTCACTAAAAAGACATTATACTCAATTCCCTCAATCACGCATTCCCCTAGGAAGAGGTGTGTCAGTTTTCTGGACTAGAAAACGATGCAAGCATGTAGTTAAGGTTTGTACAGTTTGACTCATAAAAAGTGGTGTGGTAAAATGTGAGTATGTTTAGTTATTAAACTTCGAGTTTATCTTAAATGAATTTGTCATTGAATCTGAGATCATGAATTCAAATGTAGGTTCATAGCGTTTATGACCTTCTCATATAAAGCTAAGAAACTGTTGAGTTTCAATAAAACACCCGAAATCGAGTACTTGACCTTATACAAAGGTATAGAATGTTCATGATATAATGAATTATTAAGAGTCACTATAGCATTCTTGCATCAATTACGTTGCATCATTTATATGATAGCTATGTAATAATTTCACATTGAAATAAAAATGTATTAGTCTCAAATACACCAATAAGTATGCATTGAGTATAGCAGTATGGCATTGACTATCACATAATTGCATTGAGTATAGCATCATTGCCATACTAATAGAGAAGCAATACATACACATATCGACATCATAGGGGGGAGAGAAGATAGGGCATAGTGAAATACCGAGCATAAGGGAGGCGTCGTAGCTCACGTTCGGTGCCAATGCACCAGTTCGCCTAAATCACATAAAATGATTTAGTTCATTATCTTAGGTATAAATATAACATGAACTAATAATATTTATATTTAATTTGTAAACATTAAGGGAATAAAACTTACTGATAAAATGAAATTAGAAGATTATGCATCAAAGTTGGCGTTGTTGTATACATAAGATTAATTCTAATGCAGTGGTATACATAAAAAGCCTAAGAAAGAGAAATGAGTTGCAAGAATACATGTGCTAGTAAACCATTTCATAAATTTGCCATGTTTTAGCCTCTTCAAGCATCTAACTAGTCCTTCAAAGTGATAAACCCCACTAAGAGGCATTAAGAGATCATTTGGTACGGTATTTATGTTAATCTAATGCGTTGATATATATTTGAGGCTAAAGGAATGTTCCATTAAATTTTGTGCATATTATATAGTGACTCTTATTTAGGGTCGAGTATTTAGTTTCTTGTATATGAAATTTAAACAGTACATGCATAAATGCGACATTACTTACATGTTCATCATTGATACATAGCAAAACTTTGGCGACAATCTGCGCTAGATTAATAGCTTCACCCCCTGTTTGAGGCAGATCTTTATATACAACTCCGGTTTGAGGAAGATATTCGTATGCCTTCCCTGCCTTCGATTACACAGAACAATCAATAACAATATTTGAAATAAAAATAAACGCTCAAAAAATTGATGATTCTCCATTACAATACAACCATAATCTCAAGGAAGAAATCAAAGAGAGATTATTTAGGCCCAGTTTGGTTGCGCAAATTGTTTGATTATGTAAATTGGTTCATTGTGAATTAGTGAATTGTAAATTAGTGAATTTGAAATGAGTTAAATCCAATTTTACACGATGTTTGGTAATTTGAAATTGATGTTAAGGTTCTACGAAAAAAAGGTAAAACCATATATATATAGAGAGAGAGGGGGAGGGAAAATAGATAGGGGAGAGGGAGAGGAGACATGCACTTTTATGTGACTCCAATTTCAAATGGATTTATTTCACGTTTTTTGTGAAATGATCCAATTTCAGATTTTGCACATGAGCTAAAATGGGGCAATTAATGAATCCTTTCATTAATGAAACCAAACACAATTAATGGGTCAATTTGTAAATGGATCAATTTATTAATGATCCAATTTACAATTTTGGGACAACCAAACGGGGCCTTATTAAATTAGATGTGTCAATATATGAAAATATACCCGCATTCCGATTGTGTCAATATATGAAAATAATTATTCATATTCACTTAATGTTTCAATATGTGAAAATAAATAGTTGTACTTAAATTCATAATTGATTGTTTGAAATATATATTATGATTTTCATATTCATAGTTATTTAAATATATGACAAAATTTTAAATATATGTACCGGCATCATCATCGTTTCAAAATGTGAAAATAATATGTGTTGTACTTAAATTCATAATTAAATCTTTGAAATATATTTGTAGGTAATTATATTCATAATTATTTCAATATACGACAAAAAAATTATGAAAATGTACCCGCATTCAGATTGTGTCAAATTATGAAAATAATTATTCATATTCACTTAAAGTTTCAATATGTGAAAATAAATAGTTGTACTTAAATTCATAATTGATTGTTTGAAATATATATTATGATTTTCATATTCATAGTTATTTAAATATATGACAAAATTTTAAATAAATGTACCGGCATCATAATCGTTTAAAAATGTGAAAATAATATGTTCTACTTAAATTCATAATTAAATGTTTGAAATATATTTTTAGGTAATTATATTCATAATTATTTCAATATACGACAAAAAAATTGAAAAATGTACCCGCATTCCGATTATGTCAATATATGAAAATAATTATTTATATATACTTAATGTTTCAATATGTGAAAATAAATAGTTGTACTTAAATTCATAATTTATTGTTTGAAATATATATTATGATTTTCATATTCATAGTTATTTAAATATATGACAAAATTTTAAATATATGTACCCGCATCATAATCGTTTCAAAATGTGAAAATAATATGTTGTACTTAAATTCATAATTAAATGTTTGAAATATATTTTTAGGTAATTACATTCATAATTATATCAATATACGACAAAAAAATTATGAAAATGTACCCGCATTCCGATTGTGTCAATATATGAAAATAATTATTTACTTAATGTTTCAATATATGAAAATAAATAGTTGTACTTAAATTCATAATTGATTGTTTGAAATAAATATTATGATTTTCATATTCATAGTTATTTAAATATATGACAAAATTTTAAATATATGTACCGGCATCATAATCGTTTCAAAATGTGAAAATAATATGTTGTACTTAAATTCATAATTAAATGTTTCAAATATATTTTTAGGTAATTACATTCATAATTATTTAATTATACGACAAAAAAATTATGAAAATGTACCCGCATTCCGATTGTGTCAATATATGAAAATAATTATTTACTTAATGTTTCAATATGTGAAAATAAATAGTTGTACTTAAATTCATAAATGATTGTTTGAAATATATATTATGGTTTTCATTTTCATAGTTATTTAAATATATGACAAAATTTTAACCTTCGTGCAGGCATTCCAATTGGACAAGGGCGACCGATTGAAAATCTACGAATTGAACAATATACAAATTTTGTTAATACCATAAATGAATTTTTCCCAGAAATTCATATACAGAGATTTACTGGTGCGGGAATTCCAGTTTCTGACCTAACAAAATACATTGAAAATTTTGTCAAGGTTGAACCGTTACCAGATTATATCTTCCCAATCATAGCTCGGGCATTTTGGTTTTATGTATTGGGGAGTGTATTTTTTCCAAATGCTCACTCCACTGCCGACCTCGGTTATTTACATTATCTTGAGGATATTCCTGCCATCGGCACATACGACTGGGGTTCGGCTATTTATGCCCGTATTTTATGGTCTTTGGACAAAGCGAGTCGACGATCGTTGACTAGCGTTGAATGCATGTGGCAAATACTCGAGGTATATTATCGTTTCATCTTATTTATTAAAATTTATGTTTCATTACAATATACGTCAACTTATTCTAATGAATTAAATTTATTGAAAATTTTTGCAGTATTTACATCACGAGTACATGGCCACGGCATGTCCTATTCTCGTTGATCCGTCTATCGATGCGTGGCCCCGCATATTTTGTTGGTCGAGGGGGAACATAAAGAAAGTAAAGGGAGCACAGCGGTTTAACATCTCAAGCAGTCAATACCAGCTTGAGATACGGTCACCCGAGTCAATTATATGGCAGCCATACGAGACTTCTGCCTACCGTGACTCTGATGTCATCTTATATGCTCGAGAGATATCGGGGTTACGGATGATTTTTTTGGATCCCCTATTTAAGGGTTTTTGTACTTGGGTGATCGGGCCATCCGGCAATTGACTGGGAGGATATGTATCGCAGACAACCCACCATCAAGTTTGTGTTGTGCCTCAGAACATGATTTCCAAGCAGCTGCCACCCAAAATTGGCCAATCGCAAATCAATACGTAAGAGATGTGTCACAAGAAGAGTATAATGCATATTGGAAGGCAGTAGCACTCGGGCCAATACTACCGCCGATTGCCAGATATGTTAATGTAGATTTGATTGGAGTTGGTTCAGTGGCACCTTCGACGTTGCGAATCCCGCAAACACCAGCACCGACAAATGATCCGCATGTGTATGAGACACAGTTCTCTGTGGGTGGTTCTACGCACATCCAACCACCGAGGCAGAATTGGACGGTTGACGTAGGCCTATCGGAGGGGGCTTCATATACTATAGATGTGCCGAGACCTGAGTTTTCAACCAACGCACCTCCAGCTCAATCTTTGACGCAGTTAGAATGGCGCAGTCCTATGTCGAGGCAGCAGATAACATTCGAGGTCTACGTCATTTAATATTACACGAGACACGTCAGCGAGATGATCAACTCAAAGCACGTGATGATCGCATTGATGAGTTGGAACGTAGACTAACACGTTTTACTATGCCTAGTCGAGGGTTTGAGGAGGGTGGTACTAGTTCAAGTCGTTCGAGCGTTTACAGACCACACCTAGCCCCACCCTCTGACCTGATCCCGACATATGAGGCCCAACAAGGTTGGGGTAATTTATTTGGGTTTGACCCTTACACGGGTTCACATGCAGATTTAGGTGCTGATTTTGAGTTCGGCCCGGGGCGCTAGTGATGTATAATGTACAATTGAAAAATGTTAAGAATAAATTTTCTTATTGTTGTCTCAATGTAATTGTGATGATAAATGTTATGATGTATAATGTCTCATATTTATGAAATATGTTATGATATAATGTCTCATATTTATTTTCATTTATTACACATAGAATTATTGCGATTGCTCTGAAAAATGTTATGATATGATGACAAACAATTATTGCGATTGTTCTGATATGATATAATGACAAACAATTATTGCGATTTCTCTGATATAATTTTTAATTATTGACTTAAGTAGTAAGAACAATAATACACGGTCAAAATGATTATTAGGAGTATGTGTTCAAACGCTTAGGTCGAACCTAGTAGAAGTACAACAATATGGTTTCCCATTGCGCACTAAACATTTAGGTAAGTAAGATCGTTGCAAATCTGAATCAACATATTCTTCATTGTAGTTTGATATATTTGGTTCGTACTCTTCCCCATCATTTTCATATATGCATTCCGAAAAGTAATCATAACCGGAATTGTTGTAGTCTGAAATATCGTTATCTGATGCCAATGTAGAGTCGTTATATATGTTAATTAATTGTTCTTGAATGTGACGACTTGATAGCATCGCGCGTTGTGCTTTGTGATAACGTTGTAGGCGCCTCTCCATCTGCCACATCTCTTCCTCCAATAAATCAAGACAAAACATATCCGCTTCTTCGGGATACGATATTGGCCAAAGTGCGGCAGCCCGATTTTTTGGCACGGATATGTGATGGTAATGGCAAAGCACCTCCAGGTCACACCTTTCATCATATTTATCTGTCCATGTGAGGTGTTCCCAAGGATACTGTAATACCCCGTATTTTTGGTGATATTTATTTATGGGATTAATTGAATTAAATGTGTATTAATTGGAAATTAATCTGGATTAAAATACTAACGAGATGCGAGTTGGTATTTGATTATAATGCGTATATATGACTATATATGAATATTGAATTATGAAATTTGTCGTGAGATTGAAATACGGCAATTTGGAATTTTGTTGAGACGCGTGTGACAGTCGCGTCAGGAATATAATTATTTTAATTAAAAAAGTGAATTTCATTTCTATTAATCGTATGCTCGTTTTGAGTGCGCCAACGCATCCGGAAGGGTCGAAATAGTCAGAAAACACTAGCCGGGGGTTTAGTTTGGGTCCCGAGGCATTTTTAGGCCATACCGGCAACGTGTAAGGGTAGTTTGGTAATTTTGGATTTTTGGGAATTAAAACCCACGAAAATTTAGAGTTAAAAATCTGACTTGGTAATTACCCACTAAACCCACTAACTACACCTTATGACCTTATGGGCTACAGAGGTTATTAAAATTAGTTCTAAGAGTTCCTAAGGCAAAACCCTAGCCACCATTCACTTTGGAGAAGAAGAGCTTGTAGAGAGAGGAGAATTCTGCAGAGAGAGAGGGAGAAACTCATCAATTCGTCATCAAAATCAGAGATATATCAAAGGCAAGTGGTTTAATTTCGTTTATTACAAAGAATGTTTCTTCCATGAGTAGGAAATTGACAAAATTTGTATTGTTCTTGGGAGTTTGATAAAAACCCATTATTTGGAATTAGAACTTTATATTTTGATGAAAGGATTGCATGTAGAATTGTGTTAGGAGGATTATTCTGATGGAAATACACCTTGTTCATAACAAAAATGGATTTAATTATACCCATTGGTGATTTAAAAATTTTAGGGTTCATGTTCATATGATTTGGGAATAAATGAACGGATTTGATGATTCAATGATGTTTAGGAAGAATTGGCCCTATATAAACGTGAATATATAACCTAAGTATGTTTAGGAATGATTAGAACCCATGTACAATGGTTGGATTGATGTTTAGATGAGTTTGGAGAGGAAGAAAAGTTGGAAAAATGATATAGGGAAAATCTGGGCTCGAATCTGGCCACTCGTTAGAAGACCTGCCCAGGTCGTTCGAATGAGCTCGTTCGAACGAGCTTCTAACGAGTTGACAGTTTGACTTCTAATGAGAGGGATGTTCGTTCGATGACTTTCGTTCGAACGAGATCTCGTTAGAAGGCCCAGTTCGTTCGAACGAACTCTCGTTCAAACAGCCTCGTTCGAACGAGATTTCTAACGAGCTGATAGTTTAGGCTTTTTAGCCTGTTTTGATTTCGCGTGTCCCGTAACCTCATTTAATGGTAGAGATAACCTTCCCATGATGATAAATTGATATAGTAGGGACATTTGAGATATATAGAGGAGTAAAACCTAGAAGTGTGATTCGGACCAAATGGAAATTATGGATTAGGACGTGAGTGTCTATTACAACGTGAGAACAATTAATGGCTTGTATAAGTGTATCATCCGGGAATATGTAAATTGTGTAACATTATACGTAGGTATGAGAATGAGAAGTGTACTTCAAATAAATTACGGTGATTACTAAGATGTGTGCATACTTAGTATATGTATTGATTTTATGTGTATGACATACCTACCATACTTGCTATCACGGGAGGTTTACGTTCCCTTAGGGCCCTCTAATCCTTGTGTTGCCCGGATTTAGACTGGTACCTCGAGAACATAGGTCAGAGAAGGGCTTATTGGGATGTTAATAAGTTTGCTGATCGTGGGAGCGTAGGTATGTGCGTGACCCATGTGATGTGACTGTGTTTGCCTCCATTGTTTGTGATTGTTGTTATCTGTGAACGATTCCTGAGAGATTCGAAATGCGTTATCCTTATGTACGTGATATACCGGGATGGATAGCAGAGTATGTGTGCACCGCATCTTAGTCTCGGGGTGCTTGTATTGTATATTTATGACGTGAATAATATACACTTAATTAATGGGAACTTTCATGTTGGTATTGTAAATATAATTATGGTAATGTTTTGAGAAAACATAACGGGTTAAACGATAGTGAATTGTATTACTAATTGAGAATCTGAGTTTAAGTAAAGCCTCTATTTATTTGATAACGCTAGAATGTAATATGAGAATCGAGTAGTAAGGGGTATAACTTATTACGGTTTTGGTTAGATATGTATTTCATTTAGATGGGTATGGTACGTTAGGAGTGCACATGTAGTCGAGAGGTGAGAATTTCATGTGAGAGCACGTCCTAACATGTATTTTGCATTTAATGTTTTAATGTTATTAAAACACTTGATGTTTTTAAAATGATTTCCACTTTCGGGCTCTGACCCATTTGCTTTCAAATCTATTTTTGTAAAAACCATTTTAGGTGCCCAGCCACAAGGACACCATGCTTAGGATCCTCATTCAGGTGACGTGCTGTAGCTGTTTGTGAAAGTTACAGGACTTTGCTTGTAGACGCTTCATCTATCTTGACTCTATATTCAGCATTTATCAGTTGTAGGGCATGTCGCCCATTTCTTTTAGAGACATCTCATTTATTTCAGTTATTCAAACTTTTGGCATGTAATTTATTCAGGATTCAGAGTTGTCATATTATTTTCAGTTATGGGATTGTTGTGAGGAGTTTCCCTCCGGACTTATCATTATTTGTTGGTTATTTCATTACTTTGTTATGGTGAATGGATTATGTTGTTCTTCCATTATTCTCTTATTGCATGTTAATCAGACTTAATTAAAATTTGGCAACTTACTTTTTAAATACTAGGTGGTTAGTAATCATTTCAAATGTTTTCGACAGTGATGCTGTTAACTGGACCAACTTGGCATTTTGTATTAATTTAATAAAGGAGTAGCTACCCGGTATTTAATTAGTCGGGGTGTCACAGGTGGTATCAGAGCATCAGGTTCTAGTGTCCTTTAGGATCTGTACGGCTTATTATGTTTCCCCTAAGCTTTCTTTGATGTAGAGGCCTATATTTTAGGACTGTTGTATTCTTTTGTATGTGCTACGTTCTTCAGCTATTTTAAGTTTATAACTGCGAGCTTATAAACTTTATTCTTATTTCAGATGCCTCCACGACGTGCACAACGGGTTCCCAGGAATGCTACGCCAGAACCACAGCCCGCACCAGTTCAGGGCACGATGAATGCCGCCGAGGTTGCAGCCATTGTGGCCCAGGAGGTAAATGCCGCACTAGCCGTAGTTCAGCAGGCACCACCTCAGGCGCCGATAGCCGCGCCAGTTCAGGCACATGCATTCCCGTCTGCTTGGGAACGTGTACGTGATGCTTTTCAGAAAGCACACCCTTCGGAGTTCGCAGGTAGCTCCGATGTTGTGGTTTCTAGTCAGTGGAGGAAAGACATTCAGCGGCACTTGAGGATGTATGAGTGCACCGATGTCCAGAAGCAGATACTAGCTACCTTTAAGCTAGTGGGGTCTGCACTGCAGTGGTGGGAGTCTATTACCACCGTGGAGGAGAGAGATACTCTCCTTATCCAGGAGTTTTGGGTGCGGTTCGACCGCAAATACTTTCCGTCAGATGTTCACACGGAGATGAGGAGGAAGTTGATGAATCTCAGACAGGAAGGTAAGACTGTGGCCGAGTATGAGGCCGAATTCACCAATCTGTTGAACATTGTTCCGGATGAGATACCGACAGAGGAAAAGAAGATACATAAATTTACTGATGGGTTGACTTGGAGGATTCGTCAGCATTTGTTGGGGAATCTATCGTTGGCCACTTACTCTGATGTGGTTAACGCTGCACTGTTACACTGCCAGGATCACCGCTTTCACATGGTTGGGGGCAAGAGATCGGGAGAGTCCAGCCATCAGGGCAGGACTGGAGGACATGGTGTCAGTGGGGCACAATCTGTTCAGGGGCAGAGACAGGGTGACCAGGGTTCCCAGCAGGGAGATCACAAGAGGTTTAGGTCGGGAAATTTCAGGCACGGACAGGGAGGTTTCCGGCAGGGACATCAGGGTCCGAACGGCCATCAGAACCAGTAGGGTCATAATGGTCAACAACAGCAGTTTCAGCAGGGCCAACAGGGCCAGGGGAGGAACGGTAACGACTACCAGGGCCGGGGGCAGTAGGGACAGAGAGGGGGGAACTTCCTGAGGAAATGTTACGTTTATGGAAAGACTGGCCATAAACGCCAGGACTGTCCTGATAGGGGCAGGGCCCCGCAGCAGCAGCAGGGTGCTCGACAGGAGCCGTAGAGACCCGTGTTTCCCGCCGCCCTCCCGGCGCCACCACAGATGGCAGCATTGCTACCCATTCCAGCGGTCCCAGTTCAGCAGGGGCAGCTACAGTATGGGAGAGTATACCAGCTTTAGCAGGCAGCAGTTCCACAGGAACCACCCGTGATTGAGGGTATGTTTCCTATCCATGGCACTATGGGTCGGGTTTTGTTTGATACGGGGGCAACGCATTATTTTATAGCTACGCATTTTGCGAAAGCCTTAGGGTTATTAGCCACAGCAGAGAGCACAGTGACATGTGTAGACTCACCATTGGGGAGTGGGTCACTTATTTTCTTTATATGCCGGGGAGTGGGGATAGAGATTGGTAGTATGGTATTACCTGCAGACATGTTGGTATTAGATATGCATGTGCACGATGTGATTATCGGTATGGATTGGCTCGCAGATTATTGAGCCATGATTGATTGCTTCGGTGGGAGCATTGTTTTTGCCATTCCGGGGCAAGAGATGTTTGTAGTGGCGATGCCTCGCCCAGAGGGAGGCTCGACCACTCATTTGTATTACATAGAGGAGGATACCTCTAAGGAGGTTGTGATTCCTTCAGATTCGATCCCAGTGGTCAGGGAGTATTCAGATGTGTTTCAGGAGATACCAGGCCTACCCCCCAGTCGAGAGATAGACTTTGTCATAGACTTATTGCCAGATACGAGACCTATAGCTCGCGCACCGTACCGTATGGCTCCGGCAGAGATGCGAGAGCTACGAGATCAGATTGAGCAGTTGTTGGGTCAGGGGTTTATACGGAGGAGTACTTCGCCGTGGGGTGCCCATGTGTTGTTCGTGAAGAAGAGAGATGGTTCACTGAGATTGTGTGTGGATTACCGAGAGTTGAATAAGGTCACGACACGGAATAAGTATCCGTTTCCTCGAATCGATGACTTATTCGACCAGTTGAGAGGAGCTTCTTTCTTCTCAAAGATTGATTTGCGATCGGGATGCCATCAGTTGCGTATCAAGGAAGAGGATGTCTCGAAGACTGCGTTCTTAACGAGATATGGTTCTTACGAGTTTCGGGTTATGCCTTTTGGTTTGACCAATGCTCCAGCTGTGTTTATGGACTTGATGAATAGGGTGTTCAGAGATTTCCTAGATCAGTTTGTCATTGTCTTCATTGATGATATTCTGGTTTACTCCCAGACAGAGGAGGAGCACGCCGAGCATCTGAGGCAAGTTTTGCAGGCGCTACGTCAGAACGAGCTTTATGCAAAATATGAGAAGTGCGGATTTTGGCTGAAGGAGGTCCAGTTTTTAGGACACATTATTTCCGACCGGGGGATATCTGTTGATCCGGGGAAGGTATCCGCGGTGAGGGAGTGGGGACAGCCTACGACACCGACGGAGATCCGTAGTTTCTTGGGACTAGCAGGATACTACAGGAGGTTCATTCGGGGATTTTCAAAGATAGCGGGTCCTTTGACACATCTGACTCGTAAGGGTGTGCCATTCATCTGGAGTGATGCCTGTCAGTTGTCATTTGATGAGTTGAAGGATATTTTGACCTCAGCACCTGTGTTAGCATTGTCGAGACCGGGAGTTGAGTATCTAATTTACACCGATGCGTCCTTGCAAGGACTTGGAGGTGTATTACAGCAGGAGAGTCAGGCCATAGCTTATGCTTCCCGTAAGCTTAAGCCTCATGAGAAGAATTACCCCACTCATGATTTGGAGTTGGCGGCAGTTGTATTTTCCCTTCGGATATGGAGACATTACCTTTTGGGGGAGAAGTTTCGATTGTTCACGGACCACAAGTCCCTACAGTACCTATTCACGCAAAAGGAGTTGATTATGCGGGAGCAGAGGTGGCTTGAATTCGTGAAAGATTATCAGTTTGATATCCAATACCACCCGGGGAAGGCTAACGTGGTAGCAGACGCGTTGAGCCCCAGACCTGTTGATGAGGTGGCAGGGGTGTGGAAGGCAAAGTGGAAAGAATTGGGACACCAGGATGCAGTGGCCCGATCATTCATGTCTATAATGACTGTTACGCCGCAGATTGTCACGAAGGTGGTAAAGGCCCAGGCAATTGACTCGTTCTGTCAGGAGCAGATAGTTCGATTACTAGCAGAAGGAGCCCTAGTCCTATACCGTTAGCTCAGACGGGGGATTACGCTTCAATGGGAGATTGGTAGTTCCAGAAGGGGAGGAATTACGGCACGAGGTGATGGCAGAGTCGCACGGCTCACGGTTCGCGGTACATCCGTGGGGACAAAATGTACCAATACATGAGACGACAGTATTGGTGGAGCGGGATGAAGAGAGATATTACCATGTTTGTTTCAAAATGCGCCACTTGTCAGCTAGTAAAAGTGGATCATCAGAGACCGGCAGGACTTCTACAGCCATTGGAGGTCCCGATGTGGATGTGGGAGAGCATATCCATGGATTTTACCACAGGGTTTCCTACGTCACAGAGAGGTCACGACTCCATTTGGGTAATTGTGGACAGGTTGACCAAAGTCGCTCACTTTCTACCCATAAGGACAGACTACACTACGGGACAGTATGCCCAGCTCTTTATTGCAGAGATAGTGAAACTTCATGGTGTGCCCCTTAATATCGTGTCTGACCGAGACAAGATATTTATTTCACGGTTTTGGGAGAGTTTTCAGGAGGCCATGGGCACGGAATTGCGGTTGAGTACGGCATATCACCCGCAGACCGATGGGCAAATCGAGCGTACAAACCAGATGTTGGAGGACATGCTACGTATGTGCATCATTGATTTCGGGGGTGGATGGGAGCAGTATCTTCCACTAGTGGAGTTTGCCTACAACAACTCCTACCAGTTCACCATTCGCATGGCCCCATTTGAGGCGTTGTATGGTAGACCTTGTCGTTCCCCAGCATGTTGGTTGGAGGTGGGGGAAAACAAACTACTTGGGCCGAAAGTGATTCAGGATACTTCGGCAAGGATAGAATTGATTCGGAGTCGCATTCGGGTAGCTCAGGATCGGCAGAAGAGCTATGCTGATGCAAAGAGGTTCTTCAGGGAGTTCCAAGTGGGGGACCAGGTATTGCTCAGAGTATCTCCTATGAAGGGGATTATGCGTTTCGGGAAGAAAGGGAAGTTGGCACCGAGATATGTGGGACCATTTCCTATTATTGAGCGGATTGGACCGGTTGCGTATAGACTTGGGTTACCGGAGCATTTGCACAGGATTCACGATGTGTTTCATATTTCCTCGCTAAGGAAATATCTTAGAGACGATTTGGCTCATTCTCACATTGCCTTGGAGGACATCGATCTCCAGCCTGATAGCTCCTACGAGGAGGGGCCGATTGCTATTTTGGACTGAAGTGAGCGGAAACTGCGGTCAAAGATAGTCCCGTTAGTGCGTGTTCAGTGGCGACATCATAATGTCGAGGAGTCCACATGGGAGAGCGAGGATGAGATGCGCGAACGTTATCCAGAGTTGTTCTTACCAGGTACTTTCTAGTTCCGAATTTCGGGACGAAATTCTGTTATTAGGGGGGGAGTATGTAATACCCCGTATTTTTGGTGATATTTATTTATGGGATTAATTGAATTAAATGTGTATTAATTGGAAATTAATCCGAATTAAAATACTAACGAGATGCGAGTTGGTATTTGATTATAATGCGTATATATGACTATATATGAATATTGAATTATGAAATTTGTCGTGAGATTGAAATACGGAAATTTGGAATTTTGTTGAGACGCGTGTGACAGTCGCGTCAGGAATATAATTATTTTAATTAAAAAAGTGAATTTCATTTCTATTAACCGTATGATCGTTTTGAGTGCGCCAACGCATCCGAAAGGGTCGAAATAGTCAGAAAACACTAGCCGGGGGTTTAGTTTGAGTCCCGGGGCATTTTTAGGCCATACCGGCAACGTGTAAGGGTAGTTTGGTAATTTTGGATTTTTGGGAATTAAAACCCACGAAAATTTAGAGTTAAAAATCTGAATTAATAATTACCCACTAAACCCACTAACTACACCTTATGACCTTATGGGCTACGGAGGTTATTAAAATTAGTTCTAAGAGTTCCTAAGGCAAAACCCTAGCCACCATTCACTTTGGAGAAGAAGAGCTTGTAGAGAGAGGAGAATTCTGCAGAGAGAGAGGGAGAAACTCATCAATTCGTCATCAAAATCAGATATATATCAAAGGCAAGTGGTTTAATTTCGTTTATTACAAAGAATGTTTCTTCCATGAGTAGGAAATTGACAAAATTTGTATTGTTCTTGGGAGTTTGATAAAAACCCATTATTTGGAATTAGAACTTTATATTTTGATGAAAGGATTGCATGTAGAATTGTGTTAGGAGGATTATTCTGATGGAAATACACCTTGTTCATAACAAAAACGGATTTAATTATACCCATTGGTGATTTAAAAATTTTAGGGTTCATGTTCATATGATTTGGGGATAAATGAACGGATTTGATGATTCAATGATGTTTAGGAAGAATTGGCCCTATATAAATGTGAATATATAACCTAAGTATGTTTAGGAATGATTATAACCCATGTACAATGGTTGGATTGATGTTTAGATGAGTTTGGAGAGGAAGAAAAGTTGGAAAAACGATATAGGGAAAATCTGGGCTCGAATCTGGCCACTCGTTAGAAGACCTGCCCAGGTCGTTCGAACGAGCTCGTTCGAATGAGCTTCTAACGAGTTGACAGTTTGACTTCTAACGAGAGGGATGTTCGTTCGATGACTTTCGTTCGAACGAGATCTCGTTAGAAGGCCCAGTTCGTTCGAACGAACTCTCGTTCAAACAGCCTCGTTCGAACGAGACTTCTAACGAGCTGACAGTTTAGGCTTTTTAGCCTGTTTTGATTTCGCGTGTCCCGTAACCTTATTTAATGGTAGAGATAACCTTCCCTTGATGATAAATTGATATAGTAGGGACATTTGAGATATATAGAGGAGTAAAACCTAGAAGTGTGATTCGGACCAAATGGAAATTATGGATTAGGACGTGAGTGTCTATTACAACGTGAGAACAATTAATGGCTTGTATAAGTGTATCATCCGGGAATATGTAAATTGTGTAACATTATACGTAGGTACGAGAATGAGAAGTGTACTTCAAATAAATTACGGTGATTACTAAGATGTGTGCATACTTAGTATATGTATTGATTTTATGTGTATGACATACCTACCATACTTGCTATCACGGGAGGTTTACGTTCGCTTAGGGCCCTCTAATCCTTGTGTTGCCCGGATTTAGACTGGTACCTCGAGAACATAGGTCAGAGAAGGGCTTATTGGGATGTTAATAAGTCTGCTGATCGTGGGAGCGTAGGTATGTGCGTGACCCATGTGATGTGACTGTGTTCGCCTCCATTGTTTGTGATTGTTGTTATCTGTGAACGATTCCTGAGAGATTCGGAATGCGTGATCCTTATGTACGTGATGTACCGGGATGGATAGCAGAGTATGTGTGCACCGCAGCTTAGTCTCGGGGTGCTTGTATTGTATATTTATGACGTGAATAATATACACTTAATTAATGGGAACTTTCATGTTGGTATTGTAAATATAATTATGGTAATGTTTTGAGAAAGCATAACGGGTTAACCGATAGTGAATTGTATTACTAATTGAGAATTTGAGTTTAAGTAAAGCCTCTATTTATTTGATAACGCTAGAATGTGATATGGGAATCGAGTAGTAAGGGGTAGAACTTATTACGGTTTTGGTTAGATATGTATTTCATTTAGATGGGTATGGTACGTTAGGAGTGCACATGTAGTCGAGAGGTGAGAATTTCATGTGAGAGCACGTCCTAACATGTATTTTGCATTTAATGTTTTAATGTTATTAAAACACTTGCTGTTTTTAAAATGATTTCCACTTTCGGGCTCTGACCCATTTGCTTTCAAATCTATTTTTGTAAAAACCATTTTAGGTGCCCAGCCACAAGGACACCATGCTTAGGATCCTCATTCAGGTGACGTGCTGTAGCTGTTTGTGGAAGTTACAGGACTTTGCTTGTAGACGCTTCATCTATCTTGACTCTATATTCAGCATTTATCAGTTGTAGGGCATGTCGCCCATTTCTTTTAGAGACATCTCATTTATTTCAGTTATTCAAACTTTTGGCATGTAATTTATTCAGGATTCAGAGTTGTCATATTATTTTCAGTTCTGGGATTGTTGTGAGGAGTTTCCTTCCGGACTTATCATTATTTGTTGGTTATTTCATTACTTCGTTATGGTGAATGGATTATGTTGTTCTTCCATTATTCTCTTATTGTATGTTAATCAGACTTAATTAAAATTTGGCAACTTACTTTTTAAATACTAGGTGGTTAGTAATCATTTCAAATGTTTTCGACAGTGATGGTATTAACTGGACCAACTTGGCATTTTGTATTAATTTAATAAAGGAGTAGCTACCCGGTATTTAATTATTCGGGGTGTCACAGATACACAACTCCGTCTTCAGGTTCCGAATTGGGAGAGATTATGAATATATGGCCAAAGTCATTGAGAAAACGTCGAGAAGTATCAATTGGATATGTTTGGAAAATTATTTTTTTCCCATACCAATCGTTACCAACAATATCTGTGTAAGAGCCATTGTAAATGGATGAATAGTAGGGAGATGAAGCCATTTTTGAAATATAAGACAATGGTAAATAAAAAATTGTTGCAATCCTTCTAATTTATTTATAGGTAATTTTAAACCTTCGCAGATATAATTTTATTTTACAATGATAAAAAATATTTATAATAATACAAAGGCACACATACCAATGGAAAAGATAAATTATACAAAGGCACACATACCATAAAGCTGATAAATTATCACATAGTAATTGTAAATCCTTATAGTAACTCTGTAATTGTAAATCCTTATAGTAATTATATATAACTGTACTAGTAACTATATATTGACGTATTAATTTGGTACTAGTTAATATAAAGTGATAGTAGTAAATACATACAATTATATTATATAAATGTACTAGTAAATATATATTGACGAAATTTATTTAGTAATATAAAGTGGTAATTGTAAATTCTTATAGTAATTAAAAATAATTGTACTAGTAAATATATTTTGACGTATTAATTTGGTGCTAGTAAATATACAATCGTAATTGTAAATCCATATAGTAATTATATAATGACGTAATAATATACAGTGGTATATCCATATAGTAATTAAATATACAATGGTAACTGTACTAGTAACTATATATTGACGTATTAATTTGGTACTAGTTAATATATAGTGGTAATTATAAATAGTAAAAACATATACAGTAGGTACACATCCCAATTGACACTGGGTACACATCCCAAGTTTCAGAGATACCCCTGTAATTTCTGCATCCCAACTTCCCAAATACACAGGAGGTACACATCCCAATTTTTTGCATCCCAACTTCCAGAGATACCTCTGTAATTATTACGACAGATACACAAGAGGTACACATCCCAACTTCCACAAATACACATGAGGTACACATCCCAATTTTCACCGATTCTTACGTTGGCATTTATTTACCTGGTACACATCCCAAGTACCATGGCAAACCTCTGTAATTATGATGACACGAAATAAACAGATCCCAAGAAATTTATAAATAGATCGGTAAATCTTGATAAATTATAATACAACTTAAATTATTAAACTCCAAAGCAAAACAAATCATGGACTCTTCCAGTTCTAGCGATGAGGGCCGAAATCTTATGCTACAATATGCTCAATTTAATGAAGGTGGATCATCTGATGATTCAGATGAGGAGATGATTATTATGATGGAGATTACCCGGTGGTGTGCTGAAAAAAATATAATTCGCGATGGAAAAGAACTCGAAACGAGACGTCGGGTGAATCGTAGGAGAGAAAGGGGACATGCAACACTATGGGAAGATTACTTTGGGGAAGATAAGGTATACAACGAGTATTTTTTCCGAAGGAGATTCAGGATGCGGTATAGTGTTTTCAATCGCATCCTTGAATCTGTTTGCCTTTATGATAACTACTTTGTTCAGAAGAATGATGCTTGCGGTCGTCAAGGTTTAAGCTCTCATCAGAAAGTGTTGGGGGCAATTCGACTGTTAGCTAATGGGGGTTCCCATGACGTGTGGTCTGAGCAGTACGCTATGAGTGAAACCACTCTATTAGAAACTGTTATTAGATTTACAGAGGCAATTGTACGAATTTTCGGTCCCCAGTACGGCAGAAATCCGACACAAGGCGACGTTACAAGGTTACTCGAACAAAATGCAAATAGATGTTTCCCAGGAATGCTAGGGAGCATAGATTGCATGCATTGGCGTTGGAAAAATTGTCCAACAGCATGGCACGCTCAATATAGTGGTCGTAAATAGTCACCAACTATATTCCTTGAAGCAGTTGCCTCCTACGATCTTTGGATTTGGAAATCATTCTTTGGGGTGCCTGGTTCTTGCAATGATTTGAATGTCTTGCACCGATCTAATGTCTTTCAAGAATTGCGTAATGGGACAGAATCTCCCGTTAATTACAATGTTAACGGAAATTCTTACGACATGGGCTACTACCTTGGAGATAGCATTTATTCTCCGTATGCTTCAATAGTAAAAATATTTAGGAACCAAAATGGTATTACACAAAAACAGAAATTATTTTGCAAGTACCAAGAAGCGTGCAGAAAAGATGTTGAACGTGCGTTTGGTGTATTACAACCTCGATTTTCTTTTGTTCGGGAACCTTGTAAATTATGGAATAGGGCGTCACTATCAACCATTATGAAATCGTGCATTATAATGCATAATATGATTATTGACGATGAACGTAGAGATTGTCCATGGCAAAATGAGTACGAACAGAATGATGAAACACCTGTAATTATGAGGGGCCAAACTAATTTCTACGACTACCTCATATGGGATGCTAAGATAAGAGACGTAACTAAACATCAACAGTTACGGAATGATTTGGTAGAGCACATTTGGAACACTCACGGTGATGAAATGGTCGGTTGATGAATTTATTGTATTTTTTGTTTTAACCGTGGTTAAATGTTATGTTTGTTCCATTTTCAATTTATATTTGTAGGATTGTCGTAGTGATCATATACCTGTTATTCTATATAAAATAATGGTTCAACCGACAATATTATATAAGCGGAAAATTAATAAACAATACTCACATTTCATCTATTTAAGGGTGACATTTCATTTATTAAGATGGATTGTGAATCACTCTCCATATACCGAAAAAAAACTAAATACAATTATGAGGGTTCAATACATCATTTAAAAACACTACTAATAATTAATTGAACCGATTGGACCAGACGACCCGGCAGAGTTCGATTGCAACTCAGATATCGCAGCTTCGGTCGCAACAACCATCGTTGTTAGGTCATTGAACCTTTTAAAATGAAACTGCTTTTGTATTTCATTCCTATGGGTCATATCCAGCTCCATGATGTACGATTGCTCTCGTCCTAGGTGCACGAGTTGATCCTGCTTTTTGGTGAGTTGATCAGCTCGCTTCATCTGAATGAACGCATCCATTTGAGAGTCAAATTTAAGGGCACGATTATTCTTCCACTCTTGCTTGCTTTTAAACATTGCATTGAAGTCTTCGCAATCTTTGAGTACTGTCGTGTTACAATCCAAGCTGTCAGAACGCGCTCGTTGACGTGCACGTTATTTCTCACCCTTCCTGCCTGGGGGTCTATCCAGTACGTCTCGTACCCCCGGAGTATCATCTTCGCGTACAGGTGTAGGGATGTCATTGTTCCCCGCTGTATTTTTGAAGTCAAACTTTGGTAAATCTTTTAAAATTTGATAGTAGTTATCGAACGTAAAATATTTGTTGCTTTCGACGCGGTACGCGTCGCGTGCATTAGTAACCGCTTGGAATTCGTTCGTCCCGCTTCCCATACTATTCATTTGGTGAGAAAGCTTTGCAATATATAGCATTATTTGATGCAATATATGATTATAACGTGTTGATAGCATGGATCTCGTACGAGTAATTGTAATATCACGCGTGACGTTATACTCATCTTTCACAGTGTCCCAAAATGTACCCGATGATATTGAGTTTCCTTCAATACTTCGAGCTGTATATTTTGCATAAATAGTACATAATACTTCATCCTCAAAAGGAGTCATATTAGGTTGTCGAGATGTACCAGAAATAATTGGTTGAGAAGAAGACATATTTTTTTTATAAAAATATAATATATTTAAAATGAAAATAAGAAAATGGAAGAGAAATTGGAAGAGTCTACAAATTTATAAAGGGAGACAATAAGAAATTGGACGAAACGTGGTCCTATTTATAAAGAATTCTCTCAAACGGTGTTAGATTTTACTGTGGGTAAAACGGGTTTCCTGCGAACTTCTTTTCTTCGTAGGAATTCTTACGATCTTCTGAAGTTCGTAGGAACTTCCTACGAACTTCTTTTGTCCGTAAGAACTTCTTACGGACAAAAGAAGTTCGTAAGAAGTTCCTACAAACTTCAGAAGATCGTAAGAAGTTTTTACTGAATCAGCAGCCAACCGGTAACTTTGCAAATCCCTTACCATTCCTTTCTCCAGTTTTGGCAACTGCCTATCTCCATTGTACGTTTACAAATTTGTAATTTTACCATTTTTTTTGTCCAAACCCTCCACTATTGTGGATGCTCTAACAACTACAAACCCCACCCGTGTAAACAAATAAACCCCAAAAAAGACTTTTCGTCCCTCTCTGACTATTACAGACCCCGCCAGTGTAAACAAATAACCCCAAAAAACTTTTTGTGAGAGAATCCACAATGGAGTGTCCGTAAAAGGTAAAGTTGCCCACCCATACTGACTATCTGCCTTTTGCGTGGAGGAAGACATGCAACGGGAGAGTTTCTGCGAATTTCTAAAGTTGCTACGAACTTTAGAATTTCATAAGAAGTCCCAACGGCTCTTATCGGTAAATAAATATCCACCATTCTTCTTCAACCTTCTTCTACTCAACCATCTTAATGTATTCACCATATCTCATACCGCTTCTCCCCAACCAGTCCTATAATTCTATAAACAAATCCCTTTAATCCTCCAAAAATAGTCCAATTATTTAGCAAAAAATCATCCATTTAATCCTACAAATTAGTTCTATAATCATGGACGCAAGAAAATGGAAAAAAAATACTTGAATATGGAAAAAACCAAATGTAACACCCCGTATTTTTAATGATTTTCAAATAATGGATTAATTAAATTAGATATGGCAAATAAACTAATAATTAATCTGGATTAAAATAAGAAGCAAGAGTTAGTATTTATTGATGTGAATTATATTGAATATTACTTAGTGAGTAAATTAATATATAATTACGAATTTATTAAAATTGTCGCGAGCAAAAAATACGGCAGTTACAATAATTAAGTCGGGACGCGCGTGTCAGTCGTGTCGGGGACTCAACTTAACGAGATATATAAAAATTTATTTTTAAGTCATACAAATGATCATTTCGACTGCGTCAAAGTATTCGTAATGGTCAGGATAGTCAGAAAAGTCTACCTGGGGGATTTAGTTTGCGTCCTGGGGCACTTTTAGGCCATACCGGCATCCCGGGGGGTATTTTGGTCATTTGTATTTTTGGAGTAATTCAACCCACGAATTTTCTAAGTGTTAAAGGTCTGATAAGAGATCGGAATTAGGGCTAATTACATGAAAAATTAAGATAAGCCAATGAGAGGCCATAGGAGGAAGATGAGAGAAATTACAAGGCTAGAACCACCTTCTTGCACCACCACCACCACCGGATTGTAGATCAGAAAGGGAGAAACACCATTGGGATCATCTTCTTCAACGTATTAGACGTACATACAAGTGGCAAGTGTTTAATCTTGAAAATTTATAGCATATATAATATCCATGTTAGAATAGGTTGAATTAATTATGAAATTCATGTGATTTGAATGAACTTTGAAAGACATATATCATTTTCTTGGGTGAAATTGATATAGAATTGGATCCTCCATGTAGGTAGTATGAAACCCACGAAATTATGTTGAATCTTTATGAAGAAATCCAGGTTTTGATGGCTATAGTTGAATTGTAGAATAATTTCTTGTATTCGAAGAAGTCTATGGAATTGGGTAAACTAATCGTCATTTTAGAGACTGTTTTAAGCCGTTTGGTGCTGAAAATGGCTATTCTATCTGCGAAGCCTTGTAGAAAATCCCGTTTTCTACATTTCGTCTCTGATATATTTTTTCAAAACGACTCCCAAATGCTTAAAAAATGCATTTTAAAAATCTGGGCAGAATCCTCGGGTAATTTTAAGAAATGTTATCTTTAGTTGTTATTCCGTTGGAGGTTGCCTAGATTGATTGATTGTGATTTTTATTCTATAATAAGTATATCTGGCCTAAATTGGAGATTAGATTTATATAAATTGAGATGAATAAATATCGGGACAATTGTTAAAATATTCGTAACTAATAAATGAAGGAAAATTCGAGAAGTGTGACGTAGTGATGAGTGAAATTATGTTTATGACCAGTAATGACGACGGGAATAACTTTTGAAAAGAAAAATGAAGGGTAAATAGGGACCTTAGAGTTATGTGAAAATTCATATAAAAACAATGAGAGGTATAATTGAAATTTAAGAATAGGTAAGATATTCTGGGATAAATATACTACGTATAAAACTTGTGATATGGGACATGCATATATCTATATCTATATATATATTCATACACACACATACAGTACTGCTCTTGTGCATACCCGTTCGCATTTTAAGAGTGCGGACATGACATGTGTCACCTGGCAGTGAGCCTAGAAATTATAGGATAAATTATAGTCTCTCTCTCTCTCTCTCTCTCTCTCTCTCTCTCTCTCTCTCTCTCTCTCTCTCTCTTCGGCCTCATATGTCCGGTCCTCACTCTTAAAATGCGGACTGATATGCATAAGAGCAATACTGTATATATATATATATATATATATATATAGGTTATGTGTATACCTATTGCATGATTTCTTATGTGTATGACATACCTACGATGTTTGCTATCAAGGGAGCTTTTCGCGTTAAGACAGTCATATCCTGATGAGCCTTTGGGGGAATTTTGACTTGTACCTCAGAATATAAAACCTATGAAATGCCTCTTTGTGAGAACAATAAGCTGGCGGTCATATGGGTGCGTAGAACATAGGCTTGGAACTATATTCGCCTCCAATATTTATGATTTGTATGTATGGTTCGAGAGAGATATAGAATCAACTGTCCTTTATACAGTACGTAATGTACTAGGACATGATAACAGAGTATGCATGCACCACATGTCTCAGCCTAGGGGTTCTGTAGTAGTAGTAGTAGTAGTATATATATATATATATATATATATATATATATATATATATATATATATATATATATAATGGAGTGATAAATATGTATATACTTGTAATTTATTCTACTGTGTGTAATATGCAAGCACCACAGCTTAGCCTTTGGGTGTCATGTCAATATATCTACTATGTGGTTAATTTACTTTGTTAGCCTAGTATATGAGAAAGATAAGGTCATCTAAGATAATTTAAGTATGTGGGAACTTAAACGACTAATGAAATATTCATAAGTGGTTAATCGATATTGAGAATTCGATAACGTATTATTTAGGTAATATAGGTGGGGATGACGAGTTAGTATATGTAGTAAGATATTTGAGTAGAACTAGTTAGGCGGGATAGCATAACTAGGACATGTTAGAAATATGTGTTAGGCGTGCACATTAGTTGAGAGGTGAGAATCTCAATTGAGAGTACGATGATCTAACATGCATATAATATCTTCTAATTATTCATTTTAAATACTTACTAAATCATTTAAAAATATTTTCACTCGGGTTCTGACCCGATTCTTGTAAATTTATTTTCTCATGTACAATCCATTTTAGGTGTCCATCCACAGGGATGCCAGACATAGGCTATTGGATGATTTGACGCGATGCAGCTATTGTGGAAGTTGCAGGTCCTCAATATTAGACGCTCCACATCTATCGAACGATATAAAGCTAGACTTGTTGCCAAAGGTTTTACTCAAAAGGAAGGCATTGATTATAGTTAAACGTTCTCTCCTGTTTCAAAGAAGGATTCACATAGAATCAAATTATCACTCATCGCTCATTATGACTTAGAGATACACTAAATGGATGTTAAAACAACTTTTCTTGACGGGAGTTTAGAGGAAGAGGTCTACATGGAATAATTAAAGGGCTCCATTCAAAAAGGATAAGAACATAAAGTTTGTTTGTTTGTTAAAGAAATCCATATATGGACTTCAACAAGCTTCTCGTTAATGGTATTTTAAGTTTCATCAAACCATTACATCTTTTGGGTTTAAGGAAAATATTATTGATCGGTGTATATACCTATAGAGCAGTGGGAGTAAGTTTGTATTTTTGGTCCTATATCTTGATGATTTACTTGTCACCAGCAGTGATATTGGTTTACTAAAGGACACTAAGAAGTACCTTTCGCAAAACTTTGAAAGGAAATATTTGGACAAGGCATCCTTTGTGATTGGGATAGAGATTTATCGTGATCGATCACGTGGATTGATAGGATTGTCTCAGAAGGCTTACATTAACAAAGTTTTGCAAAGGTTTAGAATGCAAAATTATAATCCTATTAATGTTCTAATTCTAAAAGGGGAGAAATTTAGTTTAAGTCAATGTCCCCCAACTGAATTGGAAAGGGATCACATGAAAGACGTGCCATATGCTTCTCTTGTATGGAGTTTATTATTTGCACAGGTTTGTACTCGATCAGATATTAGTTTTTCCATTGATATGCTGGGCAGATATCAAAGTAATCCGAGTTACTTCCATTGGAAGGCTGTAAAGAAAGTGTTAAGGTACCTGCAAGGAACCAAAGACTACATGCTCACTTATAGGAGATCCGATCACCTTGAGGTGATTGGTTATTCAGACTCAGATTTTGTAGGATTCCTTAATAGTAGAAAAAGCAGTTCAGGTTATGTGTACCTTCGGGGAGGAGGGGCCGTTTCATGAAAAAGTGCTAAACAGAGTGTCGTCGCTTCTTCAACTTTGGAGGCTGAGTTTGTGGCTTCTTTTGAAGCTATATATCATGGGTTATGGCTACGAAATTTTATTTAAGGACTTAGTGTTATAAGTTCAGTGTCTAAGCCACTGAAGATTTATTGTGATAATGTCGCAGCAGTCTTCTTTTCAAAGAATGATAGATATTAAAAAACAACTAAGCATATTGAGATAAAATATCTATCTGTCAAAGAAGAATTTTAGAAATAAACTGTGTCAATTGAACACATTTAGGGGTGGTAAACGGACGGATACGGATCGAATACCATGTTTTCCATATTCGTATCCGCTACCAGAATGTACTATCCGTATCTGCCCGAATAGTTAAAACAACTATTTATATCCGTATCCGCTCGGATACCTCGAATTCGGATAATATCCGTATCCGTTTATATTATTTAGCCATCGCAAAAATAACTATTAAATTATCCAATCTAAATAAATATATAACAAAATTACTACCTCCTAACATCAACAATTATGAATTCCATAATAATAGTATCATTTCATAATGATAATATGACTTAAAGCCATCCATACTTTACAACCATATAAGCTTAAATCCATCCAAAAAAAATAACAATCGCATTTCATGATAGATTAAATCAAATTTATTGAGAATGATAACCTCATGGACCTTTTGTCTTCAAAAGATACTGATATTTTTATTTTGTATATAATATACATCTTGTTAACTTCAGTTCTCATCATAATCAAAACTATCTTTTTTACTTTTCAGTTTCTCTCTTACATTCTATTATGTTTCTCTCTTAAATTATTTTGTGTTTCTCTCTTATATTTATTTATAATTAAGGAAGCTAACGAACAACAATATGTCGGTTTCTTTTCTCTTGTTTTGTACGAAAGAGAAATGAAATGAAGTTAGTTTTTTTTAGTGGAGTATATGTTCTTTAGTGGGTGTATGTTGTGTGTGATAGGGTGTATTGTAACTTTAGTGTAACTCCATGATAATATACCCAATAAAATAATAATACGTGACATTTTATAATATACCCAATAAAATAATAACTTTAGGGTGTTTTTATTTTGAGTGCAGTATGTGTTTATTTTGTTTTGGGCAATAAACTATTAAGTTTTTTTTTTTAAATATTATTTTATTAGTAATACTAATACTAATATTTTTAGTAATATTTTAAACATATGTTAGACGGATACGGATATCCTGTAAAACGGATATCCGATAAAATGTATACTCCGCATCGGATACGGATTATCCGTGTTGGATACTATCACTATCCGTATCCGTATCCGTTTTATCGAATATTTTTATAGAGTATCCATTTTCGTCTCCGTTTCCATATTTTCGGATAAATATCCACAAATTTGGTTTCGGATATCAGACGGATGCGAATTTTTGAATATCCGTTTACAGCCCTAAACACATTAGTACTAGTCTTAACATAACCGATCCTTTAAAGAAAGGGCTATCTCTGAAGATATTTTTGCAACATACTAAAGAAATGGGTCTCGAGTAATTAATTGTGTAATTTCTCTTTTCTTAGTTATTTGATACAACTTTTGATATCAATAAAGTGTTTGTGAATTCTAAGGTTCTGTCTTAATTATTTACATGAATCTGAATGACTGAATGTGAGAGAAATAGTCTTTTATAAAAGATATTATGAGACCATTATGATAACTCACATATTTAACCTTATTAAGTATGATATTGGTGGCGTGGTATATGGAAGGAACCATGTTCTTGAGTTGGAACGCCATGACTCACACTAATGAAGTAATTAGTTAAGGTGCTCAATGATGTTCTAAGATACTTGTGCAACTTATGTTAATCAATTCGTTATGTATAACCTTATTAGAACCAAGTGGGAGACTGTTAGAATTTTATTAATTCGGCCAAATTTTGTAATTATAAATTAAATAAATTAATTCTCCTGAATTAATGTAGTTCAAATAAGGGGACGAAGTTTGATTAAATTAATGAATTAATTTTAGACAATTGTTATTCCAAAAGTCACATGACTTTTGGTATATTTGTGAGTCCCTTTGGATACTTTAGTGAATGGTTGATGATGAGTTTTAAGGAGAATTTCGGGTCCCCTTCCACCTTATATATAGTGAACCAATCTCCACTAATTGGTACACAATAACAACACAAATATATTTGGGCCGGGAAGGAAAAATCCTAATTTTCCATACTTTGGATTTTTTTTTGTTTTCCAGGAAGGAAGAGATAAGAGTTTGAATAAGGAATAACAATGAGCTTTTAGGAAGTTATTCTCAAGACTCGTCAAGGTCTACAAACAAATCAAAGCTTCATGGAAAAAGATATTTTTCCATATAATTTGTAGTTAAAAATGAAATTGTGATTGCATGATAATATTGAAGATCTAATAAGAATTAATTATTGATATATGTATAATTCTTTTTTATGTTAAATATAATTTACACCCAATTCATTTAATCAACAATCACTGGTGATTTTTCAGAATGAATGTGACATTAATTATCATCCAAAAAAAAACATACATATTACATACTTACATTTCCTTGAGGTCTTGATCTATTAATGTACCTCACCTATGAATCTTTTATCTACCTTCTGGAATTGTTACGGTTACTGCATTTTCAGAATGGCATGTTAACACATTTGGTTCCATGGAGCTTCTTTCTATAAAGAAGCCAGGCTCTTTAGCTTCAGGCAACAGCACACTCTCGTTGCCCAACATGAAAACTACAGATGACATTGTTGGCCGGTCTTTTGGGAATCTTTGGACACACAATAGACCGATTTGAATACACCTTAGCACTTGAGATTCAACATGGGAACTTCCCAAACATGCATCCATTAATTCCAAGGCCTTCCCTTCATTCCACAATAACCATGCCTAGATAGGTTGTAATCCATGTTTTAAGACATTTTTATCAAAAGCGAGAAAGAAAAGTGAAAGCATTTCATCATAAATACTTACATGTCCCATAAGGGTATGATAGTGATCTGGATGGTGATATCTTGTGTTCTTCTTACCACTGACTATCTCTATCAAAAGCACTCCAAAACTGAAGACATCAGATTTCACTGAAAATGTCCCATCAATTGCGTACTCTGGGGGCATGTAACCACTGTAGATATTATAAGATTTGAATTTAAAAAAATAAGAAAACGAAGACACCTGTAATCTCTGTTTTGTGATACTTACTATGTTCCAATTACATGCTTTGTTTTGGCTTCAATTTGATCTCGTCCAAATATTCTTGCAATGCCAAAGTCTGAAATTTTGGGATTTAGTTCAGTGTCGAGTAAAACATTGCTGGCTTTTAGATCCCTGTGAATAATTCTTAATCTGGAGTCTTGGTGAAGGTATAAAAGTCCCTTTGCAATGCCAGTAGCAATCTCAAAACGATTTTGCCAGTGAGCAACAATTTTTTGCTCTCATCTATATGAAAATTTCATAGAAAGATATTCTATGTGAGCTCTCAACTTTACAACAAAAGACATTGTAGAGATACACAGATTGCATTAAAAAATTAGTCTTATCGGGTACTATATAATTAGAATCTAACCGAAGATAAAAAAATCCAAACTCTTGTTGGGCATATACTCGTAGACTAGCATCCTCTCTTCTCCTTCAAGGCAACAACCTAAAAGCCTGACGAGATTTCGGTGTTGAAGTTTGGAAATCAAAATAATTTCATTCTTGAATTCTTCAACACCTTGACCTGAATCCTTTGAAAGCCTCTTCACTGCTACCTCTTGTCCTGTCGATAACTTACCCTAAAAATGATCAAATATATTAGTCACAATCACTTCATTTACTATTTGTTTATATATTATACCAGACAACCGTTTTTTGGGTTTCTTTTACTTAAACCGCTGAGATAATAACGACTTATTTAGACATAAACCCCCTAAAATAAAAAAAAACAAGATATTCATTAAAAATACCTCAAATCCATAATTTCACATTACCCCTAGGTATTTTGAGGATCAATCTGTCGTCATCTTCTTTCGTCCTTCTCCTTAAATCTCCAAAACCTCATCCCTAATTGTTGTTCACTACAAACCCTAAATACAAATATATTTTACACTAATTGAAACCATTTGCAAATCAATACTCGAAGGCTTCAGTAGTTGACTTTGATGGTAACACTAGCACATGGTCAAACATTAGGGGGAACCAAAGATCAAGAAGAAATTGAAGCACAAATGAGGCGGGTCCTATGTCTCTCTCTCTTAACCATTTTAGTCATAATTATACTAGTCACCATATACAGGGGACAAGCAATACAAATTTAGGGGCAAACAGCAACGTGTTGCATGTTCTGGGACTGGGACTATGTGCTCCCACTGTTAACCAAATAGAATCATCACATAGGAATATTTCAAGATCATAAGGTAGACAGAGTAAACAAGGAGTGGGACCATATTTCACATTTCATATGGCTTTTTTCTGGGACCTGTAACGAGGTACACGTTAAAGAGACTGTTAGACAAATTGAAATTGTCAGCTGACCAATTGGAATTCTTGAAACATGAAATGAAGGACAACTTACCTGACGTTTATTCCGCAAAACACATTAGAGACTGTCTACTATTTCTACTTTGACTGGGTTATGTCTAAATAAGCCATTACCTCGTAGTATTACATTGAAGTTTAAAAATGAGAAATTGATATGTGTACCAAGTATTTATATCAAAAGTGATTTATTAAATGTATTAAATTATTATATTTATAATAGTGTATCATAATTTAATACACTTGGTAAATCACTTTTGGTATAAAAATTTGGTATATATATCATTGTTCTTAAAACTGACATGTCAGCATTTAATTAGACAGTTTCACAGTTGTTAATTTGAAAAATGTCAGGGCGTCTTCGGTTTGTAATTATAATTTTTTTGTTTAAATACAATGTTGATAAAAATTTGTACATAAACATTCAATTATAATATTTATAATATTTTTGTGTTATAATCAAGTTTTTCAAAAAATAACAAAAGATATTTTATAATTTCTGTTTTTTTATTTTTCAACTCAAAATTATTCATTCTTAATATTTTAATGCATTTACACTTTAATATATAATATAGAGAATTAAGGTAAAACTCATGTTCCTTTATATATTTAAATTTTTAGGACAATACTTTTTAAGTTTATAAATCTAGTTCATGTGGTACAATAACATTTATTTGTGTGATCCCTTTAGAGTTAGGAGTTCATTCTTTTGGTCCGCGTCAGCGGCACCATTTTTCATGGTGTTTTTAGTACCGAAACTAAATTTATAAAATTATGTACAGTGTCCTATTTTTCTACACTTTGAGAATCATGAGGGGCTTTGCCCAAAACCCCCTATATAATATACTGTGTTCTAAAAGGCACGCCTATGCTTGAGGGTTGAAAAAAAATGCCCCTCCTTAATCCTTTTGGGCTCATTTGGTTCGAGGTTTGGAAAGGGAATTTATAATTCCTGAAATTTATAATTCCCCCATTTATAATTACAATGTTTGGTTGGAGATTTAGGGGGGAACTTAGAATTCCCACGAAATTTAAATTCTCCTTTCCCCTCTAAAATGGGGGTAATCTTATATTCCCGGACAAATTATCTTACTTTTATGGTAAGACAAAACTACCATCTCACATAAACTCATACGTACACACTCTCTCTCTCTCTCTCTCTCTCTCTCTCTCTCACACACACACACACACACACACACACACACACCCATATACACACACACACACACACCCATATACACACACACACACACACCCATATACACACACACACACACACACACCCATACACACACACACACACACACCCATATACACACACACACACCCATATACACACACACACACACCCCCATATACACACACACACACACACTCTCTCTCTCACACACACATACACACACTCTCTCACACACATACACTCTCTCTCTCTCTCTCTCCCTCTCTCTCTCTCTCTCTCTCTCTCTCTCACACACACACACACACACTCTGTTTCTCTCTCACTCACACACATGCTCTCTCTATTTCTCTCTCACACACAAACACTCTCTCTCACACACATACACATACACACTCTCGCTCTCTCCATCTCTCTCTATCACACACACACACACACACACACACACACTATCACATGCATAAATATACACACACATTCTCTCTCTCTCTCACACACACACAAACATAGACACTCTCTCTCGCACACACACACACTCTTTCTCTCTCTCTCTCTCTCTCTCTCTCTCTCTCTATCACATGCCGTATTTTCTGTGATATTTATTTTTGGGATTAATTGAATTATATGTGTATTAATGGAAAATTAATCTAGATAAAAATATTAACGAGATGTGAGTTAGTATTTGATTGAAATGTGTAAATATGGCAATATATGAATATTGGAAATATTGAAATTGTCGCGAGATTGAAATACGGCAATTTGGGAAATTTTGTTGGGACGCGCGTGACAGTCGCGTCAGGGATATAATTATTTGAATTAAAAAGTGAATTTTATTTTTATCACCCATATGGTCATTTTGAGTGCGCTAACGTGTTCAGAAGGTTCGAAATAGTCAGAAAACACTAGCCGGGGGTTAAGTTTGGGTCCCGGGGCATTATTGGGCCATACCGGTAACTTATAAGGGCATTTTGGTAATTTCGGAAATTGGGTAATTAAAACCCACGAAAATTAGAGTTAAAAATCTGACTTAGTATTAACCCACTAAGCCATTTCCAACCCCAATTTAGGTAGTGGGCTACGGGAGAAGTTAGAAACTTTATAACTTGGCGAAACCAACCCCACCTCCATTAACACCTTGAGAAAAAAAGCTTGTTGAGAGAGAGAGAGAAGGAATTCTGCAGAGAGAGAGAGAGACACTTCAGAAATTCGTCATCAAATCCAAAGTTACCATTAAGGCAAGTGATTTAATTTCGTTTTTATAGAGAATGCTTCTTCCATGCGTAGGAAACCCAATTAAATTGTATGTTCTTGGGAGTTAATGAAAAACCCATTTTAATTGGAAGTAAAAATTATATTTTGATGAGGAATCGCATGTAGACTTGTATTTAGATGATTATGCTGATGATACTAAAATTTAGATGAACTGAAAACGGATTTAATTAGGCTCTTGGTTGATTTATAAATGTTAGGGTTCATGTTCATATAATATGGGGATAAATAAAGGGATTTAAAGATTTAATGATGTTTAATATGAGTTGGCCCTATATAAACGTTTGATTATGACCTAGGAATGTTTAGTACGAATTTGGAATCTTAAAATGATGTTGGAATGATTTTTATGTGGGATTAGGAGTGAAGAAAATTGGAAAAACGAGATTAGGAATTTCTGGGCTCGGATCTGGCCACTCATTAAAAGACTTGCCCAGGTCGTTCGAACGAGCTCGTTCGAACGAGTTCTAACGAGTTGACAATTTGGGTTCTAACGAGAGGGATGTTCGTTCGAAGACTATCGTTCGAACGAGATCTCGTTAGAAGGCCCAGTTCGATCGAACGAACTCTCGTTCGAACAGCCTCGTTCGAACGAGACTTCGAACGAGTTGACACTTTAGGCTTTTAGCCTGCTTTGATCCCGAGTGTTCCGTAACCTTGTGTATATGTAGAGATAACCTTCCCTTGATGATTAATTGTTACATTTGGGATGTTTGGGATATAATGATAAGTCAAACATAGAAGTGTAGTTTGAACCTAAGGGAAAATATGAAGTAGTACGTGAGTGTCTATTACGTTGCGAGAACTATTGACGGCCTAATTTATTATATTATTCGGGAACATAAAAATTGTGTAGTAGTATATGTCGGTACGAAAATGAGAAGTGTACCACCAATATATTATGGTAATTACTAAGAGGTGTGCATACTTAGTATATATATTGATTTTATGTGTATGACATACCTACCATACTTGCTATCACGGGAGGTTTACGTTCGCTTAGAGCCTTCTAATCCTTGTGTTGCCCGGATTTAGATTGGTTACCTCGATGAACATAGGTCAGAGAAGGACTTATTGGGATGTTAATAAGTCTGCTGATCGTGGGAGCGCAAGTATTTGCGTGACCCATGTGATGTGACTGTGTTCGCCTCCATTATTTGTGATGTTATTATCTGAGAACGATTCCTGAGAGATTCGGAATACGTGATCCTTATGTACGTGATGTACCGGGATGGATAGCAGAGTATGTGTGTACCACAGCTTAGACTCGGGGTGCTTGTATTGTATATTTATGATGTGAATAATATACAATTAATTAATGGGAACTTTCATGTGTTATTATGTGTATAAATATGGAAACGTTTTGAGAAAACATAAAGGGACAACCTGAAATGAATTGTATTACTAATTGAGAATCTGAGTTTAGATAAAACCCTCTATTGTTTTGATAACGCTAGAATGTAAAATGGAAATCGAGTAGTAAGGGGTAGAACTTATTACGGTTTGATTAGATAGGTATGATACTTAGATGGGTATGGTACGGTAGGAGTGCACATGTAGTCGAGAGGTGATAATTTCATGTGAGTGCACGTCCTAACATGTATTTTGCATTTAATGTTTTAATGTTATTAAAACACTTTCTGTTTTTAAAATGATTTCCACTTTCGGGCTCTGACCCATTTGCTTTCAAATCTATTTTTGTAAAAACCATTTTAGGTGCCCAGCCACAAGGACACCATGCTTAGGATCCTCATTCAGGTGACGAGCTGTAGCTGTTTGTGGAAGTTACAGGACTTTGCTTGTAGACGTTTCTTCTATATTGAATCTCTATTAAGCATTTATCAGTTGTAGGGCATGTCGCCCATTTCTTTAGAGACATTTCATTATTTCAGTTTTTCAGATTTATGGCATGTATTATTCAGGATTCAGACTTGTCGTATTATTTTTTCAGTTGTGGGATTGTTGTGAGGAGTTTTTCCTCCGGACTCTTATATTTATTTGTTGGTTATTTCATTACTTCGTTATGGTGAGTGGATTATGTTGTTATTCCATTATTCTTTTATTGCATGTTAATCAGACTTAATTAAAATTTGACGACTTACTTTTTAAATACTAGGTGGTTAGTAATTATAAAAATGTTTTCGACAGTGATGCTATTAACTGAACCAACTTGACATTTTAAATTAATTTAATAAAGGAGTTGCTACCCGGTATTTAATTAGTCGGGGTGTCACAGGTGGTATCAGAGCATCAGGTTCTAGTGTCCATTAGGATCTGTACGGCTTATTATGTTTCTGCTGAGCTTTCTTTGATGTAGAGCCCTATATTTTAGGACTGTTGTATTCTTTTGTATATGCTACGTTCTTCAGATATTTTAAGTTTATAACTGCGAAATTATAAACTTCATTCTTATTTCTGATGCCTCCATGACGTGCACCACGGGTTCTCAGGAATGCAACGCCAGAACCACAGCCCGCACCAGTTCAGGGCACGATGAACGCCGTTGAGGTTGCAGCCATAGTAGCCCAAGAGGTAAATGCTGCACTAGCCGTAGTTTAGTAGGCACCACCTTAGGCGCCAGTTGCCGCGCCAGTTCAGCCATATGCATTCCCGTCTGCCTGGGAACATGTACGTGATGCTTTTCAGAAATCACATCCACCAGAGTTTGCTGGCAGCTCCGATGTTGTTATTTCGAGTCAGTGGAGAAAGGATATATAGAGGCACTTGAGGATGTATGAGTGCACTGACGTTCAGAGGCAGGTACTAGCTACTTTTAAGCTAGTGGGATCTGCACTACGTGGTGGGAGTCTATTACCACCGTGGAGGAGAGAGATACTCTCACTATTCAGGAGTTCTGGGTGCGGTTCGACCGTAAGTACTTTCCGTCGGCTGTTCACACAGAGATGAGGAGGAAGTTGATGAGCCTCAAGCAGGAGGGTAAGACTGTGGCCGAGTATGAGGCCGAATTCACAGATCTTCTGAACATTGTTCCGGATGAGATACCGACGGAGGAAAAGAAGATTCAGAAATTCACAGACGGGTTGACATGGAGGATTCGTCAGCACTTGTTAGGGAACCTCTCGTTAGCCACTTATTCTGATGTGGTTAACGCTGCACTGTTACACTGCCAGGATCACCGCTTTCACATGGCTGAGGGCAAGCGATCGGGAGAGTCTAGCCATCAGGGCAGGACTGGAGGAAATGGCGCCACTGGGGCACAATCTGTTCAGGGGCAGAGACAGGGTGATCAGGGTACCCAGCAGGGGGATCACAAGAAGTTCAGGTCTGGGAATTTCAGGCACGGACAAGGAGGTTTTCGGCAGGGCAATCAGGGTCCGAACGGCCATCAGCACCAGCATGGTCAGAATGGTCAACAGCAGTTTCAGCAGGGCCAGTGGAAGAATGGTAACGGCCACCAGGGCCGGGGGCAGCAGGGACAGAGAGGGGGGAGCTTTCCAGGGAAGTGTTTCATTTGTGGAAAGACTGTCCATAAATGCCAGGACTATCCTGATAGGGACAGGGCCCCGCAGTAGCAGCAGGGTGCTCGACAGGAGCCACAAAGGCCACTTTTTCCACCAGCCCTCCCAGCTCCAGCCCAGGTGCCAGCTCCAGCCCAGGTGCCAGCTCTTCCAGCCATTCCACAGTTCCTGTGCAGCAGGGACAGTTACAGTATGGACGTGTCTATAACGTCCACCAGGCAGCAGCTCCGCAGGCACCACCCGCTATTGAGGGTATGTTTCCTATCCATGGTACTATGGGTCGGGTTTTGTTTGATACGGGGGCAACACATTGCTTTATAGCTACACATTTTGCGAAAGCCTTAGGGTTGTTAGCCACAGCAGAGAGCACAGTGACGTGTGTAGACTCACCATTGGGGAGTGGGTCACTTATATTCTTTATATGCCGGGGAGTAGGGGTAGAGATTGGTAGTTTGGTATTACCTGCAGATATGTTAGTATTAGAGATGACCGAGTATGATGCCATTATTGGTATGGATTGGCTTGTTGCGTACCGAGCCACGATTGACTGTTTCAGTAGGAGTATTATCTTTGCCATTCCCGGGCAAGAGATATTTTTGGTGGCGATGCCTCGTTCCGAGGGAGGATCGTCCACTCATTTGTACTATATAGATGAGGAGACCTCTAAGGAGGTGGTGATACCACTTGATTCGATTCCGGTTGTTAGAGAGTTTGCCGATATATTTCAAGATATACCAGGCCTACCCCCCAATCGAGAGATAGACTTTGTCATAGACTTATTGCCAGATACGAGACCTATAGCACGCGCACCGTACCGTATGGCTCCAACTGAGATGAGGGAGTTACGGGATCAGATTGAGCAGTTATTGGGTCAGGGGTTTATTCGGAGGAGTACTTCACCGTGGGGTGCCCCTGTGTTGTTCGTAAAGAAGAGAGATGGTTCACTGAGATTGTGCGTGGACTACCGGGAGTTGAATAAAGTCACGATACGGAATAAGTATCCCTTGCCACGAATCGATGACTTGTTCGACCAGTTGAGATGAGCTTCATTCTTCTCAAAGATTGATTTAAGATCGGGATACCATCATTTGCGTATCAGGGAAGAGGATTTCTCGAAGACTGCGTTCTTATCGAGATATGGATCTTATGAGTTTCGGGTTATGCCTTTTGGTTTGACCAACGCTCCAGCAGTGTTTATGGACTTGATGAATAGAGTGTTCAGGGATTTCCTAGATCAGTTTGTCATTGTCTTCATCGATGATATTCTGGTTTACTCCCAGACAGAGGAGGAGCACACCGAGCATTTGAGGCAGGTTTTGCAGACGCTACGTAAGAACGAGCTGTATGCAAAATATGAGAAATGCGGGTTTTGGCTAAAGGAGGTCCAGTTTTTGGGACACATTATTTTCGATCGGGGGATATCCGTTGATCCGGGGAAGGTATCCGCGGTGAGGGAGTGGGGACAGCCCACGACACCGACAGAGATCCCTAGTTTCTTGGGCTTAGCAGGTTACTATAGGAGGTTCATTCGGAGATTTTTGAAGATAGCGGGTCCTTTGACACATCTGACTCGTAAGGGTGTGCCATTCATCTGGAGTGATGCCTGTCAGTTGGCATTCGATGAATTGAAGGATAAGTTGACCTCAGCACCTATGTTAGCATTGCCGAGATCAGGGGTTGAGTATTTAGTTTACACCGATGCGTCCTTGCAAGGACTTGGAGGTGTATTGCAGCAGGAAAATCAGGCCATTGCTTATGCATCCCGTAAGATAAAGCCTCACGAGAAGAATTACCCCACTCATGACTTAGAGTTGGCGGCAGTTGTATTTGCCCTTCGTATTTGGAGATATTACCTTTTGGGGGAAAAGTTTCGATTGTTCACAGACCACAAGTCCCTACAGTACCTATTCACGCAGAAGGAGTTGAATATGCGGCAACGGAGGTGGCTTGAGTTCGTGAAGGATTATCAATTCGATATCCAATACCACCCGGGAAAGGCTAACGTGGTAGCAGACGCGTTGGGCCGTAGGCCAGTAGGTGAGGTGGCAGGGGTGTGGAAGGCAAAGTGGAAAGAATTGGGACACCAGGATGCAATGGCCCGATCATTCATATCGGTAATGACTGTTACGCCGCAGATTGTCACGAGAGTGGTAAGGACACAAGTAGATGACTCGTTCTGTCAGGAGCTGATAGTCCGATTACTAGCAGAGGGAGCTGAATCCTATACCGTTAGCTCAGACGGGGGATTATGCTTCAATGGGAGATTGGTAGTTCCGAAAGGGGAGAAATTGCGGCACGCGGTGATGGCAGAGTCGCACGGCTCACGATTCGCGGTACATCTCGGTGGGGACAAAATGTACCAAGACATGAGACGACAGTATTGGTGGAGCAGAATGAAGAGAGATATTTCCATGTTTGTTTCAAAATGCGCCACTTGTCAGCTAGTAAAAGTGGATCATTAGAGACCGGCAGGACTGCTACAGCCGTTGGAGGTCCCGATGTGGATGTGGGAGAGCATCTCCATGGACTTTATCATGGGGTTGTCTACGTCACAGAGAGGTCGCGACTCCATCTGGGTAATTGTGGACAGGTTGACCAAAGTCGCTCATTTTCTACCCGTAAGGACAGACTACACTGCGGGACAGTATGCCCAGCTCTTTATTTCCGAGATAGTGAGACTTCACGGTGTGCCCTTAAATATCATGTCTGACCGAGACAAGATATTTGTTTCACGGTTTTGGGAAAGTTTTCAGCAGGCCATGGGCACGGAGTTGCGGTTGAGTACGGCGTAACACCCGCAGACCGATAGGCAGACCGAGCGTACAAATCAGATGTTGGAGGACATGCTACGTATGTGCACCATTGATTTTAAGGGTGGATGGGAGCAGTATCTTCCACTGGTGGAGTTTGTTTACAACAACTCCTACCAGTCCACCATTGGCATGGCCCCATTTGAGGCATTGTATGGTAGACCTTGTCGTTCCCCAGCATGTTGGTTGGAAGTGGGGGACAACAAACTATTGGGCCGTAAGTGATTCAGGATACTTCGGCGAGGATAGAATTGATTCGGAGTCGCATTCGGGTAGCTCAGGATCGACAGAAGAGCTATGCTGATGCGAAGAGGTTCTTCAGGGAGTTCCAAGTGGGGGACCAGGTTTTTCTCAGAGTATCTCCTATGAAGGGGATTATGCGTTTCGAGAAGAAAGGGAAGTTGGCACCGAGATATGTGGGACCATTTCCTATTATTGAGCGGATTGGACCGGTTGCGTATAGGCTTGGGTTACCGGAGCATTTGCATCGGATTCACGATGTGTTTCATATTTCCTCGCTAAGGAAATATCTTAGAGACGATTTAGCTCATTCTCATATTGCTTTGGAGGACATCGATCTCCAGCCTGATAGCTCCTACGAGGAGGGGCCGATTGCTATTTTGGACCGAAGTGAGCGGAAACTACGGTCAAAGATCGTTCCGTTAGTGCGTGTTCAGTGGCGACATCATAATGTCGAGGAGTCCACATGGGAGCGCGAGGATGAGATGCGCGAACGTTATTCAGAGTTGTTCTTGCCAGGTACTTTCTAGTTCTGAATTTCGGAACGAAATTCAGTTATTAGGGGGGAAGTATGTAATACCCCGTATTTTCTGTGATATTTATTTTTGGGATTAATTGAATTATATGTGTATTAATGGGAAATTAATCCGGATAAAAATATTAACGAGATGTGAGTTAGTATTTGATTGAAATGTGTAAATATGGAAATATATGAATATTGGAAATATTGAAATTGTCGCGAGATTGAAATACGGCAATTTCGGAAATTTTGTTGGGACGCGCGTGACAGTCGCGTCAGGGATATAATTATTTGAATTAAAAAGTGAATTTTATTTTTATCACCCGTATGGTCATTTTGAGTGCGCCAACGTGTTCGGAAGGGTCAGAATAGTCAAAAAACACTAGCGGGGGGTTAAGTTTGGGTCCCGGGGCATTATTGGGCCATACCGGTAACTTATAAGGGCATTTTGGTAATTTCGGAAATTGGGTAATTAAAACCCACGAAAATTAGAGTTAAAAATCTGACTTAGTATTAACCCACTAAGCCATTTCCAACCCCAATTTAGGTAGTGGGCTACGGGAGAAGTTAGAAACTTTATAACTTGGCGAAACCAACCCCACCTCCATTAACACCTTGAGAAGAAAAGCTTGTTGAGAGAGAGAGAAGGAATTCTGCAGAGAGAGAGAGAGAACACTTCAGAAATTCATCATCAAATCTAGAGTTAGCCTTAAGGCAAGTGATTTAATTTCGTTTTTATAGAGAATGCTTCTTCCATGTGTAGGAAACCCAATTAAATTGTATGCTCTTGGGAGTTAATGAAAAACCCATTTTAATTGGAAGTAAAAATTACATTTTGATGAGGAATCGCATGTAGACTTGTATTTAGATGATTATGCTGATGATACTAAAATTTGGATGAACTGAAAACGGATTTAATTAGGCTCTTGGTTGATTTATAAATGTTAGGGTTCATGTTCATATAATTTGGGGATAAATAAAGGGATTTGAAGATTTAATGATGTTTAATATGAGTTGGCCCTATATAAACGTTTGATTATGACCTAGGAATGTTTAGTACGAATTTGGAATCTTAAAATGATGTTGGAATGATTTTTATGTGGGATTAGGAGTGAAGAAAATTAGAAAAATGAGATTAGGAATTTCTGGGCTCGGATCTGGCCACTCGTTAGAAGACCTGCCCAGGTCGTTCGAACGAGCTTCTAACGAGTTGACAGTTTGGGTTCTAACGAGAGGGATGTTCGTTCGAAGACTTTCATTCGAACGAGATCTCGTTAGAAGGCCCAGTTCGTTCGAACGAACTCTCATTCGAACAGCGTCGTTCGAACGAGACTTCGAACGAGTTGATAGTTTAGGCTTTTAGCCTGTTTTGATCCCGAGTGTTCCGTAACCTTGTGTATATGTAGAGATAACCTTCCCTTGATGATTAATTGTTACATTTGGGATGTTTGGGATATAATGAGAAGTCAAACCTAGAAGTGTAGTTTGAACCTAATGGAAAATATGAAGTAGTACGTGAGTGTCTATTACATTGCGAGAACTATTGACGGCCTAATTTATTATATTATTCGGGAACATATAAATTGTGTAGTATTATATGTCGGTACGAAAATGAGAAGTGTACCACCAATATATTATGGTGATTACTAAGAGGTGTGCATACTTAGTATATATATTGATTTTATGTGTATGACATACCTACCATACTTGCTATCACGGGAGGTTTACGTTCGCTTAGGGCCTTCTAATCCTTGTGTTGCCCGAAATTAAATTGGTTACCTCGATGAACATAGGTCAGAGAAGGACTTATTGGGATGTTAATAAGTCTGCTGATCATGGGAGCGCAGGTATGTGCGTGACCCATGTGATGTGACTGTGTTCGCCTCCATTATTTGTGATGTTGTTATCTGAGAACGATTCCTGAGAGATTCGGAATACGTGATCCTTATGTACGTGATGTAACGGGATGGATAGCAGAGTATGTGTGCACCGCAGCTTAGACTCAGGGTGCTTGTATTGTATATTTATGATGTGAATAATATACAATTAATTAATGGGAACTTTCATGTGTTATTATGTGTATAAATATGGAAACGTTTTGAGAAAACATAAAGGGACAACCTGAAATGAATTGTATTACTAATTGAGAATCTGAGTTTAGATAAAACCCTCTATTGTTTTGATAACGCTAGAATGTAAAATGGAAATCGAGTAGTAAGGGGTAGAATTTATTACGGTTTGATTAGATAGGTATGATACTTAGATGGGTACGGTACGTTAGGAGTGCACATGTAGTCGAGAGGTGAGAATTTCATGTGAGTGCACGTCCTAACATGTATTTTGCATTTAATGTTTTAATGTTATTAAAACACTTTCTATTTTTAAAATGATTTCCACTTTCGGGCTCTGACCCATTTGCTTTCAAATCTATTTTTGTAAAAGCCATTTTAGGTCCCCAGCCACAAGGACACCATGCTTAGGATCCTCATTCAGGTGACGAGCTGTAGCTGTTTGTGGAAGTTACAAGACTTTGCTTGTAGACGTTTCTTCTATATTGACTCTCTATTAAGCATTTATCAGTTGTAGGGCATGTCGCCCATTTCTTTAGAGACATTTCATTATTTCAGTTTTTCAGATTTATGGCATGTATTATTCAGGATTCAGACTTGTCGTATTATTTTTTCAGTTGTTGGATTGTTGTGAGGAGTTTTTCCTCCGGACTCTTATATTTATTTGTTGGTTATTTCATTACTTCGTTATGGTGAGTGGATTATGTTGTTATTCCATTATTCTTTTATTGCATGTTAATCAGACTTAATTAAAATTTGACGACTTACTTTTTAAATACTAGGTGGTTAGTAATTATAAAAATGTTTTCGATAGTGATGCTATTAACTGAACCAACTTGGCATTTTGAATTAATTTAATAAAGGAGTAGCTACCCGGTATTTAATTAGTCGGGGTGTCACATTTGGGTCCTTCAACCCCCGCCCTATCCACTGGCCATTAAATATGTCCAGTATAAACATGCTCGGCTGACCAAGTGTCGACATCGGTCGGTTGAAGGGAGCTAAATATGGGAGTGGATTATCAAAGTCCGCATGTATCGGTGACGAAGTAGCGAGGTCCACATCCTCGTCATCCTGCATCTCGTCCTCCTGCACCTCCTCCTCCACCACCTTCTCCTTCCCTTTCCCCTTATGGTTTCCTCCCAACGATCACTTCATGAATGAGAACATATCTTGGACTGTCACCTCTAAATGGGAAAACTTCACGTCATGCGAGTCCACCGTTCGAGCCAACCCGGTGTCGCTCTTCTCCAATCCGACGATCCTAGATTTGGCCACCCGCGAACTCACCCCCTTGTCCTCCCCTTGCAATCAGCGCCAAGCACTTGGATGAGTGCGTCTGTGGACAAATATGCCTTATCGGCATCAGAATGCGACTCATGCACTTCTTTAAGCTTTCCCTAAAACGAAAAGCACATGATTAGTAAAATAAGTAAATAAAAAAATTATAACGTAATTAACAAAAAGTAAATTATTGAATTACTTACAATCGTGGTCGTGACGCTCAGGGACACCTCAGTATCCTTCCCCTTCTTTGTCCGAATAGCCACATAAGTATCGAGTCTATGTGGCCTACCCCTAGGGCCACTCCCTGTCCCCTGAAATAAAATAAAGTAAAATTAGTATCGGCCCCACAAAGTAAAATAATGCAGAATAATATATTTTTATAGTTATAGAAAAATTAAATCTTACCATCATCCTATGCTCCACCTCAGCGTAAGACGCCCGACCGGAGTAGAGCACGCCCGTCTTTTTTGCTCGATTTTTCCTCCCCGATTGGCGAGTTGCCAATTATCGCTCCCCGATCTCATTGTCAATGAACTTTTGCCACTGTGCCAATGAGATCGGCTCCTTTGGCGAGACGGATTCACGCATTCGGATAACGGACTCTTGGGTCTTCCCAAAGTATCGGGCCCGCATATTTTTCTTCCATGTCTTGTATTGCTCCCTCAACTGCTCCAATACGGAATCGTGTAGCTTTGAGTCAAGGCTGAATTGTTCCTGTCCAACAAATATAATGTTAGTTGCGAATAAATATAAATATAAATATAAAATGAAATCAAAATCAAAATTGAAATTGAAATATTCATATTCATATAAATATAAATTCATTACATGTAGTGGCACCCAAATAGCTAACTAGAGCTCATTTGGCATCTCCCTCCAACTAGTGTACCCCGGGCCGATGATCGTCTTTATCATCTCGAGGGATCTCACTAATATCCCCATCTTGTTCTCGATGAACATCCCCAATTTTCCATATCTGGGGAGCCTAGGGTCCGAGGAGCCCTCCTCGCCTCCCCTACCACCGAGCCCAGACGACATCATCACAATCAGCATCATCATCCTCGCCTTAATACCTGAAGGAGACATTTACTGTAAAAAGTGTTGTTATTAGTACAAATCAAAATGAATTCGAAGAATACATGCAAATATGTACAATTACTACAAATCCAAATGAATTGTTACTATTTAACACCTCAATTCTGAATTCCAAAACAACAGCATCTAACTCATAATATGTACAATTACTAAAAATAAAAAGATCCCCATCCCCACCCCTACTTCCCACACACACGCACACTACACAAGAGTGAAAATGATAAAGTGCAAATCAATTAAAAGCATTAAAAATGGATTGATAAAGTACAAATTGGAATATTTATTAAAATTGAAAAATTGTTTCAAATTCGGGTTATCATAAAAAATGGATTGATATTCGGTAGGAGTAGCCAAGTCATCCACACTACTATTTAGACGCTTTGGCTCGTGTAGGATAATTGATTATGACTCGTTGTTGATATACTCTGAGTAAAACACTTTGTTAACCTTTTGAAATGCACAAACAAATAAGTCATCGCTCACGTGGTTGTTGCTCTTCAACTTGGACAAGTCAACTATGATCAAATTGGTGACAGGATCAACTTTACAAGAATTTTTATTTTCAACTCTTACCCAGTCACAGTAAAATACAACTTCTTTGAAGCTTATATAATCCAATTCAAATATATTTCGAATTACACCATAGTAAGTCATTTCATCTTCAACGAGGTTTTTATCTTTTGTGCTCGCTTGAAAGAAAGTAAGAGCCTTGTATGAAATGCCCGAGTTTTGTACATTTGTACTTTCCTCGTACACTTTTGCATCGAATACGTAACCGTTCAATCGATACGTTTTGTACTCTTGTGCCACGAACAAGGGTCCAGTGGCTAGACGAGCAGACCTTGATGTCGCATCACCCGTCTTTAAGAGTTGAGAATATAGATAAATTAATTAGATTAGTTGTAAATTTTGAGTGTAATGTAACGTTATATAACGACCATTTTCATTATAATTACCTCTTGTGACAACCACAGCCTAAATTCACCGTCTGATTGTACCATTATTTTTCGTCTTTTTTGGTTCTCACGGGCTTCATATTTTCTACATATTACAAAATTAAACTTACTAAAATATTCTAAAATAATGTTAAACATTAAAATAATGTTAAACATTTAAATAATTTAAATTTACTTTTTCCATTCTTCGACATCTTCATGTGTGTCAAATAGATAATGAGCAACTTGTTCATGTTGCAAACTCGTTAATTTCACTCGTTTTCCCATCACATGACCATCATCATCGACAAACTCATCAGTGTCATCAAAGCTGGTCGAGTCAAGCATATATTCCCAAGTATATATTGATGAATCCACGGTGATGTATTTCTCTGTAATTGATCCTGCAATGTATCGCGTATTCTTGACGTAATCTTTAAAAACTTTGATCAATCTTTCCAACGAATACACCCATCGATATCTAACTGGACCACAGAGAAGTGCCTCGTTGTATAGGTGTACCAACAAGTGAAAACTTATGTCAAATAATGCTGGGGGAAAGTACTTCTCCAACATAGAAATTGCTTCGGTCACCGTCAATTTTGTGACCACTATGTGTTCTCGATTGACTAACTTCTCACATAAGAGTGAGAAGGTAATACTAATTTTCATAATAGCCCTCTGCAAATCCTTTTGGTATTTTCATACTCCTTTTGGTATAGTATGCAGTCATACACACAAGGATGAATCGATTTATACTTCATTCCCAAACATTTCAAACTGTTCTTCATAACAGGATAGCTATTTGGAAGCGTATTGTACTTGGGTAGTAACCCCTTCACCCATTTCAAAATTTCTGTCACGCTATTGCCAGACAAACCGCACTGCATCTTCAAACTGTGCAAACCAACCATGGCATGTAAATTTGTTTGGTCTTTCTCACATCGAGAGTATAACAGTTGGGTCGCCTTAAATTTTAAGCTTTGGTAGTCATCGTCAAGGTTTATCTTGATATCTTCACGAGCACTTAAACCTTATACATCATCAGTAACCTCATTCTCCTCTACTTCATAAAATCCGTACGCATCATCAACTAAATCCTCTAACATATTATGATCTACGTCATCTCCTTCTGCATCAATCCTACTTGTTGAACGTTGTTGTGAAGGTTGTTCGGGGATAAAAAAAACTTTTAATTAACCGTGAAAACTCCAAAATTGATAACTATCTTGCATACCCGATCTTAACAAATATAGTTCAACTGTTTTCCACTCAAACACCTTACCATTCTTACACCTAGCACACGGACACGGAAACTCTTCATCATTATGATATATCTATGCGTATTTCACAAATTCATTAGCACCTCTACGAAACACATCCCCCATTCTATTTGTCTCACCCATCCACTCTTTGTATTTCGAATATCCCATCACAGCTACCACAACTAATCACCTATTAAAGGTAAGAAGCGTATATTCATGGATTAGTACAAACAAAACTTACATTTATAGTATGTTTCATTGAATTATGTCTTATTTATATTTGATTTTTAAATTTCAAATTCAAATTCAAACCTTGATTTATAGTATGTTTCATTTAATTTCATTTAATTTCTATTTCCTCCATCTCCTCTAAAGGATTAGTGGTCCTATCCCATTCAAGATCGCATATTTATGTAATATACTTAACAGCTCATGCACGTTGTTACGATTTGAGAAAAATTCGACAGCATATCCTCGTAGTTCTCTAAGTACATGACGTAGATTGGCAAGTGTGAGTATTATTTCAATTGATCAATTGAAATAACAATCACACTTGTAAATCTAGTATGTACCCAGAGAACATTAGAATACGGCTGCAGAACTTCCTCCAAAAGTAACAAATTTAAGCCACTAAGAATATTATTATACAGATATTATGCAGTCCCAAACTGTCCAAACTGGAAAATTCAAGAGATCTTGTTACAGGGACAATGACTCTCGAACGGGTCTAAGGGTTATTGAATTCGTACGCATAAGAACTAGAAGGCTAGTATCTACGCGCACTATAAGTAATTTCAAGTATGTTTCATTTAATTATCATATTATATATCTATTATTCGTTATACAAAGTAATTTTCAAAAAAAAGTTAAAAAACCCCACCCCCATATGGACAATAATCTAGTGGTCATGTCAATTTTAAAATTAAACAACCCAACATCGATCCACTATAATCCAACCGCAATGGAAACAACATATGTGTATCTCGTACTCCTTCTAATTCATCCACTCAATTAATTCTTTTCATCAATTAAACTAAATATTAAAGTATAAAATTATTAATTTACTAATTTTCAATGAGGGGAAATCCTAATTGCATATGAAAGGGGCACTAATTATTAATTTACAAAAAAAATTAACAACCAATCAATATTAAATCAATCAATTCTTTTACAAGGGGAACTACAATATGAGGGGAAATATCTAATAAACTAATAAAAATTTAATTAAAAAAAACACCCACACGCACATATACACCCCCTGATGCCCCTGCCCACCACACGCACACACACACATATACGCACGCACACGCACAGTTACACACACACACACGCGCACACACACACACACACACACACACACTCCCCTCCCCCAGCCCTGCTGCCTCCCCCCACCACACACACACACACACATTGACACACACATATATACACACACGTACATATACATACGCATATACATAAATGGCGGAGAAATAGAGAGTAAACATACCAAATTTCTAGAGAGAGAGAGAGAGCAACTGCTAGAGAGAGATAGAGAAATGGAGGGAACAAAATCGGTGGGAAAAAAGAAGAAGGGGGAGGGTTTTTTACTAACAGAATTGTCACGGACGTGTAACAGTCAATAACAGTGAAAAGTATTTATCACGGACTTGTCATGATCATTGACCATGACAAAACAAAAAACGCGTGTATTTTTGTCACGGTCATTGACCGTGACAAGCCTAGAAGTTAAAAAGGTGACAATTTTACCATTTTGGTGTAGTGCTTGTTTGGATTTCACTTTGCGAGACATCCCACACATGTAACTAGTGAACCTTGGGAGTGGAGGGAAGTTTGGTCTTTATTATATGAGTTTAATAACCTAGTTATTTTACGTATACGATATTATAACTGAGAGTTAATAGTTTTATTATGATTGGAGGCCGGTAAGCCCATGTAGCGTGGATGCGAGAAATATTGCGGAATCTTTACACCATGAATATATCGGTGAGGCAAACTAAAGAATAATTAAGTTGCGATTAGTAGGTTTATCGGATATAACCTGTGTATAGTAATGCTAACTACTCAAAAATTAATTTAACACACGTCTATTGTGTTTAGTGATAATTCTACAGCATGACACGGGACATAGGGTGTATGGGCGCCCTAGTTAGTTAAGATTTGTAATATCACTCACGAGGAGTAAACATGGAAATTTATCCAATAAATGTAGGCGCATGAGAAAATTAGAAACTGAGATAAAATGAGACAAACAGAATGAAGTGACATTAAGAGCGAGGCGAGTCACCAGAAATCGAAGAATATACAGAAAGGAGTGATTATAGTGCTGAAAAGTACACGAAAGGTCATTTTAGATTTTTGGGGATAATCAGGAGATATTCTGTGCAGAAGGGTAATATGACGGGAGTTACGTTAGAACCAGCTGAAGGCATAAAAGTTTGACGTGAATAGTTGGGTATGCTTGTAGACATCATCCATGAACGGAATAATCACTAGTTTGAATGGTGGAGTATAAACAGTCGGACTAAAGAGTACCATTAGTGAAAAGGTATTGGGTACAACGTAATGTTCCGAATGTAATGTTCCTCAATTTTGAGAGAGTTTCCAGGACGCCATGGGTACGGAGTTGCGATTACTTATGGCCTATCACCCACAGACTGATGGAAAGATCGAAAGGACAAATCAAATGTTAGGGGATATGTTACGGATGCGTTCCCTTGATTTTAGGGGAGGTTGGGAGTAGTACCTTCCACTGGTGGAATTTGTGTATTAACTCCTATCAGTTTACTATCCTCATAGCTCCATTTGAGGCATTATTCAGTAGGCATTGCCGTTCTTCTTCTTGTTGGCTAGAGGTAGGGGACAACAAGCTACTCGAACCAGAGTCAATTCAGGACACTATGAGTAGGATTGAGATGATTCATGGTCGTTGACGTGACTAAGAATGTGTCTTAGGATTGGGTAGTCTTGGCGACATACCTCAGGTGAAGCTCAGTGTCACTGACGTCTAGGTCGACAAATGAACCATCGTACATGGTTTCAACGAGTTACTCGGAATTAATGTTCAACCCATTATGGATGAAGGAAAGGATTTGCGTTTTATCAAAACCATGATGGGGACACGAAGTAATCAACGCATTAAAGCGCTTGTAGCATCGATCGAACGACTCATTTTATAATTGTCGGAAAGTTTGAATTTGAGCCTGGATGGAGTTCGTTTGATGAGGAGGAAAGAATTTCTTGAGAAATTTAGATTGTAGCTCGTTCCATGATGAAATTGAATTTGGAGGTAAAAACCATAGCCAGGTATTAGCCTTATCCTTTAGCGATAATGGGAAGAGTTTAAGGCGGAGTACATCTTTTGTGCAAGTTTGATCGCTGAGAGTTTTGCACGCCTCCTCAAATTCCATGATATGTCATATAGCTTTTCTGAATCCATTCCATGGTAAGTGGGAAATATCTGGATCATCCCATTCCTAAAAAAAAAATTCCCTGCATTATACGGGAGTAAAATGCATCCCGGAATGAAAGTGCGCTCGGGATATAAGATGTCTCTCAGAGGGCGATACAGGGCCTCTCCTTCACTAGTGGATGCACTACCGTGTTGTGACATATTTATCTCATTCGAAGACTCTGTGTCCTCTCTTGGTATACTCGTAGCACACTCTGAAGTGTGTCCTAAGAGGTAAAATGGAGTGTTATTTTGCCATTGAGTTTGACGGTATGGGAGGTGGAACCCAAAATTGTGGAGCGTTAGGAATGTGAGGACTGTCAGGGTCGTACTCAACTATCGAGTTTTTATGAATGTGGGTTGGAGTATTATGGGAAGTTGGAGTGAGCTCAAAATTTTGCATTAACAGGATTGTGAGAGATGATGAGGACTATTTTTGCGCTTTTGGATTTTTTTTTTATGTTTTTGGATTTTTGGAAAATTTTTGGTCAAAGTTTTAGATTGACTTGATCTAATCCTAAGTCTACATAGTTCCCCGACAACGGCACCAAAAATTTGACGCGACTTAGAATGTGTCTCAGAAGTGCGTACTCTCTAGGCTCATGTGCAATCCTGTCACTCAAGTAATAATTCGATAAGTCGGGTATCGATCCTTAGGGAAATAGGACAACAGAGTTGTAATGACGTTGGAGAGACGAAAGAATCCTAACTCTGACTCTAAAGAAAAAGGAAAAAGATGACCTGTTTTGGGAATTGACTACAACTAAATGCAATTTTGAAAATATTTATTTAATGAAATAAAGTATGAATGGAATGCAATTATTCTAAATTATCGAATATAATTAATGACGATTGACTTATAACTTTAAACTATATAATGAAAGAAACAGGATGGGAATACAATCCCTCAACCCTAGTGTATTGCAGGTATAAAACTAATCGTAAATTTAAGTGATTAATTAGACCCATAATTTAGTACTCCCAAGCATTACGTATATGAGGTTCAAGCCCGCCCCATACTTAATCATAGGACGATTAAATCGATATTGCGATAGTTACATTCGAATTGCATTCTGAAGCATCCCGATTACCCTGAAGTAAACAAGATCCAAAGATCTATAATTATCGCGTTTTTATGCAATACAGTCGTAATTAAACTATTAAATTTAGAGGAATAATTTTATACACATGCAACTAATACATCAAGTTGAGTTCATGCATCCTGACCTTTTAAATCTAGCCAGACATATGAAAACTTGAAAACAACACGTTTGGAATAAAAGAAACCATTTTTACTAGTGAATGAAGATGAAGAAAGATGAAATTAGTAATGAAAAAGCAACTAGAACAAATATTGAAACAAAAATTAGAATTATTTTACTTGAATTGCAACTTGAAAGTAACTAGGGTTTTTTGTTCTTCTCTTCTAAAATGGATTACAAAGCTTCCTTAATGACCTAGAAGCCCCCCTTTCTACTTTTGGGAGGAGTACAATTTATTAACTACGAAAATACAAGAGTTTGAACCAAGTAAAACTCTAATCTTTACAAGTGGATAAGTCCAAAAAATCGAGAACAAAACCGATCAGGGTAAAGGGTTTGGTTTGGTTCCATCTTTTGTAGATTTTACAAAAAACTCTTCAATCATGGGATCGGTTATTTATTTCCTTGCTTCGGTTCGGTTCCATCTTGTGATCTCTGTATAGGAAGTTTTCCAGGTGCAAGATCGGTTCATTTTTTTCTAGCTTCAGCTCGGTTCTGTTTTGTCATCATTTACAAAAACTTCTCCTATGATGCATTCGGTTCATTTTAGTTCCCTTGGGTTCGGTTCCCTTTTGTCAGTTTTTGCAGAACCCTTTCCTTCTTGTGTTTCTTTGAAGCTTTTGATATGGAACTCGACTTACAACACTAGATACCTGTGAAATAGATGACGAACACACGAAACTCGATGCACTCATTAGAATTTGTCGATAACAAAGATATGATATAAATCCACTTCAATTACACTTTACGGAGCGATAAAAGCCTCTAAATTAAGGGGATAAATGGAATAATTTATGCCTAATCAGTCGTATACAAGTATACCATCACAGATAGAAAATCTACATCGATGTTAAGTGGTTCTTTAGAGAGTTTGATGTGGGGGATCAGGCACTAATGCATGTGTCTCCTATAAAGGGGATAATGAGATTTGGGGAAAATAAAAAATTGGCGCCATGGCACGTTGGGCCATTCCCTATTATCGAGCGGATTGGTCCAGTGGTGTATAAACTCGGGTTGCCAAAGAACTTGCATCGTATTCATGATGTGTTCCATATTTCTTCGCTGAGACGGTATCTCCGGGATGAGTTATCTCACACTTACTTTGCGTTGGAAGAGATTTACATACAACCTGATAATTCGTATGAGGAGAGACCAGAGGCTATCTTAGACTATAGCGATAGGATATTGAGGTCGATGATAGTTCCATTTGTGCGTGTCCAGTAAGAACATCATAATGTCGAGGAGTCTACTTGGGAGCGTGAGGATAAGATGCACGAGAAATATCCAGGGTTGCTCTTAGCAGTTATACTTTTATTTTTTGAATTTCAAGATGAAATTCTATCAAACTAGTCTCTAAGAGTTCACACCATTTCATAAACCCTCAAAGTAAGCCTCCTTCAAGGAGTATCTCCCAAAAGCCTCAACTTTTTCATTGTATCTCCAATTTTTATCTTTCGGTTAATCTCCTATTTTATACGGACATTAGCCTAAACAACTAGCCCTTGGGGTAAGCCCAATCATCCCATTTTATCATAGGACATTAGTCTACCCAAAGAAAAACTCTAGGACTCTTAATTACTTCCCAAAGGAAGGTTCCTAAACCTCGAACCTAAAAGAAAAGGGCTAAAACAACCCAGGAAAAAATCTCACCTTTTCAGAAAGGGTCGATCGATGGACCCTTGGCCGTCGATCGATCGATCCCCTAGGCTCGATCGATCGATCCTGGCGGACAGCTTCTTCCCCAGGAAGCTGTTTCGGAAATTAACGAAACCTCCAAGCTTTTATTCGGTATTTTACCCAACAACAACCACAATAAATGATACCAAATCATCTTTACACCATTAACAATCAATATTATCTCCTCAAATCAAATTAAAACACAAGATTTAGGGTTTAATCACCAAAATCAACAAAAACCCATTTATGGTTTAAATCTCCCAAAAACTAACTATACATGCAAATTATCACATTAAATCAGCATCTAGCAAGTAAGAAAGTTTCCTCGGATTCGTAGTCTCTGATCCTCCTCCGATAGTAACGGATTTCAGCCCAAATCTCCATTTTCTCCATTTCTCCCAACTCTCTCTTCTCTCTCTCTCTCTCTCTTGGTTTCTCTCATAAGAATGAGAAAATAAGAGGGGTGGGGGAACTTATACGGGTCATAAAACACAATCCCCCTCTTTATATTGTTAATACACCATTAAAATGACTCGTAACCACATAATTGAGTCATAACACCCCAAAAATGCCCGAAACTCAAAAACACAACATGGCACTTATTTCGACTATCTCGACTATTCTAAAAACAACCGAACCCCCTACTTTAGCATTCGGGATAACTTGAACAAATTTTATGTTCTAACTTCATTTTATTTCATTAATTTTACTCCAATCTAAATATGAGTCATAACCGTCATTTTACATATAACGATGTAGTATTTCACAACATAATGCGATTTACCTTCTCATACGGTAAATAGACAAAACATAGTAAATATTATCCTTTACTATCACGGGAAATAATATTTACTCCAACTTCCCCTATTTTATAAAATTAGCCCATCGGGTAAAATAATATAAAATAGCCGCTAAAAAACTTGGGTTGTTTCAGGCATATATTGAGATAAAACACATGCACACCATTTATGAATTCAAGCCAACGTTCCATATTAACTCTGAAGTATGTGACACAAAAGAAACACAAATCCGATTGTTGAGAAAACAACACGTGTGTGACCCAAATTGATTGTAAAACCTGTGTTTTTCAGTCTTATAAAATCTCATTTTCCACCCTAAATGTTTCCGCCGCTTTCGGATTCTACCCAAGGCAAATTTTAGGAACTTTAGGAAATTACAAAATGGGCCACATAATTTTAAAACCTAATTTTAAATGTTTAAAAAATAGATTTAAATGTTTAAAAATTCCTAAAAATTCTTTAAAAATATTAAAAAATATTCTTAAGCCAGCGTGAACACACACACAGACCTCATGCACACAAAATGTCAAATAAATGCAGTCCTATGTGTTGTGAGTTATGTTGGTTACTACCTTTTTTAGTCCTTGATTGTTGTTGATGTAGATCGTGAATAGGCATGAGACATAGGGTTCTTGAATAGGGTGACATAATTTTGTCTCTATTTCCAAACTAGATAAGCTCCTCTATTTTAGACTCAAGTGAGTCATATATATGGTGTTCTTAAATCCCCCTCCCCCCTTTGGAAATATGAGACAAAATCTCATTTGACTCATCTAGGACTCGTAAGGATACAAAAAAATAGAAAACTTTAATCATATACAAAAATTCTATCTACCCCAGATCCTAGAAATGAAAAATACATAAATCATATAATTACAAACCAATATCCTAAAAATATCAAGATGCACAAAAATGATTGATGTAAATAAAACAACTAAGATCACACTTTTCAAAAGAAATGTACAATAAATGTCCAAGATGGACTCAAATATTTCTCCACCATTTTGTCTCAAATGGACAAAGGGAAAAATCACAAAAATAGATATCTGATATAAGCGTAACATCACAATTTTAGATGATCATATTCGATTCTACCATAACCATACCTATGGATTTTCTTAAGGATTCAAAACTAGTGTGATCCAAAGGTTTTGTGAATATGTCTACTAATTGAAGATTAGTATGTAAATAATTAATTACCAATTCCTTAGATTCGACTAACTCGGGTATAAAATGATGTGTGATTTTAATGTGTTTGGTACGTGAGTGTTGGACAAAATTTTTGGAAATGTTAATTGCATGCTGATTATCACAATAGAGATGTAATTTTTCTTCATTAATCCCATGATCGATTAACATCTGTTTTATCCATAATAATTGAGCACCGCAGCTACCTACGGCTATATATTCAGATTTAGCTGTGGGTAAGGAAGTGCAATTTTGTTTTTTACTATTCCAATCTACCAAGTTATTACCAATGCAATAACATGCTCCTGACGTGATTTTACTATCATCAGAACACTCAGCTAATCAGCATCGGTGCATCTTATTATTGTATTGGATGAGTCATTTGTGTACCCAAGTCTTAAGTTGAGAGTTCGTTTTACATATTTGATAATTCTTTTAACGCATAGTAAATGAATCTCTTTAGGGGCATTTTAATATCGAGCACACACACAAACAACACACATAATGTCAGGGCGTGAGGTAGTTAGGTGCAGAAGACTTCATATCACGCTATGATACAATGTAGCATTGATGGATTTCCCATGTTCATCTTTAGATAATTTTACTGAAGTGATCATGGGTGTCCTAGCATCTTTGGCATTTTCAAAGACAGACTTCTTTACTATCTCTAGAGTGTATTTGGATTATGATATAAATAAACCTTCTGAGTTTTGTTTTACCAGAAGACCTAATAAGAATTGTAACTCCCCCATAAGAGACATTTGAAATTCCTCGTGCATATCTTTAGAAAAAAATTAACTTCAGACGAGGAGGTAGATCCAAAATAATATTGTCTACGTACACAAGGGCTATTATAACATTTTTGTCAAAATGTTTGGTCTTTCCCACCTCTCCTAAAACCTTTATTCGAGAGAAAAATAAATAATCATTCATACCAATCACGAGGGGCTTGTTTTAATCCATATAGAGCCTTTTTTAGACGATATACAGGATTTGGATGGTGAGGATCGATCAACCCTTTAGGCTATTCTACATAAGTTTACTCGATTAAAATACCATTAAGGAATGCAGACTTTACATCCATTTGATATAAGGTGAATTCTAAGAGACATGCAATAGCATGAAGATTATGAACAGATTCGAGATGTGTTAGAGGGACAAAAGTTTCTTCGAAGTATATTCCTTCAATTGGAGAATAACCATGGGCCAGAAGTCTGGCTTTGTTTCTAACTACTATCCCTGTTTTATTAGTTTTATTTTTAAAAATCCATCTAGTGCTAATAACTCGTTTATTTTCTAGTCTGGGAACAAGATACGATACATCATGAGTTTTAAATTGAAAAAGTTCATCTTGCATAGCACCTATCCAATAGGAATCATTTAATGATTCATTCACATTATTCAGTTCTATACGAGAGACAAAGCATGCGAAATGTGCAGTATTACGTAATTGGGATCTTGTTCGAACATGCTCTTTTGGGTTACCAACCACATTGTCTAAGGGATGATCTGTAGAAACCCAATTTGGTACCTCAGGGGTCTCATTAGGTAAATACTCAATTATATCTGAAGATCCATGGTTAGAAATGTTTTCTGACTCATAAATAATGGTTGGTCCTATTCTCTTATTCTCTACATTGGTGTCACTCACTACTACATTGATGGATTCCATTATGGTTTTGGCACAAAGATTATAAACACGGTAGGCTCTGCTATTTGGAGAATAACCTAAGAAAATTTATTTATCACCTATGGTTTCAAATTTGGACAAATGTTCTCTGTCCTTGCAAACACAACATACACTTCCAAAGGTTCTAAAATATTTTAGGTTAGGTTTTTTCCCGTACCAAAGTTCATAAGGTTTCTATTTGGTATCTTTTCTAAGGTAGGCTCTGTTTATTATATGACAAGTTGTTTGAATAGATTCAACCAAAAAGTATTTAGGTAAATCCTTTGTGTGGATTATAACACGAGCCATCTCCTGAAGAGTACGATTTTTGAAAATTACCACTTAATTTGTTTAATTCAAGATTAAACTATCTAAATCGTTCCGAATAGTTTGTTGAAGAAACTCTTTTCTTAAAAGAAATTTTAAGCACAAGATGTGTAAAATAGTATGAACGAGTAATTTCAGTTATAGGTTTACCAGTTTTGAAAAAAAAACTTAAGAAAATTAAATCAACACAACTTTAAGAAAGGGATGAGAGCAAGAGGAAGTATACACAAGCAAATTTAACATGGTAAAACCCCACCCAATTGGGTAAACATCCACGGTGACCTCTAGTTCACAAAAACAAAAATCCACTAAACAAGAATAACAAGTTACAAGCTATATAACAATTAAGACACACAATCCAACCTAAACTAAGTTCTGAATTTGTACCAACTCCTCCGGCATTTTCTGACTTCTCCCAAAGGTTCTGATGTTGCTGATGTTCTCCCAGCTTAGTAACTCTATTCCTTTTATATTGACGTCAACTCTAATGTCAAATATATCAATGCCAACACTTTTCAGTGTAGTAGTGTGAAGGTGTATGTGGTGATGTGCTCTAAATGCATGCAACTCACACACACTTATGTACACACAGTATGAGTAACAAATTACAAACATATTACGTAACATGAAAGATTTTCAAAATAAATCAGTTAAAGTAACCAGACTTTGGATCTTTAAGAGATCCTCAGATCAATAGGGAATCATGACAAAAAAAAACTAGCCAATATCCTATGCAATTTCCTTATTTGAAAATATGTACTTATTTCACAAAATGTGAAATATTTGAAAGTGAAATCCCTATCAAGATCTCAACAAGATTCAAGTCTGAATATTTTAGTAAATTGAAATTAGAAAAGATTTTTTTGGTTTAGGGTTTGAAATCAACATAACGGTTTGAAAATAACCAAAAAAAAAGATTTCTCGAAATAAAAAATCTAGACGAAGATCTATGTAAGTGAACATAGAGGCTTAATCTTCAATGAAAAAAAACATAGATTTAACCAACCTGATTAAGTTGGGAAAGAGATAAAGGACTATAGAGGATAAACTTCTCAAATCTCAAACTGATTTACTCTCAGAAAAGGGTTTTAGATTTGGGCTGAGTTAGGTTTAGGGTTTCAATTCTCTCTCTCTCTCTCTCTCTCTCTCTCTCTCTCTCTCTCTCTCTCTCTCTCTCTCTGTTTTGTACGAAGGGCAAAAGTCTCTAATTGATGAGGCTTAGGTCGCTTATATAGTGAGTGAAGAAGGTTCAAGATAATCAGAGGCAATCCAGTGGCTGGGATTAATTTTGACCGTTTGACTATCAATCTAATGGTTAAAATTAAGTGGTGCAAATAGCCAACGTTGATTGGTCAAAAAGTATTCACTTGGATTAAGTATAAACACATGCATATCGTTAATAACATAGACCCAAGGCTTCTCAAAGAACCACAAGTCTGTGAGAGGGAAGAAACACAAAATCCACCAATAATATACCAACACATATTAGAACAATACACGCTGCAAAATGCGTACCAAATTAATTAAATTATACACCCTGAATTCTCTAGTGGTTTTGGATTCTAGCCAAGCCAAATTTAAGCCATAAATAGAAATTTCACAACAACCCTTAAGGTTTATATACAACCAAATTTAATTTCTAAAAATCATTTAAAAATCTTAGAAATTATTTAACACATCCCAAAAAATAGTAGAAAATTAATTTTAAAGGATTAACTCACACACAACAAAATATAGCATGATATAATGTATGTATGAAGTCCTAGTGTGTGGTGTTGGTATACTTCCTTTAAGAACTTGTAGTGGAACCAAGTGTAAACTCTAAGATTCTTTGGAAAATAAGGATGGGACTCAAATTTTGTCACTATTTCTAAACTACATGAGTACCTATATAATATAGACTTAAGTAAGTCAAAGATATAGGGTGCTTCAATTTTTACGCTCAGCTATCCCCTTTTTTTGGGTCGTCTTAGGGGCACTAAATTCATATTTGTAACTATTGTAGTCAAAATATTCGATAATTCCTAAATCTATAAACTCACCTCCTCTATCACTACGAATTCTATTTACTTGGGCATCCTTTTCATTTTCAATTTGTAATACAATTTTGAAAAACTTACAAAAAGTTTTTGATTTTTGTTTCAAAAAGGCCACCCAGGTAAATTGAGTAAAATTGTCAACCATAACCAATATGTAAATGTTGCCACAAAGACTAACACTACGAGAGGGACCCATTAAGTCCATAACGATATGGATGAGTTCTGGATATTTGGTAGATAGAATCTGTTTGACTTTCTTATAACGAGCTTGAACTATCTTTCCTTCTTAATAGGGTTCACATACTATATTGGAAATAGGTTTGATCTTGGGAAGACCTCTAAAAATTCCTCGTGAGCTTAACTTACCATGACTATCGTAATTTATGTGACCTAACCTATTGGGCCTGATTTTATTATCTTCCATCCTGACTATATTACAGATCTCAATTATGATGTTTACTGTATAACAGTTATCAGGTGTCCTAAGGCCTGTAATAATACAGTCTCCATTATCGTTTAAAATTTTACAACTGGTTTTTAAGAATGTGACAGTATGGTTTGAGTCAAAAAAATTTAATATACCCAATAAATTAGCTTTAAGACCTTTTACTAATAGAATATCCCCAAGAGTTGGTAGACCTTTTTCTTGGAGTGTCACTTTACCTATGATCTGGGCAGAGACTCCATCTCTAAACAAAACTTTTCCTCCTAAGAAGTCAGTTATGTTGGTTAGTTTAGTCTCGTCCTCGGTCATATGTTTAGAACAACCAGAGTCCAAATACCATCAAGACGAAGTGTGTTGGTCTTTTAAGGCACTAATTACAATATTAAACTTCATTTGGATTATTATCTTATCTGTCCTAACCCAAATTTATCGAGTTTGAAAACATTAGCGCATATTTTATCGGATATGATAAAATTTGCGAGCATTATATTTTTCTTGAAAAGATTTTTTTGAATTAAACTGATTTTTGGAGGATTGTGGGGCATTTGGTTTAGTCATGAGTCCAGGTTCCTTTCTCTTGGACTTTCTTTTAGTGTTAGGTCATTTCTTCCTATATCGATAGTTAGAGTTCTTATCAGGCTGCCTAAGAAGGACGTAGTAATTTCTATTTTGCCTAATATAGTTAAAGTTTCTGTAAAGGGTAAAGTAAGATATGGTTTGGCCTAGACGCTTTTGAAAACAGGTTTCAAGTAAATGTTCGTAGACATCACAATATGAGCAGTAAAGGTGGATCGAAGGTTTCTTAATGTCTTGAAAACCTTTAAAAATGGGTTTGTCTAAGTGTGGGGTTTTAGTCATATGTCTCACATTGATTGGAACGAGTACACTCCTTCTCGTATGGGGGGGCGGGGGGAGACATATTTAGTCTTAGATTCAATATTAGCTTTAGACTAACTACTTATCAAAATGTCTTTCCCTTTTATTTTATTTTATAAAAATTAGCTTTTACAGACTGAAAATCTGGGCAAGTTTCCATAGCCCTTTTTCCTCCTAACACAAACTTTATAGTTTGTAAATTTTTAGTTTGCGTGTCAGTGTTGAATCCAATAGCCGTTCTGTCCTCAAAATTTTTTTTACTGGATGCTGGAAAGTCTTCAAAACAATTAGAATTGTTTTCAAATTTTGTAAACTTTTTGAAGACTGTTGAATCTTTTTTCTTTTTATTGTTCCAATTCTAACAATGTGGCATTGTATTTATTTTCTAGAATTTCATTGGATTTAGAAAGATCCTTGATTTTTCAGAAAAAGCCTTACTTTGAGTTTCATGGTCTAAACATTGATTAGTGTAATCTTCAGCATTTTGTTTAACCACAAGACTATGAGATTCTATTCTTTTAGTCAGGTCTTTAATGGTTCTTTCTAATGTAGTGATCTTCCTAAGAGTCTTTATGTATAGTGTGTGGATGTTTGGAAGGTCATCATTATTGGAATCACTATGTGTTGGGATATTTATCCCCTATCGATTCATTTTTTGAACTCACACACACATTCAGTTCGTCATTCATACGATCCCTTTGAACCATTGTTAGTATTCCCAAGTCACAGAGAAGATAAACCATTAACAGGCACAATCAAAGCATTAATACGAAGACTCTCATTTTTATTATTTTTATTATTATTATCATAATATACTATATTTGCAAAGAATGATATACATGGGTTAAATATGTTAGATGATTCAAGATCATCATCATCTGAATTGATTGAATCATCCTATGTTTTACACAAATTGGCCTTATTATGTTTTTTAGTTTGACTCTACAGTTAATGGCAATGTGACCTATTTTACCACATCTAACGAATTCAGGCTTGCTATGGTCTTTGTCAGTCCTGGGGTTGTTCCGGTGTTTCTCCAGTCTCCTCTCATGAGGTCTGTTATTGGATTGATTTGAGTAGGGAGCCTTTCCTTGTTTTGCAACAACATTATTTCTAAGCTTTAGTATTTTTATGAAATGTTTAGACATTAAGGCTATTTGGTTATCCAAATCATAGTCATCACCAGATTTTATTTAAAGATTAAGCATAACTTTATATTGAAACATTACATTAGGACTACTATTTTTCTTATGACTTCCAAGAAGTTATTTCTTATAATACAATTCCATTTCCACTCTGCTTAATTTGCTACTGAGCAGTTCAGGGGTAAAATTTGGATCTTCCATTTCTCAATAGCATATATTTTACTATCAATTTTCTGTGGAAGTGATCTTAAGATTTTGGAGACAATTTCTCTTGTGTCATAGGCAATGCCATTTTCATGTAGTTTAGTTATGAGAGTAGTTAGCTTGATATAAAAATCATCAAAGGTCCTAGTCTCAGTCATAACTAGGGTGTTACGTTGGTGAATGAGCATTTGAGTCTTGGTAGCCTTAACACGTTTATCACCTTCATGGGTTGTGACCAATGTGTCCCAGACTTCCTTGGAAGTGGTACATATAGAGATTATTTTGAACTCATGCTCGTTTATAGACATGAATATTTCATTCTTGCCTTTATTATTATAGTGGGAGGCCTGTTTCTCATCTTTAGTAAATTCAGTGATAAGTTATCTGATTCTGATTTCACTGCCTTCTGCGAAAGGTTTAGTAGGATGAAAGTAGCCATTTTCTATGGCATCCTAGACTTCATCTCCCAGTGTTTCTTGGATGAAGGAAATCATACTTAATTTTCAGTAAGGAAATTTGTTTCCATCGAAGAGGGGAGGTCGGGATAAGTTTCCTAGACTCTCAAATTTCTCGTCCATGAGGTGTTTTTAATACAATTTCAAAAAACACAAGATTCTTAAAAGATGTTTTAGAAAAATAAGAACCCGCTCTGATACGAATTGAAAATACCTTACTAAGTCATTTAATCAAAAGTTAAAACAGGTAAAAAGGGTCGGAATTGTTTTCTTGAGGAATCTCTTTTAATAACACCAAGGAAAACTCAAGTTATGTTAGAAAATTATTTTGAGCAAGAAATTTCAGTCATGTGGAATCTTAAAAGTTTAAAAGAATTTTGAACACTTATAGGAGTGATAGCAAAAGTAAAACAAGTATAAAAAACATTCACACAAGACAAAGATTTTAATGTGGTAAAACCCCTATCAAACAGTGGAAACATCGACGACTCCCTCTACGGAGTAAAATAAAAAAATACACTAGAATGAATTTTAGAGTACAAGCAAGCAACGTATTATCCACATAAATCAGACCTAAAACTAAGTCAAGAAATTATACCATAACTTGTAGTTTTTCTCTGACTATTCTGGTTCTGACTGGTGTCTTTAACGTTCTTCAGGCTTTACCCCTTTGATCCTTCTTTACGTCGACTCTGATGGTAAAAATATCTTTACCAACATAACTTTAGTGATGTTGTGTGAAAGTGTAGTGAAGTGGCATGCCTAACACATGCAAGAAACTCACTCACACTTATACAAATGATTTCCTAAAAATTACAAATTTGGTTTAAAATGTCATGAAAGAGTTCTGAATAAACTTTTCTTGAAAATAGACTTCTCCTTTTAAGGCGGGTCAGAAAACAATCTTGCTATAATAAAAGAGCCAAGATCATATATGTCTCTCCCTTATTTATTTACAAAATTATTTCACAAAATGTGAAATAAAAACTGGGAGACATAAACGTCTTTAGATCGGGAAATTTTGAAGTCTTTTTTTTCAGGAAAACTAGAAAATAGAAAATGATATGCGTTGGCAAAATTTGGTAAAAACATTTTAAAACTAAAAACGTAATAGATAGATGATTTCTAATGAAGAAATTAGTCCTAACCATAAATCGTGACCGTATGACTTAGTCAGATCTTCAAATCTCAAAGGAATGAGAAGAGATCCAACTTGGTGAATGTTTTGGACAAGAGAAATAAACCAGAGAGGATTTAAAACCATGAATTTTTTTTCTCAAACTCTTAAAAGATTTCTAGAAAAAATTGGCGAGAGTTCGGTTTATGATGTACCTTTTCTCTCTTATTTTTTCTCTATTTTCTCTACTCTCTCTCTCTCTCTCTCTCTCTCTCTCTCTCTCTCTCTCTCTCTCTCTTATTTTCTCCCAACTCTCAGACTTTCTAAAAGTTAGAAATGAATGACCCTCAGTCCTTATTTATAGTGGATGATGGAAGAATCTAGAATGGGGTTCAAAATCGAGGGCCAAGATTAAGTTGAGAAGATGTTTGTAAATCTAACGCTTCAAGATGCACCACATTTAAACTCTTTGTGATTGGCTCAAACAGGTAAGACATGGATTGAGATAAAACACATGCACCCCATTGATGAATTCAAGCCAACGTTCCAGATTAACTCTCAAGTATGTGAGATGAAAGAAACACAAATCTGATCGTTGAGAGAGCAACTCATGTGTGTGACCCAGATTGATTGTAAAATGCGTGTTTTTGAGTGTTATAAAATCTCATTTTCCACCCCAAATGTCTCTACCTCTTTCGGATTCAACCCAAGAAAATTTTTAGGAACTTTAGGAAATTATAAAATGGCCCACATAATTTTAAAACCTAATTTTAAATGTTTAAAAAATAGATTTTAATTTTTTAAAAATTCTTTAAAAATATAAAAAAATATTTTTAGCTAATATGAACACACACAAAATGTCAAATAAATGCAACCCTATATGTCGTGAGTTGTGTTGGTTACTACCTTTTGCAGTCCTTGATTATTCTTAATGTAGATCATGAAGAGGCATGGGGCTTAGGGTTCTAGAATAGTGTGACATAATTTTGTCTCTATTTTCAAACTAGATATGTTCCTATATATTTCACTTAATTGAGTCATATATATAGTGTGCTTCAAATGGGGTTGAAATGACACAAGTTTCACCAAGTCTTATGCGTATGGTAATTGGGTGCAATGGGTATGCCACATGGTACAACCTATGCTGGCAGTCAAACTAGTTTGATGTCATTAAAGGGTGAAGGTAACTATGTTTTGGCATTTGCTTAGGTGGTTGGATAGCTTTTGTATAGGTTTTAACTTTTAAGTCATTTTATGGAAGTTTAGGGACGTTTGTGCAATTTTTCAAACATAATGCATTGGTTCCTAACATTCCTGCCAAATATAAGTCATTTATTAAACTTTGAATGATAGCTGGGGTTCAATTGATATAGGAAAGTGTGAATGATAATTGGACTTCTGGGTGGGAGAGCTATAGAAAGTGGTTAGAGTATGGTTCAATGGGACATATTCTTACTCAATATTTGTAACAAAATTTAAAGTATCATTTCAAAACATCATTTGTGTGACCGTGGGGTAGTCAATATGGGGAGAAGTTAAACTATCTTTCTTTTTTTGCACCAAGAGATATTATTATGAAAGAAAACAAGTATGTTTCCAGCATTCGCATCATTACGAGAATGTTTATTTTTTAGTTAGAATAAAACCTATGTGAAGGGTTTGGTAAGTTTTATTGGATAAACCATTAATCACCACTTACGTTCATCTAGTGGGAGTTACGTTCTTACATCAGTAGAATGGCCATAAACTATCTAAAAAGGATAAAGTTCTTAGTATTTGGAAGATCGAGGCTAAAGTTTTCCCAATGACTCGAGATGGTGTATTATTGACCCAAGTAGGGAAAATCTCACCAATAAGGAACTCCATAGGAGGAGTAGATCCTAAGAGGTTTTCAAGAGCAGACAATATGAATTGTAATGGACCATAGAGCCCATGAAATTTTGACCAGTGGGATCACAGACTATGAGTACAGAACCAATGAGCCAAGATTTAGTAGTAACGACTGTAGAGAAAATGTCAACATGGTCACTAGTAGGGCCTACATTTTGATAGTTTGCTAGAGAAAGATGTTAATAATGTTTCGAAGGAAGCCAAATAGTTAGTAGATGCCTTAGAATAACCCATGTTATTGCGAATACCACTGAGTAATGGGTATGGTTATGTTTACAGCTCGTGCTCATGGGTCTAGCTTAGGCATCGAGGAGTTATCATTATTTATTAGTGTGAGGTTACTATGATTATTATATATATTGATCTTACCACCGGTATTTAGTTTTGTTTTGATAGCCTGGCGGATCAAGAGCTACATTACTTCGTTATTATAAAGACATGATAGTTGTTGGTCGGCTTGGTGTTCATCCGCTTTGTTGAGATGTAGTCTTATAATTCATTCTATTTATCTTTGACTAGTAGTATGCATTGTATTTAGATCAGCTAGAAGAGGTAGGCTTTAACGATTGCCATTATTAGGAAGCGGGAATTTCTTATAATTATGTCAAGGCTTGAGTTAGGTCCAACACACACTTGTAGTATATAAATGTGACTTATTATGAATAAGCTAGTATAATTTTCAACTTTATACTGATTGTCCATAAGGGTAGATACATATCTGATGAGGTAACATGGTTACACCCAGTGTAAAGGGTAAACTCTTTGTATAGGCTTGTCGGCTAGTACCCGACCTATTATGAGGAAACCATACCATATAGATCCATTAAAGATATTGGAGTTGTGTAAGGAGATTCAATAGTTATGGGGCAGGGGGTTCATACGAAGGATCATGTCTTTGTGGTGAACTCCAACATTAATTATGAAGAATAAATGAGGTTCTCTATGATAATGTTTGGAATAATAAGAGAAACAATAAGATCATTATACAGAACAAGTATCCGTTATCACATATCGATGATTTATTCAACCAATTGATGGGTGCAATAGTTTTTTTCCAAGAGTGACTTGCACTCGGGGTATCACTAGTTATGTATTCGGTGGGATGACATTCTACATATAAATGTTTGGTATAATATGGATTACATGAGTTTCATTTTGTTCCATTTGAACTGGCCAATGCACCAACAATATTCATGGACATAGTGAATTGAGTTTTTTTACCACTCTTTGATTAGTTCATCATTATATTTGTTGACGAAATTATAATGTATTCTTCATCGAAGGAGAATGAGGAGCATTTGTGATTGGTTTTACATACCCTACAAAACATAAGTTGTATGATAAGTTCTCTAAGTGTGGGTTTTATCTTTGAGATATATAGTTCTAGAACCATGTCGTACCAGAGGTTTGGATATTTGTAAATCATAGTAACGTATCTACGGTTAGGGACTAAAGATAGCCCACAAATCCTATATAGGGTAGGAGTTTCTTAGATTTGGTGGGTACTACATGATGTTCATTTGGGGTTCCCAAATATTACGGGACCACTAACTTACCTCACCAGTAAGCGAGTGCAATTCATTTAGAGTGTAGGCTGCATAAGAGATTTTAAGTAGCTCAAGGAGGATCTAATTACCGCACCTTACTTGCATTACAACAAACTTACATCGCGTATTTTGTATTTATATATGCACCACTTCAGGAGTTAGAAGGAGTGATGATGTAGGAGTAGAGGCTGATAGTTTACAAATCCCGAAAGCTTAAGCCTCATGAGGGTAACTATACCACTCATGATTTGGAGTTGGAAACTTAAGTCTTTACCCTTCGTATTTGGAGACAATACTTCTTATGTGAGAAGTTCACTTTATATTCTAATCACAAGAGTCTTTGGTACTTATTAACTCAGAGAGAGATGATTGTAAGATATGTGAGACTCACATTTATGAAGGACTGCCATTTTTTGATTCACTACCATTTGGGGAAGATGAATGTGGTAGCTGGTGTGTTGAGTTAGAGACCGACTATTACACCAACATCATTGGGGAACGGGCATGAGGATGATTCATCATAGATTTAGGTAGCATAGTTTATTTCCATATAATATTTATATTTCCTTGATGCATTTTTAGGAATAGTAACTGTTAAGATAACCATGGTGACGTGGAAGATATAGGTTTAGGCTTCAGATTCCTATTTTTAAGAGAATGTACAATAGTAAATGTCAGTTAGAGTTCCTTCTTTCCTAACCAGTTCAGACTTCAAGGATGATTGTTTGTGCCAGAGAGTTCCGAGTAAGTAGATTAGGGCTACCAGAGGCACACGATTTGTAGTCCACAATACATTCTAGAAGGGTTAAGATGCACTAGGTTATGCACAGATTATATTGATGAATCAGGTTAAAGAAATATAATCAAGAGTGTATGTCGAGGTATTTTAGCAACCAACTTGAAAAGGTGCTCGACCAGGACAGTACATGGGTATCTCGGTTTTGAAGTGGTTTTCAAGTTACTATAGGAGTACATATAAATTTAAATATGACATTGCATCCTCAGCTAGTTGGTTAAGTTGAGCGAGTGAACCAGATGCTACAAGACATGATTTTGACGTGGGCCCTATACTTCAATGGGTGTCGATAAGGTTGTAACATGTAATAAGTTCATGTCAACTACCTATTGGATTAATTAAATAGAAGTGTATTGTTATGAAATGTTCATCATAGGGTCTAAAGATGAAACCTTGATGAAGAAGAAACATTTGTAGCAGTGGTGGTCATTACACCAGAAATATGTTAGGGGTTGTTTACTCACAAGCGTTGAAGTTTTACCTAGAGATAATATGAAAGTTATCATTGGGCGGAGTTCCTTTCTTCGTTCGATGAAAGTGGAAGGTTATTTTAAATGGAGTTTTGTTCTAGAGGGTTCCAAGCTATGAGAGGTATTTTTGGTCGAAGCACATATTGGGTGGTTAAATTTACAAACCATAATCTATCATATGTTTTGTAATTTGAAAAGTTCATAGTGTAGATGTGAAAAAGAAATTATTAGCACAATTTATGTCTAAAATGTCCTCCTTCCAATATAGAAGGTGGGACCCTGAAAACATTTAAAGGGTTGCAGGGCTTGAAATAAAAGTGTTAATGTGGGAGAGTGGAGCCATGGTCTTGTATTGAGATATTAGGGTTGAGTGGTTCGAAAGAGAACATGGAACGAGCTAGGAATATTTGAGTTAAATTGACTAAGCTGACTAAGTTCTAAGCATTAGAAAGTTGTTATTTGGGATTGTTTTTGGAAAACGTTGAAGAAGTGGCTTTTCTATTATAGTGTATAAAGATTGCGAGAGTATGAAAAATAAGATTTTGAGACAAACAAAAGTATGGTTTGCGGTCCTAGGATGTAGGTCATGTAATTTTCAACACCTCCTCGAGGATGGAAATTGGAAAGTGAAATTTAAAAAAGGAAGTTATAATTCTAATGCATTGGTAATTTTCATATTCATGTATAGGGTGATGCCAATATCATTTGACATCACCTTATCAATGTCTATGCGAACACAAGGTTGATATGGGTACACGAAGGATGGAGTTCTTTCGGGAAAAATTGATGATTTCAATGGTTGGACTAGTTGGTTAAGTGTTAGTCGAACTCAATTTACGATGAGAAACAATAATGGCTTTTAGGTCGTAGTACGAGTAAATTCGGCATATAGTATAAGGACGTTATGAGCGATATTATTAGCCTTTTGAGTAGAAGTACAATGAATTCAAATTTTGAGGATGAATTTCCTTATTTTAGGGGGGGGGGGGAGAATGTTATATCCTGTATTTTTATGCATTGAATAAATTGTGGTATCGCCTTATTTGCTAGCCATGATGTTTGATGTCACCATTGTTTCATGACGTGTGATGTCACCATTGTTTTAGAGTCTTATGTGTTACACAAATTATTTAAGAAATTAGATTTAATACGCGATAAATAGTAATTTACAAATTTAACGTGACTATGTATTATGGGATACTATGGAATGGTTAGGGATTTGGTATCGAGGGTTCCTTACTTGGATTATTCCATCGATGTTGAGTTCCAACGATTGTGAAGTAGTTTCCTATAATGTAGTTTTACACTAATTTAATAAATTAATTAAGTTGTGGATGCTTGAATACTTATAGGCTAAGTTACTAAATTTATAAGTTAGATTGGTAATTTACTTTATAAAATATGGTGGGTTGGTTTTTGCATATGTATAAGGTCGCATTTAGTCTACAAATATGGATTGTAGAGTCATTGGGCTTTTATAAGTCATGGACAAGGTTTTAGACCTATTAAAGACGTGTTTGGACTATTTTAGATGAGGCCCATATAGGAGTTTAATCTAATTTCGTGTGTTATAAGTATTAAGTGGTCATTAGGGTTTCCTTATTTCACAAATTTCATTTGGAAAATCTTCATAAGGTCTAAAGAAGAGGTGGAATTAAGAGGAGTTTGGTATTATTTGTTCACCATTTATGATTGAGGCAAGTTTAAGTAGGATTTGAGTTTTAATTATATTTGATTATGATATTCGTATTGATTTGAATGTAATTTAAATCAAATGTCAATTCGAATTATATGTTTAAATTAGGTGATTATAATTTGATTAATTAAGATAAGAAACAAGATTAGTGGCTTAGTTAAATTGAGTATTGTTACATGATTTTTTAATGGAAAATTTTCTAGGAAGAGTAAGAATTTATTATATTATGTTTAATCATCAAAAGCTACATTTTACTTTTTTTAATTAAAGGATAATTGAATGAAAATGGTTGGATTGTCTATAAACTAGGGTTCTTAATGTAAATTGGAATTAATCCTAACAAATATTGTTGGGATCATGTGAAAACCTTAGTTATAGGTTAAAAGTGATGATGGAACACTTATATATGAGTATAGTCGGGTTTTGTTATGATTTGGGAGCTTGGAAGTTCACTATGGGAAGATTTTGAGGTCAAAACTTGTAAATAAAATATTTTTTTTTTGTACAGGTGTCATTTAATGATCTACCACGAGGATCGATTGATCTATGTTATAATTGTGGGATATTAAATTAAGAATACATGGGCGCTGGTTTCCTTTTTTTTTTGGATTTTTATTAAATTTCTTATTAATAATTTACCAACAGGGATCAAGGTTGAAATTTATGTTGGAGTGAAATGCCTAAGTATACTGATCAAATTAAGTAATGGTGAATAAATAATTAGTAGGCACGAGAGTTCTCAAAGGCAATTTGGGAGGCCTTTCTTATGTGCGGGCTTAAAAGGATCCCGTGTATGGTTAATATTCGTGGCTAGGACCGGACTAATGTAAATAGTGGACTTATGTAATGTCTTTACTTATATTTTTATACACTGGTGATATTGAGTGTATAATTAATTTAGATCTACTAGTTATATTCAACTGAGATGACTAACACTTGATCATGTGTTCACCTGGCCTTGGGAGTAAATGCATGAGATATCTATGGTTGTTTTAGTTAGGATAAACTTAAAAAACAATGAAAATATGAGAGGAAGATGCATAGTAATATGGTATCCTAATTCAATTAAATGTAACAACCCGCGTAATTTTGGGCTATTTTAATTAATTTCTAAAAAATGGAGGAAAATAAAGTTTTTGATAAAATTATTTTTATTGCACAAATATGTTGGTTATTATTTTTAAAGGCAAGAATTTCAAACGGTTTCGAAAACGGATTTTAAAATGATTTTAAAATGTTTTTAACTCTTGGAGTTGTTTTGACTTTCAACTCTTCATTTCTTTGCCTTATTTAAAGGAGTCTTTTGGATTCCAACTCTTCATTTCTTCGCATTTTAAAAGGAAGTCGTGGGCAACCCTTTTAACATACTTTTGGCACAAATTTTGGCAGCAAATATATTTTATATTCCTCTTCTTTTTAATTATACTTTGGCCCTTGAGATTTGTGAGTTTCAACCTTAGATTATAGGTGCTCTTGGGGCTATTTTTGTTGGAGGTTCTTGGAGGAGCTTTTGTAGATCTTTTGTGTTGATCTTGAGGATGTGATCGTTGATTTCTCATCATGATTTGAGGTATGGGGTTTTACACAATATGCTCCTTAAATCTCGCGAGTGTCATTCTCTTTGAATTCTTATTAATTGAAATCATATTTGAATTGATAAATTCATTGAAATCTGGAAAATAATTGTTGAAATTATTTTGATTCATGTGGTATCATTATATTGTTGATGAGCACGTTGTCATGAGATTTTAATATGGCACGGATGTTGGGCACCCGCCAAAATTCCTGTTTCCCGGGCTATGGCTTGATAAAGCATATACGGATGTGGTGAGGCCTGGTGACCCGGTTAAAGTGTTTTTGAGAAATTATATTGATAAATGCTTTGAGATTTGCATTTGATTTGAATATTCGTACTCGTGTTGTTACGTTTTATTCATGGCTAATATATATTTGTTGAGCATCTTTCTTGTCGTATTGTGTACTTCCCCATATTTTCTTTTAGTGGAAGGTTAGCGCGGATTTTGGGGCACTATAGAGATTGATTGAAGCGAGGATTGTTTGGAGAAGACTTGTATTTATTTGGATGTATAGAGCATTAGAGATTTGTATTTATTTTTCGAGTTAGTTGTTGTATTTAATTCGAGAGATTTGGTATTTAATTTGAAGAGATTGAGATTTGTAGTTTCTCTTTTGTTGTTGTGGGACTTAGATGCTCTATACCTTATGATTTGTGGATTTGGATTTATTTTATCGCATTAGCGCTCCGTTCGCTCTCCCCGGGCGGGCGGGGTGTTACAAATTGTATCAGAGCTTAGGTATACGGCAAGTCTCGGGGCTTGGGTTTTGGGTTCATTGCGTGGATAACAATTTTTGGAGATAGCAAATTTTAGGTGATATTCGTGATAAGTTTCGAGATTAGAGGTGAGAAATTTATTTTTGGAGTTTGTTTGCCTGATTTTTTGAGAGTTAGGCATTCGGCGAATTTCGAGGGCGAATTTCCATTGTTAGTGGGGAAGTGTAACAACCCGCGTAATTTTGGGCTATTTTAATTAATTTCTGAAAAATGGAGGAAAATAAAGTTTTCGATAAAATTATTTTTATTGCACAAATATGTTGGTTATTATTTTTAAAGGCAAGAATTTCAAACGGTTTCGAAAACGGAGTTAAAACGGATTTTAAAATGATTTTAAAATGTTTTTAACTCTTGGAGTTGTTTTGACTTTCAACTCTTCATTTTTTTGCCTTATTTAAAGGAGTCTTTTGGATTCCAACTCTTCATTTCTTCGCATTATAAAAGGAAGTCGTGGGCAACCCTTTTAACATACTTTTGGCACAAATTTTGGCAGCAAATATATTTTATATTCCTCTTCTTTTTAATTATACTTTGGCCCTTGAGATTTGTGAGTTTCAACCTTAGATTATAGGTGCTCTTGGGGCTATTTTTGTTGGAGGTTCTTGGAGGAGCTTTTGTAGATCTTTTGTGTTGATCTTGAGGATGTGATCGTTGATTTCTCATCATGATTTGAGGTATGGGGTTTTACACAATATGCTCCTTAAATCTCGCGAGTGTCATTCTCTTTGAATTCTTATTAATTGAAATCATATTTGAATTGATAAATTCATTGAAATCTGGAAAATAATTGTTGAAATTATTTTGATTCATGTGGTATCATTATATTGTTGATGAGCACGTTGTCATGAGATTTTAATATGGCACGGATGTTGGGCACCCGCCAAAATTCCTGTTTCCCGGGCTATGGCTTGATAAAGCATATACGGATGTGGTGAGGCCTGGTGACCCGGTTAAAGTGTTTTTGAGAAATTATATTGATAAATGCTTTGAGATTTGCATTTGATTTGAATATTCGTACTCGTGTTGTTACGTTTTATTCATGGCTAATATATATTTGTTGAGCATCTTTCTTGTCGTATTATGTACTTCCCCATATTTTCTTTTAGTGGAAGGTTAGCGCGGATTTTGGGGCACTATAGAGATTGATTTAAGCGAGGATTTTTTGGAGAAGACTTGTATTTATTTGGATGTATAGAGCATTAGAGATTTGTATTTATTTTTCGAGTTAGTTGTTGTATGTAATTCGAGAGATTTGGTATTTAATTTGAAGAGATTGAGATTTGTAGTTTCTCTTTTGTTGTTGTGGGACTTAGATGCTCTATACCTTTTGATTTGTGGATTTGGATTTATTTTATCGCATTAGCTCTCCGTTCGCTCTCCCTGGGCGGGCGGTGTGTTACATTAAAATTTTATTTTATGCACACTTGTTGTTAACATTGTTGATCAGTTTGTAATATCTAGGCCATTTTTGTCTTGTCTCTTCCACCCTGATCTCTCATTTGCATCTTCATCCACTATTTTCAGCTATGGTATTATATGTGTATGTTCTTTCCTCTTACTTATGTACGGTTATTTACTTTCTGTATTTATTTTTTGTTTATAATCATGTTTAGAATGATATTTAATTATTTAAATCTCAAAATTTTGAATTAGACCTGATCAATCTAGTTATAAATTTTACGAGGTGTAACATACATCGCCTCAACCACCTGAAGTACCATTACTGAAAACGGATGAATATGTAGCATCCTCGAACTAAATATCTACCTATGAGTACCAAACTAAAAAATTCCACCCACTGAAACATCGCCTTTGATTAAGCCTCAATACATAACCTACCAGCCCTCGTGGGACTATTAGTGGAATTAAGAAATCCATCATATCTTACCGTAATTCCTCTCTAATGCAGTTACCTACACTAGACCCATGATAGGACCAATAAATCCTACTACAAGCTCTATGGAAGAAACATTTCTCATAAAGAAACTCCGCTTATGCCAGCCTGCAGTCTGGGCCAAGGTCCCAGATCCCACGAATACCACTCTAAAGGTCCATACTAGAATTCGAATAACCTCATCACCAACTCCACGGGAGATGCAATATCCAATAACTAGAATTCTATAAAATGCTTCACGATGCCTACCATTCTAAGTCCCTTTAAGTTAGTCCTATTAGCGGAAGAGCCCCCCTATCCCCTCTCCTAATGTATCCCTCTATAACTCATGATTTTCTTCTCTTATCAATGTTGTCGTTCCTCCCTTTTATGAAATCATAAATAGCCTTTTCAAGTATTCGCCTGCATGTGTTTCGTGTGACGATTACAAATACAGTGATTGACTATAACTCAGACCTAATAATGACAACCCTATTGACATAAAATACTTAAAACACTTACAAAAACTTGACCAAAGTCAAATAAGGCATATGTCTCCCAACGAGAATGACGTAATAACCATAAACATACGCACTTCTCGAAAGCCTAAATAGTTACAAATAGGAAGTGCGACGAGTAACGTGCTCAAGTACTTTGTAGATGGATTCATCGGCTACATCGAGATTAAAATGCACAATAATTATCAAGAGAAAAATAGGTTCATTACTCCATAGGAGATGTACAATTATACAATTATGACCTTCAGTCTCAAGAATATTGGTGTAAATTACCAAAGAGTGGCTGCCACTATCATACATGACCTCATGCACATGGAAGTAGAATTTTGTAGAGGCGATACGATCCTTAAATCTAATGATCGAGAATGAAACATCCCAGCACTCCAAAAATTCTTCCAAAGGTTACGATTCTTAGAAATGAAGCTAAATTTACAGAAATGTGTCTTCAGAGTCATTAAAGGGAAGGTCACCAACTTTATTATCAGCAAGGATATAACTGAGATAGACCCCTCCAAGGTCAAATCCACATGATAAATGCCACAACCCAATATAGAGAAAGAGGTCAGAGAGTTAATAGGCGAAATACACTCTATTAGTCTATTCAACGATCATATTATCACCATTTGTGAACCCATGTTCGATATAATTAATAAGGACTCACCTAAAGAATGTGACGCTTAGTGACAAGAATCATTCAAAAAATTAAAGGGTACCTCACTCACCCATTGGTGTCAGTACCTCCAGAACCAGGACAACCTCTCGTATTCTACATGATCATAAACGACGCAGATGTCAGAGCCATGTTATCCTAAGAATAGAGCATTTCCAAAATGAATGTGTTATCTATTATGTCATGAAAAATCTGGTCTCCTGCGAGCTCAAATACACCACCTTGTAAAAGGCTTGTTTATCACTTGTATGGATCACTCTAAATGTTAGCCACTATATGATGACCTTCAACCTACAGATCAACTCTAGGATGGATCCCTTACAAAAACATCTTTGATAAACCCACTCTTTAGGCGAATGGTAAAATGGCTACTAATTTTATTCGAGCTTGAGATCACATATGTAAAACAAGAAGCCACCAAAGGATAATCCATCTCGGACCTGATCATAGGACAACCCCTAGCAGAGGAAGAAGAGGTAGACTAACCTGAGGAAAAACTCCCCGACGACGATTTCTTCGCCCTAAATGATAGAGAAACCTGAGAACTATAATACAAAGGGGCCCCGAATAGAACAAATTTTTCATCATAATGCTCATCATCTCTCCCAACTCACGATGACTCCGCACTACTATCAAACTCACCTATGAATGAACTATTAACTTGACCGAGTATAAATCTTGCATCAAGGGTCTTAAAATTTCCTTGAAAATTGAATTTATTGGCCTAAAAAATTATGGAGATGCACCCTAGTCATTAATCAAATATTAGGCAAATGTAAAATTTAGGACGATAAACTGCAACCATACCATGTTTACTTAGAGAAGGTAGATTCGCCATTTGAACATCTCGAATTTGATTTCCTCCCAAAGGCTAAAAATAATTTCGCAAAAGTCCTTCCAACCCTAGCCTCTGTGATAGCCATAACAGAAAGAACCATGGAAATCATGTTTACCATGTCTATCTAAATCAACTATTCTTATTACTTTAAGGTTAAAACCATCTAGGAGACAATAGTAGGATCCTCAATATGGTACTATGACATATGGAACTTGTTCCATACCACTACCCACCCAACATATCTCCTAAGGACTCACTCCCCCTAAGATGATTGGCAACCCAATTCATTATATGTAAGGGATAACTCTTCAAAATAGGGTTCGACCTAGTCCACTTACAGTGATTCACCTAAGACGAGATTCCAGAGATCATAAAAAAAAATCGCAGTAGCAAATGTGGTACGCATATAAGTGGGCACACCGTCTTTTGAAAAATTCTCAGACAGCCATACTAGTGGACTACCATGCAAAAGGAATTCAAGAATCATATACAGATGTTCCTCAAGATTCAATTTTATGACCCAAGGAAGCATCTACCTCCCCGAAAACTCTACTACATGACATCACCTTGGCCTTTCTCCACCTTAGGTATAGACACCATAGAGAAGTTAACTCCTAAGGCCTCTATTGGGGTTTAATTTATCCTTATTGACACCGACTATTTCACTAAATGGGTTGAGTCACAATCTTTTCTAGTGCTAAACGCTAAAAAATGGTCAGATTCATTAATTAAAACATCATATGCGGCTTCAAATTACCTGATAAGCTGGTATCAAACAATGGTTCTCACCTCGAGAAATAGGTTTTGAATCTTCTACGTGAATGTTTTCTTACTCGGCATAAATCATCTCCATAAAGACCACAAAGCCGCCAAAGACTCTAACAAAAACCTCAAAAACATCCTTAAAAAAATCAATAAGACTTCCAACAACTTGTGAGACAAGCTCCGATATGCCTTCTCAATTTTTCACACTATGGAGCGAAACTCAACAAGGGCCACCCATATTCTTTAGTCTATGGCATGGAGGTATTCCTAACCATAGAAATTAATATACCTTCCTTATGAATTATGCTTGAAATCCAAATGGTCAAAATCGATTGGGTCTAGGCCCGTTATAATGAACTATCTCTCTTTGATAAAAGGAGAATGAAGGTCTATTATCGCAATCAAAGCCACCCATAATGTATTTCCATAGCATTCCATAAGAGGGTAAAAGAGAGACACACAAAAAAGGGTGACCTAGTCCTGAAATAGAATCTCAAACCTTCATTGACTCTTGCAGGAAAATTTTCACCTAACTAGGGAGAACTCTACTTTTTCACCAAAATAAACATCAGGGGGAAACTACCTTGGCTGATCTCGAGGGAGTCTGATTATCTGAACCCTTCAATCTTGATCGATTGAAGAAATTCATTGCTTAAGCCTGTAAATGGTGAAAAGGAAACATACAGTTTAAACACTAAAATAGTCATTCATAGTGAGTAGGGAGGACCATGCAAACCCATACACATTCCAAGACTTACATCAAAAGACCACTTGAGCCACAAACCTTTTACTTGAAATCAACTAAAACACTCTAATCCCTGACTTTTAATCATATGAGAACTATGTAAACTTTATTCTTTATTATATTTTTATTCCTGACATTCAATACAAGCACCTTGTTGTTCTTGAATCGAAGATACGCACGCAACCAGAGATATCACTTCGGACCAAGTGTAAATAAACACTCAAAACCAATTTTATCAAAAAACCTTGTTTTTGGTCATTTTGACCTTGCTATGAAAGAGTTATCACGGTCTCGATATGTAAGAGCAAGATCTTATAATTGCTCACAGCGTAGTTATTTTGGTGTATCCCATTACAAACTGAACACTACAACTTCTTTTGCCTCCACGATCGTTTGAAGACATGTTAATGACCAAACATTGTTTAAGAAATTCAAGTCATTGGAGTCATCACAAATATTTTCTTAGAGGTATATGATTTTAGGTTTTTAACTTAAGCATAAGCATTTTAATTCTCAATTTTTTTTAAATCGTGGTTATTTATAAAATGAGTTTTTGATAAATATTTATTTTGGTTCATTGGAACGAGATTGTAATGTCGTTCGATCGAGATCTTATTCTTGTTTTAACGAGGTTGGACTTCATTGGAATGACTAGCTATTTTTTATTAAAACATATTTCGAACGAAATTCAAATGAATGGGGTTATGCTTAGCAGACAAACTCTCATTGGAATGAACTAAGCAGTTCGTTTGAACGAGATTTCACCTCGTTAGAACGAAACAAGGTTTTTGTTCAAATAAAGTAGCATTTTTGTTCGATCCAGTTTGCCGCCTAGAAAAATATATTTTTCTATAAATAGGATTGTTTTGGATTGTTTTACTCAGGTCTTTTGGAGAAAATCAATTGTAATACCTGCACCAAAAGTTTTTCAATTTTTGTTTCAAAGAAATACTTTTCTATTTTAAATCATACATCCCTTAATATTATTTATTGAGTTTATCAACCCAATTTCCATACATGACATCAAACCTTTGTAGAGTTTACACTACTTTTGATTGTGGAGTTACAACTCTGCATCTAAAGAAGAAGGGATTCCATAATCCTAAGGCTAGTTAGTGGATACTGAGGTAAGAGTTTCTTCCTATGGTGATGTTGGATTGAATCACTCTTTGTCAAAGATTTGAAGACTTTTGCATTATACTTAGTGGAGATCTAAGTATTCTATAAGTCATCGAGTCTGTCAAAATCTTTTATAATGCTGAAATCTAGGTTTTTCCCTAAAGAAAATTTTCTTTAAAACTTCTTCTAATAGGTGGGATTGATTGTGTGATTAAATTCCTAAATATAATAAAGATAAAATTTGGTTAAAAATTGGATCTTTATGTGTGTGTAAACTAAGATACAAATAATTCCATATGGACCCCCTTGCAGTTTTAAATTGGTATTAGCGAGGGTTGTACTAAAATATCGTGTGATCCTGATTTTTACGAATTCTTTTAGGATACCAATTTTTCAATTTAGTAACAGAGCCGGTTGCACTAATTTATTGTGTGATATTTAATTTTTTTTTGTATCGATAAATTGTATAATAGGGTTCCTATTTTATATGGGTCAAATAATGCATATTAGAAATCCCAAATGAGGTTAGCTTTGAAAGCGATGGACGAGCGTGTATGGATTATTTTTTAAAGAGGGTGGTCACCTCCCACCGTGACCAATAATGATGCCATAAGTCCTCAACTCATCACCACTTGGACGAATGATGAACTTAAATGGAGTATTCTTAACTCCCACGAATTAAGTGCTATTTTTGGATCTGTCACCCTAACGAATTTTTCGACATCATGACATACACCACATATAAGGAAGGGTGGGATACTCTCTAGTTCACACACGAGGTTACTAATGTCGTGAAAGCTTCTAAGCTTCAAAATATGGCAACATAGTTTGACACCATTACTCTTCTAGAGACTGAGATGAGTTTTATGCTTGATTATCTGATATAGTCAACTCTAGTTTTAATTTAGGTGAGAGAATTCCTAAGACGCACATTATGAAGAAGATTTTGATAACCTTACTGACATATTTAATCCCTAAAGTTACAGTACTTAATTGTTTGGAAATTTTAGAAACTCTTAAGTTGGAAGAACTCTAGGAGACCTTCAAACTTGTGAAATTGATAAGTTTCCTTCAACTAAAAAGAAAAAGGAAGTATGGATTAGTTTAAAGGACAAGTCTAAATGAAAAACGAAAAGGGTTGTGATTCGGAGTCGGAATTTGATTTTGATCTTAATGATCTTGCCTTGTTTGCAAAAAATGTTAAAAAATGTCATGAATATAACAAAGAGAATTATTCCAAAGAAAATAAAGGTTTTGAGAAAAATAAAAATGGCAGTGAGGACAAGAAAGGTTGTGAGAAAGATGAGGTGAGATGTTATGATTGCGAGGAAAGGGTCATAAATCCCACGAGTGTGTCACTACAATAAAGAGACAGGGAAAAGACAAAGCTATATACAAACCCACTATTAGCAATAGTGACATCAAGTCAGTAGATTTCGGGGATAAATCACCATATAAACCTAATTTATGTGCATTCATGGAAAGTCATGTTAGTATTCTAGTTCGTCCCACGCCGGTGAGCACATCTCAAAACATGATAGCCTTAACACTCGTCTAACCATTCTAGAGAGAATGAGAGTGACGAGGATATTTTGTGTGAGGGATAAAATGGTCTCCAAAAAGGATACTCTAAACTTTACAAATGGTCTTTAAGAATAAAAAGCCCAAATATAAGTTTGAATCGTAAGGTGTTTGATTTAGAGAAGGTGGTGATAACTTTGAGTGAGTGTGAGGCTTCATTAAGTGAATTTGAGAAATTGAAAGTTTACTTATATGAGAAATAGATTGTGGTTGTTAATAATAAGACTGATTTGACCAACATTGTGTCTAGTGTTATGAGAGATATTAAAGCTTCTTTAGAGACTCGTGATAAACTTGAAGCCCGTGTATCCCAACTCGATACAGATCTCGAACTGCCCAGGAGGTCAAGGTCACTTTAGAGGATACGTCTAAGAACCTATAAAATATGTTCATCGGACCTACATTAGGTTTCAACTAGAAGAAAGTAATATGTTATGATGGTGTATCCACTTCCAATGTCACACCCGACTCGATTCCCGAATTTGTGACGGATCCTTATTACCCTCTTCCTAACCAACATATGAAAACCCACCAAGGAAAGCGTGTCCTAGCTATTTTGATCAAGGTAGACTGAATCCTGTTTATATTTTCCCATTAAAAATAACTAGGTCACCTTATGGAGTTTTCTTTTAAGTTAGGAAGAGATTCTCACATGCATATTCCCTGATATGCTCTCACACGAGTTTACACACAAGTTCATGAACGATCTCCCATACATGTTGGTAATCATGCTCCCACACATGATCATAGATATTTTGAGAGTCTTCGAGAGTAAGCAGAGGTTTTGGTCAAAGATTTGCAAAGTTTGATGGAGGAATTTCAAAGTATGCCTATTTCTATTGAGAATACCTCCTGAACCAATGATTGAGTTTGGGCATTTTATCTATTATAGGTTGATTATCATGTTCATATCGTTTATCCCTATTGTTAGGTTTTATGTCTCTCATATTCTTATATATATACATGCTTTTTAAAATTATTTTAAAAATTCCAAAATATATTTTTTTCAATAATAATGTTTGAAAACATTCCAAAAAGATTTTATTTTTAATAAAAAAAATTATAATGACAAAAAGATTTTTTGTATTTTCGATTTTTACCATATATGGAGTTAATTTAAGATATTTGAATGATCCCTATATTCCATCCATTCATGTGACTTTTTCATGGTAATTTAAGACATGGCTTGGTTTCTTTTGTGTTCTTAACAATGTATGAATAACATTTCATGGATCATTGATGATTACTTTCTTCATTTTAGACTATTTATTACCTTTATTGCACATTTGCATGGTCTTTAGGAACATTGTACTTTCTTATCATAGAATATGGTGTTCTAATGTCAATCGTGGTTAACAATGAACCAAATCTACTACAGATAAGTTGTGCTTGTAAGATATATTACCCGTATTTCATTTTCTAGAATATTTGTTATATATTAAGTAATGGAAATGAGCTACGAAAGAGAAAAATTCTATTTTCGTTAAAATCAACCATTTGCAAGAAAAAGTCCAAAAAGATTAAGACACATAAAAATATAAGTGCCAAGGATGCTTCCTTACGTATGAGCATTATGATATCTTCAAAATTTGAGAGTGAATTTATAAATATATGAGATTTTGAGAGTGTTATGAAGTTCAAGATCATTGGGTTTGCACAATGGACTCACTTGAAAAGCATTATATAGTTTTTCATTATTGATTTAAGAAGCATTTAAATTCATGGCATGTTGCATAAGTCAAGTCAATTTCATTTAAGTTCAATATTTTTACACCTAAGGTTGGAATTAAGTTATTTCTTCAGAAATATCTCATTGACTATGTGTTCCTATGATATGAATGCCTATGTTTATTTCCCCGTGGAAAATGTTTACACAATTAAATTCCACTTTCATGATTCGTTATTTTCATGATATTCAACGGTGCTATGTATTTTGTACTTATATGTACCTTTTATACTTTTTATACTTAAAAAATTGAAGTTTTTTGAAAAATAACTATTAGAATGCCTTTTAGAAATCTCATTGTAGACACCACATTCAAGGACCCCCCTTAAGCCCTTCCTTAGGCCCCTAACACCTCTCCAATTCACCACAAACCCTGGGTCATACTCCGATAACCAATCTAGAGTCCATCGGGTGCTCCCGGGACCCGTTTAACTCCGATCAACTTCAACTTCAGAGAAAAAAGATCAATGAATCTTCAAAGGTCTCTGAATCCCTTTTACAACGATCCACCCCATGCGTGAAACGGCGTAACAATTTTTATAAATGGACTATTTTACTTCAAAAATCGATCTGGAGGCCCCCGGGGGCTTTCGGGCCCCGATTTGACCCCAACTAACTTCATCGTCAGTGAAAAATCTCCATGAATATTTTAAGGGCATTGAACCCCCTTTCCAATAGTATAACCTGCATAAAATGGCATAACCATTCAAACGGATGAGCCGTATACCCTCGAATATTGATCTGGAGGCCATCGTGAACTCCTGAGCTCCTTTGGAGAAAACTCAACTCTTCAGATCAAATAAAACTGGATGAATCATCAAATAGCACCTAATATCCATTCCAATGGTCCACTCTGTGCACGAATCAACCTTACAGTATCGACGAATGACCAGTTTTACTCTAAAGAGTCACCGGACACTTCTAGGCCCCGTTTGACAAAAATTAACTTTTCGAACTCAGCGAAGATCTTTGGAAAGTAAAAGTTCTTATCATAAATTTTTGAACAGTCTACCCCTTGCGTGATTCAGACTTATGGTTTGGATGAATGATCCAGCATCATCCAAAGATCCCCTATCCAAAGGACCGATGGGAGCTTATGATCCCCGTTTGGCCCAAAGTCAACTCTAGAACTCATGAGCGGGGCAAAAGATTCTCAAATATATTTGAATATAATTTCTAACGGTGTGTCCACATGCTATATGGACTTACAAATTGCATTTTATGACCATTTTTCTAGAAAATGTGCACGAGGACTGCTAATTGGCAGGTTCATTTCCCTTCCTATAGGCAATTTGTCTAGGGTTACCTTCCAATAGGCAAGACAAGGAAAATGTCGTTCGGCAGTCCCTTGACCCTATATAAGGAGAGAATGAGCTCACCCTAAAGAAGACCTCAGAAACATTGAAAATGTGATATCCTTAAATTTCTAAAGGTAGATGGTTCATACAATTATTGCAAATGTCAAGATTCTTACAAAAATACCCAAATTTTAATTTCTTCAAAATTAAAATAAAGTTGAAACAAATATTTAAATTTTTCTTAAACACAATTAAATCAATTCAAGTTCTAAATTAGGCCAAACAAACCAAACATGAATCTTCAAAAATTAATTAAAGACGACTTGAATTAAATTGTACTAAACTTTACCCAAATTAACTTTGCACCAATTTACACAAATGTTATGATTTAAAATATTTTTTATCTTTTTAAACCTAAGCATGTATCTACATGATTTTGGCAAATAAAAATAAACACACCACAATGACGCGATGTACGAGGAAACCCACAATGAGAAAAACCTCAAATGGTCCAACCACAAGTCCACTAGGTATGGTTTTACACAAGACACGATATAAAGACTTAATCAACTACATGACACCCTCGCAAGACTTAAAGCTTATAACTTTTTCTGCCTCCACTTAGTCAACAACTCAGGAATCCACCTTTATCTCGGAGTCCACCAATGGGGCACAACTATCGTCAACACACGAAGTCCGCCTCCGTATGTACACCACAAACCAACAAAACGGAATGCTCCGTAGAAAAATTTCTCCTTTTGGGTAGAGAATGATACCCGGAGCCAAAATGATGATCTGAAAGAATAATATATAATAAGACTTGGATCAAATAAACGATTGGATATAAACTTGTGTTTTTGGTGGAGATTAAACCATTAAAGCTTAACACACAACAAATGACTTTTTGGGTTTGGATTTGTGCTATGAAAATAAGTTAGAATGCTCTCAAAAGTATCCAAAAGTCTATGGAAATACCTCATTCCCACACTATATAGAGGTGGTTGAAAAGATAGTGGGAAAATGTAAAGCACTGACGAAACTGCTGCAAAAAATCGCCAGTCATTCGAACTAAATTTGAATGTCATTTGAACGACTTTATCGAACGAGAAAATATAGATAAAATGCTCAAATCTCGTTCGATATTTCGTTTGAATGGGTTATTCGAACAACGTCACTCAAACAAAATTATTGAACGAGAAAATAGAGAAAGTGAAAAGATATCATTTGGTAGTTTGTTTAAACGACCTTTAAATATCGTTCGAACGAGATGAAATGCCATTCAAACGACATCTTAGAAACAATTTTATTTTTCTTTAAAAATTAAACATTCGTGCTAAACATTGTTTAGTAAATAAAATGACACCCAATAAAAAATAAATCCAAGGCACTCTATATATCATATTCAACCATACCTTTAGAGACCATGGAAAACTTGAAAGGTTGATGACATTAAACTTGGCACAAAAATCGACAATGATGATATCTTCAATATATGTTTGGACACTACGTTTTAAACTCAAACATCATAGGCTTGAGGGTCACAAACTTCTATCCTATGACTCATATATTTTGTTTGAAATTAAGCCAATACTTACAAATTGACTCAATGGGAAATTTGTCCTTACAATTCTCCCCATTTGGCTATTCTAGGACAAAACCAAAATAAAAACACTATGGGATGTCAAGATCCTCTAAAAAGACACAATCCCACCCAAAAATAAAAAATTACACACGCTTGACTGACACATGGGATGAGAAGTTTTTTCTTTCTTTAAAAGGTTGCCACTAAGATGAAAACCCTCACACTTAAACACACCATCAAATGCATATGGAATATAATAATATACAGTGCATTATTAAATTCCCCCCTAATTAGATTCTCCCCCTTTATCTAAAAATGTCTACCCAAGAAAGTACGTCTCTCCCTAAGATAGATCTTCGCAAATTAAAAGGTTTAGATACCATTTCCCCCCTTTTTTGCTCGGAATAGGCAAAGGTTAAACTGTATAAAATAACTCATTTCTCACAAATTAAAACAAATTCTCCCCCTAAATGTAACAAGGGATAAGCATAATGGAAAAAACAAGTATATCATGCAATGGTGTATAGATTTACAAGTACAACAAAGCAACATGCCAAGAAAAGAGAAACTAATCCAAAAATAGATACTTATATCAATAAGGAGCATACATGGACTAGATAGCAATACAAAGACTCAAAACAAATTATACCATATATATATATACTAACAAAATACCAATAGCGCACAAGCACATATATAAGTATAAATACTACACATGTCACAAAATACAATAAGTTTTTCACACTCATATGGCATAAATGTGTCTAAATATCCATGTGTAAACAAAGTCAAGGGGTGTGGACTAGAGACAAAATAATTATGACCCAATCACTTTAAAATATTCATGGAGTTCTATTTTATTGCAAAAACTTTATCAAACATAGATTTATCCTCATGTGAGAAGATAAAGTGAACTCAAAGAACAAACAAGCACAATGCATACAAGCCGAGGATTTTGATGATTATACAAGCCAATAAGTCATGACAAAATAAGCATAACTAGGATACATTATCACTGTGTAAACCTGTTGATATATCCATCAAAACAACCTAAATAATAATAATAATTTTTCTTTTCTTTTGAATGAACATACCAAACTAAACTATGTAGGCCTTGGCTACTTTTTACAATGCCTGAATGTTTTAGGTCCTTTTCAAACTCTTTTGGTCTTGGCTACTTTTTACAATGCCATACTTTTTTATACCCTTGCAAACGATGGCTTTCACACAAAGGAAATTTGATCATTTTGTATCCCTTTTCGTGCACCTTTATATATATATATACAATTCAAACAAGTCTCATGTCCAACGGTTCTTATATGCACATTTCCTCCATAGTCATAAAAATATGTAGATGACAAAATTGATAGGAGAACATCTAACTTAGCTCAAATATACATGTGAAGTTAAAGTTCAAAAGAGATCGTGCATGTGTGTGAGAGTCATATAAAGAAAGAATCCATAAAGCAACTTAAAATCAAACTTCTCCATGAAAGCATGATAACTAACATTTTAAGAATTGAAATTCATAACCAAAAATTCTAGCCACATTGAAGTGGGGGAATGATATAGTATTTAAACACAAGTATATGCCACATAAAATCTGTAGAACTAAAATACACAAATAAAATCGTTTTGAGTTTTTCAAAATTTTTAAACGAGACAAAATTCATCTCAAAAGACAAAAATATTTTTTTTAAATTTTTTCTAATAAGACCAAATAAAAAATAAAATAAAAAAGATACACATATCATAATTCTAAAACAATTTATATAATGAAACATAAACTAGAATATGACAAACAAACATACAACTCACAAAAATCTATCATAAAGAGAAAAATCTAGTGTATGTAAACAAAACTAACAGAGTCAATCTTTAGATTTAGCAAGATAGAAATCATGTGCATGTAAATGAGAATCATAAACTCTATTATGTAAAGCCTCTAAATCGGATATCCTAACCTACATGAGTGAAACGTGACGTTCTCAGGATTTGGTGACCTTAGTGACTATATTCTTTGACTTCCTAGGACCATATCTAAAGTCAAAATAAAACCTCCTAAGGTTACCCTTCCGACCACAATGTGTTGAAGTGAAAACACTTCGGGAAGTATTACCTAAGGATTGACCTTTTCTAGTGTTCCTAGATGATTCTCTCAAAAGCATCGTTTTGGCTTTATTAGCAGAAGCATTTTGATTCTTGGAGCCAATATGACATATGTCGTCTTTGATTTGGACGGTCCCTAAGATGTTATCTAATTTCTCCGACCTACACTTTAAATAAAATTTGACCCAACTTGAGTCTCTCAATTTCTCTTCAATCTCCACTATTCTAGACTCAAGTAAACTCATACTCTCTTAAAACTCAAAAAGGTCCTTTTTCATAGCCTTCATTAAACGTCTAAGTCTATCTCTTTCTCCTTGAACGTACTATAGCTTCTCATGAATAATTCTCTCACATGCCCTAAGATTTTCAATTAAAACAATTTTATCATTACCTATGACACACTCTCTCATTTTAGCTTCCATCTTCAAGTTTTCCCTTTTTAATTTCAATGATTCTTCATATAACTCATGAAAGGCTACTTGAAGTTCACTCTCCTCCTCGACTTCTTCATTCTCACTCTCTTCTTCACTCTATTTACCATAAAACTCATGGGATTCATAAATAATGGCCTTGAAAGTTGCACGTATTAAGTTATCCTCAATGGAAGATTTTTCACTATCACTCACATGACTAGCCATGAACGAGGTAAAATTGCGCTTATTGGCGAATTTGAGTCCCTCTTCCGGTTCACTATCATTAAAGGTGGCATTATATAAAATCGGTTCACTCCACTTTAATTTTTGTAGAGTTTAAAGTTCCTAAAGAATTTACAATGATCACCTTTGAAATAAATCTACGGGTAATGATATTAAATTTTTCTTTATGACACGGTTGTCAGGTATCTTTTCACCCAAATTAAAACATGAATTCACAATATTGGAAAATATTGCATAGAACTCATCAAAAGTCCCACTTCCTAGCATTTAACGGTTTCAAATTGAGTGGTGAGGTTTTCGAGTTTAGAAGCTTTAACGACACTTGTACCTTCATGGGTGAGTTGGAGTATAACCCATGTCTTCTTAGACGTTTCACACGTAATAATTTGATAGAACTCATTCGGTGTGACCGCACTAAAAAGAGCATTTAAACCTCAAGAATTAAAATTTTCTAGTTTAATATCATTCACTCCATGTTTTAACGAGTTAGGAAAATGAACTTATCCTTCTAGACATGTTGGTGGGGACAACCCTTTAACAATCTATTTCCAAACCTTCTCATCTAATGATTTAAGTACCGACCTCATACGCGCTTTCCAATACACATAGTTGGATCCATAAAAAATAGGAAATTTTGAAAAAGGCATATTTTTCATATTTGAACTAGAAAAGGATCTTAATACAATAATTTAACATTCCCAATTTGATACCAATCTGAAAATGTGATATCCTTAAATTTCTAAACGGATATGGTTCACACAATTATTCGATATTTCATGATTCTTACAAAAATATCAAAACTTTAATTACTTCTAAATTAAAATAAAGTTGAAAAAAATATTTAAATTTTCTTACACAATTAATTCAATTCAAGTTCCTAATTAGGCTAAACAAACCAAATAGGAATTTTACCAAATTAATTAAGGTCGACTTGAATTAAATTACACTAAACTTTATCCAAATTAACTTTGCACCAATTTACACAATTGGTGTGATTGAACCATTTTATATTTATTTAAACTTATAGCATGCATCTACTTTATTTTTGCAAGATAAAAATAAACATACCACAACGACACGATGTACGAGGAAAACCCACAATGGTAAAAACCTCGGACGACCCAACCACAAGTCCACTAGGTATGTTTTTACCCAAGACACTACAGAAAGACTTAATCAACAACCTGATGCCTCGCAAGCCTTGACATTTGTCTGTTATTCTACCTCCACCTAATCGATAAATCACAAATTCACCTTTGTGTCGGAGTCCACCGATGGGCCACATCTATCATCAACACATGAAGTACGGCTTTGTATGTACACAATGAATCAATAAAACGTAATCCTCCGCATGAAACTTTCTCCTTTTGGGAAGAAAATGATACCCGATGCAAAAATGATGATCTCAAAGAATAATATATTATGAAACTTAGATCAAAGAAACTATTGGGTGTAAAATTTGTGCTCTCAAAAGGGACTTTTTGGATTTGGATTTGTGCTCTCAAAACAAGTTAGAATGATCTCAAAAGTCTCCAAATTTCTATGGAAAAACCTCCTTCTTGCACTACATAAGGTGGTTGAAAATATATTGGGAAAATGTAAAAAGCTTAAGAAACTGCTGCAAAAAACCACCAGTCATTCGAACGAAATGTGAATGTCATTTGAGAGACTTTATCAAATGAGAAAATAGAGATAAAACTTACAAATCTCGTTCGATTTCTCGTTTGAATGTGTCGTTCAAATTACATCGTTCAAACGAAATTATTGAATGAGAAAACAGAGAAAATGGAAATATCTCATTTGATAGTTCGTTCGAAGGACTTTTAAATCTCGTTCGAACGAGATGAAATATGATTCAAATGACATTTCAATTTTTTTTTATTTTTCTTTAAAAAATAAAAATTCATTTTAAATAATGTTTAGTAAATAAAATGACACCCAATAAAAAATAAATCCAAGACTCTATATATATCATATGCAGTCATACCTTTAGAGATCATGGAAAACATGAAAGGTTGATGATATTAAACTTGGCACGAAAATTGACAATGATGATATCTTCAATTTATGCCTGGCCGCTACGTCTTCAACTCAAACGTCATAGGCTTGAAGGTCATGAACTTCTATCCTATAACTCAAATAGTTTTGTCTGGAACTAAGACAACACTTATAAATTGACTTAATTGGAAAAATAACCTTACAAACCTCAACTTTAGCTGTCTCGGTAACATTCTTCTTAAGTTAGCGAGGTTTCCTAATTTGAAACCTTTTACCCCTTTAATTTCCATCACTTTCTCACCCAACTTACCAAAATCCCACTACATTTTTCATTAATTTGCGAGGAGGCTCATCATCAATCAAGATCAATGTCCAAGTCTCCAAAGAAGGTCCAAACATTCTTCCCTCTCTTTATATTTCTTTATGTTTGCATTAGTTATGTAAGTTCTTAATTTATCTTTTCATTTAAATCATACACATATTAATCATTAATACTTTATTAGTAATATTGTACATAATATATTTTCCATTCAAAAAATTCAAAATAAGAAAAAGAGGTTTACACTTATAAATTCAAATGGGACTTGTCACCACATTCTCTCAAAACTAAAAACACCTTTTTCTTACACACACACATATAATGAAATCCTCATTTGAATTTCTGGGATAAATCCCACCTTCATGCCACATGCGAACTACGTGGACTTTGATGCCTTTACAGGCTACGTAGGCATCTCGGGTTAAGATCCGAGACTTGAGTCCTATTTTAACATTTTCCTTTTTTCCTTATTTTATTCATACATCATTCATATATATATATATATATATATCGTACTTTTGATTCATATTTGCGTATTTTTTAACATACATTATCGTTTCATTAGAATGATCAATATCTTGATAACTGCACACATCATGTTTTTAATTATTATTTTGGGATCATTCTTATGGATGACTTCACTCCATCTTTTCAATGATGCGAGTCGGGTGATTCCGATCTCCACTTATATATACATGCACACACACACACTTCACAAAGGAATTAAGGAAAATATTATCATAAGCCCATGAGAAACCGAAAGGGTGGGATGGGTGCCTAATACATTCCTATTCCGTAACTTAGCCCTCGAACCTCTGATCTAATTGGTTTTGCAAGCATCAGTTTGTCTTTGATGTCATTTTATTGAGGCGAAAACATGTTCTTTTGCATGTTTTGTGAAAAATAGGCAAGCGACTCTATATCTTTATGTCACCCCACATCGATGACAACCGAAGTGTTCTTAGAAAAGACACGAGACCTCTCTCTCTCTCCACCGTGCATGCGAGCGTTGACCCCTCGAGGTCCTCTTATCTCGTGCTAGGGGTTCACCCACACTTGAGCCTATTTGGGTCCTGAAAGAATATCATCATGTCCTAGGTGTGCCTCCTGCCAATGTGCCACCACCAGCTCAACTCCTTATGCCAAATCTTACCCAGCGAGGGGCTAACCTACCAGTGCCTGCCTATCCGAAGGAATAAGAGTTAAAGAAGGTCAAAGAGGACCTTAAGTTGTTAGCCAAGAAGTTTTATCAGGTCTGAATCTTTGTAAACTACATGGATTAAAACCATATGTATCCCTAGCTTGAAGCAAGGCTGCTGAAAAAGTTCAAGAGGCCTCACATTGAGAAGTTCGGGGGAGATGGCCCCTAATTGTTCATCTTCAAACCTACCATCGAGCAATGACTTTCCTAGGTTCCATTGAGGAAATAATGTCCTAGATGTTCCAATATACTTTAAAGGACAACTCTCTTTGATAGTTCTATCCCTCGAGGAATCCAAAATTCGCAGTTGCGAGGATGTTTCTCATGAATTCATGTCGTAGTACAAATAAAATGAGGAGTTAGAGGTTACACGCTGTGATATAGAAATTCTTAAGTAGACCCATGAAGAAAATGTCATCAATTTCATAGTAAGGTGGAGGGAGAAAGCGACCAATATGACTAAGAGTCCCTCCGAAGTGGAGTAAGTTAGTATTGTGAAGAAAAATTTCTTACTCTATGTCCGGGCGATGATGGGAGTACAACATAACCCATATTTTTTAGCCCTTCGGGAAGCCGATGTGTAGATACTAAGATAAAAACTGATCCAAATAAAGTGTCCAAACAGTTCACTCCAAGAAAATATGAGAACCATGCTATAGTCTCCACCATCAAAAACATATCTCAACCGCTTTTGGACTCCAGAAAGTCGTCCTAGTCTAATCAGGAAAGAATACACCGATCTCCATGCTTACCTCTAAAAGGTCTAGCAAGCCTTGTTAAGCCAATACCTCATTAAACCTTTGGACCCTAGTCCACTACCAAACCCACTTTTAAAAAATTTCAAACTTGATGCCTATTGTGATTTTCATTAAACTATCAACCATATCATTTGATGATACCAGAAATGGTATCACCAAGTCAATGTAAATATGAAATATTAAGCTAGTGTATCAATGGAGAATAAAAGATATGTTAATATAGAAGGAGATTAGGCAAAGAGGGACATTACACAGAATATAAGTGGTTCAGCCCATCTAGGCCTACTCCATTGTATGAATATGTGAAGTCCACAAAAAAGGGGGCACTAATGGCCTTATAATACATAACATTATTCACGCATGAGGAAGATGTTATTACAATGATTTTATCAACATGGGGCTCGTAGCCCATGCACACTCTCCCACGTATACTCCATTCCACATGCCCTGTTAGATGTTAAATGTGCCCTGCTGGGATGAGGTGTCGACGTGGCTGAGTAAGAAACCACTGAGGTACTATTAGATCACACGTTGGTATCTACCGAGTAGAGTCTCGATTGACTCCCATCAGGATGAGATGAGCGGTTGAACAAGTCGATGAGGTCTCAGCCTTCGAAAGAGAACACGAGAAGAAACATTAGGCCTAATGAGATGGCATGTGGTCTTGGCCCAGTGAAAGGATGAGGCCGAGATAGTTATTACACAATTCCGTGAGAGTGTGTAGTTGGCAATGTCATCCAGATCTGAGATAGGCTTCAGCCGAGATGACGTCATATATTAGTATACCAATCATCCTTAGCCCTTAGCCTTCTATGTAGATAGGAGAATGAGTCGTAAAAATGTGAAGTTTCAAATGACGATTGGATTTATATTCCCTTTCAAACATTGATTGACTAATAGGTATGAGGGAGTGCCACTTGTCATCTGAATTCTGGCTTTGCATATTACCCAAGTAATGGTGACAGCGTGTGTGAATTTTGAGAATTTTTCCGTAACGATGGGAACTTCAAAAGTTGAACCCCATCATTGTTGGGGTTAAAAATAGTTTAATTTTTTTTTATTTTATGTTTCCTCATTCTGGCACCACTTATTCTCTCTAGAACCAGCACTTTCAGAGGCTCCCTCTTTATTATTCAAGCATTCCGACGAGTTTCTTAGGTTTCTTGTGGTTCTCAGTCCATCAAACTCCTCGAGGTACTCCATTTTCCTCATTCTTGTTATTTTTTCATTGATTCTAAACCATTTCATCACTTTTGAAATTTTTGGCAACTGTTTGGTTTTCTTATGACTTTCTTGGCCGGTTCTAAAGTCGTTTGAGGGCTGAGTGTGGTAGTTTTGAGGTTGGATATTCGATTGGGGGTTCCCCCAATAATTTTCCAATCTATTTCCTTTTCCATTTTTTTGGTCAAGCTCTGGTCCTTTGGTCAAAAGTCCATCAACATCTTAGCTATTTGGCCCCTTTTTATTGTTTTCATCATACAAATGGTAGGCCATCCTTTGAATTTTGAGGACGCTGTATGAGCTAATAGATCATTTTTCTAATCTTAAGTAAAGACACTTCAGTGAGATCCACTAATACGAGGTCGAAACCGAGGCTAAACACCAGACCAAGGCATTTCCTTTGCGCCCAATCTTCCTAATTCCTCTCATTGTTATTCGACTTCTTATAACCGAAAGACGAGTCGATCCTCCACCATCCCATTCTCCTAAAGTTTTTAGACGAGATTCTCCTTCCGCAAGTCATCCTCTAATAATTGTCATAAGTGGAGATACGATGAGTTATAACTCGTCTGTAAGTGATGATGCTATTGATGTCTCATTCTCTAAGGGTTGCAGTCCTTCACCCTCTAGGGTCTTGTCTAGGGCTTCGACTTAAGTTAACTCCTCTTCCCATTCCATGGCAGTGCCAATCCCTCTTACTCTCGAGATGGGAGAAACAATCTCAGACAAGGTGGATATATTTTCCATTAACTCTCGTACGAAAAACATTGCCAACTCTCAGTCTAATGATCCAGACTTTCCTACTGATGAATCAATCCCTGAAGATCCGAAAGTCACCATTATGCATCCCCCATTCAAATTTCTATCCCCATGTATGCCATGACCTGGGGGAATTCGAAATAGATTTCCAAGTTTACTTATTCGAAAATACGTTTTAATTTCAAATTTTCACGGAATGCTCTCTCAAATGAATCACTCGGAATGTGGCTATTCTCATAGTATGCGTGATATATAGAGTAAATATAATGCCCGCAAAGTCACACACATAAGTAGAAAGACGCAAATTTTATAGTGATAGGATCTCATGAACGGAATACGGTTTTAAAACGCAAATATTGCCTCTTATTTACGCATTTAATCTCTTTTATTATCCTTTGGTGTCTTACCTCTCCACGCGGTAACCAATTTCGCAATTTGGACTCCGTTAGGACTTTTTCGGGTTTTAAGGTATATTGGGTAAAATGAAAATGATAAGGAAGGTTGGAATTGGAAAAATCATTTATGATGTCCAATTGTGCTTTTTCCGGGCTTTTGGTCATTTTCTCTTTTTTTATTGTTGTTGAGCGTATCTATTTTTTCTTGCCCATTTTAATGCACTTTTAAGACTTTATGCGATAGATACTCGATTTTCACAATTTCGGGTTTTTGGGTTTTTCGGGTTGTAAAATGAAAGGAAAAAATATTCGGCTCAATTTGGGTTACAAAAGGGATAATTTTTTGCTACTTTTTATGACCAATATTTTTAGGTGACAAATGAGGGCCTACTTCATTGTTTAAAATACTAACTGCATTACCATATGCGTCTTGAGATTAATTTAATTTAGAGATTTGTAGCGCGCTTTGTACGGAAATATCACACACATTTATCAAAACCGATCAAAATGAAAGGATTGAGATCCTCGATGACTTTTTAGACGCGAAAAAGAACTTTGAGTTAACAATTAACTCGGATTGATTTATAATTTTCACAAAGATGAAAGGCTCAAATCTCACCGGGTTTGTTAATCTCCACACTTATTCGTTAAGTCGTCAATTTTCGCACAATTTCCATCTTTGGTCAATTTTGGCTGTGTATTTGAATTTTACAACTGGAGACTTTTAATGATATTTTTGAAAATTTTGAATTCCAATTTTTAGTTATTTTGAACAAAAAATATTTTTGGATTTTTCAAAATTTTATGATTTTTTTAGATTTTTGGGCATTTTTGAAAATTTGTGAAGTTTTAGAAATACGCACTTGTGACCCCCCTAACTTAGACTTTTGCATTGTCTTCAAGCAAAAAGGACTAAAATCTAAACAAGGAAAAATAAGAAGTGCGATAAATAAAACAAACAAATTGAGAAAATGCATAAAGACACCAAATGAACTGAACACATGACTCATTAATACAATAAAAATCACCCCATACTCGTCGGGGGTGCGACGACCTCTCATCTCTCCACAAACTCATCCGACCCCACTCATGGGGTTGAATGCTCTCCTCGTCTCTCCCGTCTTCATATCGTAAACCAATAATCAGAAAAAGTTGGGGCCTCGCCCATAGATAAGGGAAAGTCCGAGAGATGCATCGTGACTACTGGGAAAGGGATCCCTGTGATGCTTACTCAAAGCATTAAAAGTGTGCACCGATTCAGAGGGAACACCTAAGTTTCTTTTAATTTTTGGAATGCATGGGTCGGGCTCTAAGTTGGAAGAAACACAACTTTTCTCCTCAATAGCCTTCGGGACTTCTAGTGGCATGGGTGTATGGTCACAAAGAAGTAATTCCTTGATTTTATCTTTCCATTCGCTTTCTTCCAGGTGACTACATGAATCCAATAGAGTTTGGACTTATTCATTAAGGCTCTCATCCACTAGACCGAATTCTTTTTCAAATTCTTCTATGCTCATGTCCCCTATCTCTCTCTCTCGAGTAGTGCCTACGTCCTTCCTTACTTGCTCGATCTCTAACTCCACCATTTTTCTCTTTTTCTAACCCATTTCCCCCTCTCTTAATCGCGGTCACTACACACATCTCCCCCGCTTTTCTCTCATCATCATAACTATCGCTATTGATCGATGACGTAAGGCACACCCCCTAACGGCTCTCTCTTGTGGGACCCCTCATTCTCGTGGTTCGATACTAAATAGCCCTTAGGGCATCTACACAATAATTTTCCTCGAAATATTCCTCAACGATCTCGTCTATTAGACTCACCGCGTGAAGATCATCTTCTTCCCCCATCTGTTGGGCGATATGGAAGATGTTAGTCTCTAAAGTCATGTTCCGAAAAGTGAGTTGCATTTTCCCATTCTGAGTATTTATTATTGTGTTAGCCATAGCTAAGAACGGGTGACCAAGAATGATGGGAACGTGGTTGCTCGAGGTCAAGGAGGACTCCATGTCCCAAATGACAAAGTCTATCGAGAAGTAGAAATTGTCAACTTAGACGATCACGTCCTCAACTATGCCTCTTGGGATCTTCACAGTTCGATCCTCTAATTAGAGAGTGACCTTTGTGGGCTTGAGGTCGCCGAAATCAAGTTTCCTATAGATGGCGTAAAGGAGGATATTGACACTTGCTCCCAAATCAAGTAAGGCTTTCTCAATTTTATTTTCTCCAATGATGAGAGAAATGGTGGGTGCACCAGGATCTTTGAACTTGGGCGGGAGATCATTGAGTAGGATGGAGCTCACGTTCGGTGCTAGAAAGACATTTTTCTTTACCTTCATCCTCCTTTTTACCGTCAACAAGTCCTTGATGACTTTTGTATAGGCTGGAATTTTCTTAATAGCATCTAGGAAAGGTAAATTCATCTTCTCTTGCTTTAGTACGTCTACCACTTCATCACGGGGATTTCCTTTGTGGGAAGGAACCAACCTTTGAAGAAACAATGCCACAGTGGGTGGTTTCACTACTACCTCACGCTCACTAGTGTCCTCTTTATCACTCTCCTTTAAGGGGACATCTTCAGCCTCTTTCATGTCGGGCGAAATGTCCTTGTCTTTGGTTGCATCATGTGGGGGAGGTGACAAATCAATGACTCTCCAACTACGAAGAGTGGTCACAGCTTGACATTGCTCCTGATGTTCTGTCGAGGTGGAGCTAACACTAGTTTGACCTTGGGGCGGTCTTTGGCCCTAGGCAGGAAACTTGCCCTTATCTTGGATACTCAATGATGATTGCAACTGTGAAATGTTCGCATTCATGTCGTTGATCATGCTCTCATTCCTAGCATTAGTTACAGTCTGGGTATTAATGAAAGTTAGTAAATCATGCGCACATTCCTAGCAAAGTAAAAGTTAGTAAATCATGTGAATCATAAAAGCTATATTAAGGGAATAAGCAATGAACCTATACATGTGTATCAAAAGAAATAAGCATGTGAATCTGAAATGAAATAACTAGAATATGAATGATATCAAAGAATACGTACAAAACTAGGATATGTGATGTATAATCAATCTAACTTGAAAAACCGAATCATGAATCAATCATGGATATATGAAAATTGAGCATAGAAACATGATACGAATTGAAAATAGAATTATGGATATAATAAAATAATTAATAAAACAAACAAAGTATCCAAAGTAGTAACAAGAATTGTAAAAAAACTATCCAAATAAAGACCAAGGGTATCAAAGTACCACATGTGGTAATATCAAATGAACAAAATGAAAATCGAGACAACAATACAATCTATAATCATCAATAGGCCTATCACTAAACTCGGCATCACCATAATCATCATTTTCATAATTATTATCCTCAACATACTCATCATCAACATCCATGGGTGGAAGTTGTCGAGAAGGTGGAGTAGCAATGAATGGTGGAGCAACAATAGAAAACTCGGACACAAGATCAGATATCCTTAAATAATTAGTAATAAATGCAACGCTAGTGCGTAAGCTGACCTAATCATGATCAAACATCTCAAAGTGGTATAAAAACCCACCATCTAGTATCTAATATCTTAAAAACTGACCTCTCATATATAAAATTTGAGTGTCCATGAAATCCCGCTAACCCTGATTTACTCAAGGCTCGGGAATCGGTGAAGAATAAGGTTCTTGAGAATCTGAATCAATGGGGCGAGAAGTGGTTGTTGTGTAGTCTAGTTAATAGAGAGAGATGAACCAATGCTCGAAATAGAACCAATAATGGCAGAAGCCTCATCTAGAAGCAATCGAGGAACCCCTAACGAAAGAAGATATCATGTGATGAATATCCCAAAAGGAAACGCCTTCCCACATATGTCTATGCATACTCTCCTGATAATGAGTCGAGGATAGTTTACCATCTGACAATGCGCTAAAGCACATATCAAACTACCAACGTGGTATGGGAAGTCCTGGGAGAGGCGTCTCGGTATGAGGTTGTAAATAAATAGGAAATTAAGAAAATAGTAACGCCTATGTCTAGAAATATAAGTCATCGAAATAGTCCTATATCCAACTAGAAGATATGCAAAATAATTAGCTATAACCCCACCCTCATAATAAGCATTGTAATCGATCTCATCAAGCCGAGTCTTCACACCTAAGTGAGTAGAAAAAGCATTACCAATAAGATCAATAATAATACCATGAATAAATAAATGCACATTATATGTGGTTGATAATGGTATGATCATGTTTGCATATATATCGTGAACAAGTTTAGCATTGCCTAACTCATATGGCCAAATCAATGGTGAATCATGAATAACAACGATCAAAGGTAATAGATACTCATCCTTGTCACATTTATTAAGATGTTCTAAGTCTACATGTCTATTGACGATAACAACTCATGTTATAAAATTCTCCATAAGAGGTAAACCATATCTAACAAATAAAATCCTAAAGGCATCAGTATAAGCTGTTGGAATAAGATCCCCAACACTCAGTTTCTATTTATGACATCTAGAAAGGTGAGGAGTATATTGTTACACGGACGAGAAGTTTCACCGGAACCACTATCTATATGGATCTTCTTCCTCGCTTATATCTTCCCTCTCACCATAACACATAAATACGATGAAGAATATAAAGCAAGGGAAAGTCTAGGGTAAAAACTACAAATGGTACAAACACCCTCAAATGTAAAACCCTCAATACGCTAAATAAACCTCCCAAACTCGAAGTCAAGCACCTTGTATGATATCTCTAACCCAAAATCATTGTAAAAGACATAAATCAACAAGAAACAACCAGTTTTGATGACTTACCAAAGTGAAATCAAGCCAAAAGAGACAAATTTGAAAAAAGTAGGGCTTTTATCGACAACCACCAAATATTCTCTCAAATCCCTCCTAAAATGACATGCTAACTGAAAAAATCACTCATGGGAAGATTTTTGCAAGGGTTGTAGGTGTGGAGGAGCATTGAGTTTGAAATGAGGAAATGATACGACAAAACTTTTTAATCTGTTGATATTCGTGAAAATGGTAATACTTTCACTGCGAATGGTGAAGTTGTTGTATGTGCGAAGGAAATAAAGGAAACCCAAAGTTAAGAACTAAAAGTCTAAAAAAACTGAGTTTGAACATTAGAACGCAAAAAATAAAATTCTCTCAAAATCAGAAATATGAATGAATGGAATGCATTGTGAAACTTTCATTTTTTACATGAAAAATACAAAATGAGATAATGCCAAAGAAATAACCTAAAATAAACAACTCACACACACACATATACAAATGCAAGCACAAAATTGCAAAGTGTGATTATTATTAGGTAGATATTAAAGTTTGGGTTTGATACATGAATTTCCTTTATATCTTGATTAAAGCATTAGTTAGGAACACATTCAATCCACATCTCAATCAATTCCACATAGAAGGTATACAATGATCATAATTTTCTTTTTTTGCAACTTTGTAATATTAATCAAGGTGGATTCATATGAGAGAAATAGATATAAAATGAAAATAAATACACAAAATCAAATCGTATAGTCATTACAAACGATGTGTGATACCCTGTGAAATTGAATACATTGGTTGATCATGTCTAATTATAAAATCGTACAGGATATTAAAATAATATTATACCATTATAAACATGGAGAGAACAAACAAAAGAATCAAAATTTGTAAGGAAATGATACGAAAGTCCTTAAATTTAAAACTCATCTAAAAGTTTATAAAACATAAATAAATATAAAGTATCCTCGCATAAGATGTCTCAATATAGTCCTCCAAACGTCACTGAATAATACAATCCAGATTTGTTTTGAGTCTAGTGAGCTTGACGGCCCTTTAGGATTTTTGTTTGGTTTTTGTCCCGGAATATCCAAAGGGGGAGATTTGTAAGGACACAAATTTCCAATTGAGTCCATATATAATTTTGGTTCAATTCCGGACAAAAACATTTATTCATAGGATAGTATTTAATTGTAATATTCTCAAGCCTATGAAGTGTTTATTGAAGACGTAGCGGCAAAGAGTATAAAGCTTCATCAAATATGCCGGTTTGTGTGCCTCGTTTCTACGTCATCAATCATAGTTCCATGCTCCCAAGGTATGAATGCAATATTATATATATAGGAGCTTGGAACAAAGTTTATTGGGTGTTAGGTTTAATAAAAACTGTGTTTTATTTTCAGAAAGAATTAATTAGAACTTTAAATAAGTTTATAAAGTTTTCTGGGCTAAAAACGAATTTTTCAAACTTTCTGGTGGTTCGTTCGATAGGTCGTTCGAACGAGTTTTTTTCGTTCGAACCATATGTCGTTCGAACGAGTTTTGCCAACGAGTTCCCACTAAAGCATACTGGTCCGTTGTTAGATATGTCGCTCGAACGAGATTGTCGTTTTAACGAGATATCCAACGAGATTATAACGAATTCAATCTGGAACGTCGTTAGAAGTCTCGTTCGAACGAGATTTCGTTTGGACGAAATGTCGTTCGAACGAGATGCCAGGCGGGAACAGTTATTGGCAGTTTTTTTGGCAGTTTTGCACCCACTTACCCACTTGGTTTTTAACCAACTTTTACAGACTTTAATATGTGCGGGAATGACATTTTCCAACTTAACTTTTCCAACCTAGTTTATCTCTTAGAGAGAGTTTGAGAGCAAAAATTGTTTAGGAAAATGTTCATGTTTTGAGTGAGATTTTTAGAGAAAAATATTTTATCACTCTAGTGTTTTACACCCATATTGTTTATCCAAGTTCTTATATACGTATCAAATTGCTTAGAGTTTGGCACCGGTTTTTCTCTACCGAATTGAAGAAGAGAAGTTTCGGGTTTTGCTTCTACCTCCCACGAAGAAAGAAGTGTTTCTATGTTAATTTACCCACACGGAGAAAGGCTCCATGTACGGATGACAGTGACCATATAAAGTCCCATCGGTGGATTCCGAGACCGCGGTGGTATTCCAAGGTTATCCGCTAGGAAGAGGTGTCTACAAGAAGAAACGTCGAGGCTTGAGAGGGATCGAGTCGTGCGTTGTAAGTCTATCTGACTTGTAATTGTAATTCCGTATCTAGTGGATTTGTGGCTAGGGCCTTCCAAGGTTGTTTCCCGTCTTGGGTTTTTCCTCGTACTTCGCGGTGTAGTGTGATTGGTTTATTTTATTTTGCTTAAATAATTTAGAAAGCATGCTTAGGATAATTCAAGATAAAAATCGGTTTAAATTATCACACTCAATTTAATTTGGACTTTAATTAAATATTGGGTAAAGTTTAGTTAATTCAATTCATTTGCTAAAATTTGGTTTCGCCTAATTTGCTTATATTGATAAATATGACTTAGGCAAATTCTAGGACTTGGATTAATGTATTGGTTTAAGTGAATATATTAATTGATTAATTTTACTTCACTTGGTGCGATTTTAATTTGTTTTAAGAAAATTAAAATTTGGCATTTGTTTATTTTGTGAACCATCTTACGCTTCCGCATCGTGTCAACGTTTACAAATTGGTATCAGAGCCAAAAACGATAAGTTATTTCGTTAAACGATCTTTTAAATAATTTTTGGCTAAAATGGATTTTCCCCATTTTCTAAATTTCCTATTTTCGATGGTTCAAACTACGCGTATTGGAAAGCGCGTATGAGATCGGCACTAAAATCTATCGACGAGAGAGTTTGGATGTCAGTTGTTAACGGGTGGTCCCCACCAACTTATTTATTTGAAAATGAACGTGTTATCAAACCCGCCGATAGATGGACTGAAAATGAGTTTAAACTTGCTAATTTTAATTCCCGTGGTTTAAATGCCTTGTTTAGCGCTGTCACACCGGATGAATTCCGACGTATTATGACGTGTGAGACCGCTAACGAAGCTTGGGATATTTTACAATTAACTCATGAAGGAACTAGTGTAGTTAAAGCTTAGAAACTCGAAAACCTCACCACTCAATTTGAAACTATTAAAATGAATGAGAAAGAAACTTTTGATGAATTTTATTCTAGACTTTCTGTTATTGTTAATTCATCTTTTAACTTGGGAGAGAAAATACCTGACGACCGTGTTGTAAAGAAAATTTTAATGTCCCTACCCGATAGATTTATTCCAAAAGTGATCGTTTTAAACTCTTTACCCACTTTAGCCCCTACGAAATTAGAAGATCTTGTAGGTGATTTACAAACCTATGAACTGGATATGTTTCCCTCTAAAACTGAAAAGAAAATCGAAAAGGGTGTTGCTTTAAAAGCCCGAAAAGAGGTCAAACAAGTAGTAGAGAGCGATAGTGATAGTGACTCGGAAGACATGGCTTTATTTCCTCGCAAATTTAGAAAATTTCTTAAAATTAACAAAGATAAATTTAAAAATGATTTTAAGAAATTTGAATCTTCTAAGCATGACAAGAACGAGAAGATTTCTAAAGCGGAGAATATTCCTAGAGCCGAAAAGATCCCTAAACCTAGTAATGAAAATTTAGATAGGGACGAGTCTAAAAGTGTTTTGGTTGTGAAGGTTATGGCCATAGGGAGTTTGAGTGCCCCACTAAACTAAGGAAAGAGGGTAAGCGACCCATTTCATATAATGCGATCCTTAGTGATAGTGATAAGGAAGAGAAGCCGGATTCCCCCACTAAGAAAATTTTTGTGGATTTTATGGCTAGTCATGTGAGTGATAGTGAGAACTTATTGATTGATGAAACTTTAACTCATGACACTTCCAAGGTCATTGCTTATGATTCTCTTGTTTATGATGATAGTGAGAGTGGAGAAGAAAGAGAGAGTGAAAATGAAGAAGAGGTTAATGTGAGTGAACTTCAAAATGCTTTTCAAGAGCTTTATAAAGAACCTATTAAATTAAAAAGATCTAATTTGAAGTTAGAAGCTATTTTAAGAGAAAGTGTCAAGGTCATTGATGAAAGTGCTTTAATAGAAGACCTTAAGACTCGTGAGAGGAATCTTCAAGAGAATCTAGAATATGTAGAAGGCGAAAGAGATAACCTTAGGGGTTTAATGGAATCCTTGAAAAAGGAGCTTCTTGCATTTGACGAGCGCAATGTTTTATTAGAGTCTAACATTTTAGAATTGCAAAATAAATTAAAAGACTGTAGTAATGTCAAATTTGATTTGGAGTGTCGTTCGAAAAAATTAGATAAAATCTTAGGAACGGTCCAAATTAAAAATGACACTTGTGGTTTAGGCTTCAATACTTGTAATGAAATTTACCTCTAAAGTAAAAACCAACGTTTTAGTAGAATCTACTAGGAATACATTTAAAGATCACTCCTTAAGTAACTCTTTTCGACATGTCTTTACTTGTTCACATTGTGGTCGAAAAGGTCATCTTAGGAAATTTTGTTTTGATCTTAAACGAATTCCTAGAAAATCCCATAGTAAAGTAACCACGGTAGTTAAAGTTCCTACACCCCAAGATAGTCATTCTTCATTAATTTGGGTTAGGAAATCCGATTTGGTTGCCTTGCAAAATAGGGTTTATGATTCTCATTTACTTTCACATGCTTCCTCCCTTGCTAAATCTAAAGGATGAATGTGTTAGTCTTTTGCATACTTTAGCGTTTGTACTTCATGCTATATTCACATACTAAATGTATGCTTGTTTAGTCATTTTCTAGTCATTGCCTTATTTCATATCACATGCTAGAAATTTTCACTTGTTTATCTTTTTGTATTATATTTTGTGTTTGAATAAATTGAAAAATATAAAAAGATTTTTGTTTATCATTTGTGTCTTATTTATTTCATTTAAGCTTAATGAAAAATTCAAATGATTTTTGTTTATTCTTTTGAGTATATATATTTATTTTTGGTGAAAATTTTTAAAAACTCAAAAAGATTTTTTTATGTGTGTATTTTAGTTTAACACACTTTAAGTGGCATATACTTGTGTTTGTATTCCATCTTTTACGCTCCCACGTGGCTAGAACTTTTGGTTTAGATTTTCAATCCTTAAAATGTTCTTTACCATGTTTTATATGGAGTAGTTGGATTTTGTGTTGTTTAAATGGATTCTATTTTTATATGCCTATTTTCACACATGCACGAGCTCTTTTGAAATCTTAATGTCACATGTTATATTTGAGCTTTTTGAGGTGTTCTCCTACCAATCTAGTCATCTACATATCTATGACCTAGGAGGACTAGTGCATGTCAAAATCCGTTGCACGTGAGCTTTGTGAGATAAAAAATTATATCTAAATGTGCACGGGGAAGGGATCCGAAAGGATGAATTAAATCCTTTGCGATAGTAAGCCACCGTTTATTGGATCTAAAAGAAATACGTGATCCAAAGGCCTAAAAACAGAATATTTGGCTTTAAAAGGAAACGAATTGCCAAGCCTAATGTTTGTTTGATATATTCATTCAAAAGCAAAAGATTATATATGCTTATTGAGGGATAATTGGATGGTATATCAACCGTTTTCACAACGTCCGTTTATCCTAATTGTCTTTAATGTCATGACTCTATTTGGTTTGTAGAATCATCATCATGCTAGGCTTGTATGCATTGTGTATGTTTGTTCATTGAGTTCAATATTTATATTGTCACATGAGGTTATATTTAAATGTGATGAAGTTTGCAATCAAATGAGAACTCCGTGAATGTTTATTAAGTCTTTGGGTCTAAATTTAATTGTTGCTAGTTCACACCCCTACACTTCCGTTTCCATATGACACATTTTTGCCCTACGAGTGTGCAAACTTATTGTATTTTGTGTTATATGTGTGTTTATATATATATATATATATATATATATATATATATATATATATATATATATGCAAGTGCTTCATTGGTATATTTCTAGTTTATATTTGTTTTGTTTTTGCCTATGCTTTTATTGCCCATATGCTTTCATGTCTTATCACTTTAAGCTTCAACATGCTTTTATGTTTATTAGTTCTTTATCCTTTGCCTATTCCTGAACAAAAAGGGGGAGAATGATGATAGGGGGAGAAATGGTATCAAATCCTATTATTATCGTATCTTAGTTTGGGAGAGATTTATCTTAGGGGGAGACGTCTTTCTAAGTAGGTCATGTGTTTGATAAAGGGGAGAATTAATTTAGGGGGAGTAATTAATTAAAATTGCATTTAATACTTTGATATTCCCTATGCATTTGATGTGTTTTCTTAAGTGTGCAAGATTTCTTCTAAAGCGGCATTGAATCCTTGGGTTGAGTCAAGTTTGGGTAGGTTATGTTTTGAGTCTAGTGAGTTTGACGGCCCTTTAGGGTTTTTGTTTGGTTTTGGTCCCGGAATAGCCAAAGGGGGAGATTTGTAAGGACACAAATTTCCAATTGAGTCCATATATAATTTTGGCTCAATTCCGAACAAAAACATTTATTCATAGGATAGTATTTAATTGTAATATTCTCAAGCCTATGAAGTGTTTATTCAAGACGTAGCGGCAAAGAGTATAAAGCTTCATCAAATATGCCGGTTTGTGTGCCTCGTTTCTACGTCATCAATCATAGTTCCATGCTCCCAAGGTATGAATGCAATATTATATGTATAGGAGCTTCGAACAAAGTTTATTGGGTGTTAGGTTTAATAAAAGCTGTGTTTTGTTTTCAGAAAGAATTAATTAGAACTTTAAAATAAGTTTATAAAGTTTTCTGGGCTAAAAATGATTTTTTCAAACTTTCTGGTGGTTCGTTAGATAGGTTGTTCGAACGAGTTTTTTTCGTTCGAACCATATGTCGTTCGAACGACTTTTGCCAACGAGTTCCCACTAAAGCATACTGGTCCGTCGTTAGATATGTCGTTCGAACGAGATTGTCGTTCTAACGAGATATCCAACGAGATTCTAACGAATTCAATATGGAACATCGTTAGAAGTCTCGTTCGAACGAGATTTCGTTCGAACGAAATGTCGTTCGACTGAGATGCCAGGCAGGAACAATTATTGGCAGTTTTTTTGGCAGTTTTGCACCCACTTCCCCACCTTTTTTTTTAACCAACTTTTACAGACTTTAATATGTGCGGGAATGACATTTTCCAACTTAACTTTTCCAACCTAGTTTATCTCTTAGAGAGAGTTTGAGAGCAAAAATTGTTTAGGAAAATGTTCATGTTTTGAGTGAGATTTTTAGAGAAAAATATTTTATCACTCTAGTGTTTTACACCCATATTGTTTATCCAAGTTCTTATATACATATCAAATTGCTTGGAGTTTGGCACCGGTTTTTCTCTACCGAATTCAAGAAGAGAAGTTTCGGGTTTTGCTTCTACCTCCCACGAAGAAAGAAGAAGTGTTTCTATGTTAATTTACCCACACGGAGAAAGGCTCCATGTACGGATGACGGTGACCATATAAAGTCCCATCGGTGGATTCCGAGACCGTGGTGGTATTCCAAGGTTATCCGCTAGGAAGAGGTGTCTACAAGAAGAAGTGTCGAGGCTTGAGAGGGATCGAGTCGTGCGTTGTAAGTCTATTTGTCTTGTAATTGTAATTCCGTATCTAGTGGATTTGTGGCTAGGGTCGTCCGAGGTTGTTTCCTGTCTTGGGTTTTTCCTCGTACTTCGCGGCGTAGTGTGATTGGTTTATTTTATCTTGCTTAAATAATTTAGAACGCATGCTTAGGATAATTCAAGATAAAAATCGGTTTAAATTATCACACTCAATTTAATTTGGACTTTAATTAAATATTGGGTAAAGTTTAGTTAATTCAAGTCATTTGCTAAAATTTGGGTTCGCCTAATTTCCTTATATTGATAAATATGACTTAGGCAAATTCTAGGACTTGGATTAATGTATTGGTTTAAGTGAATATATTAATTGATTAATTTTACTTCACTTGGTGCGATTTTAATTTGTTTTAAGAAAATTAAAATTTGGCATTTGTTTATTTTGTGAACCATCTTACGCTTCTGCATCGTGTCAACGTTTACAAGATTATCTAAAATTAACCAAGTGGAAATGAAAAAGGTTAACTAACTATGAAAAAAGGATATAGATTTAGTGTGTCTCCAATTCTAGAATTCTGAACATAGAGAGATATCAAAGTCTGGCCAAAATAAGAATGCTACGCTGGAGGTCTAGTCCTAACACATGATATACATGTACAATTAATGGGTAAAAACCCTAAGAAGTAAATTAGACATGAAGCTCAAAGCTGTTATATGAATAGATAATTAAATCATAATTTATAGCTTAATTAAAAGAAAGTAAATTGAATTATGAGACAAAACAATCCAATATATTATTATGTCCGAGTCCAAAATCAATTAATTAATAATTTAGGAATTTGGCGCAACACGATATTATAGTAAACTACTTCACGATCGGTGGAACCCGACATCAAGGGGATATTCGAAACAAGGAAACCCTTGATAACAAATCACTGACCATAGTCACCCATAATACACATTCACTTTCACATATTTAATTAATGAATTACCATGTATTAAGACAAATTTCATCTTTGAACTATATAACATATATAACACACGTGAAATTCAAACAGTGACATCACATGTCACTGGAAGAAATATCATATTTTCACAATTTAAATTTATGCACATAAACAGTCACTTTCACATATTTAACAAATGAATTACCATGTATTTAGTGTAATTTCAACTTCGAATTATACAACACATATACCACATGTGGAATTTAAATATTTACATCACGTGTCACTACAAGTAAATGTAATAATTTCACAATTTAAATTAATTCACTCAAAATATTGGTTATTACACTTTAGTTCTCGCCTTCTGATTGTTCAACCTCCTGGATTTTCGTGATTTCTTAATAACCCAAAAAACTCATAGTAAAGAGGTCCCTCTCACTCATTCCTCTCCTAAAGAGAAGCAATACCGCCAACATTTTCGAATACTAAATCCGTCATTTTCCTTTTTTTTCTCTTAGCCTTAATTTCTATTGAAAATTTTGCTAGTCAACCCCAAAAATTTCAAAGACAAAGAAACTCTTTATCTCTTCTTAAAATAGTATCAGTATCATGTGAGCTTTGGACATAAATTACACAAATGAAAAAGGGACCTGCTACTCAACCTTCCAAATGAGGAATAAAGCACCTCCAAAAAGATAAAAGGGAACTTGTTACTTTTTGAATAATGATTAGCGCCAAAAATGGAATAAAAAGATAACCCTGCATCTAAACTTTATACCCCATCCCTTATATATCCATCGACATGTTTCCATAAAAAAATATCTGCCCCACTTGTCTAATTAATACACATGGCCTGTACATTTTATTAAGCCAAATAAATGCACAAGCCCATTGAATCCAATGCATTTTATTAAACCAAATAAGTATATACACCCCTAAAATAGGTCCATAAACAAAATAAAAACACAAACCTATTAAACTAATCACTTTAATTTGGCCTACATAAAAAAATTATTGATTAGATTTAACTTTAAATCTCCACTCAATTCAATTTATTAATTAGGCCAATAATAAAAAAAAATTAAAATATGACTTCCATTAATTGCATAAACTCATCACATGAAATTTAATTTAATCTAAATGGCCCATAAATAAGTTTAATTTCTCCATATTAAATACGATTTCCTTTTTTAATTAAGTAGGTTAAAAATAATGAGGTGTTACATTCTCCCCTTCTAGCAAAAAAAATTAATTCCTCTGAATTCATATAAAAGCAACACGTAGCTAACTCCAAATAAATGCGGATAATGTGGTATCACTGTATCCTCTCACTCGCAAGTAAAGTTATCCTCGCTATGGTGTACGCACTGAACACGAACGAAAAAAATCTCTTTACTCCTCAGGATCTGAAGTCTATGGTCTAAGATATGGGTTGCTTCGTCACTATATGAATCATCAATTTCTGACTAGTTATAATCATAGTCTATATGCTAGTAGATGGCCTCACCCCACAAGAATCTACGAAGAATTGATATAAATAATACATTGTGTACCCGAGATACATTGTCTAGAATCCTTAAATGATAAGAGACCGATCCTACATGATATGTGATCATAAACGACCCAACATACCTCGAGGATAACTTTCCCGTCTTACCCTATTCATGTGTAATACCTTGAGATGTACCTAATCACCCACCTAAAAATACATGTCGTACTTATCAAAATTTGAAAAACTCTTTTTTCCACTTTGGGTATATTGATTTGCTCACAAATCATATTGATCCTCTCAATAGTATCCTGAATGAAGTCATCCCTAATAAAAAACTTTCCCGCAGATCCAACCAACACTGGTGACCTAAATGGCAGTCCATACAATGCCTCATATGATACCATACTAAGCGATTTCTTATTACTATTATATTAGGTGAACTTAAATAAAGGTAACCATGTCTCCCAACTATCCTTGAAGTCCAATGCACATGTCTAAAGAATATCCTTCAAATTTTGGTTCACTCGTTCTGTCTACCCATCTGTTTCAGGATGGTACGATATACTCAAGTGCAATCTTAAAAACTTCACCATGAGTGAGATACAAAAGTCAGGTGTCTATTTAAGACAATTGATAATGGCACCCCATGCAATCGAATAATCTTCAGCACATACAAACATGCATAATGCTCTACAGTTAAATCTATGGAAATGGCCAGGAAATGTACAACCTTCGTCAAATGGTCAACTATAAACCAAATAGAATTATGTTTCCTTAACATCGAGGGAAATTGGATGACTAAATATATAAAAATTTTGTCCCGCTTCAACTCGAGAATATGTCAATGTAAAAGCTTCCCTCACAGTTGCTGGTGATCCAACTTTACTGCCTGATAAGTGATACATTGGGACACAAACATAGCGACATCCCACTTTATTTTGAACCATCAATACCACATCCTAATATCTAGGTACATCTTATCCCCACTAGGTTGAATAAAAAATTATGATCCATGGAGATCCTACATCATGGAGGAACCTAACACCTCGTATAATGGTGCAACCAATAACCCATTGACCATAATCTATCATTCGGACAAACTATGTAAAGAGGTCCATTGGTGGTGAAAAGTTCAGCCATGCTCTACTTGCAGAACACATTATTTGTCTATGCTCGAATCACCCGCATAATAATATCTAGATTCAAGGTGAGCATCCTAAAAAATGCAACATCTAACTCATTAATCACGTAAATTTAACCCACGTCCATCAACTAAAGAGAAGATAACTACCTCTAGGTCATCCATTTAAAGCTTCTGCCTCCATATTTTCCTTCTCATGTGATACTAAAGCATAAACTCGTAGTCCTTGTTAAAGTTGAACTGCCATAACTGTCGCATGCTCGAATCCATATATGTGAACAAATACTAAAGACTCATGTGATCGATAAAGAGATTAAACCTCACACCTCACAAACGGTTCCTCTAAACGTGTTACGCAAAAACTATAGTTATTAGCTCCAAACCATGAGTCAGATAGTTACCCTCATGGTGTTTTATATTTTGAGATGCATAGTCAATGAGACGATCCTCCTACACTATCACTCCACCTAATCTATGTAAGTAAATGTCGTAGTGTACTAAATACTCAACCCCACTCCTAGGTACAGTAAAAATTGGATCCAAATTAAACTTTTCCTTAATAATTTCAAAGGCATGTTCACATGTCTCCATCAATCCTTTTCTAGTCAACTCACTTAATAGTCCCATAATCTTCAAAATTCCTCAAATAAACCTCAAATAATACCCCATCAATCCTCAGAACCTACGAAAATGACTAACACCTTCTTTGGGTCCACTAACAATCCTGACTCTGAAACTACATGACCTAAAAATTTAACCTCTCATTTCCAAAACTCACATTTTCAAAATTTCTTATATAACTTGTGCTGTAGCAATATCTCAAGTCCAACTCTGAAATGCTCGTTATAGTACTCCTCAATTTGAGGATATAATAAGATTTCATCAATGAATATGATGATAAACTGATCTAAATACGATTGGAACATCTAGTTTATCAAATTAATGAACACGAAGGAGGCATTGGTCAACTCAAATGGCATGACCCTTAACTTATAGTAGCCATAATGAGTCATAAGGGAAGTCTTCGATACATCCTCCTCACATATCCTCAATTAGTGGTACCTTAAACGAAAATAAATCTTCAAGAAGAACAAATCACAATGAAGTTGATCAAATAAATTATCGATCCTCGATAAAGAATACTTGTTCCTCACTATCACCTTGCTCAATTCATGGTAGTCAACACATAATCGTAACGAACCATCCTACTTCTTCAAAAAATAACCGAATCTCCCCACGAAGACGTATTAGAAAAATGAAACCCTATTTTAATAACTTATTGATTTATTCTCTCAACTCCCTCATTTCCATTAGGGCCACACAATAGGGCACCTTGGAAATTAGCATCACGTCGGGAGCCAAATAAATTACCAAATCAATCTCTATGTCTGGTGGCAACCCTATCACCTCCTAAAATACATTAACAAAATCTCTAATAATCAAAATCAAATCTAGTGAGATGGTAGTCCCCTTATGGGTCTTCTCGTCAATAAAATATAAGTGTGTGATGGAACTACCATTTGTCCTAGGCATAGATACAACATACGTTTCCAAACCTATAATCATGAAAAGGATAGCCCGACCTCTACATCTATATGAACCTAATTTCTAACTAACCAGTTTATACTCAATATCACATATAATTGTCATATTGATGCATTATTGGAACCAGAAGCCCTGCTAGCTCTTCCGTTGATGGTGCCTGCAATAGCCATCGCCTTATTAGTTCTAACCCTAGCCCGAATGACGTTGACACTATTGTCCTTGGGCCTATACACATGGAAAAATTAGGATTTATGTCATCTACATCCACATCTAAAGCATAAACACTATTCAATGGGGTTTTGGGCATCCCTTACTACCTCGGTTGCTACCGGTGTTGGGGTTATTGCCATCCCTACCCAACCTAAGGGGGACCTTAGTGTTGCTGATAGCATCTCTCTTGACCAGGCCTAAAATTCCTCCACTGCATTTGTCCCCTTGGTACTGGCTCACCCATTTATCACCACTCGTGTTTGACTTTGGCTTAGGCACATTAGATTGGACAACTTTCTCTAACTACCTATTAAGATCCTTACAGTCCTAATAATGCATCAATGTGACATCTACCACCTCAGTGTAGGCAATAAAGGTCAGGTTCCTTATGATAATCTATTGAATGGGGCATATTATCCCTATTACAAACTTCCTCATCTTTTTCTCCTCACTATTAATGCCACTATTAGAAAAGGGGACAAAGGGTAAACCTCCGCTCCTACTTGGCTATCGTATGGGATCCCTACTTTGACAAAAAAATATTCCTTTTTCTATTCTCTCACTAACGATAGAAAATACTTATCATCAAAATGGATCACAAACTCATCATAGGTCTTGCTATCCTTATCATCTTATGTACTCACACTCTCCTATCCCTGTAATGCATCCCTAACCAAGTGAAACGTCACTAGAACCTTCTTCAGTACCTCGGTACAAGTGAATAAGCTCAATTTTTTCTCAGTGTCCTGGTGCTAGTACTGTGCCATGATAGGATTGGTAGAACAACAAACATTGGTGGGTTGTTCTTCATCAAGATGAAATTACCATTCTAGTTTGTCTCAATTTTGAGAGACGTTTATTTTTTACAACATTTTGTGTGTATCTAATTTATTTTTTTATAGCACATTTTTATATCCAATAATATTTTCAGAATCTGGTATGATGTTTTAATATTTTTTCGTATTTAAAAATATTGATTTTATTATTTTTTTTGTTTGTTTATGTTTAAACATTTTTGTGTAATAAACAAAACCTAATTTGTTTATTATAATTGTTCAAAAAAATAATTCGGTTGAGTTTATCTTTGTATTTTGTACCATTTATTTTGCCAGTTGTTTATCCCATTCTTTTTTGGCGCTCGAGGTATGCACTGTTTGGTGTTCTTGAGATCTGAATTGTGTGTCTGTCACGCTGACTGTCTCATTTTGGTTCCCCATTTTGCCCCTTTTGTGGCAGTGCTGTTTTACACATAGGTCCTTGGGTTGTTGTTTTATTCTAATTCCCTCATCCACCCTTGTTCTTTGTTTCTTTTACCCTCTTATGGTTCATTTATTATTTATGGACCTATGCCATTTTGGTTGGCATATTTAAGGCTTGTGATGTGTGTTTTCAGTCTTTAGGGTTTTGAGGTTTATATGCTCAACCAACATTTTTTCTCTTCTCTCATTTTCTCTCTCTAGTTTTCTACATTTACATCTTTAGACCTTGTGAGCCTTTTTGTGAGATTTTATCTCTTTAAAACATACACACCTGTGTGAGTAATTTTTTGAGCTTGGTTTTAACTCCCTCTCACAATCACTGGTGTGGTTCATTTCTAGTCTCTTGAAATAGTAGGAAAGTTTGTTGTGTTTTAGGTTTCTAGGGTTTGATACTTACGACTTGAATCGCTATGTGTTGTTGGTTTGGTTGTTTGTTCTAGAGCATGTGGTTTAGAATTCTTGGTTGTTTGGACTCTTGTTCCTTGTACTCCTCTGTACATTTTTTGGGGGGCTAGACTTGTCATCTTCAAACGCTGCTGCCAACAAAATAAAGGCTTTCGTTGTGAGTTTCTTTTTCTTTCCCTATATATATATATATACACACACACACACACACATATATATACTGATATATACATATTGACTTATTATTATTTTTTTTTTGATGCTACGTTTTGGTTCAGTTCTGCTGTGTACGTGAGTTTTAAATCTGTTGTGGTTGTGAGTTTCAAACCTACTACGCATGTGTTGATTTACTCAGTGTTAACTCATGATTTAACTCGGTTTAACACGGTATTTAAACTCACTTAACTCAGTTTTTTAACTCGTGTATAAATTATTGTGTGTTTATCACATGTGGTTAATTTGGTTTGTAAGATAACTCGTGTGCGTAACCTCATTTTTTAGAACTGTTTAAAACATGTTTTATTTGAAAATCAGATTAACTCTAGTGTATTTTTGGCTAGTGAAAAAACCTATTTAGGAGTGCGTGTTTGAATCTGTACCTACCTTTCATTTAGTCACTGATTGGCTTTTTTCTTGTTAATTAAAAAAGACATAACCTAGTGCGCATTTAGTCTCATTTTGTTATTCAAGATAATTTTCATGTTCTCATTAAAACAAACCTTTATAATTAATTATGTTTTGCACAATTTCACAGGTTACCGAGTATTGGGTGTGTAGTAGTTGTGCTTGTGAATTCACTATTATCGGGGTGTTATTAGGTTGACTGATTTTTAGTCAAGTTGGGTTGTATTTAGATTAGGGTGGTTGTATGGGTTGTATTTTCTTAGTTTAAATCATTTAAAATTGGTGGACTAGAATTTGTAACTAATAATTGGTAATAGTGGACTTGCCTGTGTGAGTTATCTTGGGACTAGGGACACGTGGCTTTCTATCACGATGGTTTCCTCGAGAATAAATACTGTGTCAATTTCATCTTTGCCTCATCACATTCTAAATTATTGTATTATCAATAGCATCCATTTTTTTTAAAAAAATCCACAAAGATCCTGAACTCTTTTGTTTTTAATATATCCATCTTTTTATCATGGGTGAACATAATGGGCCTTCCGTACGTCCTCTCGTGTTTGATGGTGATAACTTCGCTTACTGGAAAGTAAGAATGGTTGCGCACCTCCAACACTTGGGAGAGGAGGTATGGGATATAGTTGAAATAAGTTTTTCTGCTCTTTCTAACCTAGTGATGATGATGATGATGATGAAATTTTTATTTGAAAACCTCTTTCAGAATGATCCAAAGAGGAAATGATATGCTCACAATAAAATAACATAGGAAAAACAATGTTATCTTTCAAGGGATGGGTGCAACTGAATTTAAAAGAATTTCATACTGCACTACTTCTAAAGAGGCTTGGGGCATCCTAATGACTACCCATGAAGGAGACTTTAGAGTTAAAAGGGTCAAGTCACAAATGCTAGTTAGACTCAATGATTCTCTCTACATGAATGATATTGAGAAATTTAATTATTTTTATTTAAAATTGCAAGATGTTGTAAATAAATCACATGCTAATGGTGTCATTCATGCCGACTCTGAAATATGTGATAAAATCCGTAGGTCTCTTCCTAAGAGTTTTGATTTAATTTCTCACACTATAGCTGATAATTTGGAGAGTTATACTCCTCATCTCTTTTGTAGTAAACTTAAAAATTTTGAATTTCAAAATACTTTAAGGGATGACGAAAGAGGTAAATCACATGCACGCACCGAAACTCAAAATGTGCTTAATTTTAGAATTAGTGAAAATAGCTTGGTTTTTGTATCTTCCCTGTCTAATGAGAATGAATCTAAAATTTGTTTGAATTCTTTGGATAATGAAATTTCTCTCATGACCAAACACTTTAAGAAATTTGTGAAATTTAGGGACACGTTTGCTTCGAAAGAAGTTTAACTTATTTATTCTAATAGACCCCATAAAAATACTTTGAGAAGAAAAACTTTGAAAAATCTGAACCTAAAAAGGGTCTGAGCCATATTCAATGCCAAAAGTGCAATGAATATAGTCACTATGATGATAAGTGCTTTTCTAAAATGAAGTGGGAACCATAACATAAAACACATTTGTCTAAAACTTGGGATGATAGTTATGATAGTGATAATGAATAAATGTTTTATAATTTTATGGCGTTTACCTCCGTGTGCAATATTGTATCAGAGGACATCTTTGACAACTTATCTACTCTTTCTGATATTTATGATTTGGGTGATAATAATTATGATTTAGACTTTGTAACTTTGACTCACATCTTTCCTGTTCAAAATCACCCTACTATCACGGCTTCTATTTTTTATATTGGAAATATTTATGCTGATTTGGATGAATCTGATATAATTTAGGATCCTACAAATGCTGAAGTGTGTGTGTGTGTGTGTGATATTTTTGAAAATGAGACACTTGATAACAACACACACTTAAGTGAAGTGAATTATAGGTTATTATCTAAAATTAACGTTTTAAATAACCAAATATGGCTAATATCTAAAGAATTTGCATTTCACTTAGAAGAATTGGAAAAAGATGTTGTTTTACTTGAAAAGAGGATTGTTATGCTACACTACACCAAAAAGGGAGATTTGTGAGTGCTGTTAGCACTCACAAATGACCTTTATAACTGTTATTTACCGTCATAATTTAGGGGGTGACAAATGAAAATTTATAACTCCTAATAGCAGTCACAATTTTTTATAACCCCTATGGAGTTATGACTGGTGACCCCAATTTGTAACTGCTATTCGTAACTCCTGTCAGCAGTCACAAATATAACATTCGTAACTGCTGTGAGAAGTTACGAATGTTATATTTGTGACTGCTGACAGCAGTTACTAATCATATATTTGTAACTGCTATTTGTGACTGCTGACAGCAGTTACTAATCATATATTTGTTAAATGTTGTAAAAGCTATTACAAATATCTTTATATTTTCACAAAATGATGAAATAATGAAAGTAAAATAAATATCATGATCACAAGTCTAAATTTTTTGACAACATTTCATTTATATTTCTCATATTCCAAATATCCAGTACACATAAAACTTGTTTAAACTTAATTTAACATCAAACAACCCCTAAGTGGGCGCCAAGTACAAAATGAACATAGAATAAAAAATAAATTAAAAAAATAACGACACAACACTTCGATGACATGGAATGTCATGAACATGTAACAAATCATTCTAAATCTAGACCAGGAGTCACCACGCAGTGGATACGATTCGTGAAGTCTAGGTATATCAGCCGTGGGGGGTATTGATGCGGTGACACCCCCCCTCGTGTACTCGGAGTATGCCTGTTGAGCAAGTTCAATGGACTCAAATTTTTTGAATACGGCGCCTCGGTATCCATTAACTTGTGCTTGTGTTGCTTGCCACGAAGTGTAAACACCTGGATTTAGGCCTTTGAATACTACGTATGCCGGGTATGCCATGTGTATGCCTGCAAATAATAAAATGTATATATATATATATATATATATATATATACTAGCGTATGCCCGTGCCTGAAGGCACGACGAAAATTGCAAAAAAAATCGTTACCCGACAACAAAGTGAAATAAAAAAAATCATACTCGGTTGACTCACAGTACATATTACTATATTCATACTCGGTTGGCACTATAATCAATAAACAACCCAAATCCATGGCAATAATATTCGTTTACATTAAAATTACAAAAAAAGGTACATCTAAATAAATGTACAATATTTTTGTTCTAATTTTAAAAAATTTGGGCAGAGTTCCCTTTATTTATAGGCCTATCCACCTTGTTCAAAAAAATAAAAATACTCCACAACAGCAATACTACAATACTCGAGGTCCATATTGGACCTCATTTCAACCACTTCCCCAGATATCTACAAAGTAATCTATATAAGGGGTGGTGGTGGATATGATAGGAATGATACAAACAAACAACTTCCCCAAAGTTGGGTAAACATATATGAATTTCATTACCATCATCTTACCTTTTCTCGTCGTTAAATGATAGCTTCACTTATATCTTACCTACTCCTTCACCTGAAATAAGACATGTGAATTGATAATTAAAAACGATAGCACAACTTGAACCAAAAACCATCCATTTTACTTGAATACATAAATCATTGTAAAACAGAAGCATTTAAAAGATGGGGGGGGGGGGGGTGTAATGTAATTAACGGGAAGTAGGAAATGAGGAAATGTATGCATTCATTTGGTAGAAATAAATTATTGTTTTCAAAATATAAAAATTACCAAACAGTCTTAGATATGAATATACGAAACAAGTAGTTTCCAATGGTTTCACTATTTACCGTCATAATATATATATATATATATATATATATATATATATATATATATATATATATATATATATATATATATATATATATATATATATATATATATATATTTAAATTGGTTTGAGATGTAGAAAAGTAACATCTTATTCATAGTTTCTTATATGTTGATTGGTTATAACTGTGTATATATTCAATTGACTATTAAGAGCATTCACGAGCCTTGCCATTCCAAAATCCGATACCCTGGCCTCGAAATTTTCGTCTAGGAGGACATTGTTGGACTTCATATCACGGTGAATAATGTGAGGTATGCAGCTGTGGTGAAGAAATGCAAGTCCCCTTGCTGATCCAATAGCAATCTTTTTTCTAGCAGCCCATTCGACGTTTGAACCCGCTCCTCCTCCTCTGGGCCTGTCATGAAGAACAGTCTCAAGACTTCCCCATTTCATGTATTCATACACAAGAAGCCTCTCCTCTCCAATCTTGCAGTAACCGAGCAAGGGGACCAAATTCCGATGTTTGATCTTTCCTATAGTTTCCATTTCTGCCATAAATTCTCTATCTCCTTGGCCCGTAACATGGATGAGCTTTTTTATAGTAACGACACAGCCGTCTTTCAGTTGGGCCTTGTAGACCTCAACAAACCCACCAGACCCGATTAGGCTGTCGGTGCTGAACCCATCGGTGGCCTCGAGCAGATGAGCAAAAGTTAACTTTCTCAGAGGTTTTTCGAATGCGGCGACATTGATGCTGAGAGGCTCAGGAACACTGGAGAATTTCCAGCTGCTGCTGCCTGACGTTGGAAGGCTTTCAATGTATTTGTCTCTTTTCTCTTCCTCGTGCTGGTATTTCTTCATTTTGTAAAGAGAAAATGTGAAAATGAGAACGCAAAAGATAGATATAGCAATGCCAATGAATACCCCTGCTGCCACCGACCGTTTCCTACCTCCGTGACTAGAGTTTAGCGGACGACGCCCATTTCCAGAGCCGCAAGGAGGCAAAGGAAGCCCGCAAAGGCCCGAATTGTTCTCGTATCTGGAAGATGGGAATGTAGTCAACTGGCCACCTGAAGGGATTGACCCATCAAGATTGTTGTTTGACACGTCAAGGTCACTGAGAAATGAGAGACTCCCTAATGAACCCGGGATGAATCCCTGGAGATTATTGTGAGAAAGATCAAGAACACCAATAGCTTTGAGACCTCCAAAGCTGAAGGGAATATTTCCAGTAAGATTGTTGTGTCCCAAATTCAAGACTTGTAAAAATCTCATCGAACCAAAGTTGTCGGGTATGGTTCCTGATAAAAAATTATAGGACAGATCAAGATAAATCATGCTGCCATTGTTCGTGAATGTGTAGACCGTCACCCCCGAGTAAATCCTCGTTGTTGGACAAGAGTGCACCATAGGAAAATTAGCAAGATTTTCAGCCCGCATGCCTTCAAATTCAATTAGCCCTCCTGCACCTCTGCACGATGTCCCACCCTCATTTCTCACGAATGCAAACTTCTTACCCGAAACAGGCCCAGGGGTAACAAGCCCAGATTCATTAGCAATCTCTGTAGGTACAGGACCGATAAGGAGATTGCTATTCAAATCGATCCAAATTAGGCTCGTGCTTTTACCTAGCCCTTGTGGGATTGTTCCAGTAAGTGAATTGTTACCCAACTGCAGGATAACAAGGTTACGGAGACTACCAATACCAGCAGGGATCTCACCTGTAAGACGGTTGCTGGAGAGCGAAATCCAAATCATATTCGTACAGTTTACAATGGACTGTGGGATGGTTCCAGTAATAAGATTGTTGTTGAGAATCAGCGTCTGAAGATTTCCTCCTCTAACACAAATCCCCTATGGGATTTCACCAGTGAGGCTATTTGCCCAAATAATCACGTCTGAAATATACGGTAGGTTCCAAATTTCCATGGGAATTGAACCTGTAAGGTTGTTGAAACTAAGATCAATTGTCTTCAAGTTCTTGCAGTTTCCAAGCTCAGATGGAATTGTCCCTGTGAGATAATTATTTGGCAACAATATCTATGATTATACATAGAGTTACATCTATGTATAATCAAAGCCCACGCACTGCAATATGCATATAGAAGAATATTGCTAATTGATTACTAATTGATTCAAAACAGATAGACACTGGATAGACACTGGATACATTCAAAACAGATTACTAATTGATTCAAAACAGATTACTAATATTCAAAATAGAGTTCAAACACTACTAATTGTTCACTTTGACAATTTGTTCAAATTTCTCAAGACAAATTACTCTGGATCACTTAAGGATAAGACAAAGCAATGGACAAACCACCCAAGATTTCTCGACATCCTTAATAGTGTCCGCCCCATGACTTCGACGATAAAACGGATGATTCTCTTCTCCTGGCTCAACACTATTAACGTAAACCTTACGTTCAAATATCAGCAATTGATGGCCATGCACCACCGTTCCAGTAGCAGCTGAAGCAACAACTTGTCCACTTGCAATCTTTCTCTGATTTGAAAAATCTAATAAATCGACATATGGATCATGTGGAGGATCAGTTAAATCTCCAATGTTTGGCTCAGTTGAATCTCCAAAGTTTGGCTCAGTTGACGGGGGGTAGGAATGTAATCATGGGGACTTGAATGCGGAACTGGAGTGTAATAATGGGGACTTGAATACGGAACTGGAGTGTAATCATGGGGACTTGAATGCGTAACTGGAGTGTAATTACGAGGACTTGGATGTGGGACAGGACTATAATTGCGAGGACTTGGATTTGGTATTTTCAATCCATTCGATTCAAAAGCACTTAAAAGCATGGTAACGGATGATTTGAGAAATGCCATATCCTCATCATGTTTTTCTTCTCGTGTCTTTGCTCTATTCAACTGTGATACTATAGGAGCAATTGCCTTAAGTTTACTTTTGGACACGGGTCCAACACCACGAGTCGTCCCCTAGTATCTTTTCCTCTAAAGGCAGTCAATGCATCTGTATCAATACTGTTTTGGCTTGAAGAACCTTGGCTACTTCTCAGCTCACTCAATTTTTGCTGCAAAATTATTTATGAATCGATTAAAACCATTGAACGGTGAAACTTGAAGGAATTTAATTATTATAACTGAGATTACGAAACTCACCATATCATCAGCTACCTTTGGGTGAAACTCCCCAGTTTTCCGCCTACGACTTTCGAGATACACTTCCGAACGATCAACAGGTCGTTTATTGTTAAGCACCTATAAATTAATTTTCCATTAACTATTTGAGCAAGACATATAATATATATACACATTAAAATAACAAAGGGTTTATACCATCTCCTCGGTTTTCTCAGCATACGACATCCGACCAAGACAATGGACGTCGGTCTTTTTAGCCCTGTTCACCCGGCCTTGGTGTCGTTGTTTCAATTTTGCCTCAGATGCTTCATGCGAGACGAATTCATTCCACTCACGAACAGGGATATGCTCTTTCTCCGGTACTTGATCCTTCAGGGCCTTTATCCCATCACTGTCCAATCCCTTAAAATAAGTCGAGCGGAGGTTACTTCTAAAAGTCTTCAATTGAATACCAATGGCTTTCATGCACCCCTCCTTCTGGTCGGCCGAAAGATTGAACTCTTTCATGAGCGTATTCCACAAGTCATCCTTTTTTACTTGCTCAACCGTATCCCAACTCTCATATTTTAAGCCAATACAAGATTTTAACAAAGACAAGGCTCGAGCTTTAAAAGGATTCTTGCCACCTATTGGCAAACCAAATAGGTTAAGGGAAACGTGAGCACGAGAATCAATGGCATAATGTTCATCATGACTTGAACTTTCTGGCCTGGATGATGTAATTGTATTCTCGGACTCCATTTTCTGCATTTTTATATTTATGCATTAGTTCATATGTTAATACAAGAGTAAGGAAATAATATAAAAAAATATAATATAAGTTATACCTTTTCAACATATTCTAAAAGTTTTGATAATTCAACCATGTCATAAGTTTCATACTTCATCATTTCACGTAAAGTTTTTATTGGCCATGTCTGCGGAAGTGTGTTGATAATTGCATTTCTGACACTAAACATATTAGGACGTATGCCTTCTCTCCTAAGCCGATAATAGATGTTAACTTTGTTATGCATATGTTTTCTCACAATATAGTCTGACGCATCCTTGTCCTCTTCAGTTCTATCCAAAAAGGATGAATTTGTCTTTCTTCGAGTTCTAAAAACTCTACTAACTGCATCGCATTACTTGGATTGTGTTTTATGAAAACCCTTTCAACTGCTTCATCCCAACTTTGAGGTAGTGTGCGTAGAATTGATTGAAATAAATATGCTTCAGGTATGTTCCACCCATGATCTCGCAAGTAATTGCATTGTTTGATTTTTCGATAGCCGTGCCGATAAATTGACATGTTCTCTATAAAAGACCTGTTTTGAAAATCGTTGCATGTATATACAGTATATGACATCCTGGAAAAAGTAATAATAAACTTGTGAAAAAAAGTCACTATGAATATATGCTACGAAATAATTGAAACATGCTATTATACATAATTTTCAAATCAACATTTAAAATAACATAACATGCCACAATTAAACACCTACTCCTCTAATGCGTTTAATAATTTCTTTAATTCTGGGTTGTCATCCAGAATAGACTGAATCTCGATTGGTGCCTCTATATCGTCTACTGATGTAGTCAAGCGCTGAAGAGAATGTAAAACAACAGACCATGGATCATTGTTGGGGCTCTTTGCATAAAACACTTGCTTTAAGTTTTGGAATGCACAAACGAATGGCTCATCGTTAACATTGTCTTTACCCTTCAACTTGGCCAAATCAACCTTCACCATGTGGGTGTCAGGGTCGACCATACATGCATTCTTGTCCTCCACTCTCACCCAATCACAGTAAAATACAGGTATGCTGAAAGATATATAATCTAATAGGATAATTTGTTTTATAATCCCATAATACGTCATCTCAGCTTCTATCAAGTTTTTATCTTTCGCGCTTGCCCTGAAATTAGTTAATGCTTTATATGAAATGCCGCTGTTTTGTTTCCCAATGAGTTTTAACTCGTGTGTGCTTGAAGAGAACACAAAACCATTGACACGATATTGTCCAAACTCCTTGGCTACAAAACTAGGCGCATTTGCTAGACGTCCAAGCCTCGTCGATACTTCACCAGCTTTCAATAACTGAAACCAAGAAAGTATTTGCATTGTGAATATGTTGCAAAGACAGTAAATAAAAGTGAGGTATTAGTGTAGTCACCTCGAAAGCTACCCAATGCCTAAAGTCATTGTCTGCACTCATTATATTGCACTCATTACTGTAGTCACCTCGCGCCTCCCTTCCTCCTCTTGGCATGCCCGCACTCATTATATTGCCTAGGTTAAAACACTAAAAATATTAATTTCTAATGAATATAACATCGAACATATTACATTATTTTACAAAACACTTTAAATAAACTCACATTTTCCATTTATCTATGTCTTCATGCGTCTCGAATACATATCGAGCCACCTGGTTATATTGTGTACTTGTTAGCTTCACTACCTTACCTTTCCCCAGGGCCTCCTCATCAGCAAACTCTTCTAATTCATCAATAAAGCGTTCACGACCTCCAACGTTTGGGTTAGGCATATATTCCTTTGCATACAAGGAAGCCTCTTCCATAATGTACTCCTTAGCAATGGACCCCTCAACGTACCGTGTATTCTTAACGTAATCTTTAAAAGTTTTCATTAATCGTTCGAACGGATACATCCATCGGTACCTTACTGGTCCACATAAAAGTGCTTCATCGCACAAATGCACTAAAAGGTGGATGCTTATGTCAAAGAATGAGGGAGTAAAGTGCTTCTCCAAAACACATATAGCCTCGACCAAAGTTTCTTTCGCTGCCATTATGTGCGTCCTGTTGACAACTTTCTCACATAATAGGGAGAAACATAAGCTAATTTGTAGAATGGCCCTTCAAAGATCCTTGTGTTCTTAAAAACAGTGTCCGAACAACAGAGGGATAAGTTGCATTATCACATGCCAATCGTGGGACTTGCACTTTTTCAAATCTTTTGTTGCATCGCAGACAATCCTGCGTAAGTTGGATGAGAAATTAGAAGGGACCTTCAAGCCCTTTAATGTTTCTAAGAACATATTTCTTCCTTCAATGCTCAAAGTATAAGATGCAACTGGCATATGCTTTTTTCCAGTGTTTGTATCTTCTTTCAACCATAATGATCTTTTAATCTTCAAATCACGAAGATCTTCACGGGCTTTTTCTCCATCCTTGGAATGAGAACCAGCAATGCATGTGCTTACGAGATGCTCAATGATATTTTTCTCAGCGTGCATTATGTCTATCACATGTCGCACATGATGTTCCTTCCAGTATGGCAAATCAAACATTATTGATCTCCTCGACCACGTCGTTTTCACATCAAGATCCTTTCTTTTACGCTTTTGGGCCAAAATTATGGGGTGTTTCCCCCTCAACTTTTGATCAGCCTTTAATGACCTTTCTTCAATTTCCAAACCAGAAAGTCTTGGTGGAGGTGGTCGCGTCTCGGTGCCTTCTGGGAGAAAATTGCTTCGTATTGACCTGAATTTGTGACTTTGGGGCAGAAATCTTCGATGACTATGATAAAAAAGTTTACCACTTTTCTTAAGCCAGCTGGCTTCAGTCTCCTCTCCACATATAGGAAAACCTAGGTAACCATGTACATTGCACCCAGATAAGGTCCCATAAGTAGGAAAATCATGAATTGCCCATATCAACATAGCTCTCAAAATGAATTCCTCCTTTTTGTATGAGTCGAATGCTCTCACACCTTCAACCCATAACTCATTCAATTCATCTATTAGTGGCGATAAGAAAACATCAATGTCACTACCCGGTGCTTTTGGACCTGGTATCAACAACGACAAAATTGAAAACTCCTTTCTCATGCACAACGACGGCAGCAAATTTAAAGGCGCCGTAAACACAGGCCATATACTCTTATCTGTGCTCAATTTGCCAAACGGGTTAAACCCATCGGTTGATATTCCGAGGCGAACATTGCGTATTTCTGTAGCAAAGTCCGGGTATCACTGATTTGCAGATTTCCACACAGATGAATCAATCGGATGTCGCATGAGATTCTCACCCACCTCCGCTCGACCATGCCAAGTCATTGCCTCTGCTATCCAAGGTATAGTGTACAGTCTCTTCAATCGAGGACTTAAAGGGAAATACTTTAACACCTTCTTAGGTATTTGCTTATCTACTTTCAACAAACGTTTATTATGTACTATCATCTTTTGTTCATATCTAGGTTCCTTACATACATGACAAGCCCGTTTGTCCTTATGCTCCTTATAGTATAAAATGCAGTCATACTTGAAGCAATGAATTGATTTGTATTTCATACCCAAACCTTTCAAATTATCCTTCATGATCGGATAATTGACTGGCAGTGTATTTTCTTTGGGGAGCAAATCTTTTGCCCAGAGGAGTATTGCCGTCACACTTTTTCTCGACAAGCCAAATTTGCTCTTTAAGTTGTGCAACCCAACCATGGCATATAACTTTGTGTGGTCGGGGTTGGAGTTATGGTATAATGGTGTTGCGGCTGCTGCTTTTAACCGTATATAATCCTTAACTTGGTCCGTATCGTTGCCAACATGATCCTCACATCCTAAAGCATTCCCTCTACTATCTTGCTTTTCTTGTGCTGCGTGCACTTCATACGTATCATTTATGAGATCGTTTAACCTAGCATGTACTAACGGGTCACCATTTGTGTGAATGGTTTCATTGACAAGTATTTCTTCTGGAATATACTTAAATTCCCTCTCCCCATGGAAATGCCAAAACGTGTAGTCAACTTGCATGCCCCAATGAAACAAATGTACTTTTACATCTACCCCTTTCAAGCGTTTCCCATTTTTACAACGATTGCACGGGCATGGGATAATATCAGTTTCGAGATTCTTCGTTGCATAATTCACAAAGTCTTTAACCCCATTAACCTATACTTGCCCCACTCTACAACTTTCACCCATCCACTCTTTATATTGTGGAAACCCCATATATTCTACAATACAAACAAATAGAAACTCAGTAAATTATAAAACTCCATCCACTCTTTATATTGTGGAAACCCCATTAATTCTACAATACAAACAAATAGAAACTCAGTAAATTATAAAACTAAATGAAGTTTGAGCTAATATTTAGAACATAATCTCTGGCTTATCATTGCATTAATACTATCATTGCATTAAAACTCACAGGAAAACCCAACCAAGCACAAAACGTCAAAACTTCAACGAGCACAAAACAATGGTTATTTAATTAATTTTTAGATAAAATAAATATGAATAGTATAAAATGATTATTTAAAAAAATCTAACATATTCCCAAACAAGATAATATTCAAAAAATGAAAGAGGTTAAACGATGTGTAGATATACTCACAACAAAACAATCAGATTTGATTATATTTTGTCTAGAGAACGTTGATCACAAAGCTCGGGCAAAACTCGTAATATTAAAAATCCATTTGATTATATTTTGTCAAAAAAATATAATGTCTAGAGTTTTTGAATAATATTTTGTCAAAAAAATAACCTCAATACAATTTCTAGGGCTTATTAACATAAAATACAATTTGTATATAGATACACTCATAAACACACATATAAACATAAATCTATACATACACATACATACACACACATGTAAACATAAATCTATACATACACATACATACACACATATAAATAGATATTTCTACATACACACAAATATACACACATAGCCACACATAATAAGAATCGAAATGCGCACACACACAATGAGAATTAAAATTAGGGCTTTAGACAGAAATTAGGGCTTTAGACAGCAAAAATACCCAAAAATATACCTTCACAATTAAGAAAAAGTCTTTAATTCTAGAACACCCAACAGCAAATGACGTTATTGATGAAGAACAACTCTCACCCAATAGCAAATATACCTGAAACCCAAATGATTTAAGCATTTTATTGTTTTGGGGTAATATTCATTTTTTTTGTTATCAAAGTAAGAAAAGCAAGCCCTATAATAGAACTTGCGAAGCACAACCTCAGGTAATAAGTTCCGAAACTGTAATCTAGGGTTTGCTTTCAAGACTAAAAGCATATGAAAATTAAAAGCAAACAAACGAAAAATGGAACTTGCGAAGAGGTATACGAAAAATGGAACTTGCGAAGAAGTTCCGAAACTGTAATCTAGGGTTTGCTTTCAAGATTCGTAGAGAGAGGGAAATACCTTCACCGATCGAAATGATTCGTAGAGAGATGCGTACAGAGGGAAATGAAAGAGAGAGAAGATGGCGGGAGCTCGATCTTCACGTATAGAGGGAAAGGTGAAAAATTCTGTGACCGCCAATAGCAGTCACAAATTTGTGACCGCTAATAGCAGTCACAAATTGAGTATAAGAGCAAAATTTTTTACTGCTGGGAGCGGTTATAAATTTATGACTTCCAATAGCAGTCATAAATTAAGTTTTAGACCAAAATTTGTGACCGCTAATAGCAGTTACAAATTTGTGACCGCTAATAGCAGTCATAAATTAAGTCTAAGACTAAAATTTGTGACTCCTCATAGCAGTTATAATTTCGTGACTGCTCATAAGAGTCATAACTTGTGTCTACTAATAAACTTGTGAGGGCTTGTGATAGTTATAAATTTGTGACTGCTTATAGGAGTCACAAATTAATTATATGGTAACATTTGTGACTCCTATTAGCGGTAACAAACTAATTGACTCAAATTTTTTTTAACCAATTAATTTTATCACCCCTAATGGCAGTCACAAATAATTTTGTGACTGCTCTCGGGAGTGACTAGTTTGTCACCCCTATTGGGAGTCACAAAAAGGCAGTCACAAAATTCACATTTTGGTGTAGTGCTAACTGAATTGAATAAATTTCTTGAGACTAAAAATAAGGAAATTTTGTTTAAATTTGATGAATCTCAAAAGGACATTGATGTCACCTTAAAACACTTAAGTGATTATTCAAATGCAAGTATTAAGAATAAGTCTTTGAATAAGTTTTATGACCCATCCAACAATTATTCACAGTTTGTTTTTACTAAAGGACTTGGTTTTGAGGGAGAATAATTTGATGTAACTAATTTTGTCAATTCAAAGGAGAAATATCCCGACTCAACTGAAATTAGTATGTCACATAAACATGTTAAAAATGAGGGTCGTTCTATCTCCTCTAAACCTAGGTTTAAATTCATTTTTTGTCAAAAATCTGAAATAAATTGGAAAATTCAAACTAGTAAGCCGATTTTTCAGTGTGGTTTGTTCTCTAAAAAGAGTCATTTAGAACCATTTTATTTTAAAAAGTCAAACCAGTTTAGTTCTAAAGATTTACATAGAACTGTTGTTCCTTCAAAACTTATTTATAGGAAATTCTTTCGTTGTGATTTTTATCAGAAAAATGGGCATTTGATTGATTCTTGCTATAAAACACTGCATGCTAGGACCAAACTAATTCAGTTTTATAGTAAAAATGAATTAGTTAAGAAGCCTATTATGTACAACTAGAAACCTTATCAAACCAAAATCGTTTTTGAGAAAACTAAGGCTGATTGGGTTAAAAAATCCAAATCAAATGACACATTGAGATGTAATGTTGGTTTATCATCACTAAATGTTCGTAATAAAAACTCTCAATGGTATTTAGATTCTAGTTTCTCTAGGCATATGACGGGGGACATATCCAAATTTACTACCTTGAAAGCTTTTGTTGGTGGAGTTGTAACTTTTGGTGATAGAAAGATGTCCCACATCATAGGCAAAGGGTCGATTGAGACCGATGGGCTCCCTAACTTGGAGAAAGTTTTACTTGTTGAAGGATTAAAAGTAAATCTATTTGGTATTATTCAATTTTGTGATAATAATCATGATGTTAATTTCTCCAAATCTAATTGTAAAATTTTAGACCCAAATGGGAATGTTATTATGTGTGTACTAGGACTTTAGATAATTTCTATGCCATTAAACATGATGATGACTCTAAAAATTATTCATCTTCTAGGATGAGTGATTTAGACCTATGGCATGAAAGATTAGGACATTTAAGATATGATAGTTTGTCTAAATTGACTAGTCATAATCTTGATCGCGGCATACCCAAAAGAACCGAAGTTAAAAATTCTATTTGTGGTCCATGCCAAATTGGTAAAATTCATAAGGCACCTCATAAGAAAGTGACTAATATTTTTACTACTCACCCTTTGGGATTATTGCATATGGACTTGATGGGTCCCTCTAGGACAATTAGTTTATGTGGTAATTCTTATATTCTTATTATTGTTCATGATCTCACTAGATTTACTTGGGTTTTTTTATGAAAGAAAAATCGCACACCTTAAATCATTTTTAACATTTTTCTAAGAATTGAAAATGACAAAGATACTCAAGTCACTCGTATTCGTAGTGATAGGGGTGGGGAGTTTAAAGACACGGGTGTCATTGACTATTGTATTAGGAATGGGTATCAACATGAATTTAGTACTCCTAAGACACCTCAACAAATGGTATTGTAGAAAGAGAAAATCGAACCATTCAAGAAATGGCTCGTGTTTTGATTTATGCTAAGAATTTACCAAAATATTTTTGGGTTAAAGCTACTCAAATAGCTTGTCACATAATTAATAGGGTTCATTTAAGAAAAAATACTAAACAAACACCCTATGAATTATGGTATGGTAGACAACCCAATCTGAAATATTTTAGAGTATTTGGTAGTGAATAATATGTGTGCAAGGATTGTAAACACTTGTCTAAATTTCATACTAGAGAAGACAAGGATATTTTTTAGGATACTCCCAAAATAGTAGGGATTATAGAGTTTATAATTTGAAAACTAAGTCTATTATAGAATTCATTAATGTTGTGATAAATGATTATGTTGCCCCTTGGGTAGAAGATAGCCCATAATCATTACCCGCTGAAAAATTTTCATTAAATGATTTATCAAAACATTCAATGGATTGTGAATTAGACTCCCTTCCACCGGAAGACCTTGATGTTCAAAATTGGGTTAGGGAAAATCATCCTAAAAAGAACATTTTGGGTGATGTTAAAGAACCAATTAAAACTAGAGCTCAAACTCTAAAAATATAAAAGATGCTCTTGTTGATGAATATTGGCTCCTTTCCATGCAAGAAGAATTAGGCCAATTTAAGATTCATGATGTGTGGTATTTAGTTCCTCGTCCTTGTCTTACTAATGTCATTGGAACTAAGTGGATATTTAAAAATAAATGTGATGAAACTGGCAATGTTTTGCATAATAAATCTAGACTAGTAGCTCAAGGGTACTCCGAAATTGATGGGAGTGATGTTGATGAGAAATTTTCCCTGGTTGCTAGAATAGAGTCTATTAGACGTTTACTTGTCATTTTGTGTCATTTAAAATTTAAATTATACCAAATGGACATAAAATCTGCATTTAATGGGTTTTTAAATGAAGAAGTGTACGTTGAATAACCTAAAGGTTTTATTGATATTTTTTTTCCCAATCATGTGTCTAGATTGAAGAAAACTCTTTATGGGCTCAAACAAGACCCTCGTGCTTAATATGATCATCTTATTTCCTTTTCTTTTAACCCATGGGCTTAATTGAGGGGGAGTAGACATAACAATGTTTGTTAAAAGAAACACAACAGGTTTGCTTATGGTTTAAATATATGTTGATGACATTGTTTTTGGGTCAACATCTCCTCAAGAGGCTTAAATTTTTGCTAACATTATGAAATATGAATTTCAAATGTCTATTATGGGTGAGCTTCAATTTTTCTTTGGTTTACAAGTTTCTCAAAAACTAGACTTCATTTTTATTTACCAAACTGAATATGCTACTGAATTGGTTAAGAATTTTGTGTTAACTAATGCAAAAAACTACTATGAACCTTATGAATTCCACCACCAAGCCATCTAAAGACTTATCGGGAAAAAATGTTGAAGTCGCACTTTATTGTAGTATGATTTGTAGCCTTCTTTATTTAATGGCTGGTAGACCCGATATAATGCATAATATGTTTGTGTGTACTAGATATTAATGTGAACGTAAAGAATACCACTTTCTTGCAGTTAAGCGCATATTAAAATATGTTAGTGGTACTTTAAGTTTTGGTATTATGTACACATTTGACATAAATGCTAAAATAATTGGGTATACAGATGCCAATTGGGATAGTTGTGCCAATGATAGTAGAATCACTTCTAGTGGTTATTTTTACTTAGGCCACAACCTAGTCTCTTGGTCATCTAAAAAGCAAAATTGTGTGTCTCTTTCCTCCGCTGAAGTATAGTACATGGCTGCCGGTAGTTGTTGTACTCATCTTTTGTGGATCAAACAAATGCTAAGTGACTATGGTATTATCGAACCTTCTTCACTCATTTTTTGTGATAATAAAAGTGCCATTAGTATTCACAGAATCTTGTTTTTCACTCACGCACTAAACATATTAAAATGCGTGAACACTTTATTAGAGAACTTGTTGAGAAAATGGAAATTTGTATTGAATATCTTGACACTAAAGACCAACTTGTTAATATATTTACTAAACCATTATATGATCAAAGATTTGAAACTCTGCGAATTTCTATTGGTGTGTGTGCATTTCTAACCTAATTTATTTTAGTTTCCTCCATTTGTCCCGTTGAGCCAAACAGGGGCAGAATTTTAAAGTTTGTTGTTTAGGTTTTTGTTGTTAGTTGAGTTATATATTTTGTTAGGACTTAATATGTTATTAATTGAGTTATGTATTTTGTTAGGATGCAAAATGCGGTTAGTTGAGTTATGTATCATGTCTCAAAGTCTTGTTTGTCTCAAAATTGGCCCAAGGGGGAGATTGAAATTACCTTTCTAGTTTGTCTCAATTTTGAGAGACTTTGTTTATTTTTTTACAACATTTTGTGTGTATCTAATTAAGTTTTTTTTATTTTTTTTATAGTACATATTTATATCTAATGATATTTTCTGAATCGGGTATGAATTTTTAATATTTTTTCGGATTTAAAAATATTGATTTTATTGTTATTTTTATTTATTTATGTTTAAACATTTTTGTGTAATAAACAAAACCTAATTTTATTATTATAATTGTTTTAACAAAAATTGATTAAGATGAGTTTATCTTTGAATTTTGTATCATTTTATTTTTCTGGTGGTTGGTCCATTATTTTTTAGTGCTCGAGGTTTGTATTGTTTGGTCTTCTCGAGACCTGAATTTTTGTGTCTGTTACGTTGGCTGTCTCCTTATGGTTCCCCATTTTTCTTCTTGTGTGGCAGTGGTGTTTTACACATGGGTCCTTGGGTTGTTGTTTTATTCTTATGCCCTCAGCCGCCTGTAATACCCCGCACTATCATGAATATTTAAATTACATAATTGGGTGTAATTTGGAGAATTGAGGAATTTATCTGAAGAATAATTTTGGAATTTATGAGTATTAAATGTTTATCAATGTGTGTCCCATTTACTTTTGGGATTAAGTAAATGAGTTGAATTATTTTATTTCATGTCGCAGTTGGGTAAAGAGACAAAGCACAATATTTAAATTGGAAAACCCGTATCGAGATGTGCTAGGTTTAATTAACGAATTGCAGTTAAGTGACTCAGATGGAGATTTCGAGTACGCGGTTGGTTTCGGAATGGCCGAGATAATCATGATGGAATATCCGGGAGTAGTGTTTAGGTTTCAAGAATTTTTGGAGTAGTAGGGACCCACAATTGAGTAAACGAGTCATTTTTGGGTTCATAAGGCATAAAGCCTTATTTCTCTCTGTATAAGGCACGATAAGGTAAGAGAAAAGAGGAGAAGAAAGGAAGGGAGAAAGGAAGAAAAAAAGGGGATTCCGTCGAAACTCTGTGAGATTCGACTCGAGGTTGTCGGATTTTATCCACGAGGCAAGTGTTTACTTGCTTATTTCTTTTAAAGCATAAATCTCATATTATAGTTGGTAGTGAATAACTATAAAGATTTTCGGGATGGGTTTTCGTGAATCAAATCGGGTTTTTCAGAAGTTTAACATATAAACCCCGGATAATATACAATTTGGGAAACTTAGAAATTTATTGAAATTGATTGTTTGCTATGGGTTCTAGGATGTTTAGAACCCTTTTTATGTGTGTATATGTCATTGATTGAGGTTGGAGGATGTTAGGAGAGGAGATAAAATCTTGGGGGAAGCTTTAATGGCCGAAACAACTTCTCGAAAAAGAAGCTGTTCGGATCGATCGATCGATCGACGGCCAAGGGTTGATCGATCGACCCTTCAAGATATTTCATAGTTTTGACTAGAGCTGTTTAAATCGGATAAATACCAAATTTAATTATTTCTAGATTATTTATTTGAGGAAATAAATATTCATTTAGGGAATTAATATATATCCATTTGAGGGAATTTGTGGGGGCTAGGAGGGTGCTATAATCGCGTGGCACTAAAAGTATATTTTCGAGGAAAATAAGTAAATTAAGGAATTAGACAATTGGGGTTCCCAAAAATAGAGTGGGGACTTCTAAATTATTATTGGAGTCAGATGTATACTTTGGGTTAATTTAGTAAAATCTAGGACTTATTTATTTAGGGGTGTTCGGGACGAGTAACACCCGAGGGAGCATTTGAGTGGGCGATTATATATAGATAATTGTGCACGCAGAAAATGTAATTATATGTTGATTAATTGGGAAAATCCTACGAGGCGACTAGGTTGAAATTTGGGTTATAGTCTAAGAGGATTTAGCGGTTACCCGATACGTTTATTGATGACGGTTATTATAGGTGATGCGATACCTATGGAATTAAGATAAGTCGATAGTATACTTATCTAGTTAGTACGAATTTATATATTCGGGTATAGATATAAATACTTAACAGTAATTAAGGTACGATTCATATATATATAAAGTGAGAGAATAGTTATCAGTATTAGTATTGTATGTGTAAAAATAGTTAAATAGTATTACGAATGGGAACATTTGGGGTTATAGGATATCGCTATACGAGACTTGGCAATTATAGCCATATATGCAATTGAGGAGTGATATAGATTATATATACGATGTGATTAAAGTATATATAATATGATACTAATACATATAGATATGTGTGTGATTGGTATATTTGTATCTTAGGGGCTGGTTCCACGGGTTTTCCTTTGGCGTAGGGTTGGAATAGTCAGATTATATATTTTCTCTAGTGCAATCCGAGGAGGTTGCCCAATGTGGGTGAATCCCCTAGCTTGAGGAGTAGGGAGAGTATATCCCCAAGTCATCTCATCTCACGTTCGAGTGCGATGTGTGTGTACTCCACTTGCAGAGGGAATATTAACGCCTCCACCATTGTGTATTTTTACCATGACCATGAGTGAGTCTGGCTTGGTACCTTTGTATAGTGAGTAAACCCGGATTCAGTTAGGCACTAGAAGAATGTATCCTCGAGTTATAGCTCGGTGGGATGGTTATTATACTTGTTGCGTATAGTATATTACATGTATACGGATATGAGATATCATATAAAGTAAACATATGTATATAAAATGAAATGGCTGATAAGGTGTATTTCCCCTTCCGGTAGGTTTATATCCGAATTTATATGAATATTAATCATAGGTTCTATTGAGAACTAAATATTTATATATTTATATATATATGATTTATATATATACGTTGTGTGCTGAGGGCCTAATGGATCTCGACGATCAAAATTTCCAGATAGTAGTGTATCAGGGGGGTTCCTTGTTTGGATTTTGCTTCTCAAGACACCCCACGCATGAATGTAGTGCAGTTTTGGGAATGGGGAGAAGTTTATCACTCAGTACTCAGGTTAATGAGGACTTTTAGAGGTTGGGTATAGATTAGTTAGGCAGGGTAGCTTAACTAGGTTGTCTTAACTGTATGCGATAGGTGTGAACTGTTAGAAGAGGGGTGAGGGGTATCTCATGGGAGTGCGATACCTATTTAAATATGCGATAAATCATATTTTAAAAATCTAGCATTTATGCACTTGCAAAATATTTTCAAAACTCGGACTTTGTCCAGTTTCTCTATTTTCTCCTCTCTTGCTATATATATGTATATATATTTATATAGGTGTCCAGACACAGGGACGCATGGATGATGATTCCTTCGAGTCAGACATGGGCTGCTGTAGCTGTGGATGCATGTAGGTTTATTTTTAGACGCTTCTATTCTTGTGATATGGATAGGAAGCATTGTAGTAACTCTCGACCTGAAAACCCAATTATATTTATTTATTCTTTTACCGCCTTTTAGTGCGACATTCAATTTGGTTGTATTACATTAAACCGAGTGTTCGGTTATTTTATTTTATTTCAGCTTAGTATATATAAACTGTGTGGATATTTTATGTGAATGGTTTGTTTAAAAAGATTAGTTAAATAAAATTTTGACGCAAGCCTAGTAGGTTATTAGTAATTAAATTATTTTTCGACAGTGATGCTAAGAATGAACCATATGAGACTCCTGTTTTAATTTGGTACAGGATTGATCGCCCGATATTTTATTAGGTGGGGTGTCACACCGCCCTTATTATTTGTCGCTTTTACCCTCTTGTGGTTCGTTTATTATTTACGAACCTATGCCACTTTGGTTGGTATCTTTAAGGCTTGCAATGTGTGTTTGCAGTCTTTAAGGTATTGTGGTTTTAAAATTCATCCAACATTTTTTCTCTTCTCTCAATTTCTCTCTCTAGTTTTCTACGGTTACAGCTTTAAACCTTGTGAGCCTTTTTGTGAGATCTTTAGCTCTTTAAACCATACACACTTGTGTGAGCAATTTTTTATCTTGGTTTGAAATCCCTTTCATGATCACTGGTGTGGTTCATTTCTACTCTCTTGAAACACAAAGAAAGTTTGTTATGTTTTGGGTTTTTGGGATTTGATACTTCCGACTTGAAACGCTCTTTGTTGTTGGTTTGGTTGTTTGCTGTGGAGCGTGTGGTTTAGAATTTATGGTTGTTTGGACTCTTATTCGTTGTAGTCTTTTGTTCATATACATTTTTCCCGGGCTTAAGTTGTCATCTTCAAATGCTTCTGCCAAAGCCACGAAGGCTTTTTTCATGAGTTTATTGTTCTCTCCTTATAATAGCTATATATATATATATATATATATATATATATATATATATATATATATATATATATATATATATATATATATTGTTTTGGAGATAAATTTTCGTTCAATTCTACTGCGTGTGTGAGTTTGAAATATGCTCTGTGTTTGAGTTTCAAACCTATTGCGTGTGTGTTGATTTACTTAGTGTTAACTCTTGATTTAACACAATATTTAAACTCATTAAACTCAGTTGTTTAACTCGTGTATAGATCAGTTGGTGTTTATCACGTGTGGATAATTTTGTTTGTGAGATAACTCATGTGGGTAACCTGATTTGTTTCAGAGTTGTTTAAAACATAATATTATTTTAAAATTAGATTAACTCTAGTGTATTTTTGGGTTGTGTAAAAACTTGTTACGGAGTGTGTGTTTGAATCTATACCTACATTTCATTTAGTCACTGATTGGTATTTTTCTTATTAATTAAAATAGACATAACCTGGTGTGTGTATTGTCTCATTTTGTTAGTCAATATAATTTGTATGTTCCGATTAAAACAAACCTGTATAATTAATTCTATTTTGCACAACTTCACGGATTCCCGAGGTGTTATTTGTTTGATAGATTTTCAATTAAGTAGGCTGGTTGTATGAGTTGTATTTTCTTAGTTTAAATCATTGTGAACTGGTGGATTGCAATTTGTGACTAATAATTGTTAATAGTGGACTTGGGTGTGTGAGTTGTCCTGGGACTATGGACACGGGGTTTTCCAGCACAATGGTTTTCTCGAGAACAAATATTATGTCAGTTTTAGCTTTGCCTCATGCTATTCTAAATTATTTTATTTTCAGTAGCATCATCATAAATCTGTGTTTTTATTTTCATGTGTGTACAACAGTTTCAATCAAATCTTTAATCTAAAATTAGAAGAGTTAGAGTTTTATTTATTAACCAAAACAGTTTAGGGTGTTTAGGTTATTTAAGAAGATTCCCCATGACTTCACCCATCCAAAGGTACTGCAGTTTCTGGTTTTATGGAAGGGATCTCCTTTCTTGCTATTGCCAAGCTTATCTGGACAGCTTGGCTAATCAACTCTCACAATTATTGTGCACCAAAGTTTTACTAACCCTTTACATAGGGAATTGAAATACCTGGCATGGAAAGCACCTGTGGCGCGAGGGCCATGGTCTTGGCCTGCCCTATTGGCTCTTTATCCCAGATAACTCTTCTAAGACGTGACATATGAAATTCAAGAAGGTAATCCTATTGATAACGAAACACAATTTAGAATACAGGATAACACCAATCAAATAATGTTACGCATAAGTTTAAGAGAGCATATGACCCTCGAGGCCTAAGGCCATGCTCTGATACCAACTCTAATACCACATGTAATTAAATACTTATGTTGATTGTGTCTAAATATTAAAAAATACATGATATTAAAACATTACAATAACATTGTCAAAATGGAGAGAACATACAAAATAATCGACAGATAATATTAAAACGATATGACAGTCCTTGAATGTTAAACTCATATAAAAGTCCATAGTCTAGAAAACAAATACAAAGGAATCCCAACATGTGTTATCTTAATACAATCCTCTAAAAGTCACTGAATAATTAAATCAAATGTGTCTCAAATAAAGTAAGTGGAAATGTAAAATTATTAAGTAACTGTGATAGAAGTATGTAAACTAGTAGTGTCTCCATGTCTAAAATCCTGAATAGGGAAAGAGATATGAAATGTTGAGTAGAATGAGAATGCTATGTGACAGCTCCAATCCAAGCACCTGAGATCCACTTATAAGAAATGGGTGAAAACCCTATGAAGTAACATAGCAACGCAACTCAAGGAAGTTATATGAATAGATGATAAAATTATAATTTTTAACTTAAAGAATGAACTAACCCATAAACATAACGTCACAATGAATTTCAATTATCCCAATGCATTTAATTAATTAATAATTCTACTTATTTAAGAAACACATGTTCTCCTTTCCCTCGGCCATCTCACAAATTTATTGTATGCCAAATTAAATCATCACATAAAACTCAGTCGCCTGTTTTTCACCGCCGAAAAATCTGTATCCACCCTGCTAAAGAACACCAGAATAACATATCATACTAAATAGGCCTCCTCAAATATCAAATCAAAAATATTGACGCTACTTAGTATTTACATCACCAGAATTTCACATTTCACAATGAAAGGTTGTCCCTTCTTTATGCCTACCTATAAATTTTCATTGTAGATGATCATTTATCAATGACATTCACTATTTAACCCGTCTTTATTCCCTTCATGCCATAAACTCAATAACCAACTACCCCACCCCCAGGTCATTATTATTTAGAGCCATTAATATGTTTTATTCTGTTTCATAAAGACTTAAAAGAATATTCATCCAATAAGTGATTCCTTGTAAAGTAAGTTATTAAATATAAATCATATTAATTTTATTAAGAATTTGAGTCGTTATTCCTACCCGTCTCTAACTCCATGCATATGACATCTCTCCGTATTGAAATCCAAACAAAAACCTTCTTTGACACACTTCCATTTAGATGAGGTAATTGTCAAGACAAACTTAGTTAGTATTTATTAAGAAAGAGTTGGAAAGCGTTTAAATGTCTATATGTGCATCAAGACAACGAATCCAACATCATTATTCAATAGCCAAACCAATAACTAAAAATTATCTCGTACTCTTGTTACCGACTCCATGATAAAATATATACCATCAACAACAATATCTCAAGTAAGATCTTATATATGTTCTTTCATAAAAGAGATATATGTAAGTAACTTTCAAGTATGTTACATCATAAAGGGATCATATGTGTCCTAAGTCATTAATAATGCATTCACACTATTTCTTATAACATGAATAACTTTCTCATAGTAAATCTCATCAATCTAGGTCATACTATAAAAAGTAATACTCTCGGAGCATAAGGTATAACCCTACTAAGTGTCATACCCTGTAATTTTGAGGATTAAATATTTAATTATTTTAGGAGTAATAAAAATATTTAAATTGGAGAAATTTAAATTGATGATTTGGAGAATTTATTTAAGTGGGCCGAATTAATTATAATTGGCGACTTTTAATTTTAATTGTTCGAATTAATGTGCGTTGCATTGTTGAGGTCAAATTTGGAAATGCCAAAAAGTATTTCGAATGTCAATTCTCAATACGCGGTTGGGTCCGGATGGGTCGAGATAGTTAGTAAAGAGTGACCAGGGGTAGAAATGGGTCTCGGGGTATTTTCGGGCATAGTCGGGCCCACACGAGGTGATTTGGGCCATTTTAATTAGGTCCATATGGACAAAAATGGGATTAAGGGTTTTAATCCTAATTGGGGGAAGTGTGAACGACAGTTAACACAACTCTAAACCTAGGGTTTGAGAGAGACACAGAAGAGACAAATCAAGAAGCCAATTGGGGGTCTTTCGGAGTCAAATTAAGGGACGGATTGGGGTGTTCTTCATTAACACCTTCACTGCACCAACGTGTCAGACTCTACGAATCATTCCAGGCAAGTGGTTAACTGTTGTGATTCTTAAATTGATGATAACCAATTCATATTATAGAAGGTGTAAACCAAAATTCGTTTTGGGTGGGTTATTGCATGAAATTGGGTTTTTATGAAAATTAATCAGTTGAGTAATTAGACAGTCAAATTAATGTTATAGAGGTATTCAATATTAATTGGTATTAGAATCGTAGAGATGAATTCATTGGGATTTTCGGATCAGATTTGTGCATGATAATTGGGGTATTACCATAGAAATTTGTGTTCTTGAGGGGGGGTGAAGATTTGTAAAAATCAATGATACTTAAAGGTTTAGATGATGATTAAATTCATGGTGGATGTAAAGAGATGATAAAAATGCTGGATTGAGGTTGTTGTTTGAGAAAACGAAACTTGGAAGTTCGTTAATGGCTGAACAACAAGCCAGAGAAGACAAATACCTACTCGATCGATCGATGGTCCCAAAATTTTAGCAATTCGGCTTATTTTATATATAAGGGAAATTAATTTAGAATTTAATCCCCTACTTTTATTTAGTGATAATTGCATATGTGACACATATTCCTGAACAATTATAAGGGGATATAATTGGGTTTAGGAGGGTAAAAATTGTATGTCACGGGAGGATTCAATTTCGGGAATTTATTTGTGAGTATTGATTTTGGACCGAGGGAAAATATTCGGGTATTGTAGTTGAGTGTCACTACATTATTAAAGGAATCGAGGTGTAATTAATTATTTATGGGGCGAAATCTAGAATTGGGTATTAACGATGGTACGGGCCAAGTGAGCGAGTCCGGATATAATGGTTGGGCGACCCCAAGTGTTAAATTAATTAATGTGTAAATTAATTAAATTAGAGTCGGACCATAGACTCGGATTGGTAATTAATTAATGTGTAAATTAATTAAATTAGAGTCGAACCATAGACTCGGATGGGTAATTAATTAATGTGTAAATTAATTTAAGTAGAGTCGGACTATATACTCGGATTAGTAGTAATTAATTAGGGTGTGAATTAATTAAATTAGAGTCGAATCAGAGACTCGGGTAAATATTATATAAACCAATGTGCAAAGTACTTATATAAGAGTCGGGCCATGGACTCAGGGAAATATTATATTAATTGACGTGTGAATTAATAAGTGAGAAATTTAATTAAGTTGAGTCGGTTCACAGACTCAGGAAATTACAGGCTAGTGTTACGGGATTTTGAGTACACGATAATGCCGGGGTTTATATTATATATATATGGTGTAGTGCTAGTGTATATATATATATACGTGTATCTATTGTGTGCGTTATTAAATATCAGTAACTAGATATTTATTTAATTTATATACTCTAGTGCTATCAAGGGAGGTTGTGCGATGTGGGTGAATTCCCTAGCTTGAGCAGTGGGGTGAGTATATCCCCAGGTCATAGCGTCCGGTATATGGGTGAGGGATTTATCTCACTTTCAGGGAAGGAATACGACCGCCTCCACTATGTTATATTTTGGTCTGGGTTGGTGAGCAATTCCAACTTGGGGAACTAGGTTATGTGAGCACACCTAGTGAGATAGCATTTTAGAGGGAATCATCTAGTGAGGGTATACTCGGAGGGGTGGATGTGTATAAATATATATGTGTTGATGTTGTGGTAAAGGTACATATATAATGGTAGTAAATATTATGTGCGGGTAATAATACAGTGTGTGATGGAATTATTTTATATAACTTGTGTCACAGTTATATGTTATTATTTAAAGGAAATTAATTAAGTTAAATAGTGAGATAACTTATAACCCATGGATAATAATACTCGGTTTAGAGTGGAAAGGCAAGGGAAGATTACAAGGACTAGTTGGATGGGGTAGTATAACTAGGTGGGGTTAAGGAAATCGTTAGGTGTGAAGTTTAATGGAGGGCTGAGAATGTACCTAAGAGAGTGTGACACTAACTTAAATATGGAGCGCATTCATATATTTTAAATTACTGCAGTTAATTAACTTGCTAAATATTTTCAAAATGTTTTGGGTTTTAACCCTTGCTATAAAACTATTTTCAAAACCTTTTAGGTGTCCAGCCACAGGCACGCCATGATTGATATTTGATTCCAGGGACACGAAGATGTGGCATATGTGAATGCTAGCAGGATCTTGGATTAGATGCATCATTCTTTCATTCCTAGAGTAGGAATCATTTATTAGTTTCAGTTTTATTTAGGGCATGTCGCCCAGACTTTCAATTCAGTTTTCAGATTTATTTTATCTCGACGTTGAATATTTGTATTGGATTATTTACTTTGGTGACTGATGGTTTGTTCGGCATGTAGTCATTATTTATTCAGTTGATTTAATTCAGTCGTGGTGTATGACTCATATTATCTTTTCACATGTTATTGGATGTTTAATTAAAAAGTTAAAATTTGGCACCAACTTTTTGGAATACTAGGTGGTTCGTAAGTTTTCAAAAGGTTTTCGACTGTGATGCTAAGGATGAACGAACTGGGATTCCTATTTTAATTTGGTATAGGACTGATCACCCGGTATTTTATTAGATGGGGTGTCACAGATGGTATTAGAGCATAAGGTTCTAGTGTCCTTAGGATCTGTGCGGCTTTTCACATTTCAGCTTAGCGTCCTTTTATGTAGAGCCTTATCATAGGATTGTTGTATTCTCATACGTATGCGTATTTACGTTCTTCTGCCAATTACTTTATATTTGAGGGTGAACTCATACGACTCGATTCTCATTTCAGATGCCGCCCAGGAGAGAGTGAGCAGCTAGGGCAACAGGGGGGGATGAGACTAGAGAGGCCCATCAAGAGCAAAAGTTACTGCAACAACAACCAAAGATGATTTCGGCAGCACAGGTAACTGAATTAGTGGTGCAGACAGTTGAAGCAATGATGATCGCTATGGCAAGGTACTTTACACGAGATTAGCAACAAGTGTTAGTGGCACCGGATGTTCAGGGCCATCAGGGGCAGTCGGAGTGGCAACAAGTATGAGAGGTCTTTCAAAAGGGCCCACCAGAGTTTCGAGGGGGTTCAGATGTGGTGCTAGCGTGTCAGTGGAAGAGAGATATCCAGCGCCACCTACACATGATAGATTGCAATGAGGTGCAAAAGCAAATGCTATCCACTTTTATGTTAGTGGGAGAAGCGCTACAGTGGTAGGAGTCGATCACCACAGTTGAGGAAAGGGATACATTAGCAATTGCAGAGTTTTGGGTGTGGTTCGACAACAAGTATTTTCCGCCAGTAGTGGAGACCGAAATGGGGAGAAAATTTAGAGAGGTGACTTAGGGGGACCGTTCAGTGGCCGATTACGAGGAAGAATTCACTCGTTTGGAAAATTTTATACCGAATGATGTAAGCGACGAAGAAAGAAAGAAGTCAAAGTTCATGGATGGGTTAGTCCGGAGGGTCAGGAAACATTTGATTGGTAATCCTACATTAGTAGCTTATACGGATGTCATAAATGGAGCACTCCTGCACTGTCAGGAATATCGCTTCCACATAAGACGAAGCAAGGGGGAGGGGAAACTAGTCAGTCGGATAAAACAAAAGGGAAAAGTACCAGTGGGGTATCTCAGCAGCAGACAGGGAGACAACAGGGGCAGGATTTCCGACAGGGGAATCAGGCCAAGCGATTTAGGTCTAGAGGCTATCAACAGGATGGCCAGGACTTCCGACAAGGCCAAAAAGAAAGGGATCAGTGGCAGGGTGAATTTATTAGGAGGTGTTTCGTTTGTGGGGAAGCGGGACATATGAAGAGTGATTGTCCTCAGCGAGGAAGGGGTCAACTATAAGATGAGGTCCTGGATGTACATCCGCTACAACAAGTCATGGGTGCGTTCGGGCATGGGGAAGCTGCTCATGAACTCGAGGATCAGCCATTGTAGCTAGAGTATTGAGGTAATTATCTTTTTATCCTAAGGGAGTGGGGTATGTTTTGAGTGACAGTGAGGGTATCATAATATAAGAATTATTTTCATAAGAGATTCGCAGGTAAGTCAAATTTAGTGGGTGCACTGGCTATAGCAACCATGTTAATTATATATATTTTCCGTGGGGTAGCAAAGTCCTTTGGTCTTAACCACGAGAGAGTGGAGGTGCACACTAAGATAAGGTTTGAATTATGCGAGGGGTCGCTACTTTCGAGAATTATGGAAGTAGGGTAAATGATTTTTTTATCGGCTGAATAGCGATTTATTTGAACTATTGTGAATAGTGGGGGTAAGTTTTGGTGTTCATGACACCAGGGCATGAATGATTTTTACTAGGTATCACCTGAGAGGGAGTCTAGCCTATATATATGTGTATATATGTTGTATTGTGTGGTGCGATAGACACATAGTGAGGTCTTGTGTTCTCACATTCTATCCCGTTATGTAAGGGAGTATACTGAAGTGAATCAGGGTGGTTAAATTTATTTTTGAGCAGGGGAAAGATAGCTCGGGGTTTATTTTGCGCAAGAACTAGTGATAGTAAGGGAGCGGTATTTTATGTTGTCTTTTGTAGCATAAGGGTAAGCATGTATTCTTATGTGTTAAGAGACAAGTATTTGGGGGTACGTGCTATGGACTGAGGGTCTAACAGATCCCAAAGATCGACAATTTTAGGTAGTAGTGTATCGGGGGGGTTCCTTATTTGGATTTCGCTTTGCGAGACGTCCCACGCATGAAACTTAGTGCAACGTTGGAAGTGGGGAGATATTTGATCGTTAGTACATGGGTTGGGTACCCTGGGTGTTATTATTTACAAATGTGATATGACTACGGGTTAGAAGTTATATTACGGGTCATGGATGGTATAGTCGGGTAATTTTCGTGTGGTAAAGCACGGGGATATGGTGTATGGGCACCCGAGTTAATTAAGGAAACATTTGTGCGATCAAGCACGGGTAAGGGTGTATGGGCGCCCTAGTTAATTAAAATGTATATTTGTGTAATTTATAGTTAGAAGCGGAAGAGATAGATATAGCGAACTTAGAGGAACATGACTAGAGAGTGATATTTGAAGCTTGGAGAACTAGGCTTATCTTAATTTCGAGGACGAAATTCCTTTTTAAGGGGGGAAGTATGTAACACCCTGTAATTTTGAGGATTTAATATTTAATTATTTTGGGAGTTATAAAAATATTTAAATTGGAGAAACTTAAATTGATGATTTGGAGAATTTATTTTAGTGGGCCGAATTAATTATAATTAGCGGCTTTTAAGTTTAATTGTTCGAATTAATGTGTGTCGCATTTTTGAGGTAAAATTTGGAAATGTCAAACAGTATTTCGGATGTCAATTCTAAGTGCGCGGTTGAGACCGGATGGGTCGATATAGTCAGAAAAAAGTGTCCGAGGTAGAAATTGGGTCTCGGGGTATTTTTGGGCATAGTCGGGTCCACACGGAATGACTTGGTCCATTTTAATTAGGCCCATATGGCCAAAAACGGGATTAAGGGTTTTAATCCTAATTGGGGGAAGTGTGAACGGCAGTTAATACAACTCTAAACCTAGGGTTTGAGAGAGACACAGAAGAGACAAATCAGGAAGCCAATTGAGGGTCTTTCGGAGTCAAATTAAGGGACGGATTGGGGTGTTCTTCATTAACACCTTCACTGCACCAACGTATCAGACTCTACGAATCATTCCAGGCAAGTGATTAACTGTTGTGATTCTTAAATTGATGATAACCAATTCATATTATAGAAGGTGTAAACCAAAATTCGTTTTGGGTGGGTTATTGCATGAAAATTGGTTTTTATGAAAATTAATCCGTTGAGTAATTAGACAGTCAAATTAATGTTATAGAGTTATTCAATATTGATTGGTGTTAGAATCGTAACAGAACTCCAGTGTTAGAGATGAATTCATTGGGATTTTCGGATCAGATTTGTATATGATAATTGGGATATTTCCATAGAAATTTGTGTTCTTGAGGGAGGTGAAGATTTGTAAAAATCAATGATACTTAAAGGTTTAGATGATGATTAAATTCATGGTGGATGTAAAGAGACGATAAAAATGCTGGATTGAGGTTGTGGTTTGAGAAAAAGATTTTGGAATTTCGTTAATGGCTGGATAGTAAGCCGGAGAAGACAAATACCTGCTCGATCGATTGATCGACCCAGGGGGATCGATCGATCAATGGTCCCAGAATTTTGGCTATTCGGCTTATTCTATGTATAAGGGAAATTAATTTAGAATTTAATCCCCTACTTTTATTTAGTGATAATTTCATATGTTACACATATTCCTTAACAATTATAAGGGGATATAATTGGGTTTAGGAGGGTGAAAATTGTATGTCACGGATTCAATTTCGAGAATTTATTTGTGAGTATTGATTTTGGACCGAGGGAAAATATTCGAGTATTGTACTTGAGTGGCACTACATTATTAAAGGAATTGATGTGTAATTAATTAGTTATGGGGCGAAATATAGAATTGGGTATTAACGATGAAACGGGCCAAGTGAGCGAGTCCATGTATAATGGTTGGGCGACACCAAGTGTTAAATTAATTAATGTGTAAATTAATTAAATTAGACTCGGATTGGTAATTAATTAATGTGTAAATTAATTAAATTAGAGTTGGACCATAGACTCGGATTGGTAATTAATTAATGTGTAAATTAATTTAAGTATAGTCGGACTATAGACTCGGATTAGTATTAATCAATTAAGGTGTAAATTAATTAAATTAGAGTCAAATCAGAGACTCGGGTAAATATTATATAAACCAATGTGTAAAGTATTTATATAAGAGTCGGGCCATGGACTCGGGGAAATATTATATTAATTGACGTGTGAATTAATAAGTGGGAAAATTAATTAAGTTGAGTCTGGCCACAGACTCAGGAAATTACAGGCCAGTGTTACGTGATTTTGAGTACACGGTATTGTCGGGGTTTATATTATATATATACAATGTAGTGATAGTATATATATACGTGTATCTATTGTGTGTGCTATTCAATATTAGTGACTAGATGTTTATTTAATTTATATACTCTAGTGCTATCAAGGGAGGTTGCGAGACGTGGGTGAATCCCCTAGCTTGAGGAGTAGGGTGAGTATATCCCCAGGTCATAGCGTCCGGTATATGGGTGATAGATTTATCTCACTTTCAGGGAAGGAATATGACTGCCTCCACTACGTTATATTTTGGTCCGGGTTGGTGAGCGAGTGCAACTTGGGGAACTAGGTTATGTGAGCACACCTAGTGAGATAGCATTTTAGAGGGAATCATCCGGCGAGGGTATACTCAGAGGGATGGATGTGTATATATATATGTGTTGATGTTGTGGTAAATGTACGTATATAATGGTAGTAAATATTATATGCGGCTAATAATACAGTGTGTGATGGAATTGTCTTATATAACTTGTGTCACAATTATATGTTATTATTTAAAGGAAATTAATTAAGTTAATTAGTGAGATAACTTATAACCCATGGATAATAATACTCTGTTTAGAGTGGAAAAGAAAAGGGAGGATTACAAGGACTAGTTGGACGGGGTAGTACAACTAGGTGGGGTTAAGGAAATCGTTAGGTGTGCACTTTAGTGGAGGGGTGGAAATGTCCCCAAGAGAGTGCGACACTAACTTAAATATGGAGCGCATTCATATATTTTAAATTACTACAGTTAATTCACTTGATAAATATTTTCAAAATGTTATGGGTTCTAACCCTTGCTATAAAACTATTTTCAATACCTTTTAGGTGTCGAGCCACAGGGACACCAGGATTGATATTCTATTCCAGGGACATGGATCTATGACATATGTGGATGCTAGTAGGAGCTTGGATTAGATGCATCGTTCTTTCATTCCTAGAGTAGGAATAATTTATCAGTTTCAGTTTTATTTAGGGCATGGCACTCAGACTTTCAGTTCATTTTTCAGCTTTATTTTATCCCAATGTTGAATATTTGTATTGGATTATTTACTTTGGTGACCGATGGTTTGTTCGGCATGTAGTCATTATTTATTCAGTTGATTTAATACAGTCATGGTGTATGACTCATATTATCTTTCCGCATGTTATTGGTTGTTTAATTAAAAGGTTAAAATTTGGCACCATCTTTTTGGAATACTAGGTGGTTAGTAAGTTTTAAAAAGGTTTTCGACAGTGATGCTAAGGATGAACCAACTGGGATTCCTGTTTTAATTTGGTATATGACTGATCACCCGATATTTTATTAGGCGGAGTGTCACACTAAGCATGCTAAATTTTACAATTTAATGACTCTAAATTTATGTCTGTATCATATACTATCAAGTACTAGTCATCAAATTCAATAACTGGGGTTCAAAACCTAAATATCATTTTTTATGTTTTGGTCCTATGATTAATTAACATAAAGTAACAGGGTACAAAAGGTAATTTCAAGTACATACAACTATTTAAATGCACCTATTAATTACTTATAGCCAAATTCCTAGTGTTATTACATAATGTTTAGCATAAAAATTAATTTATGTGAATTTAATCAACAATGCTTACTAAAGGAGGAGAGTATAAAGTTACTTTCCTAAAGAAATGTGTCCCAAAGTTAATTCTTGAGTTGATGGAGAAATCCCCTTAAAATTCCACTTGAAAATGATCTCAAAATCCTCTTTTAAAATGTACAAATGAAGGTTGGGGTCTAATTTGTAAATGGAGCAAACTTCGGGTAAATGTTAGTTAAATAAAGGAAAAAGGCTTTGGGGATATGTGGGGAATGTTTTTAAAAAATGAAAATGAAGTGAAAAGATTCCAAGGGTTTATTTAATGAATGTTAGAGAGAGAGAAAGGTTGTCCTAACCAACCCAAAAATCGAGGCTCTTATGTCCCCCACCTCCTTTTGATTTCCCAACCTCCTGGATTTCTATGATTATGTAATAAAGCAAAAGAATCACAGTCAACAACTCTCTCTCTCTCTCTCTCTCTCTCTCTCTCTCTCTCTCTCTCTCTTCTACTGAAAAGAAGTAATACCATTTACATTCTGGAATCCCAAAACTTCCACTCTCCCTCTGTTTCTCTCTACCTTAATTTATGTAAAAAATTCTTCTAGTCTACCCCAATAATTAAAAACAATAACCTCTCTCTGTTTTTGAGTATCATGCCATCATTAGACACATTTCTATAAAAGTAAAAGGACCTACTACTTAACCTTGCAAATGAGGAATGCTTTAAGGAAAAATTTCCAATCGAGATAATTTATATGTAATTAGCTTAATTACGCTTGGACAAAATCGTTTGAGTCGTACATTAAGACTTGCACTAGTTTATCCTTGAAATCCTATGACGTGTGTGATGAAAATTCTAGTAGCCAAGTTAGCGCGTCTACATCATGGTGTTGTGTTTTGTGCCACGTTTTCATCTTCAATTTGGATGGATTTTATGAGGTAAGTATGCGCATTATTTTTTATCTTGTTATATTTATTTGGGTGTTGGTTTTAAAATAATGTTTGAGGTTTGTTTTGCATAAAATGAGTTTTATAGGAAAAAAATGTTTTTTAAACGAGGTTTTAAAGTTGTTCAAACAAAATCATGAAGTTCATTCAAACGACATTCCTTCTTGGTTCAAATGAGTTGTATCTTTTCTTTCGAATGAACATTGAACGATTATCAAATGAGATCTCTCTATCTTATAGAATTTTTTTGTTTAATGGTCATTTAATGTTTTTCACACGAGATATGGAAGCCCATTCCAATGAGATGCCTCACTGTTCCAATGATATTTGCAATCTTATTCAAATGACTCCGTATTTTCATTTGAACGAGTTGCCTCATTTTTTTATCGCCTTGAATTTTTACTTTTCTATAAATAGGAGTGTTGTAAATAATTTCAATTAAGAAGTCTTTGTGAAAATACATCCCAATAACTTATCTTGTTCCTCCAAAATTGAGTGTACACCCAAAATATTTGAGATCCATGTTTCATCTATATATGCTTGTTTAAGATGTCCGTTTTGAGAACAACAGTTAACCTACTCATAATCCTTGTCGAATATTATTTTGTGTTGTAGACTCCATTCCTTTTTTTATGTTTACATAAGGTGGACTTTGTGTGTGTGTGGGTGGCAGTTTGAAACCGTGAACTCCATATTTAGTCGTTGATAGTTAATTACCCGAGATCAGTAAATACCAAGGGGTGTGAGTGGAAAACATTTTGGTAATGTGTAGGTGGACTCCTACATGTCACTGTTAAGAGATAGTTGAAGGAACGAGGACACGGCAAGGCTTGAAGGAGTCAAGTTGGTTGTGTAAGTCATTTTTCGTCCTTATGTAATTCCTTGTCATAGTGAATTTGTGTGATTGGATCATCCCAAGTTTTTCCCTTTTGGATTGTCCTCGTACATTAGTTGTTATGTGAGTTATTTAATTTTCTCTTGGTATATTAACCTTGATGGATGTTAAAATTGTTTACCCAAAAATTGGTTTATTTTTTGGAAGTTCAAATTAGGTTAATTATTTTGAAAATATTAAAAAATGGTGTGTTTGGGGCATCTATATAAAATCTGCATTTTCAAATTGGTATCAGGGCATGTGCCTATATTTCTTAGGTATTAATTTGGGAGCTTTCTATATGGAGGGTCAGTTATTTTATAGACCACATTTGTTTAATGGATCTAATTATGCTTACTCAAAAGCGCGTATGAAATATGGACTAAAGTCCATTAACGAGCAGGTATGGTTAGCTTTGATTAGGGGTGGACCCAACATGTAATTCAATAGGTGAATTTCATGTGCCTAACTTGTTGAGAGTTTAAGTGATAGTGATAATAAGTTGTGTAACTATAATTCTTGAGGTCTAACTACTTTAGTTTGTGAGGTCACAAATGAGGAGTTTCGACGTATTATGATGTGTGAGATGCCCGAAGAAGCTTGGGACATATTATAACTTACCTATGGGGGACATAAAAGAGAAGTCTTCCAAACTCCAAAACCTTTCCACTTACTTTAAAGACACTAGGATGGATGAGAGAGAAACTTTTGATGAGTTTTATATAAGATTGCTTGATATTATTAACTCATTATTTAACTTAGGACAAAAATACCCCACACCAAGGTTGTGAAGAAAGTATCAAGGTCCGTAACAAAAAGATTTAACGCCAAGGATACTGTTTTAAACTCGTTGGTAACTCCGCTATCAATGAAATAGGAAGAGCTTTTGGATAATCTCGAAACCTATTAACTCAACATGTTTCCTTACAAAAATACGAAGAAAGACAAGGGCATTGCTTTATAAGTCTGGAAGGGGGAAACACATGCTTATAATAATCAGTTTGACATCGATTCTAATGAAATACCCACGTCTGCAAAGAAGTTTAGGATGTTTCTTAAGTTTAACAAACAAAAATAAAAATCTAATGAAAAAATTAAAAAGAAAAAGTTTAACAAGGATATTAAATTCCCTAAAAATCGTAACAAAAAATTTAAAAGGGAATATTAGGATATATGTGTTGGGTGTGAGGTTTATGGAAATTGGGAAATTGATTGTCCCACTAAGTAAAGGAATAAATGCAAGAAACCAGAGGTATATAATTATACCCTTAATGATAATGAATTGGAAGAGGAACCTGATTCTCCCATTGAGTATAATTACATTGTGTTCACATTTAGTCATGTGAGCCTAAACAAAAATCATCCAATGAAGATAATTTTATGCATGACGAATATAAGACCATGTTATGGGAATTACAATTGAGTAGAGAATTGAAGGAGGAGGAGGAGGAGGAGTAGGAAGAAGAAGAAGAAGAAGAAGAAGAAGAAGAAGAAGAAGAAGAATAAGAAGAAGATAGTGAACTTCGTGTTGCCTTTAAGGAGTTATATGGGGAGTCATTAAAGTTGAAGAAGGCTAACTTAAAGATGGAAGTTATGTTAAAAGAATGTGAATATGTAATGATGATTCAAATTTGATAGAGGATCTTAGGTCATGTGAGAAAACTCTTAGGGATAAGCTCTCACTCATTCAAGGGGCGAGCGATAACCTCTAAGGTTTGATGGAGATTTTGAATAACGACTCACTAGTTTTTTATAAATATCTTTATTTACTTTATTCTAGGATTAAGGAGTTAGAAATGAGATTGGGAGACTCAAGTCATGTCAAATTTAATTTGGAATCTAGGTCAAAATTTTTGGATAAGATGTTAGGCATCGTCCAAATAAAAAATCATAATTTTGAATTGGCATAGATGATCCTGTTGCATTTGAGAAAAGACAATTCCAACATTTTTAGATGGTCAACCATTACCAGGGTATTAGAAAAGGTCAATCCTTAGGCAACATTCCTCTTCGTGTTTACACATGCACACATTGTGGTTGGAAAGGTCACCTTAGTCATTTTTTTTTATATTCGAAAAGGTCCTAGGAAGTCTAAGTCTCGAGTCACCAAGGTTCCCCAAACCCAAGATCATCACATTACAGCTATGTGGGTTAGGAAATCAAATTTGGAGGCTATGAACGTTATACTTGTTGATTCTTGCATGCGTTCACATGATTCTTCTCATAATAAATCTAATGGTTAGTGGGGTTTGTATTTCTTGATACACTATATTTTGTGCTTCATGTTATGTTATTGTTAGTGGTATCATGTTTTGAGTCTTTTGTATTTTGATTTTCCATTTATTGAGTTTTACTCTTTAAATAAAAAAAAATTTGTTTGTCTTTTAAGTTGCCTGAAAAATTGGAGCCATTTTTAACAATGTTTAAAACTCAAAAGGATATTTGTTGTTTTCTATAGTGTAGTTTTACACATTTTGTATGGCATATCGATGTTTTTGAATCTGTAAGAGAAATTTTTATAATTAATCCATTTAGTGTTTATTTGGCTTATCCCGTTACACACCACTACACTTTCATTACTATTTCCTTGTATTCGAAGATAGGAAGTTGATGACATTAGCAAGATTAAAGATCGTTCATCGCAACTTTACTCGATAAGATTTATAAGGTAGTTTGGTAAACGCATTAATTTCCAGGGGTCATTTATAAAGAGTTTGCATTTAAAATGGTTTTAAATTTTTTGTAAAAGAATTTTTGAAATCTCTCTAACTCATTAGAATGAGATTGTTAAGTCGTTGAATGAGTTTAAACCGTTTTGTTAGAACGACATTCCTTCATTCGAACGAAACCTGGGATGATGCCTTTTCGTCAGTTTTGGAATGTCATTCGAAGTTTTGTTGGATGTCGTTGAAATGAGATTGGGTATATCAATAGAATGAGATTCCCAAGTTCGAATAAGATCTGAATCTATCCTTTTTGGTCATCTCTGGAATATTGTTTGAAGTTTCTTTGGAAATCTATTCGAATGAAAAAGGGTACGCCGTTTGAATGAGGTACCGCGTTGTTCGAACAAGCATGCGTGTTTCTATTTTATAAATAAATCTGATCCAAGTCTCTAATGCCTATTTGCGACAAACTTCCTTATAAATATAGACACGAGATCAGAGTTGAAACAATTCATTTTAAGTCTTTTAAATCCATTTCTGAGTTCTTGTTTAGATCAAACTTTATCAAATATTCATCCAAAGACATTGAAACTTTAGAGATCAATTTTATCAAATAAAGAAGTAAAAATTTATTATTAAAAGACTCTTGTAGAGATTTTCTCTACTACTAATTTATGGATATCAGGATCTACTACTGAAGAAGGTTTATCGGTTGATACCGAGGGAAGATCACTTATTGTGGACATTGTTATACTCTGTCATATCTAGAATACTTGAAGAACTACATGTTATACTTAGTGAGCTAAGTAGCTTGTAAGTCGTATTGTCTCTATCAGTTCTGATACAGTGCTGATATTGAGGTTTGACCCAAAAAGGATTTTTCCTTACTTCTTCGCATGCTTGGTTTTTTATTTGGATTGGCTTAATTAATTTGGACTTCGTCATTTCATTCACACTAAACTAAATCAAGATAAAATTATTAAAAATTGAATACTTTTGTGTTTTTACTACGATGAGAATAAATCCCTAGAATTTGCATTCTCAAATTAGTATTAGAGCGGGTTGCACTAAAATATCGTCTGATCCTGATTTTTTTATGAATTATTTTACATATCAATTTTTTATAAGAACCGGTTACACTAAGTTTCTGTGTGATCCTTTAAAATTTGGATTTTATGGATAATTTGTATAATAGGCTTCCTCTTTTTGATGGGTCGAAATATGCATACTGGAAAACTAGGATGAGTTTTGCTTTAATATCTATTGATGAAAGAGTTTGTCTTATTTGTGAAAGAGGGTGGACACCACCCACTGTGACCAACGACGGCGTTGAAAGTATTAAACTTATCACTTCTTGGACCGATGATGACTTTAAATGGAGTACTTACAACTCTCGCAACTTAAGTGCTATTTTTGGAGCCATCACTCCAAATGAATTTTGTCGCATGATGACGTGCTCTACGCCTAAGGAAGTGTGGGATATCCTCAAACTCACGCATAAGGGTACCAAAGTTATGAAAACTTCTAAACTTCAAAACACACCTCCCAATTTCAGACTATCACCACAAATAAGTCTGACACTTTTGATGAGTTTTAAGCAAGTTTGTCGGACATAGTCAATTCTAGTTTTATTTTGGGTGAGAAAATTCTTGAGACAAGTGTTGTGAAAAATATTTCGAGATCCTCGCCAACCCATTTTAACCCTAAAGTCACTGTCGTAAATTTGATTGAAATATTAGATACTAAGAATCATCATCGGCCTTGGGATTTTCTTTAAACCTTAAGGGAAAAAAATTACCAAAAATCAGGAGAGGTTGATCGATCGAAGAAAAGGATTGATCGATCAATCAAGCAGGTATTTGCCTAGATTTCTCTTAAACAGTTATGGGTTTCTTCCTTTTCACACCTCAAATTCTTCATTACAACGTCCCAAACTCCCAAGAAAGTTCACTAATCATCCCATTTACATATTAGCATAATCTTTAACGTATTATAATCATTAAATCATCATGGATCACTAGTTCCTTGGATCGAAACACCCAATTTTCATAAAAACCCTATTTCTTCTATTTCCTTCAGGATCTTCATAAAACACAGCATAAATTCACAATTTCCTACGCATGGATCATTGTTTCAAAACTAGTATATGCCCAGAAGTTTATCTACATGAACCTGACCCATATTCAAATTTTAATTCTCCAGTTTCATAATTAATTCACTTATTTACGATAAATCATCAAATATAAACTATCATGTAAAATATATGCTTTGAATCTTTGCAAGATAAATCAATTGCCTCTGATTAGAAGTTCTAATCCTTTGATGATGGTATTGGCTGGTTCTCCCTCTCTTTTCGATCACAAATCCAGTGATGGTGGTGGTGTGTGGTAGTTGTTTTGCCTTGGAAACCCTTGGAATTCTCCCGAAACCCTTTCTTTCTTCTCACGTTACTCTCTCTTTTTTTTAACAAATAATGGCCCTGATAACCGTAAGTGTTGGATGATAAATATCACCTAATTTTTGTAGGTCCCTATTCACCAAAACTAGGAATGACTAAAATACCCTCCCGAGTTGCCGGTTAGGCCTAAAAATGTCCCGAAACCCAAACTAAACCCCCGACTAGTGTTTTCTGACTATCTCGACCATTCTCGACATGTTGGCACACTCAAAATGATCATATGGATGACATAAAAATAAAATACTTTTAAATCCATTGAATTGGGTCCTAACACAACTGACACGCTTGTCTCAACTTAATTACCGAAACTTCCGTGTTTTCAACTCACAAAAATTTTAATAAATTCAATAATCACATATTACCATAATCACCCAGTAATATTCAACATTATTATCATATTTAAATATTAACTCTCGTTTCGCTAGTTATTTAAATTCGAATTAATTTTTGATTAATTATCCCAAATTAATTTAATTAATCCTATAATTAAAAGCAATTTCGTTTAAATAATACCATAATTAAAAGCCATAATCTCATAATTAAAAGACATAAAATTACGGGGTATTACATACTTCCCCCCTAATAATGAAATTTCGTCCCGAAATTCAAAAAAGTAGGCATACCTGGAAAAATTAGGTATCCTCCAGTACTCAAAACAAAATACAAAGAAAGGCTCAATCACTATAGCCCTCGCTTCACAACAAGCTTATTGAACACTTTTGACACTTTATCAGTTATAGGGTTACGCCTCAATAAATTTACCTGACGTTGTGCTCTTACTAAACAACATTCAAATAAGAATAACCTATACATCATTGGCCGCATTATCTCAATATTATTGTGAGTTCGCACCTCACTTCGTCTCAACTCCCGCGTTTATTTAAACACAAAAATCCCATCCTGGGAGAAACCACAGAACATCTGACTCCTCTTGTCAGTTCTTCGAATCTCTGTTCCCGACGTTGTGATTTTTACACAAGGGAAAACCACTTCATACGGTTGGTGGTTATCCCAATATAGTCATCAGACTCTAACTTCTGACTAATCAAAAACTCTGATAATCCGTTCACCTCTAAACATCTAGAGGGAGGATAGTAAGATTAATTTACACAAAACATTTGTAAGGATCTTGTCCACTATAAATCGGTACATGTGCCTTCACACAACTCTACTATTAGGTAATATCCTTTTTACTTTTTTACCATATTATATGTCACTTACGATCTATACCTGTTGTGGAAATTAAATAATCACAATTAGTCCAAAATTTACTTTCATACAGTTCCAGCAGTCGTCAATCACCTTGCGCATATTCCTCGGGCTATAAGTGATACAACTTTCTCAAAACGAAACTATTCCTACTACTTCCTTATACCCTATATTTAAGGTGGGTTTTGGATATCTCATCATAGTTGAGAACAATACTGGGTAGGACCACATACTGACGCTATCACTATCTAATAGTGTAAACCACCCAAGGATATAACAATTTCTTTACTTTTTGAGATCCCATTCCACACATTCGAAGGAACTCGTTACTTATCTTTATGATTGCAACCCATCAAAGAAATTTACCAAATTGACTCTTTCGCTACTGGAATCGTCAGTTCGACACCAAGTTTCTGGTTGATACCCTCACTCCAACCTATTTTTATCTATAAGTGGAGCATGTAGGGGATTCTAATTATTTCCCGCTCAACACCGACCTCCACTTGTAACTCCTTCGATTAAGTGGTACTTAATAACCCTCTTCTTCCTTTGGCGTATACCTAAAGTTCTGACCCATGCACTTTTCACCACGTTGTGCACATCTGGACTCTTTATAGCTTATTGACATCCTCAGTTTATTTATGCGTAATCCACCCTTAACATTAGATTGGCTGGAACTCCTCTCCAAATTGTCGATAATAGTTAAATATTTGTCTTCGCAATGGATACCCCCTTTTTAAATGTCTTCCCACTGCGTTTTCACTAAGTTCGGACGTGCTACTCTGATTGTACATGAGTATATTGATTATCACTTTCTCTTACGATGATTAATCCATTATATGAATACTATTTTGTAGTATTAGTGGCACAAGTATAAATCTCACCCATACCTATGTCTCTCCTCCCGACGATTATTACATCAGCAAACCTGGGTGTCTACACCCCTTATAACCAATACATATGGGTTTAAACATCATATATGCTTCATATGTACTCCAAACTCTTTATTTCCCCTGCATTCGCAATGTGGCTATACCACTTGGGCGTTCTCAATCACCCCCGAATTTGAAATTCTAAATCCTTTTAAACATCATTCCATCCTTCAACCATCCAGAATAAAACAAAATTATCAGTACTTCCTAACCACACAACTGGCTCTACAGGCCTTATATCGTAATTTACCCCTTTAGCTTCAAGTTATAACTACATATTTCCGTAACGATCGAGGTACCCAAATCATGGGAGAATGGCCAAACATCTCCTTAATACCAACCTTACGTGAAGTTTCATGCATGGGATGTCTCGCAAAGCGAAATCTAAATAAGGAACCCCTCGATACACTACTACCTAGCATTTTTTGTCATCAGAATCCGCTAGGCTCTCAGTCCATAACATGTACCCCTATATTCCTATCTCTTGACAACAAAGTTACATCTCCTTCCGCAATTACACTTAAACAAGGAACTTCTTCGGAAATACACTGTCCCTTAACATTGATGGTAATCACCTTCTATAAACATCATGCAAATAAAATCGGGCTCTCAAAATCATATCCCCACACATAAAACTATGAATACTAACTTCCACATATCTATAGGGTGATATAACAATGCACTCCTCTTATTACCACATCCTGAGCGTTGATTATAACCAGTTAAATCTTTTCCCTGAACAATAAACCAAATTCACTCCGAATCATATCAGTTAAATACCTGCACATACTACCGTTATACATTTCGAAGTCTTGATAATATACATACATATATATAAATATATAAATGCGAGCACGACCCTCTCACAGATGGGGTCTCGCTAGAGCAAAACATTCTACACCAAGGTAGTAACCCCGATAGACTGTAATAATAGTACACTATCGGTTTAATCATTATTATAAAGCCATACTTAGGATAATATCATACTCTTATAACACAACACTAAAATGAGTAATTTTAATAAAGTATATACCACTATCGATACATCCATTCATCCTCCGCGGATAACACTAAAGGTAACCCCACTATACCAGAGAAAATATTCCTATAAATAACAACATTGCCGATATACGCACTAAACTCGACTCTCATGAGAATATAGCAATAATAGAAAAAAATGTAGCAACTCGTCTCGACACATACAAAACACATCATCATCTAAGGATATAACTTATACTCCTACCTTGCCAATCGCTCTGTGATAAATAGAAGTTTTGCGTGTATATTTTTTCTTTTTTCGTTGCTTGAAAAGTCCTTCTAATCAAAACCTTAAATACCTACAAAATAATATCAACTAAAGTGTAGAGGTAAGTAAGGGTATCAATACACTTTCAAGGTTGTAAAGCAAAGGGAACAAAATTTTAATTCACTTTTTATTTTCTTTTTGGGCTTTTAACTTTTTCTATTTTTTTTTAGCTTTTTCAATATTAAAACAATAGGGTGAGGTGAGGTGAAACAATACTAAACTAAAATGTGAGATGAAAATAACTAACTAGAAAGTTACTAAAATGAAAAATAAAGTCTAAACTAAAAATAAGAGATAAATGAGGTAAAGAATTGTGAGAACAATCAATGAGTGGGATTACACCACAAATTTTAGCTATTCTAATTAATTAATTTAATTAATTGAATTCTCCCAAATTAATATCAATATTACAAATCAACTCTTGTTGCAAGTGTAATTTTAATAATAATCTTTTAGAAAATTAAGTTTAACACCTCAAACCTCTAGAAAAATAGATCTACACTCCTTTTAATTAATCACCCGCTAGGATTGATCGATTAAAATTTATGTAAATCTTAAAAAATAAATTTAGAGTTGAAATTCAAGTTATAATACCCCACTTAAGAAACCCCTATATCTAGTTCGAATATAAAATGGGTATTATAATTAGAATTTCGATTTTCTCTCGAAAATCATTTACCCTCTCTCGAGGCGTAAATTTAAGGGTGGGGGATCAAAAATAACATTCAAAGGGAATTTTCAAGTAATCAAACTAATTAAACTAAAATAACATTAAATAAGGGTTTCCCCCCACCCCTTGAAAGGGGATTTAGCCTAACATGATATGAAATATGATAAATTAATAATCAAACGCATAAAATAAATGAGAAGAGAAGAGAAGAATCAAACCCAATCTCTTGAAGTGACATTGAACTCTTATTTCCTTGAAATCAAGCACAATCCATCCAATATGAGCATCCAACAATAATCAACTCAATTGAATTTCACACATTTATCACTCACAAATATCTAAAAACTGAAAATAAAACTATTTACAAATATTTCTACCTAATTTATTCTAACCTACTCTCAACTTTTCTCTAGAATTTTCTCTCTCTATTTGATGATATGTCCTCTTCAAATGGGGTATTGAGTCTTCTTTTATAGTAGATGCATGGACGACATGGGGCTAAGGGGTATTTTTAGGATGGTTTAATGTGCATGGAAATGGGATGTGAGGTCATGTGGATGAGGAGAGATAACAAATATGATTTGGTACAAGGGTGTTTTAGGGTATGTGGGAAAAATGGTTAGTTGGGGGTAATTTTGGGAAATGGGTTTAATGGGGGAATAAGTGAGGTATTAAGACATGTGGGTATTGTTTTGTGTTTGGCTTAGGATTTTTTGTTGGCAGATAAAATCGTATGAGCCTTGGATCATAAATGGGAAATGGGTTTTGTTGGCTAATGGGTATAATGGGTTGAAGATGTTGGCTTATGTAGGTGGATTGTGGTTAATGGGTATGGAAGAAAATGAACATGGTTTCATTTGGGTTAGTGCTCGGAACTGGTTCAGCTGGGGTTTAGGATGACGCCGGGTTGACAAGGATCGCCGGCAGGGGCTGATGGTTGCTGTGGTCGGCGCTGGGGGTGGATAACAGGTGGTTCAAGGGGGTCGTCGTTGGTTTCGTCGGCGCGAGGGGCTGCGACCGGCGAAAGGTCGGTCGGTCTAGGCTGGGGGATTGATGAGGAGGGTTACCGTAGGCAGGGGGTTCATTGGGTCAACCGCGGGTTGGTGGGGTACCGACTAAGGGTGCTGGAGGGGGGGGTGTTGCGATGGTTGGTTCGCCGACATTTCGTCGGAAGGGTAGGAATAAGGTGGGTCACGGCAGGGAGCTCGTCGAAGGTGAGTCGGTTGGGTTTGAGGTTTCTGGGTACGCGGGTCTGTCTCGGGTAGGATTCGGGTTAAGGGGGTATAAGGTTGGTGGATATGGTGTAATTTGTGGGTGTTTGGTTGGTTATGGGGTGATGAGAGAGAAATAGATGTTTGGTTATGGAGGAGAGAGGAGAGAGAGTGTGGGGGGAAGAAGATGGGTTTGGGAGTTTTTGTTTGTGGTGAAGGTGTAGGGGGAATAAGGTGGGGATGAGTGAGGTGTTAGGGTGTGTTTGGTAGTGTGTAGGTTTAAGCTAGGTTTAGGATAGGTTAGGGTTACGGGATAAGGTAATTAACTCCATTTTAACTGCAAATTGCCTAAAAATATAGCTTTTGACACCGCAACTACAATTAAGCCTGCATGTTGAACAATTAAGCACATAAGACCCAAATTTCCGAGAATCATCAACCAAAGTACTTCTATTCGGGGTATAAAATATACAGTTTTGGGTGCTTATCACACCACCCCCAAACAGAGTGTTTCTAGTCCTCGAGCAATAAGATAAAGAGAAAGAGAAAGATAGGAAACCGAAAGTGTACCACTTTCGCGGGCACTTGCGATTGCACTTAGCATGTGAAACAAGCCTTTAAACCTATAGGTTTCCCTACAGGACGAATTGTATCTCATGAGGGTTTGCAAGGAATATACCCACAAAATTCTTATTTGAAAAAATTTATTGAAAGGTAGTCAATCTCTTATTAGACGTAGAATAATCGCACAATCCATCATGAGAGAAATGATTTCAGAAATACCAGCTAGAATTTGTAAAAAGTTTAACTAAGTAAATACACAAGGCACATCCTTCCTCGAACTCAATGTGTGTAGTGTGAATCAGTCAAAATGGGTTGAGTATCACAAGAGTAATTCCTAGATTGCCTTTTCGGAATCAACGCTTCAACTTCAAATATCACTGGATTATATCTCTCTCAAACGAACTCTAGAGATTAAGGTTAATGTATCGCTCTTGTGTGTGAGGAGGTGATTAAATGTAAGCAAGTTCAAACGTCTCACACATACATAAGAAAGAATGAACAATTAGAAAGAAAAATGATCTCATGAAAGAATGCTAATCACTATAGTGAGAACATCGTGTTATTCACCACGTTGACTCTCATTTACCCGAACACCTACGGGAATATGGATGATAATGGGTGAGGGGAAAATGAAATGGGATATGTGGTATTAGATGATGGAAGGATGATGATGTATAATGGGTTTGATGTGTGAAATAATGGATATATGATGGATGAGTGAGAAGAGTGTACAATACTTTAGGCACAAATGTCTTTATTACTAACTGCAAACTCTCTTTCTTTTCTTTTCTCTCTTTTTTCTCTTTTTCTTTTCTCTTTTTCTTTTCTTTTTTCTCTATTTTTGTTCTATTTTTATGTTTTTATGTTTTTCTCTTTTTTTCTTTTTTCTTTTCTTTTTCTCTAACTTTTGAAACCAACAATGAAGACATTAAACATTTTTAATCAACACTCTTTTTTTTGAAATGGTGGAAGATGATATGTAGATGATAGGTGATGGTGTGGGGAAATATGTGGGAATATGGAAGAGGATGGGAATATGATATGGGGAAAAGTGGTAGGTGTATGGATGAAAATCTAGTATTCGGGAAAAATTTGAAGACACTCGTTTCTTACGACTTGAAAAAGATGTCATTCTTAGTGATCAAGGCAAAAATGAAGAATAATGAGATCATACAACTATTAAAGTGCGGACCCAAAGGAAGTTGAATCAACTTCTGACTCGGAGATTGCATAAAACTCTCTAAAAGATGAAAGGCACGAATCTCACAAGCTAAAGTCTCGACTAGTGATCCTTAAGGTTCTCTTTAGAATTGCAGTACTCTTCAACTCTAAATCATAATGGCATGTTAAGTGCGCAATTTTTTTGAGTATAGAAATTCATGGTGCAATGTGCCTTTTTATGTATTACATAAGCTATTTAGAAAAAATATTCTCTAGCTTGATTCCTAGACTTAAAAGATGGATGATTGAAAATTCACATCAATGAGTGAGATGAAAGAAACTGCATGAAATCTTAAAAAACTGGTTTAAAAATCAAATTTTTCGAAAGAGGTACAATTTTGATAAAATTACCCACCCCCAAACAGAAAGGAACATCGTCCTCGATGTTAGGTAAGATGATTTTTAAAATTGGAGCATAGGGTAGGAAAGATAGTACCAGAATATACTGCTAATGAAATGGAAAGATGTCGCCAATAATAAACCTGAATAAGTGATAAGAAAGAAAGAAAAAGTGTACAAGTCTATAAGCATGATAAAGCATTGGGTGATGTGAAACACCACCACCAAATAAGATCAGACTAGTACAAGAATTCAGGCTACCTCCCGGTAGCACTAAGATTAATATCTTCAGCCAGACCGAACCATTCTCACCCTAAATATACGAACAAGGAAAGCTCAGGGTGGCAGAAAAATTGGGTGATGAAGATCTCCCCCAAACAAGACTGAAGCGTCAATCTTGTTAAATAGAGGCTGAAGGGGTCAATTCACTTGTATGGAAAAGTGCATCACGTGATGCAAAGCATCGGTGGACCATGGGTGGGTGGGGATCAGGGTAATGGTGAAAAAGTCATGGGTGAGGAAGCATCGGTCACGGTCCTTGTTGAGCTTAAAGGTGAGGGAAACTAGGGCCCTATAAGCATGGTTCTCAAGTTGGTGAGGAAGGAAAGTGGGGAAAGTGGAATGGGGTGGGGCTCATGGAAATCAAACGACCGTTCGATGAATGGGCGATGGTAATGATCACGCCGTGACACACCAGGGAGCTGTTGAGAAGAAGAATCAACACCACAAAGAATCGGTGTGCATGGAGGAACAAGCTCGGTGTCACGGTAGAGAGTAGCACCACAAATACTCTTGTAGATGGTGGAGGATGGTTTCAGGTGAGGATCTAAAAATGTGTAGGGAAACACGAAATGCGTAAAATCAAGATCCAAACCAGTTGGTGGGGTAGAAGGGACGATGGGTGGGTCGGGTGGGATAAATGGTGGAGGAAGATGATCCAACTCAAGAGTGGGAGGCACACACTCATTGGGAGGAGTAAATGAATACTCACAAGGGAGTTTGGAAAAACACGGCTGAGTGATCAACTTCTTCATAAGAGTAGCATTGGGGAATGTGGTGGGTGGGTAAGACGAGGCACCAAGATCAGAGATATAGGAATCATTAGAAATATCGGGCTGAAAGGGAGAAATGCATGGTGGGACATCATCCATATCCGAATAGTTAGGAACTAGCACGGATTCTACCTCAGGAAAATGGTGAACACTCGTAGTCGGAGCTAACCTAGAATGAAGTGGTTCCTCGAGAACACAAGGGTGAAGCTCGTTAGGTGTAGACTCGGGCATTTTGATATCTCGGGAGTGGGAATGCGAACCTCAAGGGGGGGGGGTTCATATGAATGTTGTGGAAGCGGATCAGTCTCACTAATGAAAGGTAAGTCAACACAAGTGTCGACTTGGGACCCGTACCATGGAATGATCTCAACTGCAAGATTCTTGGGGTGGCAGGGTTGGTCACACTCAAAATACGTGTCATAAGAGGACACATCATCATCACACCTAGTTGTAACAATGGGTGGGGCCATGGGAATATTCGACTCTCTCGCACACTCCAATTCATTTAACCGTTGTTCAAGCCTTTAGAGAGATTGAGTTTGAAGTAGAGTGGCTTGCTCGTGCTCGAGTATGAACTTCTACAAGAGGCTTTCGAGAGCAGATGTGGATGGTGGTGGTGGAGTGATGGGTGGTGGGTGAGGTGGACACAACTCGCTACTATCATGAGTGTATGGAGAATACTCAAAGGAAGTGGGTGGAGTGGGGCCAAGCTCATCATACACGAAGGATCGCTTTCGTGATGGACAATTGGTTGAGACTCATGCGATGCGTAATGAGGTAACTGATCATGTACGGGTGCACAAGATTGCCATGATTATTGTTGGAACGTGTGAGGATCCACAACATTGGGTTGGGATTCGTATTGCATGGAAGGGTAATCAAGCCTCCACGAATAGCTCGGGTGCTGACACAACTCAGGGTTAGGTATAGCAGGGTAGTTGGCCGAGGTGGGTTCCGAAACAGTGTCAAATGGATACATGGTCGGTTCATATGGATATGGAATGTAAGGACACTCATGGGACATGTGATCGGCATAATAATAATAGTGGGTGCACAACAAAGGACGAGGCACGTCGACACTTGACACCGAGGGTGATGGAATATGAGGTGCTTCCATGGACGGGTCAAGAGTATCAAAGAAACTCGTGAGAGAGGTGAAACCACTAAAAATATCATAAAGAGACGGCTCGAGATCACTCTCACATGTGTCACGTGTTAATGGAAAATGACCAAAGTAGTCCCGTAAAGGACATTCTTCGGCCATGTGGATCAAAATATTTTTTTGGAGTTTTAAAGTTTTTCAAAAGGAAAGAAAATATTTTTGGATTTTTGTAAAAATGAGAAAAAGAAAATATTTTTGGATTTTTTTATAAAAATGAAAGAAAATATTTTTGAAGTTTTTTTTTTATAAAAATGAAAGAAAGAAAATATTTTTGGATTTTTTTGGAAGAAAAAGGTGGGGAAAAATATGGACTTAGAATTTGGACGAACTAACTAAAATTGACTACCGAAAAATAAATTGGACACACGCAAGCCAAAGAGAATTCCTAGGTAGCACATAAATAATTTTTATCTTTAGATTTAGTGAAAGGGTAGTCAAATTTTAATTAAGTCCGCGGACGATAAAAAATCATGGAAATATCTTTGTGACTGCCTTTAAAAAAATGTTCTCCTAGTGGGCTACCTAGTTAATTGATTTTAAATTTAATGATGGCTAGGGTAGCACACAATGGTAAGAGAGTGAGTCGGGTGATGAAATCCCTTCTCGTGAATGACCGGGTGTAGGTCTTAGTAATCTAATTCATCACACCATTCGAAAATAAATGCGAGAATAAAATCAAATAAGAGCACACAAGCACACACAATAATTGACTCGCTAACAGGGGAGGCACGAGTGTTTAAGAAATGTACCTCCCACGATTTTTACGCCATAGGGTGTCGAAAAATTTGAGTCGACCGGGGGGAGAATACGCCTATCTCAGTCATCCCCGGGAGTCCTACCGACCCAAGGTAGAGTGGCTTCTAAATCCTCGCGTTTGGATGCCCTCTCTCTACCTTGTCTGGTTTCCCTATCATGCTTGTCTTCGATTTATTACAAATTTTAAAATGAAAAATAAAATGGTGTCTCTATGCACCGCAATACAAGCCAAGAATATAATAATCCTAAATAAAATCCTTCTAAAATAAAGAAAAATGGTACTAAAAATGAAAAAAATGCAATACAAGTGAATCACAAAATTGACTACGCTCCGAGTGCTTCACGTTCCCAAGAATGGCAACGGTGCCATTTGATAAATAGAACTTTTTATCTCCCCGACAATGATGCCATTTGTATAACTAGAACTTTTGCGTGTATCTTTTTTATTTTGTCGTTGTTTGAAAAGTCCTTCTAATCAAAACCTCAAATACTTACAAAATAATATCAACTCTAGTGTATAGGTAAGTAAAGGTATCAATCCACTTTCAAGGTTGTAAAGCAAAGGGAACAAAATTGTAATTCACTTTTATTTTCTTTTTGGGCTTTTTACTTTTTATATTTTTTTTAGCTTTTTCAATATTAAAACAATAGGGTGAGGTGAGGTGAAACAACACTAAACTAAAACGTGAGATGAAAATAACTAACTAGAAAGTTACTAACATGAAAAATAAAGTCTAAACTAAAAATAAGAGATAAATGAGGTAAATAATTATGAGAAAAATTAAGGACTGGGATTACACCACAAATTTTAGCTATTCTAATTAATTAATTTAATTAATTGAATTCTCCCAAATTAATATCAATATTACAAATCAACTCTCATTGCAAGTGTAATTTTAATATTAATCTTTTAGAAAATTAAGTTTAACACCCCACAACTCTAGAAAAATAGATCTACACTCCTTTTAATTAATCACCCCCTAGGATCGATCGATTAAAATTTATGTAAATCTTAGAAAATAAATTTAGAGTTGAAATTCAAGTTATAATACCCCACTTAAGAAACCCCTATCTCTAGTTCGAATCTAAAATGGATATTATATTTAGAATTTCGATTTTCTCTCGAAAATCATTTACCCTATCTCGAGGCGTAAATTTAAGGGTGGGGGATCGAAAATAACATTCAAAGGGAATTTTCAAGTAATCAAACTAATTAAACTAAAATAACATTAAATAAGGGTTTCTCCCCACCCCTTGAAAGGGGATTTAGCCTAACATGATATGAAATATGATAAATTAATAATCAAAGGCATAAAATAAATGAGAAGAGAAGAGAACAATCAAACCCAATCTCTTGAAGTGACATTGAACTCTTATTTCCTTGAAATCAAGCACAATCCATCCAATATGAGCATCCAACAATAATCAACTCAATTGAATTTCACACATATATCACTCATAAATATCTAAAAAATGAAAATAAAACTATTTACAAGTATTTCTACCTAATTTATTCTAACCTAACTCTATTCTTTTTTCTAGAATTTTCTCTCTCATTTGATGATAAGTCCTCTTCAAATGGGGTCTTGAGTCTTCTTTTATAGTAGATGCATAGCACACATGGGACTAGGGGGTATTTTTGGTAAAGTTTAATGTGCATGGAAATGGGGTGTGAGGTCATATGGATGAGGAGAGATAATAAATCTGATTTGGTACAAGGGTGTTTTGGGGTATATGGGTAAAATGTTTAGTCGGGGGTAATTTTGGCAAATGGGTTTAAAGGGGGAATAAGTGAGGTATTAAGACATGTGGGTATTGTTTTGTGTTTGGCTTGGGATCATTTGTTGGCAGGTAAAATCGTATGAGCCTTGGGTTATAAATGGAAAATGGGTTTATTTGGCTAATGGGTAAAATGGGTTGAAGATGTTGGGTTATGCAGGTTGATCGTGGTTAATGGGTATGGAAGAAAATGAACATGATTTCATTTAGGTTGGTGCTTGAAACTGGTTTGGCTGGGGTTTAGGATAACGCCGGGTTGACAAGGGGCGCCAGGGGTGGATAGAAGGTGGTTCAAGGGGCGTCGCTGGAGGTTTCACAGTGCGAGGGGATGCGATCGGGGAAAGGTCGGCCGCACTAGGCTGAGGGATTGATGAGGAGGGTCGCCGGAGGTAGGGGGTTCACTGGGTTAGCCGCGGGTTGGTGGGGTACTGGCCAAGTGCGCCGCTGGGGGTTTTCTATGGTTGGTTCGCCGACGTTTCGCCGGAAGGGTAGGAATAAGGTGGGTCACGGCAGGGAGCTCGCCGGAGGTGAGGGGGTTAGGTTTGAGGTTTTCGGGTACACAGGTTTGTCTCGGGTAGGATTCGGGTTAAGGGAGTATAACGTTGGTGGATATGGTGTGATTTATGGGTGTTTGGTTGGTTATGGGGTGGTGAGAGAGAAATAGATGTTTGGTTAAGGAGGAGAGAGGAGACAGAGTGTGGGGGAAGAAGATGGGTTTGGGAGTTTTTGTGTGTGGTGAAGGTGTAGGGGAATAAGGTGGGGATGAGTGAGGTGGTAGGGTGTGTTTGGTAGTGTGTAGGTTTAAGATAGGTTTAGGGTAGGTTAGGGTTACGGGATAAGGTAATTAACTCCATTTTAACTGCAAATTGCCTGAAAATATAGCTTTTGACACCGCAACTGCAATTAAGCCTGCATATTGAACAATTAAGCACATAAGACCCAAATTGCCGAGAATTAGCAACTAAAGTATGTCTATTCGGGGTATAAAATGTACAGTTTTGGGTTCTTATCACCCTGGATGCCCAAATGGTTCCTGGACTTAACACACATATTCGTACCACACTGAAAATTTCAATAACTATTACCCTTTCTAGGCACCATACCCTTATCCCTATTCTTGCTTCGAGAAAAAAAATTAACACATGAGTTTGACTCTCCACAAAATACCTCTACACATACTCAACTTATCTCCAGTCACACTGACCATGTTAGGGTTTTCCTTCTCTCAAACGTTGGTAGTCTCAACTCTGATGACTACCTCTATTATTCCCTTAGCTTTGATTGCCCTAAGGAACAGGCTACTGGCTTCGACAACTCTTACTAAAATCACCATCGCTCGGTAGCAATTCAGCTATCCGAATCATTTAAACAGATCCCATAATGGGTCTCCCCCTTGTGGTGCTTCTCTAACACCGTTTCCCCAGTCTTACTCTATCTAAATTCTTCGATTCTTGTATCTCCCCACACAAGGAAGCGTTTACCTCCATATTAACCAAATGCGATATTGTTACCATCTGCATTGAACATCCCAACAGAATTCCCCAGAAGTGCTAACAGTTCTTCTTGTAAGTTAATTTTTTCCTTTTAATGTCCTCTTCTCCATTGTACCATCCTCATCCGGTGTAAGGTTCACTAATTAATTAAATTTCTTTTCATAAAGTGACCTCTGTCCGACCCTCTTGTGTGAGTTCAGAACAACGTTCGCTTCTTATCCTGAACATCTAATGAAGGAAACTTATGGCCAAACCATATGTATGCGCCTTCTCTTGAAAAAACATTCCACTTCTAAGTGTGGTCGTTACCTATCACCATTGAAACTCACCCTTTACGAGCCAAGAAAAATTTTATGCCAAATTTGCACTCCCGATTAGATATACTCCGACATATACCCAAGCCTTTGGATATTTTACCTTCGTTGACTAACACAAACGCCATGTCTGCATTTTTAGTTTTTCCACAGCTGGTTCTCTTCAATGTTTCGTCTGACTCTCTACCAATCCAACCGTTTTGGGTGAGTCTAATTCTACTCCACTTTATACTATAGCGGTACTACAAGGTCATATTTTGTGTCCAATTCGTCTTTTTGTCCTAGCTTTTTGTATCGTAATAGGGATGACCTCAATTACGGTCATCATTCTTGAATATACCTTATCACCTCAACTGAGCTTTGCCTCCAACTGTCCGCCAAACTAGCACGACATACTGCATTGTTTGGCCCACGAACACACCCAAATGAAAATAATATTCACTATCATATACATTATAGTAGGAGAGGTCAATCGATCGAAGAAAAGGATCGATTGATCGATGAAGGAGGTATTTGCCCAGATTTCTCTTAAACATTTATGGGTTTCTTCCTTTTTACAACTCAAATTCTTCATTACAACGTCCCAAACTCCCAAGAAAGTTCACTAATCATCCTATTAACATATTAGCATAATCTTTAACGTTTTATAATCATTAAATCATCATGGATCATTAGTTTCTTGGATCAAAACACCCAATTTTCCTAAAAACCCTATTTATCTATTTCCTTCAAGATCTACATAAAACTTAACATAAATTCACAATTTCCTACTCATGGGTCATGGTTTCATAACTAGTATATTCCCAAAAGTTTATCTACATGAATCCTACTAATATTCAATGTTTAATTCTCCAATTTCACAATTAATTTACTTATTTACGATAAATCATCAAATCTAAACTATCATGTAAAACATATGCTTTGAATCTTTGTAAGATAATCACTTGCCACTGATTAGAATTTTGGATCTGTTGATTATGGTATTGGTTGGTTATCTCTCTCTTTCTGGTCACAAATCCGGCGATGGTGGTGGTGTGTTGTTAGTTTTTTGCCATGGAAACCCTTTGAATTATCCTGAAGCCCTTTCTTTATTCTCACGTTACTCTTTTTTTTTTTTAACAAATAATGTCCCTAATAACCATAAGTGTTGGCTGATAAATATCACCTAATTTTCATAGCCCTCTCTCGGGTTATTGGTTAGGCCTAAAAATGTCCCAGGACCTAAACTAGACCCCCGGCTAGTTTTTTCTAACTAGATCGACCCTTTCGGACACATTGGCACACTCAAAATGATCATACGGATGACATAAAAATAAAATACTTTTAAATACATTAAATTGGGTCCTGACACGACTGCCTTCCGCATCCCAACTTAATTATCGAAACAGTCGTATTTTTAACTCACGATAATTTTAATAAATTCAATAATCACATATTACCATAATCACTCAGTAATATTCAACATTATTATCATATTTAAATACTAAATCTCATCTCGCTAGTTATTTAAATTTGAATTAATTTCTAATTAATTATCCCAAATAAATTTAATTAATCCCACAATTAAAAGAGATTTCATTTAATTAATCTCATAATTAAAATCCATAAAATTATGGGGTATTACAAAGCAAAATCGAAGTGTCGGCTGAAGCAGAGTACGACAATAACAGTCGCTTGGGCCTATGAGATGTGTCTGACCTCGACTGATTGGCAACCGAGGTTGGTCATTATGGGGATGACCTTTTGAAGGATGTCATCTCTCTGATGGTCATTGTGAGCTTCCTCTTGACTCGGTTGTTATGTTAGCTGAGGTTGTTGACTCTGATTATGAGGGTACATATTTGGAATATCAATCACCCCCTTGCCCTTAGTCTCCTATGTGAGTAGGTGGTTGGAGGGGTTTATAAGTTAGGCTGATGAAGAGTCGCTTTTGGTGTCTTGGGGTGTGTAGTGGTTCGTTGGACACATGTCACCCTTTGAAATGACTAGAATTTTTCCCAAGATATGACTACACTAATGGCACCTTTTAAGTTTTCTAGGGAAATGATGAGTGCCTTGGAAATTTTTCCCCAACAATTAAAGAAGGTTTAAATAGTTTCTTTTTCCTCATTCTCTTTCCTTTCTCACTTTCCCATCTTAGAGTTCTTGCTAAAGAATTTTTTTTGAATCTTCCATAGACAAACCTCCACTCTCTCTCTAGTTCTCAGGTCATTTTGGGTTTGTAATCTCTCGCCTTTCACTCTTAGTTGTTTAGGTAAACATCTTGCACTTCGCTTCTTTAATTTCTAGCTTTATTTGTAACTTCCATTTTTTCGGTGGGTTTTTACATTTTTCAGTGAGGTTTTCCACCGTTGTTGGGTGGTTACAGGGTTGGGTGTGTAGTGGATAAGTGGATTTGGTGCCATACTAGGTCACTCCGGGGTTATTTTAGCCAAAAACTCCCACTTTTAGACCTTCCGGTGGCCCTCCGGTCATCTTCTTCGGTGACTCAACCTTTGAATGTTCTTGGTGTTCTTAGTGAAAACCCTTTGTATTCCCAATTTTGATCTTTAGTTTGGGTAGTGTAAGTTGTTTACCTGTTTATCTTTTTAGTTTGAAATGTTCAATTGTAGTGTCTTCTATCGGATGCTACAACCCCTGTATAAGCTTGCTGAAGAGTTTCCAACTATGTATGAGAAGTGTTTCAAAAAAATTAGACAGATTGAGTTAGCCCAGGTCGAGGCTCGTAGGGCCAAGACTTTTCCCCGAGACTCTTTTTCCTCCACCATTTACTGTTATTCACCCCAAGTCCGCCGAGGTTCATGTCCCTATGTTAGAGTCGGATTATTCAGACCCAATGTCAATATCTGATGATGGTGAGTCCATAGACTCCTTTCAAGAGGCTATAGATTACTTCCCTAGACAAAGTGAGGTTTCAAAGGATGCCAAGGATTCAAGCCGTGACTCAACTCACCAAGGTGCTATCACTTCTCATTGGTCTCCTTCCATAGAGATCTTAAAGCCCGGTGTATCATTTCCTCCTATAATTGACGATGTCCTTCTAACGGTAGCCATAGTCTTGAGTTTGTCTAGAGATATCCCAGCGGTTCTCCCACTGAGGCTCAGGCTTAGAATATTGAGGAGGCTGATGATGATGAAGGGAGCGAACTTGATTCTTCTAAAGTTTAAGGATATGAGATTTTAGTCACTGAATATGACCTTCTCTTTTTTTGTCATCTCTATTCCATTCCATCTTCCATAACTTTAAGGAGACCTTTGAAGGATAAGAGGGCCTTCGATGACAGAGAGGGAGAGATCTGCGTTTATGAGCAGATGTTCAAAATCGTCTTTCGTCTTCCAATGCACCCTATTATCCGAGAAATCCTTTCTTACATCAACTTAGCCCCTGCCCAACTATCCCCCAATGCTTTGAGGGTCTTGGTTGGGGCTATCGTCCTTTAGAAGGAAGTTCATCGTACCGACCTTCCTGTTAGGGTTTTCTTAGCATGTTATATTTCATCATCCGATAAAAATCATCCTAGATACTACCACTTTGTGGCCACGAAGTCCTAGAAGAAGATGCTCTTGGTAACCCAGACTTCTAATAATAACTGGAAACCTCAGAACTTCTTTGCATATGGGGCTTGGGAATTCTACCCTAACAAGGCTTGTGGAACCTCTATTCCAAAAACTCCCCTAAGATAGGGTAAGGTCTTTTTCTTGGCCAAAACCGACCCTGGATTGAGCCAAGATAAATATAAAAACATTGAGGACCTTCATAATCAGGGCAAAGATGGTCATCTCGTTAAGTACGAGCACTAGATGACCCCCTACTACCTATCTTAGACATGTCTTGGGGGTGGCCCATTGGACGAGCTTCCTAAGTACTCAAATTATTTTTTCATGCCATGTTTTATCTCGTACTTTTATTCTGTTTGATCTTCAGACTCAGAGACTTATCTTTTGCAGAGCAACTATAAGGTGTTTCTGACGACATGTGGGAGATGTCTGCACCAAGTATTACCAAGCTCATGGAGAAATGTGGTGCAAATAATGAACAACCTCCTTCCCACACAAAAAAGGGGGCCGACTCTTCTAAGGCCTAGGCCACCAAGAAAAGGAGGGCATTTGCAGACCCTTCTAGTACGATACCCAACAAGGCTCTAACTGTTGAGTGTGCTATCCCTGTTTCTACTGATAAAGGTTTAGCCATTTGTCTATCTCAGTTAAAGATAGGCGATAGTGTTATCGGCTATAGCACCTAGGCCTCTCATGCTCTCAGCCGAATGATGATCGAGGATGAAAAACATTTATTTGATGCAATGGAAATCCATTTGTTGGTCAAATTTTTTGTCCCGAGAGTGGTCCAGGGTGTTATTTCTCTCTATCATCTGGCCGACTATACGTTGAAGAGGAAGCCCCTGATCTAGAAGGTCAAGGATGCTGAGAAGGCTGAGGATGACTTCAAGCGGGAGATTTCTGACTTAAAGAAAGATTTTAAATAGATAAACGAATAGATCACTAAGCTTAAGGACAACCACATCATGGATCTGAAGGCAAAGGTTGATAGCCTTCAATCAAAATTTTTGGCTACTGTTAAGGCTTCTCTGGATGACGTTGTAGAGGGAATCATTGAGGAGTAAAAGACCTCAGATGAATTTATTCATTTTGGTCATGAGTATTTGGAGAGGGGTATTAAAGCTACTAGCTGATGGGCTACCATCAAACAAGGTGACTCTGGGAGGTTATCTGTCGAGGATTTTATCGGTCTCGGCTTTACTAACCCTCAGCTTGCTCAAGCCTTAAAGGAGGTAGAAGACGGTGTTCAAGATGAAACGAGCCAACTAGAGGTGATTGAGACCGATGATGGTGCTCAGCACGATGATGAGGCCGACGTTACAAATCTTAACCTTGAGCAAATAAATCCTTATGGAGATGGGTTGGCTGAAGCCGAGGATCAAACTGAGCTCTGAGCATCTCTCTTTCCTTGTCTGGCTCTTTTTGGTGAAGCTCTTTTTGGAAAAATTTCATGAACTGTTTGTAATGCCCGTGTAACCTCTTCTTTCTAAGTGATGTAATCTTTCTTTTTAGTTGTGCTGCTAATTCGTATCGAATCTTGCACATTTATACCCTCGAACTTATGCATTTTAGCCCCCTCGGGTACTGTAATTTCTATAATTATGCTCATTAATTAGTAAACCTCCATTTTTAATGTTAACATGTTATTTGAGGTATTATTGATCTTTTATGGGTGTTATCGTGCTTAGTATGAAGTTTGGGCGCGTTTCGATAAAGTTTCGTCGTGATTCACATGTTCAGGGGCATTTTTGTAATTTCACACATAAAGATTTTTTCCCAATGTATTCACTGAAGTTGTAGCCCTCGGGCCAAGCTTCGAGTGTCCTTGAAAGATTATCGAATCGGAGTCCAAACAAAGGAAACACAGACCTTTAATCGGGGAAGAAATATAAGAAATAAATAACAATTCAAATAATTACCCTTGTGTACCTTTTCTTCTTTAATAAGAATTCCATAAATTCCACCAATGTCCCTAACACGTTTTTTTGCAGCAAAAGAAATGGCGATTTGCCTCTAGGCTCGAGTTTTGGTTTCGTCCAAAATTCAGGACTTTGGTTTGAAATTGGAGCTCGATCTTTGACCACACTCGTAAATGGGTCTCTTTGACCATTTTTGGAGCTTTGGTTTTCGGTGCTTGGAAATTAATGGAGGTTTTTGGCCATGGTTTGGTTTTCAAAGGTGAGATCCCTAGGGTGGTCTGCAACTTTAATGGAGATCTCCAATTTTCCATTTGAGGCCTTGGTGAATCGCTACTGATCCGAAATTAAACGCAGGTGGGTCTCGACTTGGTACCCATATGTGAATTTTTGGCTTTACAATGGTTGTTGTAGCAGCAAAGCTACGATGTGGTGTGTAACTGTTCACACGGTCGATCGGCAGCCAAATTACGGTCGGCCGATAATTCCAAAATTGGCTTGCGATGCTACTAGTGTGCCCCTCCATTTTCACGCGGTCGATTGTCCAAATACGCGTTCGACCGGTACTCTATATTTTGCTGCTATTTCTTTTTTTTTTTCACTTTTTGTTTCTTTAATTAAAAGAGATTTATCTCCTTTTATTTATTTTTCCTTTTCTTTTGTTTCCTTTTATCCCACTTAGTAGAAAAGGGAGACTTGTCTCAGTTTTAGGAGATATCATGTAATAAATTAGATTTTTAGTTATTTTCTCTCTTTGAACCTAGGGTTAGTTTCTTTGGGGATTTTGTGGAGATAAACCCCTCTCCTCCATTTTCTTGGTGGTTTACACCCATTACTGTAAGTGGATACTTTTTCTTGCCTTATTCATTTATTTCCATGCTTTGCATTTAATTTCTTGCCTAGATTTATTGTGTGCCCTAATTTAATTTAGTGTAGCTTTAATTAATTAGTTAATTTATTTAATGATTTTAATCATGCATAGTGACTAATTTAAATTAGGGTTCGATTAATGGAACTCACGTAGGGTTGATTTGTTGCTTCGCTTTGGTGATGGAGATTTAAGTATTTATTTCGAGTGCGTTGTCCTAGTTTTTATGCCTAGGAAATTTAACCGTGTATATCATGTATGCGCCATATTTACAACCTTGCATGCGTAATTTTCGGGGTATTTGTTGACGCCAAATCTTATTAGTCTTTTATGCGAATTTAGGGGTGTGACAACTCTTAATTTAATTAATTGACGAAAAGAGATGTAATCCTAATAAATTGGAGTCCCATGTAACCATTTATACTCGTTAACTCAATTTTAGGGATATTAGTCGCATCCTATAGTTTTTATTCTCTTTTTTAATTTATTTTAAATACACTCGCCTAGTATAATCTTTTCCTTTTTTTATCTTTTATTTTTTGTTACCAAATATCTTTTACACTTTTATTTTAGGAATATTAAACTTTATAAATTCTAGCAACTCATTAGTGTGGATTTTCGATACTCGGAATGTAGTCAATAAATTAGGTTTTTATACTAAGGCTGTGAACAGAAAACAATGATCAGCATTTTGACACGCGCTACTTTTCACCCTTAATCAAAATGGCGTCGTTGCCGGGGATGAGTTTGTTTTAGAATTTATTTGATATAGTATTTCGTAGTATTTTCTTTATATTTGTATTTTTTTTGCCTAACACTTATGTAGGACTTCTACATTTGAAAGCCAAGAACCGCTTGAATTTTTCGCGCGCGCGTCTACTTTGTGGAATTCGCCACTTCGAGCCATTTTTGGGGTAAGCATGTCTTATTCCAGTCCTTTCGATAATCATTATGATCATTCTCAAAATCCTCGCAAACCTTTGACTTTTGGTAATTACCTAAAGTCCCGAAAAATTGGAAATTCAAAAATGATTTTGGGCGAGTATTACAAAAGTCAAGCTTTGGAGTGCGTGAATTTTAAGGAGGAGGATAACGATTTTGGGCCTCTAATTCCTTATTGTAATACCCCATATTTTCGAAGACTTAAATAATTGCGTAATTTATTATTATTGTGGGATTAATTAAATTAAAATACGAGAATTAATTATTAATCCGGATCTAAATTTGAATGTTTACTAGCAGGATGAGAAGTTAGTAACTATTCATATTGATACGAGAATAAGTAATAGGGAATAGTGATTTTATATAATTTGTTGGGATAGAGAAATGCGACAGTTTAAAATATTAAGTCGGAACGCGCGTGTGGTCGTGTCAAGACTAATTAAGTGGAATATAAAGGTAAATTATTTTTAAGTAACTCGTATGTTCATTTCGAGTACGCCATTGAGTCCAGAAGGGTCGAGATAGTCAGAAAACTCTATCCGGGTATTTTATTTGGACTCCAAGACATTTTTATTCCAAGCCGGCACCCGGTGGGGGTAGTTTTGTAATTTGGATTTTTGAAGGAATTAAATGGACGAAAATTAGAGGAATATTATATCAGCTAATTGGAGACAATTAGGGTTAGGCTAAAGAAAAATCAAGAGAGTGCCATAGTAGGTGAGGGAGAGAAAATTCCAAAGGAGGAGAAGCCATTTTCACCACCTTGCACAACCACCACCACCATCGTGTAGATCGGAACGCGAGGAACGCATCCATGCCAACAACATCAACGGATCAAACCTTCAAAATTGAGGAAAGTGTTTATTTCTTGCTTTCATTAGCGATAATTATGTTCATGTTAGTCTAGGTTAATAAACCTTGTGATGAAAATTAATTTGGGTGAAATTGGAGAACGATATAATTATTTAGGACTAATTTGATAAGCATTTGAATACCATATGTAGATAGGACGGTGCCTATGAAATTTGGATGATTTATATGAACTAATCTGGGTTTAATTTGATGTTATGCATATTAATTTAAGAACTAGGGTTCTTGACAATAAAATTGGGGATTTCGAAATATACGAATGATTGGTGATGATTTAATGATTCTAGGTTGTTAGAATTCATTTACAAATGTTAGGATTTAATTTGGGAATAATTTATTGGAGTTTGGGATGATATTTTAGAGGTTTTACGGTTGAAAAATGGTGAAAAACGAAGTTGTCTAAGGTTGAAGACGAAACAGCCCAGGTCGTGAGATGTTGCGCAAAGTCGCGCGATGGGCATCGTTCGAGCGAGATTGGTATCTCACGAGAAGTGGTTCGAGCCATGTGGGATGTCGCGCGAAGAATGGTTCGAGCGAGTTGTGTAAGTCGTTCAAACGACTTGGTTTCTGGTTCGAACGAGATTATAATTTTTAGGGAATTTCCTATTTTACCCCTATGCTAGTAAACGGTAGATTGAAGTGAGGAAAAATTAGTGTTCGATGAACCCAAATAAGTGCAGAATTATTGGGAGTTATTTGGGTGTAATGATTCAAATATTCGTGATGGCGAGATTACCTTGGAGATTACGAGAGAGAGAGATAAATCGTAATTGTAAATGTGTCGAGAGTATTAAGTGATACATACTTACGAAATTAGTTCCGAAGAAATGGAACTTATAAGAATAAAAATTAGTGGTTAATTGTGGACTGATTATGATTTTGTATTATGGATTTTCGAGTGACATAGTATCCTTATGATTATAATATGAGAGAGCGAATATCGTAACTTAAAATGCGTTGATAGTATTTAGTGATAATAGTACTACGTATGGAAAATGACACATGGTTTTGTATACCGTTTAATTGGATGGGTTGTGTGAATACCTATTACTTGTTAGTATTATGTGTACGACATACCTAGCTCCTTGCTATCACGGGAGGTGGTGTAGAGACAGTCTTATCCTGAGGGGATTTTTGACTTGTGTCTCAGAATAAAGGCCCGTGAAGACTAACTTGTGAGTTGGAAAGTCGCTGACTATGGGAGCTTAGGTATGTGCGTGACCCATAGGCATGTGAACTATGTTCCCTTACATTATGTGTGTTTTGTTTATATGGTTAGTGGGAGATTTCCGAACCAATAGTCCTTATTTGAGTATGAGATGTACCGGGACATAATAGCAGAGTATGCAATGCATTACATTTATAGCCTTGGGGTGCAGTGTTAGTATATATATTATAGTGGTGGTTATTTATATATACTTGTGTTATACTTACAATGTGATAATTGTAGGCTATTAAGATTGAGTTAATACATATATATAATACTGAAAGATATATATGTATGCTTTTGGTGTATCTAATACGAGATAATATCAGTTCATTAAGATAGTGAAATCTTTAGTAACGTAAATAGTGAATACTTGACTTTAGTGTGTGTTAACACTTATTCAAAATGATAAACGTTGAGATCATATACGAAACACTACTACGAGGGGTAATTAAATGGATAAGCCTATCACCTAGTTAGAAGTGTCTAATGGCTAGGTTGGAGTAGATGTACGTTAGGCGTGCACACTAAACAAGAGGTGAGAATCTCATGTGAGAGTTCGAACTAACATGCATATAATACTTTCTTTAATGCACTTTTTAATACTTTCTAAAAAAATATTTTTACACATCAGGCTCTGACCCGTTTCTTGCATCTCTTTCCTCTTTTGTTATATATATGTATTAGTACAGGTGCCCATCTACAAGGACACCAATTCTAGATACTTGGACGGTTTGCCGAGCTGCATGTATTGTGGAAGTTGTTGGTTATTTGATATTAGGCACTTCTCTCATTTCATTCAGTTCCTAGTTCAAATATCTCAGTTACGGCATGTATCGCCCATTCTCATTAGCAGAGTTATACTCAGTTTCCATTGCAGTTCTTCTCAATTGGTTTGAGTATTTATTATGGTTTGGTTTCTAACTGTAAACTGGAAGATTTTATCCAGTCTTATCTATTCAGTATTTGATTCAGTCATCATTTAAATTCTTGTGTATGGTTTATATTTACATGTTCAAAATTTACTAAATTAATTGGTTTAAAGTTAAATTGGAATTTTTTTACATTAGCTTAATTAAATGTTAGGAAATTAATTGGATTTAAGTTTTCAACAATGATGCTAAGAATGAACCAACCGAACATTCTGTTATAAATTTTATAAAGGACTGATCACCCGATATTTAATTGGGCGGGGTGTCACACTTATAATAAGAATTTTGAAACAAATTTCAATAGTTTTCAAAATTCTAATAATAGTGAGTTTGAGTATAGTTCCGATAATTATTTTCAAACATCTCATTTCCAAGAATCCACACCCTGACCTATGACTTTCGGTGAGGGTTTGCTCATGATTGAGAATGAGAGATATGAAGACCATTATCGGGAAGAAAATCGTTTGTGGGAACATGAATTAGACTTATTATTTGAATTCGACAATGATTTTTCTTACGAAACATTTGAAGTCGAGGAATGTTTTGAACCAATTGAGGATTTTTTTCCCTACTTTAGAACAAACCATTATTGACTTCGACCATAGTTTAATAGAAAATTAAAGTGAGGATAAAATGGATGTATTATCCATTTACAATGAAATGATTTCGTCTTTAGATCCTAAAGAAAAAGGTTTCATTGCAAATGATCCTATCTCCTTTGAAATTCCAACTTTGAGAGATGCTAACTCATCTCTTGAGTTTGAATTTCTTTCCTCCGCCTTTTCATTCTCCATTATCACACTGTCACAAGTACCCAATGAATTGGTGCCGAACTTTAAAACGTTCAACCCTTTCACCGACGAGGAGTACTTGCTCGAGTTTCTTTCCATGAAGGTATCTTTGCCTCCTTGTGCGCCCCCTACCATTCCAATTTTAAAATACTTGGGAGATGGTTTATTTTTTCTTGACGCCCATGTGTATTTGTCACCCGTTTTATCCAAATCCCCATCCTCCCCCAAAAACTTTTAATTGGTGATGATTCCTTTCTTACGCCTTACACATGCCTTCCATTGTTCAAACAAAATTCTTATTTTTCGCGAGGCATGCTTGAGAAGGAGGGTCTGCCATGGATCTTCCAAAGTCAAATTGTAATTTGGGTGGACCCTCAAAAATTACAAGTTCTAGTGTATAGTTAGTTAGATGTTAAAATTGTAGGTTATACATAATTACTTTTATTTTCCTTATTTTTCTTTTTTTTATTACTTTTTGTTTAGTGTAATCAGTTAAAGTCTTATTTCTTCTTTTTGTTATGCTTTGGTACTAACATGTTTTGTATAATCTTTGGACTCGTACTTTTCGGAGATCGCTCTATGGTGGGTAATATCGCTATTTTCCTCTCTTTTACATGGTTCTTAAGTTACATTGAGGACAATGTCAAGTTTTTAGTTAGGGGGTGTGGGATATTCTACCCATTCATTGGTAGTTTCTTTGATTTATTACATGTAAGTTATTAAGTATGCTTTCTTAGAAAAATTTGAAATTTTTTAAAAAGATTCTCTTTCTTTTTTCTCCTTTGTTGGGCATTTTACCTTTGTTTTCGATGATAAATTTCAATAATTGCCCGATCCAGTAGACAACTCAATGATGCATGTTCTGGATTTTAGAAGTTATCAGACTTTAGTCTCAATTATTAACATTATGAATAACTTCATGAATTAAAATTTAATCCCATGAGCACATGAAATTTTCTTGCTTTATGATTTTTATAACTCGGTAATCTTTTGTTGCATTGTATATACTTACACCGAGTAAGATTTGTTCCTTTTGGCGTTTCTGAGTGTATACATTTTTCTTTCCTCATTGAAAACGTTAAATTCGTTGGTAATCTGTCTATTCTTTCATTGATCGTTTATTAATTGAGAACCTATTTGAAATGTGTTACTTGAGCATGATTTTCATATATTGTTTTGACTCGAGAATTGCGTAAATTTTATGAAATGATCATAGGCCATCTTTGTTATATCACCCATATTAGCCTGGACCCCACCTTTTATGTTTCCTTAGTCAGCCCCTTTGAGCCTAAATATTATCCTTTCATTTCATTACCCAAAATCCCATAACCAACTCAACATTGGGGTTATAAACCATAAATATTACCTTTCGTACCTTTGTTTGGAATGTTACTTGGGATTGAATGATGTTATTGTTTTGTTGTTGCAATTTAGGCATGTGAGAGTGAGAAAAGTAAAGAAAAGAAAAAAGTGAAAAAGAAAAGAAAAGAAAAAGTAAAGAAGTAAAAGAAAAGAAAAGAAAACATGAGAAAAAGAAGAAAACAAAAAGAAAAAGAAAAAGAAATTTATATGTGTTGTGTATATAGTTCAATAATCTTTGACTGCTCTCCAATTGTTATATTTAATGCTTGCAACTTGTCTTCCAATTTCTATGTTGCCCACATTTTCCCCATTATCCTGAGTTTTCATCTCCGAACTCCTTGAATTCGTATATACATATCCTTCGTTTCGTACCCTAGCCTAGCCTACCTTACAACCCTATACAAGTCCTATGTGATCTTACGGTGAGTTCATTTTAAAAGTCGTAATAGTTTTGACAATTTATGAAAATGGATTTCGCCTCTTTTAATGTGTGGTATCTTTCATTGAGATTATTGTTTTTAATTTCCTATATAGCATTCTTCATTTGTGACATGTGTGTGGCCTAGTTTCCACTTACATTTACTCTTTATGCCCGCATGTTCTATGTGTTACCTCCCTGTTTCAAGTGAATTTCATTTGATGAGTGTAATGCCCGCCAGGATTGATTATATGCATGCTTTTATTTCTTATTCGGTTTATTTAAGTTTTTGCCAAATATAACTTTGTAGGTGCTCGCTCTCCTCCCACATTTTATGGTTTCAATTTAATGAGGTGCATTCTACAATGTTAATGATTTGGACTTTCGTTTGAATTCGTTCATTTTGCTAATAATGCGTACGAAATCTTTTTGGATGTTGTTGAGTTTGTCGCATGTTGGGTTGGGATTATTTTGAAGAAACTATTTGATGTTTTTGGGTTTCATCCCTGAAAACCCTCATGAGACGACACTCGTCCACTAGAGTAACCTAGGAGTTTAAGGGCTTATTGCATAGGCTAACTGCAATCGTTCGCCCACGAAAGTGGCCTTATCCCTTTCATCACTTTTGTATATATCTACTATTTTGCAGTTTTATTATATTTATTATTTCTTTGAATTTAATTACTAGGGACTAGCAATGTGTAAGTTAGGGGGTGTGATTTATATCGAATCTTGCACAATTATACCCTCGAACTTGTGCATTTTAGCCCCCTTGGGTACCATAATTGTTATAAATATGCTCATTAATCAAACAACCTCCGTTTTATAAGATAACATGTTATTTGAGGTATTATTGATCTTTTATAGGTGTTATGGTGCTTAGTATGAAGTTTGAGCGTGCTCTGATAAAGTTTCGTCGCGATTCGCACGTTTAGGGGCATTTTCGTAATTTCACACTTAGGGATTTCTGCCTCAAGTATTTTTGAAAGTTGTAGCCCTCGAGTCAAGCTTCGGTTGGACATGAACGATGCTCGAATCGGAGTTCAAACTAAAGAAACACGGACCTTTAATCGGGGAAGAAATATAAGAAATAAATAACAATTCAAATAATTACCCTTATGTCCTTTTTCTTCTTTAATAACAATTCCACAAATTCCACCTGTCTCCCTAACACCTTTTTTGCAGCAAAAGAAATGGCGATTTGGCCATAGTCTCGAGTTTTGGTTTCGTTCGAAATTCGGGACTTTGGTCCGAAATTGGAGCTCGATCTTTAACCACACTAGCAAATGGGTCTCTTTGACCATTTTTGGAGCTTTGGTTTTTGGTGCTTGGCCATTAATGGAGGTTTTTGGCCATGTTTTTGTTTTCAAAGGTAAGATTGGCTATGGTGGTCTTCAACTTTAATGGAGGTCTCGGGTTTGCCATTTTAGGCCTTGGTGAACCGCTATTGATCTGAAATTAAACACAGGTCGGTCTCAGCTTGGTACCCATATGTGGGTTTTTGGCTTTGCCATGGTTGTTGTAGCAGCAAAGGTGTGATTTGGTGTGTAACTATTCACGTGGTCGAGCGGCATCCAAATCCCGATCGATCGATAATTCCAAAATTGGCTTCCGATGCTACCAGTGTACCCCTCCATTTCTATGCGGTCGACCGACCAAATACACGGTCGACCGATACTCTGAATTTTGCTGCTATTTCTTTTTTTTGTTTATTTTCTCTTTTCTTTCTTTAATTAAAAGAGACTTATCTCCTTTTATTTCTTTTTCCTTTTCTTTTTATGTCCTTTTATCCCACTTAGTATAAAAGGGAGGCTTATCTCATTTTTAGAAGATATCATGTAATAAATTAGATTTTTAGTTATTTTCTCTCTTAGAACCTAAGTTTAGATTCTTTGGGGATTTTGTGGAGTTAAACCCCTCTCCTCCATTTTCTTGGTGGTTGACACCCATTAATGTAAGTGGATACTTTTTGTTGCCTTGTTCATTTCTTTCCATGCTTTGCATTTAATTTCTTGCCTAGATTTATTGTGTGCCCTAGTTTAATTTAGTGTTGCTTTACTTAATTAGTTAATTTATTTATTGATTTTAATAATGCGTAATGGATAATTTAAATTGGTGTGCAATTAATGGAACTCACGTAGGGTTGATTGGTTGCTTCGCTTTGGTGATGAAAATTTACGTATTTATTTCGAGTGCGTTGTCCTTATTTTTACACCTAGGAAATTTAACGATGTATATCATGTATGCACCGTATTTAAGGCCTTGCGTGCATAATTTTTAGGGTATTTGTTGTTGCCAAAATTTTATTAGTCTTTTATGTGAGTTTAGGGGTGTGACAACTCTTAATTTAATTAATTGACGAAACAAGATGCAATCCTAATAATTTTCAGTCCCATGTAATCATTTATACCCGTTAACTCGATTTGAGGGATATTAGTCGCATCCTATAGTTTTTATTCGCTTTGTTAATTTAGTTTAAATACACTTGCCTAGTATAATATTTTCCTTTTGTTATCTTTTATTTTTTATTAACACATATCTTTTACACTTTTATTTTAGGAATATTAAACCTTATAAATTCTAGCAACTCGTCTCTGTGGATTTTTGATACTTGGACTTGCCATTATACTCCCTTCAAAGAGTGTAGTCAATAGTTTAGTTTTTTTTTATTAAGGCGGTGAACATAAAACAACGATCGACGTTTCGACACGCGCTACTTTTCCCCCTTAATCAGCTGCATGCTAACTTTGTAACATCGTCTTTCTATGAATGGAACGAAATTTCATTTAGTTGTTTCTATTTCTCTCCCATCTTGATGCTTGGTTACTCCATTAGTTCACCAAACTCATGATGTTTAAGGTCTGAGGTCACTAGATTGATGATGTTTCACGTCATAATTTCACCAAATTAATGATGTTTAAGGTCTGAGGTCACCAAATGACGTTTCACCTCATAATTTCACAAACGAATGATGTTGAAGGTCTGAGGTCACCAAATTAATGATGTTTAGCCTCATATTTTCACCCAATTAATGATGTTTAAGGTCCGAGGTCACCAAATTTATGACGTTTCGTCTCATATTTTCACCAAATTAACAATGTTTAAGGTCTGAGGTCACCAAATTAATGATGTTTAGCCTCATATTTTAACCAAATTAATGATGTTTAAGGTCTGAGTTCATCGAATTCATGATGGTTACTTTCATATTTTTACCAATGTAATGATGTTAAGGGTCCGAGGTCACCAAATTAATGATGTTTAACCTTATATTCTCACCAAATTAATGATATTTAAGGTCTGAGGTCACTAAATGCTGTTTGACCTCATAATTTTACCAAATGAGTAATGTTAAAGGTTTGAGGTCACCAAATTAATGATGTTTCACCTCATAATTTCACCAAATGATTGATGTTTAAGGTCTGAGGTCACCAAATTAAGGATGTTTTACCGCATAATTTCACCAAATGAATGATGTTTAAGGTCTGAGGTCACTAAATTTATTATGTTTCACCTCATAATTTCACCAAATGAATGATGTTTAAGGTACATAGACTAGTAAAAATATGTTAAAAGAACACATACTTGCTTATCATTCATATTTTACTTCATAATTTGATGCTTGAATTACAAGAAAATAAGACAACTACAACATTATAGGTAATACTTCTTCAAATGGTCGACATTCCTAGATTTTATAGTCGATAGGTACCAGGTACAACCTCATCAATTACCCTATAGAAACCATGCCAATTGGGATGGAGCTTATTAGGTTTCTGCCACGTCTTCTTCTGGATAGGTCTCCTATAGCTATCGACCTTGATTTGACCCTCTTATTATAGAACCTCATAGTTCTTTGCTAGTAGGCTGCTTGTCTTATCTCAACATCTTCTCTTTTTTCCTCAATTAAATCAAGATCAAGTATTCTCTCTTCGTCATTCCTTTGAGGGTCATACGTATAAATTCTATGTGTAAGAAGCCCTATCGCTATTGGGATCATAATTTTTGAGACATCGGCTACCATAAATGGAGTTTACCCTGTGGGTGTTCACATTGTCATCCTGTAAGTCCAAATCACAACATATACCTCTTCTATCCATCTTCATTTGGCCTCTTCCAACTTCTTTTTTATCCCATGAAGGATTGTTCGATTTGTGACCTCAGTCTGACCATTTGTGTGGGGGCGACCGAGGGAAGAGAAGAATTGCTTGATTCCTACTCTATCACAGTACTTTTCGAAGGAAACATTCTTGAATTGGGTTCCATTATCTGAGATGAGAGTGTGTGGAAGGCTATATCTGCATATAATTTTCATCCAAATGAACTGGAAGGTCTTCTGCTCAGTGATCATGATCATTGGCTCGACTTCTATCCATTTAGAAAAATAATCAATAGCCATAATTAAGTACTGATATTTTTTACTGCCCTTGGCAAATGTCCTACCAAATTAATGCCCCATACTGTAAATGGACAAGGTGAGATAATAGAAGTCAGAGGTTGATGAGGTTTATGGGGAACGGTGGAGAACCTCTGGCACTTATCACATCTCTTCACATACACAACTTCATCTTTGGCCAAGGTCGGCCACCAATACACCTGAGTGATTATTCTCTTAGCCAATGACCTTCCTTCAATATGGATTTAACAAGAGCTCTCATGTGCTTTTTGCAAGATATATGGAACCTATGAAGGGTGAACACATTTGAGAGGAGGTATTAGGAATCCCTTTTTGTACAGGACATCCCCCACACTAGAGGACTTAATAACTCTAAACCATAGCTTTATCCTCTCTAACTTTGACTCTGGTAATTCTCCCTCTCTGATGTATCTAACAATAGGGTCCATCCACGAGGCCTCCATATTCAGATTTAGGCAAGGTTTAACAACCTCTTCCTCTTTGATGGTTGGCTTGAGCAGAATCATGACTGGTATTATTCTCCTTCTGTCGGTTATTATTGACAATACCAACCTCGCATGCGCATCATCCCGGTTGTTGTCCAGCTGAGGTATAATCTTCACTTTGACTTCTTTGAAGCCTTATAGCATCGATATTACCCTCTTCAGGTATCTGGCCATCCTTTCATCTTTGGCTTCATACAAACCCAGGATCTAGTTCACAACCAATCTTGAGTCACTGTGGACTAGGAGTTGGCCGACACTCAAGGATCTTTCCAAAGAAATACCTGCTATTAATGCCTCATACTCTAACTCATTGTTAGAGTATTTATAGCTTAATCTCAGCGCATATTAAATATTTATACCATCTAGTGCCGACACTATCAGCCCTGCTCCACTCCCATTTTCATAGGACGACCCATCAACGAAGAGGTTCCAGATAGTTTCATTTTAAGGTAAGTTTCCCTGTATCAGGGTCCCTTGTTTGAAAAGGTACCTATCTTATTAATTCTCAACTTCCTTTTTCCTGGTTGTACTTATCTTAGCCTTGTCTGCTGCTCGATTGATGTTCCTTATTACTTGCCCATCTACAGAATAAAGACGGTTCTCAACCTCGACTTTGTCCCATATAAACTCGAGCACGAAATCCATGAGTGCTTGTCCTTTGATGGTAAACCTAGGTTGATAAAAAATGTCATACTCTTACAACTCAATTACCCATGTCATTAGCCTTCCTAACTTCTCAAACTTATGAAGGACTTGTCTGACTAGGGAGTCAGTAAGGATGACCATTGAATGATCCTAGAATTATGGCTTCATCTTCCTAGATGCATCTATCAAGTCATAGGCCAACTTATCTATCCTGGGGTACTTTTTCTCAAACCCTTAGAGTGCCTTTCTATTTAAATACATTGGTCTCTGCACTCCATCCTTTTCTCTTATTAGTACAACACTAATGGTTTATTCTGAGATAGCCAAATATACATACAGCTTCTCACCTTAAATTGGTTGTGATAGGGGTAGAGGGGATTCAAGGTAGGACTTAAGCTCTTTAAAAGATCTATCACATTCCTTATTCCATTCGAAGGATTTTTTAAGAACTTTAAAAAATGGAAGATATTTATCTGTAGCTCTAGAGATGAACCTGTTAAGTCCATCTACTCGTCTGGTCAGCCTCTGAATATTTTTTATGGTTCTGGGTGTCTTCATTTCCAAAAAATCCTTTAACTTCTCTGGATTAGCTTCTACCCCCCTTTGGTTTACAATGAAACCCAAAAACTTGCCACCTTCGACCCAAAGACACCCTTGGCCGGGATGAGATTCATTCTGTATTCGTCCATGGTATCAAAAGTTCTTTCCAGATCGGCCACATGAGTGTCGGCCTCCACACTATTTGTAAGCATGTCGTCCATATAAACCTCCATGGATTTACCTATCTGATCTTTAAACATCTTATTTACAAGACATTGGTATGTAACCCCTGCGTTCTTCATTCCGAAGGGCATAACCTTGTAGCAATTGGTCCCCTTATTTGTGATGAAGGTTGTCTTCTCTAAGACAGCCAGGTCCATGATGATTTGATTATACCCAGAATACGCATCCATAAAGCTCTTGATCTCATGAATTTCTATGGCATCCACCATCTGATCTATACAAGGAAGAGGGAAGTTATATTTAGGACAATACTTGTTAAATTCAGTGAAATCTACACACATTCTCCACTTCCCATTCATTTTTGGCACAATAACAGCATTTGATAACCACTCTGGGTATATGACCTCTCTATTGAACTCGACCTCTTCACGCTTTCGAACCTCGTCCCTGATGACTTTGTACTTTTATCTTTATTAGATCCTTCTTATTTGCTTAATGGGCTTGGTATTATCTATAATATTAAGTTTGTGACACATGACCTCATGGTCAACACCTGGTATATCTACATAACTCCAGAAAAAGATACTATGTCTCTTCCTTAGCATCTTGATTAGCTCATCCTTGATTTTAGGCTTTAGGGACTTGCCAACTTGGATGGTTTTCTCTAGCTCATCCTCATTGACGATGATGGATTCTACCTCCTTCGTAGCCTCTCCATTTTTTAGTTTTATTTCATCCCTAGGATCAAGGGTGTCAATGTTATAATGGTGGTTGCCTTCTTATGAGCCTCTCTCTCTTCTAAAGAGTTAAAATAGCATTCACGTGTCGATGTTTCGTCAACCTGAACTTCCCCTACTCCATAAGGAGTCGAGAATTTTTTCATCAGGTGGACTATTGAAGGCACGACCTCAAATTCTTTGAGGGTCACTCGTCCCATGATGAAGTTGTAGGATGAAAAGACATTTTCATCCATTAAAAAGAAGTTGATTTTTCCCGTCAACCTCTTCGGCCATTCATCTCCCGTTCTCACATCCATTCCATACATTCCCAATGGATGGACCCTTTTTCTGCTGAAGCCGATCAAGGGGTGATGATATGGGACGAGACTTTCTCGGCTGAGACCCAAGCTCTTGAGATAGGGCCAACACATATCATCTGCTAAACTCTCCCATCAACAAGAATCTTCTGAATTTCACATATGTGCACCCTTGTGGTGATTACTAGAGGGTCATCATGGGGAGTTGAGATACCCTTAAAATCAAGTCGTGAGTTGCCGACTACGTGTGCTTACATGTCTACCTTCTTTCTTTTCTCAAGTTTGACCTCTGTTGAATCCAAATTCATAACCTCGGCTTTGGTCACTACTTTCATCTCTGCCACATGAGCCATGTGATCAGCTACCTCTGAGCCTCCCCTTCTAGTCCCCCACATATAGTGCTCACACCAATAAAGATTATGTTGAGTCTCTTTATTGGGCCATTGTCATCCTTTGGTGTGAGGTTAGGGTCATCATCATAATCATCATCTTTCTCGGTAGGGGTATCTTCCCGGCATTTATCATTTCTTTTCTTTCTAGGGTCGGCTTAGCCATTCTTTGAGGCTCTTGTATCCACGTACTTTCTCACCTTTCCAGACTTCAGCATCTTTTCAATCTCGTCCTTCAGGGTGAAATATTTGCCCGTTAGATGGCCATAATCTTGATGGAAATCACACCATAAGTTCTTGTTTCTCTTATGCATAGGATCCCTCAACTTCTGTGGTCATATCATAGACCTATCATTCTTTATATCGTTGAGGATGTGTTCACAGCTCACAGTTAAAGGAGTATAGTCTGCAAACTTGTCGTTTGCAACCCTCTTCTTTCCATCTTTTTTCTTCTCAAACTTCCCGCTAATACTTCCATTCTCCTCCTCATATTTCGCAGCCATTACTTCCTTTATGTTCATTACCTTCCCAGTTATTGACAACAACTCATCCATTGACATAGGATGGTTTTCAGCAAGCTTCTAGAGTAGCTTTCCCTTCTGAATTCCTCCAATGAGGGTTTTCATGGCTATACTATCTTCATAGTCCTCTACCTCCATTTTTCCCTTGTTGAACCTAGCTATATAGTCTTTGAGGCTTTCATTCTTTCCTTGCTTTACATAAATAAAATGAGTAGTCTCGTTCTGAGGTCTTATCCCAAAATAGAAATTATGAATGAATTTCTCGGCCAAGTGTCTAAAATTTTCTATAGAATTATTAGGAAGGGAGGTAAACCACACATGTGATGCCCCAGTCAAAGTCCTCAAGAAAGATTGGCACCTCATCTCATCAAGTATGGAGTAGATGTCCGTTGCAGACTGGTACATCTCAATATGGTCGGTTAGGTTAGTACTTCCATTGTACTACAGTGATACCACTAGAGGTTTGAATTTGTCCATAGTTGGAAAGCTAACAATCTTTGCCACAAAGGGATAAACCTATGAGTACCCCCTCTGTAGAGGATCTCGGTTTTTTATGATATCTCCAATCTTATTTTCCAACCTTCGGAAAGAGTCATTCTAGGGCTTAGCAATGTCGGCCTGACCGAGGTTGTCCCCAGCCATCTCCAAAGGGTGAACCAAAGGTTCCCCAACTACCGTGCAACGTCGGTAGTTGACCTCCCCCTGACCACCGTCTCGACCATGTGGGTGTCGGCCATGATGTAGCTGACGGTCTTCACCCTCTCTTCTGGAACCAGCATGACTTCTTAATCTGGATATCCTTTCCCTCAAGTCAATAACTGGGCCGAACCTTTCGAAGGCCAACCCTCTACTTAACCTATCAAAACTTGAACCTCTTTGTCGTGCATCAGAATCTTGTCTTTCAGCCTGACCTCGACTCTGCTGAATCGGTCGTACAGTGTTGTTTGAGATCTCATACTACTCCCAGCAGTCTGTTGGATCATCCTCAGCCTCTATATCGTCATATATGCCCTATGGGAAAGGGTTTCCTTACCTCCCCTGGCATAAATGCCTAGGGTCAGTAATATTCCTCTGCCATTGAGGATGAGGTAGGTCTTTTCGTGGTGCCTTGGGTGGTCCCCTGGCCTCATATTGTCCCTGATCAGCTGTCGAAGTAATCATCTCCTGTGAGACCTCAGGTGGTCTCATTATCATATTCTTACTTATCTAGGAAAATTTCTCCTGCATTGCTTGTTGAGTAGCCACTAAGAACTTCAAGTCTGTCGCCACCTCAGCCATCTCAGACTGGGGTGGTGTTTGGCTGGAACTAGTAACTTTGGTGCCATATAAAGAGACTATAGAGTTTGTAATGAAAAATACTAGAAATCTTGAGACTTTAAAGGACCTCTTTCAATGGTGAAAGATCTCCACACAAGGGGGAGGGATGGTTCACCACCAGAGTCTCTAGTAAGGTCAAGCAACAAAGGAGGAAGAGATGAATGCTTTCATTCCCATAGACGGTGCCAATATGATGATGTTATAAACAACACCACCAAGATAAGGTGTTGATAAACTCAAGCCAGTAGATACAATGGCAACACAAGAGTAATAAACTAGTGGAAGGAGATGAGGATAATAGGAGAAACACTTGTATTTAAGTGGTTCAACCAATTTGGCCTACGTCCATTGTGAGTGTGTGAGTGAATTTCACTAGAACAAGGGCAGTTATGGCTTGTGATAGAATTTTTAACTTTCTCTCTCTACTTTGTATTTATGTAGAAGTCTCGCTAGGTTTTCCATTATGGGTCCTTTTCTAGGTAGAAGAAGACATATATATATAGTGCCTGGTGGGTGTAGTGTACCCCCCAAGCATGTCATGAGCATGTATATGATGATCAAACCAATCAAATGTGGACACCTAGCTGTTCCATATGCAAAAAATGATGACCAAATATTCCCTCACGTGAGGGGAATGTGTTGGTTATAACAGTTTAGTCCACGTGTTCCAAGTCTCCCATGTGCTTACGTATGCTCGGACCTGTGATGTCATCCATCATAACCTCGGACCAATCGAGTACGACATTGGTAAGCCCCAGGGTTTTCTTTGACCTGCTAATCGTGAGTAAAACCTCAGCCTGATAGACCAGCCAAGATTAGATATTAAGCATAGCTGAAGTATCGGCTGAAGAAGAGTACGACTAATGCAGAGTACAACAGTAGCAGTCACTTGAGCCCATAAGATGTGTTCGACCTCGGCCGATGGCCAACCAAGGTTGGCCATTTTGGGGCCGACCTTCTGAAGGGAGACCTATTTGATGGTCATTATGAGCTTCCTCTTGAATTGGCTATTATGTCAGCCGAGGTTATTGACCCTGAGTACGAGGGTACATATCGGGCATATCAACATTTAAGTAAAGATAATAATAGAACACTTTGAGTAAGAACAAACAAATGATCAAAAGTATATGACATTCAAATGATTCTTCATGAACCGTATATCTAAACCAAATTTTAACTGCCTCAACAGGTTACTACATTTGGTTAAAGCCTCTTTAGCTTCTTCTTTTTAACCTATAATATGTACTTTGGTACCTAAGAATACATACATCATAACTAATGTGGACTAATGCAAATGATCCAATAAAATAGTTTAATGTATTAAAGTAAAAAAATCGATAAAATGCGCCTGTAGTTTGAGGAGCACTTTGTAGCAATGTATCAACACAAATGAACCATAATGAAACGTGATAAAAAAAAAGCAATAAATAATGTAATGTATCAACACAAATGAACCCCCTTTCAAAATCAGTATGAACTACTCATGTAGCTTGAGGAGTACTTTGTTTGCCTTCGAATCTGCTAACAATTTACCTCATTAGGGTCTGTCATGGAATGTAACATGTTTTAAGGAATAAAACATTTATTAAAAAAAACTTTAATCAATAAGAAAAAACAATTTAATTGAAGCTCACCTCATGTAAATGAAATTATGGAGTTCTGCAGAAACTTTGTTTCATCTTCATGAATTTGATGACTTTATAGTTCAACCAATGGATTTAAGAGCTTTACATTTGAGCAAAACCTTTTATTTAAATTTTTTGAGAAACATAGAAAAAAAACACTTTAAAGGTTATGTAACTATCAAAATCCCAATAAAATATTTAAATTCTACTTAGTATAACTATATAAAAAAGTGCATACTTTGGTGAAGAGACGGTAAGTCACTTGGAAGAGATTGCCAATACAATCTGTTCCTTTATAATTCGGATAAGAATTTTTTTTATCCAAGGAGATTTCACCATTTTTGTGGTTGAGAAAATTTATTGCCATTTGAGAATAAATCCAAATGGAGAACAAACAACAGTTGCATTTTTTCTATTTTGCAAATTCACACCTGCAAACAACATCAATGTACCAATAATCACAATAGTGATAAAATGAGAAGGAAAAATATTTAAACAAACAAAATAACTGTTATAAAGAGGTATTAAAATCTTATAGAGACTAAAATAAATAAGTTACTCACTTGCACATTTTTTCAAACACCTAGTGTTCAACTTTCTTGAAATAAAATAACTTTTACAAAGAGGTATTAAAATCTAATAGAGGTCTGAATAAACAAACAACATCATAAAAAATGTGTATAAAGTGCTAGAAAAGAAAAGTCCATTTAAATAACCTCCAGGTACTCCATTGAAACAGTAAGATTTCAGTTAGAAATCTATTAAGCTATATACGTGTTGGAAGATAAGAAAGAAAATACCTACATCAGATTTTACACATATGATTATCAAGAAGAACAACAAATTTTAGTTTTAAAACAATGAAGATATATACATTAAATGCATGGGGCAAAAAGAATGATAAATTCCACTCTGTTAAAAATAATAATTTCTGTAGTATATTGAAATGAGTATATAACATAGTAGAGATGATCATTAGGCAAATTAGAAGAGAAAAATATCTTTAAACACGATATCAACAAAAAAATGCAAACTTAAGATAAAATCCATTCAAACCAAAAGAAAAGAAAAAGATAATCCATACCTATTTATGAAAGATGGAAGAACATCGCATCATGAAGAAGAAGACGATGTGGAAGTGGGGGCCGGTAAAAATTAGGAGAGATATTTGGTTATTTGAGAGAGGAGGTGTTAGATCGTGTCAAGGTGAGATACCCTTTATTGGTGTATTAGAAAAGTAACCCTTATATTTGAATTAAAGTAAATTTGTAGGAGTTAAAAGAGGGGGAAAGTTTGTTTTAGTGGGTTAAAATTATAAATACAATATAGAGTATATAATGAGGTGTGGTGAGTTGTTATGCTTATGGTGTGAATTGTGATCAATCCTGGCCTCTGATTAAGTTATCAACTTATAAAATAGTGAAAGCCTTTTGCTCCTTATTATATATATATATATATATGATAAAATTAAAATAAAACAAAATTAGAGGGTTTGGTCTGAACACTTGGAATCACAAATTTACTCAATTGGCCAAATTAGGCGCATGTTGATAATGAAAGCATGTCATCATCCTGGGGAAATATTGCAGAACCTCAACAGACCAATAATGTGGTTGCCACACTTAAATGTACTTATATAATCTCTATCACCTAGGAAAAGAAATACTACCTCCCATGTCCACCCTTTTTTTGGATCAATTTGTAATACCCCGTATTTTTATGACTTTTAATTTTGGGGATTTATTAAATTTAAGTAGCGATATTAATTTAATATTAATCTGAAAATCATTTAAATATTTACTAGTGTGATGAGAGCTAGTAATTATTGGAATTTTGTTGTAAATTACTTTATGGGTGAAGTAAGATGTGTATTTAAATTTAGTAAAATTATCACGAGAATCTAATTTGATAATTTTGGAAATTTATCGGGATGCGCCTGTGTCGTGTCGGGATTAAATTCGGATTATTAAAAGTGAATAAATTATAAGTCACCCGTATGGTCATTTTGAGTGTGTCAATGTGTTCAGAAGGGTTGAGATAGTCAAAATAATGTACCCGGGGGTTTAGTTTGGGTCACGGGGCATTTTTAGGCCTAATTAACATCCCGGGAGGGCATTTTAGACATTTTGTATTTTTAGGCATGGAAACCCACGAATTTTCTAAGGAAATATCAGATGATAGGGTTTGTCTTCTAGGGTTAAAATAACCAAAAACCAAGTACGGCCATTGGAGAGGAAGAGGAGAAGATGTCCAAGGAGTTCTAGGCCAAGAACTACACCATTTGCACCGCCGTCACCGCTAAATTATAGATCGCGCGACGAGGATCACAACCACACCAAGTTATTCCACTAATCTGAGACAAATATTTCCAGGAAACTATTTATCTTGCTTTATTTTAGTTAATGCTTCAATTAAATTAGTTTAGTGTTGATTAGGACTACTTTTCATGAAAGAAAACCTATAGTGGAGACTAGAAATTACATGATATATAGGTGATAATCATATTCTGGAAATCAAATTCATATGTAGATGTTGAACCATGAATTTTCATCGAGTTAGGAGTAGAAAATATGGAAAAAGAATGTGAAGAACTAAGTTAAAGATAATATTAGGGTTCTTGATATTTATATGGATTTTGGCCCTTTTAATTCGTTATACTTGATGAAACTCGCATGTGTTACGTAGAACATTATCTATTTGGGTATATAACTCTTATAGTATCAAATGTTGGGAGTTTGTGAGTGAAAAAGGATGATTTGGATGATTTTGGAATAGGATTTCCATAACTGTTAATCCTGCGGTTTCACCATAACTGCTTGATCGATCGATCGACCCCTCCTGGAAAACTCATATTCCCCCTTTTAAATAGTTCATTCCAATGTAAATGAATAGAAATCCTTGGACATTATTGTTAGAACATTTTGGGATATAAAGAAGACCAGTAGGACTTTATAAAAAAAATGGAACCTTTAATGTAAGACGAGATTAACATTAATGGAAGTGTTTTACACTTAAGGAATAATGGGAAACGTGTGTCTAAAGGGTGAAGCTCGTAAGGGAGTTACGTTGTAAAATAAAAGAGTACCCACTGAAATTACACATAGGGAGACAAGATTCTACGAGTGTTACAAACTAAGTTTGGAATAATCCCATAAATAAGAATAAAAGAGACGAACCGTTATACGGAATAAGCTAGTAATGTTTACTAAGAATGAATATCATAAGTATGGGTCGTGGGTGTACCTAATTTAGAAATGGGAATGGTGGTATACATATATATGACTGTGTTTGTGCATATACTATATACGTGTAAAAATCATGCCCGCGCTACTTGCTATAACTGAGGTAATTGCGCCGGGACAGTCTTATCTCGATGGGACCTTTATGGGGGATATTGGCTTGTACCTTAGAACATAGGAATCCTTGGTATAGGCTAGAAGATCGATAATCAGACGGTCGTAAGAGACATGAGGGTATGTGTTGACCTCTTAGTGACTTTGAATTATGCTTCGCCTCAAGTTGTATGTGTTTTGTGTTAATACAGTTCGAGAGCGATTCCGGACTAGTATTTTCCTTAGCACGAGTGATACATGGACTTGATAGCAGAGTATGCCAGCACCATTAAATTTATGTGGGGTGCCGATAGTATATATATATATATATATAATTTAAATTGGGAAACTTTCTACTGTGATTAAAAGTAGTCGAGAAATGAACAAATATTCCAAATTTATAAGTGTTCGAAAAGTTTAAGGCAATATTGAGAAACTTTATAATAAAAAATGAGATTTATGCGGAAACTTTGCTTTCAGAAATTAATTGTCTTAGAACTAGTTATTGTCGGCATGAAAACTCATGAGGATTTTAAGATAAGATAAATTTTTGGGATTAATAGTGCGGTAAGCGTGCACATTAGAAGAGATGTGAGAATTTCTCAAGAGAGTGACGCATACTAATATGATTGTTGCATTAGCCGGTAAGCATTTTAAATACTTGCTAAACTAATCTTCAAGCTGTTTTACAATCGGGCTCTAACCCATTTCCTTTTATCTCTTCTCTTTTGTATATATATGTATATATTAGAGGTGCCCAGCCACAAGGGCGTCATGCTTAGGATCCTTTATAAGGAACATGTTGCAGCTTAGGTGGGAGTTGCAGGCCTCTTGCCTTGATGACCTCATTATTGATTCCACTCCTAGTTCTGTTTTTATCCATTTGGGCATGTGTCGCCCTTTTTCCCTTATTCAGTTGGTTTTTATCAGAGATTATGATGCATTTATTTTCAATATTATTATGAAAAGAAAAATAAAAAAAATACTTTTGCGCAGAGGTCCCGATTTTGGGCGCCATGTATAGGACCTTCCGGGAGGCAAAACAATTAATGTGAATATGGTTTTACACTCAAAAAATACAAGGAATAATACCCTTAGGTTAAAAGTTTAAAAAAAGTATAGACGAAAAGTGACGTTGGCACTATTAACAACACACTATGCGTCAATTAAACTTGGTTTTGGTTGGTTAAGTGTAGTATCTTTCAAATCCAGAAATCAAACTTTGGGAGGAGTTACACACAGTTTAATAAATGAAAGTTATCAAGCTGTGGCTCAAGAGTTGAAGGTTTCTTAAAATGTCTTTAAAAAAAGAGAGAGGGAGAGGAAACCTTGGGTGTAATAAGGACCTAGCTGTTAAGATTTTCTCAAAACCTCTCAAGTTCTAGCGGTGAAAGCACCTCATATTTTCGTAGCTCTACCTCCCACCCATTTTCTCACCATCCAAACACCACTCTAAGGATATCCAAACACAACTATAGCCATTGTCAAAGCTTGGACAACAAGTGGGTATCTGAAGTGGGTTTTTGGAGCTCAAAGGAAGCTTGGTTAGAGACTTCTTGGTAAAAAATTGGGAGCATCATCACCATCTTCTTCACATCTACACTCACTCTCCTTCATTCAAGTAGGGTTCTCCTTCACTTAAAATATTTTATAAAAGAAAATTCATGAGCTATTATATGCTAAATCCACGCTAGATTAGTGATTCTCCTTATTTTCTTGTATATGTAAAAACCCAATTTTGCTAGTTTTGAAAAATGAAGAAGATCTATTGAAGAAATTTCTGAATATTGATATTGTTTACATTATGTTGGAAGTATGTAAATTTGATGAAATAAATAATGAAAATGAAAGACTACAAGAAAATACACATGTTAGTTGCATTTAAGGGTTATTCTTATGTAGAATATCCATTTGTATGTGTAGAATGTGTAATATGCTTTAATCTTGATATTTAAGATGAATAATGATGAAAAATGTTAGTTTAAACACGTGATTAAGAATTTGATAAAAATAGGCCCACGATTATTTAAGTCATAATGTTAGTTTAAGCTCCCCAAACATGTTGTATATGGCTTAATATTAGTATAGTTGGGGTGTTATGTAAAGTTATGTTAAAATGGATTAATCCTCACTAAAATGGGTCACAAGGTTATATGAACTTTATAGGATAATAAAAATGGAATGTTATGCTAAAAGCCCACTTAAAATGGTGAATATTTGGTTAAAATAATGCCTTGATTGCAGATTTGGTAAATATGTGAAAAATTTATTTAAATGGTGTTTTTTTAATTAAAAATACTTGAAAAATGCTAAAGAAATGCTTGTTAGATAATAAAAGTGTATGATCGCATTTTTGGTAAAAATAAACTAAATAATGATGATGTTAGTATGTTGGTGTTCGATCTTGACACAAAGTAGCCTCATCAGCTCGTTAGGAAAATGGCTAATAACGGGTTTTAAATGATAAAAGAGGATAAGTTAACAGTGAGCATTGAGAATAACGTTGAATGCATGAAAGATAGTGATATTTGGATGATGTCGGGTTAAATAATTAAGTAGGGTTATGATGGCCCTAGTGGTGAAAGATCCCAAACCAACTGCAGTTAGCATATGGCACTCGGTGCCGAGCAGTGAAATTCTGTGAAACCGTGGGTGTGCTTGTGTCATGATGCATGAGTGTGTTTGCAGAATACCTAAGATAATGCTAAGTAATGAATCAAAAATTCGTGAAAGATGCATAAATGAACGATATATATTCATTTGATTATTATGTCGTAACATAAGGAAATATGATTAATTTCTTGGCACGGGACATTAAAATGCTAAGCGTGAGCGCGCATGAGCCCAGTGCATTTTTTGTAGGTGAATTTATGACTACGTTAAAGAATCTCCTTAGTATAGATAAATGATAACTTGGTTGAATATAATGATAACTTCTTTAATATTGTTAACTAAGATAATCATTAATGATAATTAATAACTATAGGACAATGATGGTTTTCAAAATTATGGAATTCATTGTATATGTATAGTTTTTTGCTATGAAAACTATTTCTATGATCTCCCACCCGACTGGGTATTTCGCTCATACCCTATTTTACAAAACCCCAGATACAGCAGGTGGTATGTAGAGTAAGGACTTTGGAAAGGCCGTGGAGAGTGCTAGTCGTCGTTATGGGATCTGTAACCAATTTTAACCCATGGACTTATGTTAAATCGTAATCCCTTATGTTTTCTAAGACAATTTGGTTTGAACTTAAACTGTTTGGAAATTGTAGTAATAGAGGGATTTATTCTTTATTTATGGATTGAATCTTATCAAAGGTTTACTTATTAAATTGGTAATTGAATATTAGCTTGCATAATATAGGCCTGAGCTTTTCATAATAAAAGAAATCAAAGGTTTTCTTGAAGTGTAATGTGGCAACTGTTTTCCAATTTATCAAAAAAAATTATCCATTGATGATGCTGGAAATATCACCAGCCTTCAAGGTGTTTGCATGCTCAAATCATTGATAACAATGGCATCTCGAGTACGTACTAAATATAAGATATTGAGATGAGGAGAATAGGATGAACACCAATATATAAGTTATTCATCCAATTAGGCCTACATCCACTATGCAAGTGAGTGAATAAGATCACTAAAATAAGGCACTAATGGCCATGGATACAATCTCTCAAGCTTTTTCTCTCTACTGTGTAATTTGATAGAGTTTCATCTAGGGTTGTAATGTACCCCCCAAGCATACAATGAGCATGTGCATGAGGATAGAACCAGTATAAGAATGACACCTGGCTGATCTTATTGTAGATAATGATGACCTCAATATTCCCTCAGGTGGTGGGAATGATTTAGTTATAACAGATTTTTCCACGTGTCTCAATCTCTACATGTACGCATAGAAGCTCGATCATCTTTACATGATACCAATCTCGGCCTAGGTGATACCACATGAGATTCACGGTCGGCTACTTCGGAGCCACCACTGCTAGTCCTCCACATATGGTGTTAACACCGAAGGAGATCATACCAACCATCTTCACAGGGGCATTGTCATCTTTCGGTGGGAGTTATAGATCATCCTCATCATCACTATCTGAGTCATTATCTCTTCTTACTAGGGTGTCATCTCGACATTTGTCGCCTCTATTCTTTTTAGGATCATCTCTTCCCCTCTTAGGGGCCTTACCATCAACATACTTCCTTAAATTTTCAGATTTCAACGTCTTCTCGATCTCACCCTTTAAGGCGAAGCACTTGTCTGTCACATTACCGTGGTCTTGGTGGAACTCGTACCACAAGTTCTTATTCCTCTTATGCGGAGGAACCTTCAGCTTCTCCTGCCATCTTAATGACCGATCGTTCTTGATCTCGTTGAGGATGTGTTCACAACTTACAGTTAGAGGAGTGTAGAATGCAAACTTGTCGTCAGTTGACCTCTTCTTTCCATCTTTCTTTCTTTGAAATTTCCCGCTACCACTTCCATTCTCATCCTCATATTTCTCTGCCCTAGCCTCTTCAGCGTTCATGACCCTTCCTGTAGTTTCTAATAGCTCTGCTATGTACTTGGGAGGGTCTTTCGGGAGTTTTCATAATCACTTCCCCTTCTGGAGTCCTCCAATGAGGGTTGTCATGTATATATTCTCTTCATAATCCTCAACCTCTAATTTTTCTTTGTTAAACCTAGCAATGCAGTCTCTTAGGATCTTGTTCTGGCCTTGCTTGACATATAACAGATGGGTGGTCTTCTTTTGAGGTCTTACCCCAAAACAGAAATTGTGGATAAAACGTTCAGCCAAGCCCTTAAAGTTCTTAATTGAGTTCTTTAGGAGAGAGGTAAACCGGATGAGTGAAGCTCTTGTCAAAGCCCCGGAGAAGGCCCTGCACTTCATCTCATCTAGGATTGAGTAAATGTCTGCACAGACTAGTACATCTCAATATGATGCATAGGGTTGGTGCTACCATCGTACTTGGGAGACACCGTGGGCAGTTTGAACTTGGTAGGGGTTGGGAAGTTCACTATCTTAGCCACTAATGGGGAGTCCTCTGAGAAACCTCTTTGTAGTGGGCTTCGTCTTTTAATGAGGTCTCCTATCTTCTCTTCAAGTTGTTGGATGGATTCAATCCATGGCCTAACATCGTTGGCCTCGCTGAGGTTATCCCCACCACCTCCAAGGGGAGGACTGAGGGTTCCCCAGTCATAGCACAACGTCGGATGTTCACCTCCTGACCACAGTTTCGGCCTGGATGAGGTCAGCCATGCTGAGACCGATTTTCCCTATTTCCCCTTTGTGACCCTGCTGCACTTCTTGACCTGGACAACCTCTGCCTCAGGTCATTTACTGGACTGAGACTTTCAAAGGTCGACCCTCTACTCAAGCGATCAAAAGCTAACACCTTTATTGAACACCTTCATCTCTTTTTCCCCATAACCTCTGCTCCGCTGGATAGGATGTACCGTGTTATTCAAAACCTCACCTGGCTCCTAGCAGTCTTTTGGAGAATCTTCTGCCTCCATATCATTATAACTATCCTCTGGGCAAGTGTGTCCTTGCCTCCCCTGGCGTAAATGCCTAGGGTTAGCAACATCCCTCCTCTGATGAGGAATAGGTTAGTCTTTTCGTGGTGCTTGGGGTGGTCCCCTGGCTTAAGGATGCAATCGAACAGCTACCGGAGTAATCATCTCCGGTGAGACCCCAGGTGGCTTCATCATATTTTGACTGATCTGTACAAATTATTCCTTCATCGGTTGTTGTGTCGTTTCCAAGGACTTCAAGGCTGTCGCCACCTCAACCATTTCGGACTGGGGTGGTGCCTGGCTGGAACTGGGCCCTCCAGCACTAGGTGGTGGAGGAGATGGTAGTAACTCCGTTGCCATGTGTTTTAACAAAGAGCTTATGAAAAAGATGAGCTTAATACCTTAATGGACCTCTTTCAATGGTGAAACGGCTCCATGCAAGGGGTGAGGTCGGGCTAACCACCAAAGTCTCCGGTGAGGTTAAGCAGAAGAAGAGGAAGAGACAACTTCTCGATTTCCCACAGATGGTGCCAAAATGATGATGCTGGAAATAAAACAATCCTTCAAGGTGTTTGTAATCTCCAATCAGTGATAACAATGGCATCTTGACTACATACTAAATATAAGAGATTGAGATGAGGAGAAGAGGATGAACATCAATATATAAGTGGTTATGCCAATTGGGCCTACATCCACTTTGCAAGTGAGTGAATAAGATCACTAAAATAAGGCAGTAATGGCCATGGATACAATCTCTCAATATTTCTCTCTCTACTGTGTAATTTGATAGAGTTTCAGCTAGGGTTATAATTTTGGATCCTTTTACAGGGTAGAGGTTGACCTCTATATATATTGCTTGGGGGGTGTAATGTACCCCCAAGCATACAATGAGCATATTCTTAAGGATCGAACCCGTATGAGAATGACACCTGGCTGATCTTATTGATCTTATTGTAGATAATGATGAACTCAATATTACCTCACGTGGTGGGAATGATTCAGTTATAACAGATTTGTCCACATGTCTCAAGCCATACATGTAAGCATAAAAGCTCGACCGTCTTTGCTTGATACCAATCTCGGCCTAGGTGAGTACGAGGCTGGTGAGGTACGACCCCTGTCTTGGCTTGGAATTATATGATGACCTTGGCTGGGATGCCAGTTGAGGTTATATATGTGAAACGTTATCTAGGGCCGAGGTTTTCTTGACAATTGATGCTGAGCCTGTAGGGATTATGATTCTCATGTGGCGCTTTGCAACGTCGACTAGGGCCGATGTTGGCATTGAAGGGTGATTAACCCATGAGTCCTTATTGGCATCGACTGATGACCAGCCGAGGTTGATGTATGGGATGAGTGCGACATCGACTATCGACGACCAAATAAGAGCTGTGCTCCAAGGTTCTAGATAATCTCGATTACGGCCAAGGCGAGGTCTATAATCAAATGGGGCATCGTCTGTGGCCGACCTTAGTAGGGCGATGCTATTGATAGGTCGAACACCTATTACCTCGGCTCCTATGACATTAAGGTTGAGGTCTCTGGATTGTCCGGTACACTTTGGGCATATCAATTACCCCTAGCCCTTAGTTACATATGTGAGTAGGTGATTAAGGGGTATACGCGTCTGAGGTTAAATTTTCCTTGTGTACCACCATCTCTTCGACAAGTGTAACCTATTGAAGTGGATAGTGTGCCTGACAAGTGCCATCATTCTAATTTTCTTTTGGGCTCCTAAGGCAATGATGGGTCTTGGGAGTTGTGCCAACCCACTTAAAAGGTTTAAACCTTATTTCTCTCTCTTTCTTCTCAAATTATCTCTTTCCCACCTTCGCTACCTCTGCAATTCTGTCTCTCTTACCAGGGCTTGGTTGCTACATTTTTGGGGATCTCTTTATTTCTTCACATCTATTTCACTTTGCGAGTCTACATGTATCATCTCCACCTCACTCTGCCATTTTTAGCCCCTTTTATTCTTGTTTCTTCAATTTTCGGTGATTTCAGATGAGGTTTTCAATGACTATTTGAGTTTTTCGATGAGGTTCTTGAGGTTTCCGGTGACTGTTCTTGCATGTTCTTGCTTTAAAATCCCAATTTGATTCTTAGTTAAATTTGTCCGACTCATAAGATCAGACCTCTTTATCAGCTCTCACAAGAATTCCATTCTCTTAGGGAGAAGACTTTAGACAATAATATGGTAGATAGAATGAGCCCAGGAGGAAGCTCATAAATCTGAGGAATTTCCTCTCAGACCTATTTTCCACCACCTCTGAGGGTGATATACTCTGAGCCAGCAGAACCAGCTGAGCTAGCGGAGACTCTGTTAGGACCCACTTGAGTCTGAGTCTGAGTCATCCACCTCAGACCCTATGTCTATTGACTCATTCTAGGAGGTGATGGACTTATCCATTAGGCAAGATCAGGCCCCTGATCAGGCCGAGGTTGAAAGTAGTGCCTCGTCCCATAACGATTCTAGCACTTTAGGGACTTCTTCTGATGTTAAAGTTATGGGGCCGAGTGTGGCTATTCCCCCAATCATAGGTTTTATTACCCTATCGGATGCCACAGGGCCCGAGTTCGCTCAAAGTTTCCCTGGAAGTGTTCCTACACCTACCCAGGTCGATATTGACAGGGACGAGGATGATGGTCATGAAAGTGATGTTGACACCTCGGAAGCAGCCGGGATAGAGAATACCATCACTGAGTTTGATTTGTTGGCTTTTAGGCACCTTTATGCTATAAGTCCCTCTATTAAGCTTAGGAGGCCTCTAAGGGACGAGAGGTCCTTTGGCGGTCGAGATGGGGAAATATGCATATATGAGCAGATGATTAAGTTATGATTTTGTCTCCCCATTCATCCAACAATTAGGGCCATATTATCTCATATCAACCTGGCTCCCTCCCAATTGTCTCCCAATGCATGGAAGGTGATGATTGGGGCCATCGTCTGATAGAGGGCAGTTCATCATTCAAACCTTCTAGTGAGGGTCTTCACAGGGTGCTATGTGCCCTCCTATGCCAGAAAAGAAGATGTTGTTGGTTACCCAAACCTGAAACCATAATTAGAAACCACGACACTTCTTCATTTCTGCGGCATGGGAATTTGGCACTTGTGCCCTCTCTTCATCTCTAGAGCCGAGGACCCCTCTGAGGTGGGAGAAACTGTCACTAGCTGCCACTGCTGAACCTGGTCTAATCCAGGATAACCTTCAAAAGGTTAAGGACCTTCAAGACCAGGGGGAGCTTAGTTAGCTGGTCAAGTACGAACACCTGATGACCCTTTACTACCCCTCTAAGACTGGCTTGGGGGGAAGTCCTTTAGCCGAGCTTCATAAGTGTTTATTTTTCTAAGTTGTACCTCTGATATTTTGAAGTCTCCGGTTTACTAACTCATACATTTTTTACATAACGCCCTGAAGGGGTCTCAGATGACTTCTGGGAGATGCCTGCACCAAGTCTTATTAAGACGGTGAAGAAAGCTGGGCTTAATTTTCCTCCTCCTCCCCCGCCTAAGCATAACGTCGACGCTTCTAACTCCGATGCTACAAAAAAGAGGAAATCTTCTACCACTGCCCCAGATGATTACAGGCAAAGTAAAACCCAAAAGAGCGATCGCTCCATCCCCATCTCATCCGATGATTCACTGGTTGCTCGTCTAGAGCAGCTGAAGATTAGTGACATCCTCATAGGTCATAGTACGAAAGCTATAGATGCCATCGGCTCTGCGATGATCGATGCTGACAATCCCTTCGTACGCTTTATTGATACTCCTCTACTGGCCGAGTTTTGCCTTCACATGTCTATCCAAGTAAATACAGTTCAAGTGTAACCTCATTTTTTATTTCTATTGCCTTGATCTTATGCATCTGATTTTGTGTTGCAGGCGCCATGCACCGATTTGTTAATTGGACAATGGGTAAGCTACCCCTGATTGAAAAGGGAAGAGAGGCCCAGATGGTGGAGGTCGCTCTAAATGCTGAAGTGGAACGTCTGAAAATTTCATTGAAGGAGTTTGAGAACAAGGTGAAGCAGGGGGAGAAGGATATAGCAAAGCTTCAGAATGACAACTCCTCTGCCCTGAAGGCCAAGGACGACGTCCTTTAACAAAAGGTCGATGCTGTAGTGAAAGTTGATCTTGAGGATGCCTCTGAGAAGTGGTTTGCTGACTATCAGGTCTCTGACCAATTCATAAGCTTCGGCTTTGAATACCTCGAAAGAAGTGTTAAGGCAACTGGTAGATGGGTTGCAATAAAGGAGAAGGAGTTAGGGAGCCTAATAGTTTCAGACTTCATTAGTCTGGGCTATGCTGACCCTCAGTTTACTCAGGCTTTATAAGAGGTGGAGGAGGAAGGAGGTGTTGCCCCAATAGAGACTTCCCAGTCGAAAGCCATGGAGACAAAGGACGTTAACCCTCAAGATGATGGAGCCGATGTGAGGAATGCCGACCAAAATGAACAGGCCGAGGTTACCAACCCTGAGGCTGCAGACACTTAGTCTCTAATTTTTGAAGCTTTACTTGTAATTTTTATTTTTCATCTGTAAAATCATAGTTCTTGATAACATTCTCTTGCATATTGACTTGTAATTCTATAACTTCTTCATGTTATATCACCCTCTTTAGGGGGTTTTGCATTTTTGATGAATGTTCCTTGAGTGGTTTTATGTGTTTTACAATGATATTTGTATTAAGGTCTGAAGCATCGATATGATGGTGCCTTAACCACTAAACTATGATATACCCCTATAAATTTCACCAAATTATTAATGTTTAAGGTCTGAGGTCATCAAACTAAGATGTTACTCCCATAAATTTCACCAAATTGATGATGTTTAAAGTCTGAGGTCATCCAAATATGATGTTTCACCTCAGCCCTTGTCACCAAATTATGGTGTTTAAGGTCTGAGGTCATCCAAATATGATGTTTCACCTCAGACCTTCTTACCAAATTATGATGTTTTAAAGGTATGAGTTCATCAAGCTAATATGTTACCCCCATAAATTTCACCAAATTATGATGTTTAAGGTCTGAGGTCATCCAAAATGTTTCACCTCAGACCTTGTCACCAAATTATGACGTTTAAGGTTTGAGGTCATCAAACTAAGATCTTACCCACAAAACTTCACTAAATTAATGATGTGAAAGATCTAAGGTCATCCAATTATGATGTTTAAGGTCCGAGGTCATCCAATTATGATGTTTCACCTCAGACCTTCTCACCAAATTATGATGTTTTAAGGGTCTGAGTTCATCAAACTAAGATGTTACCCCCATAAATTTCACCAAATTAATGATGTTTAAGGTCTGAGGTCATCCAAATATGATGCTTCACCTCAGACCTTGTCACCAAATTATGATGTTTAAGGTTTGAGGTCATCCAAATATGATGTTTCACCTTAGATCTTCTCACCAAATTATGATGTTTTAAAGGTCTGAGTTCATCAAATTAAGATGTTACCCCCATAAATTTCACCAGCAGAGCATAATGAACCAAGAATCGACACGGGAAGTGATCTTCTCATTAATAATCTCTTCATAAGATGATACATTTACATAGAAATAATTGCTACATCATATATAATACTTCTTCAGATGATCATCAATCCATGGATTGGAGAAAGGTTCCCCTTCGAGATTTTCTAGCCGAAAGGCACCGGGTATAACCTCCTCGATCACTTTGTAAGTGCCATACTAATTTGGGTGAACCTTATTTGCCTTCTGTAACGTCTTCTTCAGCACTAGGTGTCCCACAACTACGGGTCTTCATTTCACCCTATAATTGTATAACTTTGTTGTTCTCTGCTAGTAGGATGCCTGTCTGATCTCGGTGTCTTACCTTCTCTCCTCAATTAAATCTAAGTCAAGTTTTCTCTCTTCCCCATTCTTCTCACGGTCATAGGTCTGAATTATTCTAGTGGGTAGTCCTACCTCTGTTGGTATTACGACTTCTGAGCCATGTGATAACATAAATGGGGTCTCCCTCGCTTATGTCCTAGTCGTTGTTCTGTAGGCCAATAACACAGCATAAACCTCTTTGGTCCATCTCCCCTTAGCTTCTTCTAACCTCTTCTTAATCCCATCAAGGATTGTTCTATTTGTGACTTCGATCTGAACGTTAGCCTGTGGTTGGCCATTGGAATAGAAAAATTGCTTGATCCCAACTCTCTTGCAATACTTCTCCAAGGAAGAATTCTTGAACTGGGTATCGTTGTTCAAGATGAGGGTTTTCGGAAGGCCATGTTTGCAAATTATGCTCTTCTAGATGAATTGGAAGGTCTTCTGCTCTATAATCGTGATCATCGGCTCAGCCTCTACCCACTTGGAGAAATAATCAATAACAACGATTAAAAATCGATAATTATTCGCAACTCTCGACAACAGTCCCACCAAGTCAATCCCCCATAGTGCGAATGGCCAAGGGGAACTGATTGACATCATAAGTTGATGAGGTTGATGGGGGATAGTGGATAATCTTTGGCATTTGTGAAACCTCTTCACGTAGGCTACATCATCCTTAGCCAAGGTCGGCCACCAGTATCCTTGCGTGATAATCCTCTTGGCCAAAGGTTTTCCTCCTATATGACTAGAGCAAGAACCCTCATGTACCTCCTGTAGGACACGAGGGACCTCTGTGGGATGAACTCATCTAAGGAGAGGTAACATAAATCCTTTCTTATATTGGACATCTCCAATTATGGAGAACTTTGCAGCTCTGTTCCTCAGTTTCCTCCTCTCTAGCTTTGATTTTGGTAGCTATCCCTCCCTGATATATGTGATAAGGGGATCCATCCATGAGTCCCCTAGGTTCATATTGAGGCAAGAGCTGACAACCTCTTCTTCCTCAATGGTCGGTTTAAGTAGGATCTTGACTGGTACTATCCTTCTGATGTCTGTCCTTATTGCAGCCAACCTTGTGAGAGCATCAACGTGGCTATTATTTTATCGAGGTAACCTTTTCATCTTTACCTCTTCAAAACCTTCTAGCATCATTCTTACCCTCTTCAGGTATTTGGCCATCTTTTCATCCTTGGCCTCATAGACTCCAAACACTTGGTTGAAAACTAACCTCGAGTTACTATGAAGTAGGAGTCGACCAATCCTAAGGGTCTTTGCCAAGGAGAGGCCTGCTATCATGGACTCATATTCTGACTCGTTATTTGATGCCTTTAAGTTGAACCTCAGTGCGTATTCAACGTTGGTACCATCCGGAGCTGAGAGTATCAGCCCTACACCGCTTCCACTTTCACAAGAAGACCCGTCAACAAAGAGGTTCCAAACATCTTGATTCAAAGAAAAGATTCCCTCAGACAGGGTTCCTTGATTGAAGATGTACCTGTCTTCCTCATTCTCTATTATTTTATTTCTGGCTTTGTTGGACATGACCTTTTTCACATCTCGAAAGATGTTACTATTTGATCCCTCTGTGATCACTGGATTATTCTGAACCTCAGTCTCTTCCCACGTGAACTCAACAATAAAATTTGCAAGTTCGTACCTCTTAATGGCCACCCTAGGTTGATAAATAAGGTCATACTCTCCCAACTCGATGGCCCAGGTCATCAATCTTCCTGACTTTTCAGGCTTGTGGAGGACTTTCCTTAATGGGGAATAAGTGAGGATGACCATAGAGTGGGTTTGGAAGTAAGGTTTCATCTTCCTCGAACCATGTATCAAACTGTTGGCCAACTTATCAATCTGAGGATAGTTCTATTCAGACCCTTTAAGGTACTTACTATTGAAGTATACATGTCTCTGTACTCCATCATCTTCCCGTACTATGGCTGTACTTATAGCTGCCTTTGAGACTGCAAAATAAACATACAACTTCTTTCCCAGAATGGGTCAAGATAAGAGAAGTGGGGATTCGAGGTAGGACTTGAGATGTTTAAAGGCCTTGTCACACTCTTCGTCCCATTCTAAGGACTTTCTAAGCACTTTTAAAAACGGAAGACACTTGTCCTTAGCTCTGGAAACGAACCTGTTGAGGGCGATAACTCTTACGGTGAGCCTCTAAACTTCTTTTATACTTTTTGGTGTCTTTATATTAATAAAAGACTTGATCTTTTTTGGATTGGCCTCTATTCCCCTATGATTGACGATAAATCCAAGAAACATTCCAACTCTTAATCCGAAGACACACTTGGCAGGATTAAGCTTCATCCTGTATAAGTCCATGGTGTCAAAAGTTCTCTCCAGGTCGACTACATGAGTGCAAGCCTTCAAGATTTTTGTTAACATGTCATCTACATATACCTCCATGGTCTTGACAATTTTATCTTTAAATATCTTATTTACATGACGTTCATACGTAGCCCCTATATTCTTTAAGCCGAAAGGCATAACCTTATAGCAATAGGTTCCCTTGTCTGTGATGAAGGTTGTCTTTTCTAAGTACTCAACATCCATGAAGATCTAATTATAGTATGAATACACATCCATGAATCTCATAAGTTCATGCCCTGCTATGTCATCTATCGTCTGATCAATCTAAGGTAAGGGATAACTGTCTTTTGGGCAAGATTTGTTCAGGTCGATGAAGTCTACTCACATCCTCTATTTTCCATTATCTTTTGGCATAATAACGGAATTTGATAACCACTCTGGGTATATGACCTCCCTGATGAAATCAACCTCTTCCAACTTCCTGACCTCTTCCCTTATGACACCATACTCTTCTCTAGAGTAAACTCTTCGTCTTTATTTGATTAGCCTAGCATCTTTTGCAATGTTAAGTTTATGGCACATAACCTTTGGGTCAATTCCAGGCATGTCTGCATGGATCCAAGAGAAGACACCGTGCCTCTTCTTCAAAAATCTTATCTGCTCTTCCTTGATTTCAAATTTTAAGTCCTTGCCAATTTGGATGGTTTTTTCTGGTTCATTCTCATGGAGGACGATGAATTCTACCTCTTACACGGCTTCTCCTTTCTTTAATTTTGTTTCATACCTGGGATCAAGTGTATCAGTTCTATATGTGGTTGTTATCCTCTTATGAGGCTCTCTCTCTTCAGTCAAGTTGAAGTAGCATTCTCGTGATATAATCTTGTCACCCTTCACTTCCCCTACCCCATAGGGGGTCGGGAATTTTAGCATTTGGTGGACCGTTGGCGGTACGGGTTCAAACTCCTTAAGGGATACTCTTCCTATGATGAGGTTGTATGCCGAGAAGATATTTTCATCCATAATGAAAAAATTAATCTTTCGGGTCAACCTCTTAGGACACTCGTCTCCCATTCGCACATCCATCTCATACATGCCCAACGGATGGACTTTCTCCCCGCTGAAGCCCATCAACGAATGATGATAACGTACCAACCTAGATCTGCTGAGTCCTAGGCTCTTAAAACAGGGCCAAAACATCACATCTTCTTAACTTCCCCAATCTATGAGGATTCTTTGTACTTCACATCCATGCACCCTTGTTGTAATTACCAAAGGGTCATCATGCGGAGCTAAGATACCTTTGAAGTCGAGTCGGAACAATCCAACTACAAGACTATCCATATCTACCTTCTTTCTCTTCTTCTTAGCCTCTGAAGATGCCAGATTTACAACCTCTACTTTGGTCACTGACTTGGCCTCTACCACATGAGATTTACGGTCGGCTACTTCGGAGCCACCCCTGCTAGTCCTCCACATATGGTGTTAACACCGAAGGAGATCATACCAACCATCTTCACAGGGGCATTGTCATCTTTCGGTGGGAGTTATAGATCATCCTCATCATCACTATCTGAGTCATCATCTCTTCTTACTAGGGTGTCATCTCGACATCTGTCGCCTCTATTCTTTTTAGGATCATCTCTTCCCCTCTTAGGGGCCTTACCATCAACATAATTACTTAAATTTTCGGATTTCAACATCTTCTCGATCTCACCCTTTAAGGCGAAGCACTTCTCCGTCACATTATCGTGGTCTTGGTGGAACTCGTACCACAAGTTCTTATTCCTCTTATGCGGAGGAACCTTCAGCTTCTCCATCCATCTTAATGACCAATCGTTCCTGATCTCGTTGAGGATGTGTTCACAACTTACAGTTAGAGGAGTGTAGCATGCAAACTTTTTGTCAGTTGACCTCCTCTTTCCATCTTTATTTCTTTGGAATTTCCCGCTACCACTTCCATTCTCATCCTCATATTTCTCTGCCCTAGCCTCTTCATCGTTCATGACCGTTCCTGTAGTTGCCAATAGCTCTGCCATGTACTTGGGAGGGTCTTCCAGGAGTTCGCATAATAACTTCCCCTTCTAGAGTCCTCCAATGAGGGTTGTCATGGCTATATTCTCTTCATAATCCTTAACCTCTAATTTTTCTTTGTTGAACCTAGTAATGCAGTCTCTTAGGATCTTGTTCTGGCCTTGCTTGACATATAACAGATGGGTGGTCTTCTTTTGAGGTCTTACCCCAAAACAGAAATTGTGGATAAAACGTTCAGCCAAGCCCTTAAAGCTCTTAATTGAGTTCTTTGGGAGAGAGGTAAACCAGATGTGTGCAGCTCTTGTCAATGTCCTAGAGAAGGCCCTGCACTTCATCTCATCTAGGATTGAGTAAATGTCTGCACAGACTGGTACATCTCAATATGATGCATAGGGTTGGTGCTACCATCGTACTTGGGAGACACCGTGGGCAGTTTGAACTTGGTAGGGGTTGGGAAGTTCACTATCTTAGCCACGAATGGGGAGCCCTCTAAGAAACCTCTTTGTAGTGGGCTTCGTCTTTTAATGAGGTCTCCTATCTTCTCTTCAAGTTGTTGGATGGATTCAATCCATGGCCTAACAACGTTGGCCTCGCTGAGGTTATCCACACCACCTCCAAGGGGTGCACTGAGGGTTCCCCAGTCGTAGCACAACGTCGGATGTTCACCTCCTGACCAAAGTCTCGGCCTGGATGAGGTCGGCCATACTGAGACCGATTTTCCCTATTTCCCCTTTGTGACCCTGCTGCACTTCTTGACCTGGACAACCTCTGCCTCAGGTCATTTACTGGACTGAGACTTTCAAAGGCCGACCCTCTACTCAAGCGATCAAAAGCTAACACCTTTGTTGAACACCTTCATCTCTTTTTCCCCATAACCTCTGCTCCGCTGGATAGGACGTACCGTATTATTCAAAACCTCACATGGCTCCCAGCAGTCTTTTGGAGAATCTTCTGCCTCCATGTCATCATACCTATCCTCTGGGCGAGGGTGTCCTTGCCTCCCCAGGCGTAAACGCCTAGGGTTAGCAACATCCCTCCTCCGATGAGGAATAGGTTAGTCTTTTCGTGGTGCCTGGGGTGGTCCCCTGGCTTAAGGATGCGATCGAACATCTACCGAAGTAATCATCTCCGGTGAGACCCTAGGTGGCTTCATCATATTTTGACTGATCTGGACAAATTATTCCTTCATCGGTTTCTGTGTCGTTACCAAGGACTTCAAGGCTGTCGCCACCTCAACCATTTCGGACTGGGGTGGTGCCTGGCTGGAACTGGGCCCTCCAGCACTAGGTGGTGGAGGAGGTGGTAGTAACTCCGTTGCCATGTGTTTTAACAAAGAGCTTATGAAAAAGATGAGCTTAATACCTTAATGGACCTCTTTCAATGGTGAAACGTCTCCATACAAGGGGTGAGACCGGGCTAACCACCAAAGTCTCCGGTGAGGTTAAGCAGATGAAGAGGGAGAGACAACTTCTCGATTTCCCACAGACGGTGCCAAAATGATGATGATGGAAATAAAACAATCCTTCAAGGTGTTTGTAAGCTACAATCAGTGATAACAATGGCATCTTGACTACATACTAAATATAAGAGATTGAGATTAGGAGAAGAGGATGAACATCAATATATAAGTGGTTATGCCAATTAAGCCTACATCCACTTTGCAAGTGAGTGAATAAGATCACTAAAATAAGGCACTAATGGCCATGGATACAATCTCTCAATCTTTCTCTCTCTACTGTGTAATTTGATAGAGTTTCAGCTAGGGTTGTAATTTTGGATCCTTTTACGGGGTAGAGGTTGACCTCTATATATAGTGCTTGGGGATGTAATGTACCCCCCAAGCATACAATGAGCATATTCTTAAGGATCGAACCCATATGAGAATGACACCTGGCTGATCTTATTGATCTTATTGTAGATAATGATGAACTCAATATTACCTCACGTGGTGGGAATGATTCAGTTATAACAGATTTGTCCACATGTCTCAAGCCGTACATGTACGCATAAAATCTCGACCGTCTTTGCTTGATACCAATCTCGGCCTAGGTGAGTACGAGGATGGTGAGGTACGACCCCTGTCTTGGCTGGGAATTATATGATGACCTTGGCTGGGATGCCAGCCGAGGTCAGATATATGGAATGTCGTCCAGGGCCGAGGTCTTCCTGACAATTGATGCTGAGCCTGCAGGGCTGATGATTCTCATGTAGCGCTTTGTAATGTCGGCTAGGGCTGATGTTGGCATTGAAGGGTGATTAACCCATGAGTCCTTGTTGGCCTCTATTGATGACCAGCCGAGGTTGATGTATATGATGAGTGCGACATCGGCTATGGACAACCAGATAATAGCTGTGCTCCAAGGTTCTAGATAATCTTGGTTGCGACCAAGATAAGGTCTGTAATCAAATGGGGCATCAGGTGTGGAAGACCTTAGTAGGACGATACTGCTGATATGTATTCTTAAACGCCTATTACCTCGGCTGCTATGAGGCCAAGGTTGAGGTTGAGGTCTCTGGATTGTTCGATAAAATTTGGGCATATGATCCACCTCCCCCTTAAAACCTTGGTTTGGATACAAGTTATTCTAACGGTAACTTTAATCCTAATCGGGTACAACTTAGTATCAGAGTGTTAGGATCGTCGTGAGAATTGGAGTGATTCTCGTTTTAGTTCTTTTTGTCCCCGCGTAGATAATTTTTGTACTAAACTCTCCTATCTTATTTGATGTCCCCTACTCGTAAGATCGATTCTAGTGCTAATAATGAGTTGCATAGAATGGAGCAGGCTGTGAGCCAGTTGGATGATACTATGTCCCAACTATAGAGATGTAACTGTAGGGTAGAGTCGAAAGCACAACAGACTCAATTATCATGGATTTCATGCGGTTGAACCCACCAACGTTCAATAGCATGACAGGTCCTGATGTGGTTGAAGAGTGGCTCCATGAGGTTTCTTGTGTCATTGACATCCTTGACGTGCTAGTTGGGCATAGGGTTAAGCTTGATACTTTCTAGATAATCGAGTAGTCTTGGAGTTGGTGGTCCACACATATGGACAGTTAGATGCAGACTCTTGATTGGGATGGTTTTCAGACAACATTCCTAGACCGGTACTTTCCTATGAATGAGTACCTAGTTTGCTTTGAAATATTATCGAAGCTTGTGAAGGAAGTTAAGACTGATGAAACAGATAAGACTAGAGTTTTCGTAAGGGGTTTGAACCCACACATTCGTAGATTGGTTATTGGGTTCTGTGGTGACAAATTTCTCAACATAAATAATAACGAAATACAATCACAGTAAAGAAAAAAACAGCAAAGATCGCAATCACACAACGCAAAGATATATGTGGTTCAACAAATTTCCTATGTCCACAGAGAGGTCTACTGTCATATTAAGTAACTCTCCAGAAAGGTTTTTTTGTATGCCCTTTGTCCCAGGCCAGGGGTATAATATATATTCCATAAGAGGGAGAATTGGCGCAGGTAACTGCCCCGCTAGCCCACTATCCCTTGAATATATCCTCCAAGATTTTGGGGGATAGAATGGGTCAAACTCTTAGTTCTAATCGCTATTACTTAGAGCATCCATAATTTGGGTCAAACATCCTTTATTCTTAGTTGGGCTTTGTTCGGCTACTCTTATGGGCCTAAAAGATAAATAAGGTACCCACAATTGCCCCAAAAATTTTAGGGTCATAAGTTGCGCTAAAAAATTTTAAAAATGGATTTCGGTTGCTTCTAGGTGGAACTGTTGTGAATTATACTAAGCTTGGGTTGCAAAGCATATATTTACAGGAAATTCACGCAGTAAATCTTCCTTCGTATCTGTGCATTATCATTAGGAGTTTAAACCGAGGAGTTCAAAAATTGTTCATCTTGCCATTTTTGTGTTTTTTCTTATTTTTAAACTCTCTCTTACTCTCAAGATTCCTTTGGTATCAAGTATGTTCTTCACACTGTTCCAAGTTGCCTCTTGCTTCAATCGCTTTTACTTGCTCGTGGTTTCCATTATTTTAAATTCCATTCTTTTTTTTCATGTAAGTTCTCAGTCCTCCTTTTTCTGTGCATATCATTTTGTTGTTTTGATTTTACTGTAGCTAGGGTTTTTCCTATGGAAATGATAGACAATAAATCCTTGTTAGAATTTAGGAAATGTTATAATATTCCTAGTTGGGCAGATATCGAGTGTGCCCCTATTCCTCGAAATGTTTAAGATGTTGATGACGACCATTGGATTCATGTTCTCTTATTGTCCCAAGGGGGTTTAACTTTTCCTCCAAATCATCTCTTTTTACATTTTTTTCAATATTTCGATATTGTCCTAGCCCAATGTTCTCTGAATGTTTGGAAGATCATTAATGGTGTCCTTAGGATAAATTATCTATATATCACCAAGTTGGGCCTGGTTGAAAATTGTTTATTCTACTCCTTTTCTTGCACCAGCTCTAGTCTTCTTTATTTGAAATCAATGAGTCCAGATAGGGTATTGGTAATTAACTTACTTGATTCCCATAAAGATTATTGGACTGAAGGTTTTATAGGTAGGAACTGGTAGTTCCCTCCTCAGGTAGGAGGTGCGAGGTACACGGGGCCTCAGATTCCTACCTATGGAGAGGAATATATAGGTTGTTGCTCAATCTCTTTGTCCTGTCATTGTTGCTATAAGATGTTTTTCCTCTAATGCTTTTCTTCTTCTCTTACAGCAAATTCAAAGAATCAGGAGCCTACTCGTCGAGAGATCCGTGCTACTGAATTACTCAAGACTTGGAATATACAAGATTCCATTGCAGAAGGCAAGCATTCGAGATCTGCTTCCTTCTTACTAGAATATAAGAATATTACTTCGGGCTTCATCGCCCTCCGAGTTGATTCTATTCGCCATCTTGACGTCTCAGAGGAGGAAGAGGAAGAAGAAGGTACTCCTCAACCTATCGGCCTAGACGAAGAGGAGGGTAGAATTTCAGAGTCTAGTGATGCTAGTGGTGGTGAGGTAGCATCTGGTGAGGGAAATTCCAGCTCGGAGGAGAGTTCGAAGAGTTTGGAGAATTTAGAGAGTTCAAAGATTTTAGAGAGTTCCAGCTAGGAGACTATAGCTTCCCCTAGGAAGAATTTAATCCAGGATGATGATGAAGATAATGTTGCTCTGGCTCGTAGGCTGAAGAAGTAGAAGTCTAGGAGGGGAGACATTGCCACTGGCCCACAAACTATGGCTCGTGAAAGGGAGAGGAAGAAGAAGGATCAGGCTTTAGTGAAGAGATAGAGGAAGAAAGAGGAATAGAGGAAGATGGTTAAAATATAGAGGAAGGAGAAAGAAGAAGAGGGGAGGAGAGAAGAAGCAAGGACAAAAAAGGGACATTCTTTAATTCCCGTGTCTACCTTGGATGAGGGGGATTCTATCGCTCTTGCTCCCCAGCTAGCTCCGGTAGTGCTCGAGGGAGAAGTTTTGCCAACAGATCGCCAGAGGTCATTGAGCATGGGGACTGACAAGTTAGACCTAAAAGCTACCAAGGGGCTAGCCTTAGTAAGTCTACATTTTCTTCCCTACTCTGCAATTTTCAATTTTATACCTTCTTAGTTGACTTCTTTTTACCTCTCTGCAGTTTGTGTCTGATTTCACCATCCTCTATCACATTCGTGACGAGCTGGCGAGGAGGAATTATAAGCTAGAGGCGAGCCTAAAAGTTTCTAGTTCTGCTCATAAATCTTTTGATCTTTACTTGTACGAGGCTAACAAGGGAAAGAGGAAACGTCTAAAGAGCTGAAGGAGCTAAGGTAGTCCAATGATGTAGTCTGTAGGAGCAAGGTGGCAGTGGTTGAGGAGAATAAGGAGCTCGTTGAGAAGGCAAAAAAGATGGAGTCTGAGGCTTCCACCATCAAGGAAAGCTCCTACAATACTGTATGACTCACAATATACGAGGATGTTGAGGCTCATATTGTCTAGATAACTCGTTTAAACGTTAAGAAAGGTGGGGACAGGGCTTTGCTCGCTGCTGAGGTGGATGTTGATTCCCCTCTCTTTGACGAGCATGACCCTATCTTGAAGCCTCTTGTAGAGGGTGTGTCTCCTAATGCTAATAATGAAGATGTTCCAATTATTTCGACTACTACTGCTAATGCTCCTATCGACCAAGGAATGGTGGTTGTTCCATCAAAGGGAGGTGCAAATGAGTCTGTTGTAGATAAGGGGAAGTAGCCAACATCCTCAGAGAAAACTAAGGTTTCCAATTAGTCTTTTTTTTGCGAGCCCTTGTATTTTTGTTTTTCTTCCCTTTGATCAATGTACTTGTACCCGACTTGGATTGATTTTAATGAGAACGAGAATTTTTGTATTTCCGCACCTGCTGATATATTTACTTTTTGTGCTTTTATGACTTGTAGTTTGTTGACCTTGATGAATATATTCTTGCTACCTCTCGCCTAGGCCAAATTTTTAGTGCCAATGTGAGAGACCGAGTTCGTCATGCCTTTGTAAATATCTGTAAGTCTCTTAGATCGAGGAACCAGGATTATAAAGACAAGTCAGAGCTTATTGCTAAGATGAAAGATATACTTGAGGTGAAGGAGGAGGTCGGAGCCTCTGTTCAAGAAGAAATGGATGCTTTGAAGTCTAATCTTTTGGCTGCCTCTTAGATTATTTAAGTTGGAGAGATCCATAACAGGAGAATAATGCTTTAAGGAGGGAAGTCGCGTGGCTTAGGGAAAATGCACTAGGCATTGCCCCTAAAGTTATACATGGTTCTTCTTCATCGATTAGGAGGCGACATGGGCCTGGTTATAGTGGTTCAGCTAGGGAGATTGTCTAACTATAGGGAGATGATCGTAGGGTGTACGTGGTAGCCGCTTGGCTGCAAAGAGACATCACCCTATTGAAGCACTTGTTCAAGAAAGGTCCTCGACAGGTGTAGGAAAATGGGTACGTCCAGGGCTGGACGGATTCTCCCACAAGGTTAAAGGCGGTTGATGAGTTATCTTTCATTATAGGATGGCTTAGTGCCCTCTGAGAATTAAAGGTTCCTCAGAACTCCATCCTTTGGTATAAATGTGAGATTACTCCTTCATCTCTAGAACCAAATCCATTTTGAAGGGACTATCAATGAATCCCAATATATGTAATCCCAAGACAGCTACTGGAGCAGAGTTCAAATGATGTCGAGGAGGAATTCACTCCTCACCCAGATGATGGCCGAAGAGCGCGAGTGGCTAACTACCTCACTCAGTGACCTAGTCCTGATTAGGATTTGAATCACTTAGCATATTTAACTCTTTGTACATGTAGTGATGTAATAAAACATTTGTGTTTTAGGTGATTTACCGACTAAATATGTGTTGAGTTGTTTTTTACTTTATTATTCACTTATTCAGTTATCTTGCGCTCTTCCAGCCGACTAGATATGACTTGGACATAGTTGGTTATCGAGTGATTATCCCCCTAGTCCACTATGCTTTAAGTGTACCATTCCTCCTTACTTTACCTTTTAGGTCGTGTCGTCACACTGCCTTAGGCCTACATGGGGCAATGGCAAGGATACACCTTGATCGGATATTCTATCCGAGCAGGATTTTTAGGCCATAGAATGTTGACGACCAACCTGGGTTGGTCATCTTGCCTAAGGGTCCCCTATAGGGCTTTATATATTTACATGGGCATGCTAGGAGGTCATTTGTGTTAATTAACAAATGCCTGAGGATGGTCATTACACACCGTCCCTGCTATTTTATCCAATAAGTTTCTCATGATCCTAAATTTGCATGTTAAGAGGGGAGCCTGTAGCTTGGAAAGGGTGCATATACTATAATGTAGGTGAGAAAAGCAACAGTTCATAAAATGCTACTGCCAAACAAATCTTATTAATCAGAGAAGTATTAAAATTTCAACATTAAGTTTGCCAAAATAAAGAAGAAATCTAGAAGTATAATTTCTTCGAGTTGGCTGCATTCCAAGATCTTGGTATCTCCCGCCCTCCAACATTTATAAGTGGTAGGATCCTTGTAGGTCATCTCTTATCACTTTGAAAGGTCCCTCCCAGTTTGGTCCTAACCTGCCCTCCGATGGTTTCATAGCGCTGCTAAGAACATTCCTCAAGACGTAGTCCCCAACCTAGATTGTTCTTGGATTGACTTTTTTGTTATAGTTCTTTTCCATCTGTTGTTGGTAGGCTGTTAGTTTCACCAGAGCTAATTCCCTTCGCTCGTCGTCTATGTCAAGTTCAGCGAGCAGTGCTGCATCATTTTGGCCTTGGTCAACTAGAGTGGACCTCATGGTAGGGAGTCCAGCTTCCAAAGGGATAATTTTCTCCATCGCATACGTAAGTGCGAATGGTGTCTCTAACGTTACTCACCTTGGGGTGGGGCGGTAAGCCCATAGGATATGGGGCAGTTCATTTACCCATGATCCCTTGGTTCCCTCTAAACTCTTTTTTATCCCATTGATCACCATTTTTTTGGAATCCTCAACATGTTCGTTGCTTTGAGGGTATGGTACAGAGCTGAACTAGTTCCTGGTCCCATAATTGCTTTAAAAACCCTAGAAGAGGCTACTCTCGAGCTGGGTTCCGTTATCAATGGTGATAGTTTTGGGTATCCCAAAGCGAGTGACGATGTTTCTCCATATGAATATTATCATGTCTATATCTTTAATGTTTGCTAGTGGTTCTATCTCTATCCACTTGGTGAAGTAGTCTATTGTGATCAATAGATATTTGCAATTTCTGGCTGTAGTTGGTAGAGGGACCACGATGTCCATACCCCATTAGGCAATTGGCCATGGGCTAGTAAGTGACTTTAGGTCACTAGCCGGCTGGTGAACCATATGTGCGTGAAGTTGGCACTTTTTGCATTTTTGAGCGTAGATGCCCACATCTTTCTGCCTATAGGTCCACCAGTACCAATCTTTCATTGCTCGAAAAGCTAGAGACTTACCCCCACTATGACTTCCACAGATTCCCTCATGAATTTCATGCAGCACTCACTCGTTGTCCTTTGGATCAATGCACTAGAGGTAAGGGCGAGTGAAAGATCTTTTATACAGCTTACTCTCAGGAGATAAGTGAAAATGAACAACTTTGACTCTTATCTAATGAGCAGTCTTATTATCTACTGGTAGTGCACCATTTTTCAAATAATCTATTACTGGATCCATCTAACTGGGGGCTGTCTTGATCTAGAGAACATGATATATGTTCGGTAGTTCGTTGATCTGGTTGATACTTGGCTGGGCAAGGAAATCGATCTGAATTGTCCTCCTTAATTTTGAGCCGATTATTGATCTTAATGCTACTAGAGCATCAACATGGTTGTTCTGTCCTTTGGGAAATTGCAAGACGCTGATGCGCTCAAAGTTGACCATTAATCCTTTTACAGTGGCGAGATTGGCTTCCATCCTATCATCTTTTATGTTGAAATTTCCACTTATCTAGTTGCATACCAACTGCGAGTTGCCCAAAAAAATAGAGTCACTGTACTCCGAGCATTCGCACCTTTTGTAGGCCCCCGATCAGTGCCTCATACTCTTCTTCATTGCTAGAGGCATCAAATCTAAGCATGATTCCTTATTCGAGTATTGCACCTTTGGGGGTAACCAACACGATGCCTACTCCCGCCCCTCTGAAATTGGAGGATTCATTAACGTATAGTCTCTAGACGCCTAATTCTGGGGGAACTTCATTTTGATGACTTATTTGGGGTTGGTCGCAAGGCTGTTCTCCTATCAAAATCGGTGATGAAATCGGTGAGGACCTGCCCTTTGAAGGCAGTCCTTGGCTAGAACTGCATGTCAAATTACCTGACCTCGCCTGACCACTTTGACAGTCTACCTGAAAGGTTTACTTTCCTCAAGACGGCTTTAAGGGGCTGGGATGTAAGTACGATGATGGAGTGGGTTTCAAAATAATATTTTAATTTATCGATCCTACTACTATCGCGAAGGTGAGCTTTTCTAGTGGTAGGTATTACTATCGTGAAGGCGAGCTTTTCTACTGGTAGGTATTACCACTATAGCGTAATAGACTAGGTACTGGACACCCTTTTTTCACATAATAGTGCAGAACTTATAGCATAACTGGATACTATAAGGTAAAGGTATAGAGAGTCATTATCTTGAGGGATTACGAGAAAAGGAGGTTTCCTGAGGTATGCTTTGATCCCTTCTAATGCCCTCGAGCAATCCTCATTCCACTCCACGTCCTTGTTTTTGTTCAACAATTGGAAGAACGATTGGCACCTTTCGAAAGACTTTGAGATGAATCTATTTAGGTCGGATAGCATTCATGTGAGCTTCGGTATGTCTCTTACTGTTCCGGGGGCTTCACCCTATTGATAACATCAATGTGGTCTGAGTTTGCTTCAATACCCCTCTTGCTTACCAAGTACCCAAGAAATTTTCCTGACTGGACATCGAAGGAACACTTACTCGCGTTGAGCTTCATTCGATACTTCCTGAGCATTTCAAAGGTCCTTGATAGATCAGATAGGTGGTCATCTTTTATCTTTCTCTTGACGAGCATGTCATCGATGTAAACCTCCATAGTGATTCCCATTTTGTCTTTGAACATCTTGGTGACCAACTGCTGGTAAGTTGCTCTTGCGTTTTTAAGCCCAAAGGGCATAACCTTTTAGCAATATAACCCAACTGTGGTTATAAATGTTGTTTTGTCTTGATCCGGCTCGTGTATAGGGATCTGGTGATATCCAGAGTATGCATCCAGGAAGATCATCCTCTCATGTGTTGCCATGGCATCCACCAGCTGATTGGTCTTTGGGAGCGGAAAGGTATCTATAGGGAATGTTTTGTTGAGATCGGTGAAGTCGATACAGACTCTCCACTTTATGTTACTCTTGGGGACAACCACTAGGTTGGATAGAAACTTTGGGAACTCAACTTCTTGAATGGATCCTGTGTCTAGTAGTTTTTTAACTTCCTTCTCCACTGCCTTGGCTTTCTTCAGAGAAGTTCGTCGACATTTTTATGCTATTGGCTTGAAAGTTGGACTGACATACAGCCGATGAAAAGTGATGTTAGGATCAATCTCGTAAGGTTCCCATGCAAACAAATCTAAGGTACTCCGAAGTAGGGTGACTAACTCCCTCTTTTTGCGGTTGGTGAGTGAGGTTTCGATTAAGAATGTTTGTTTCATTAGAGTTGCTACTGGCTGTGAATTCTTCTAGATCCTCGATGACTCTCTTAGAGGGGATGAGCCTCATCTCCTCCACTCCTGGTCTCTCATATTTTAGTTACTATTTGGAGGGTATTAGCCTCTCTTGTTCCTTGTTCTTCCATCTGACTTCTTCAACCTTCTTGTCTGGTTCGGGGCGGATGGCCTCTATAAATCACTTTCTTTCCATCTCCTGATCTCCATGGATGTCCACCACTCCTTGTCAAGTCACGCATTTTATCTTATGATGGTAGGTAGATGGGACGACCTTCATCGCGTGTAGCTATCCTCTGTGGAGGATTGCTTAGTAGGGTGAATCAATAACGACCATAAGAAATTTAATCATTTTTTAGATGTTTCCTACCCTTACTGGCAGGACGATCTTTCCCAAGGGGATGGTTATTTTTCCAGCAAAGCCAACTAAAGGAACGGTGGCTTCCTTTAGGTTGGAGACAGTTATTTTCAACTTCCTGAATAGGCCGAGATACATTACTTCAGATGAGCTACCTTGGTCGACGAGCAACCTTTCGACGTCATAGTTAGCTATCCCGAGTGTAATGATCAGTGCATCATGATGTGGGGTTCTTACTCCCACTAGGTACTCATCTGTGAACATAATATGCTTGCTATAATTAACATCTTCTACTCGCCGATGCTTCCTAACGTGTGTTTTGGCTGGATCAATTTTAAAAGCTTGCATTACTGCTGTAAGCGTTTTCACTTCCATCGGAGTCGTATTTCCTTGAATCTGTTTGAGGTCGAACACCCCATAAATTAATGCGAACTCATGGACGATGTCTTCCTCGAGAATGTTATCGAGCCTTTGATCTCCATTGGCAGCTACCTTCTCTGCCTTTTTCTCCATAAATTTGTTCAAGTGTCCACCTATAGCTAACTCTTCAAGGTGAGACTTGAGGGATTTGAAGTGCTTAATTTTTTGCCCTCCCTCCTTGTGGAAAGCACATCTCAGTGCGTTTTTATTCTTAGAAGGGTCTCCACCCATTTACCTGGGTCACTAAATGAACGGTTCGTCCGTTATCTTCAGAAAAAAGATCAATAAATCCTCACAGGGCACCAAATATTCTTTCCAACAGTCTGCCCCGTACATAAAATGGCATAACCGTTTGGACGAAGGGACCATTTTACTATCAAAAATCGATATGGAGGACACCGAGAGCTCTCGAGCCCCAATTTGACCCTAATCAACTTCATCATCCGAGCGAAAGCTCTTTGGTTCTTCGAAGGGCACAAAGACCCCTTTCTAACAGTTCTCCCCCGTGATACCCTTTCGAATTAAATTTTGAGTGATCATTCCTTTTTCTTATCAAACAAGATTCCCATTTGGTTCATTCTTATCATCGCTGTCAAAATATATATTAATCACCTAGAAGTTAGTTAAGCTGGTGAATTTTTGTATCTTTCTTTAGCATGCAGAATAAAAACAACTTTAAACTACTTACATAATAGTATAGAAGTATGAATAACCAAGTAATACAAATAAGTGAAGAATAAACAATGATCTCCAAAATCGATCCAAATAAATTAGTACAAGTACATATCAGAAATTTAGAGTATGCTATAGAAGAATAATGCGGCTTCACAAATAAAACAAATTTTAATTATGTTACAAACCAACCAGTTTTAATTAAACCCAAATTTTAGATAAACCCTAACATATGAATCTAGGTTATTTAATATCATAATTCAATAAACATGCAAAGGAAACCAATTTCAGGAAAAATTCCTGAAGGGAAAAATCTTTTATTTCACTATAATTTGTAAATCGCCACTTATATGGATTACAGTGAAATACGGTGACACGCGAATATCTGCAGGAGTCGGTCGGCATCGTCAGCAATGGAACAACCCCAACATCCCCAAAGAACACGCATTTCTATCTTCAGGAAAGATCCACAAGTAGCAAACCTTAATGATCGTAGTCGTAATCAGTCCAGTACCATAGAAGGCACCTAAATTAGCAATAGAGATTATCTCTACAAGAGAAAATTTCTACAAGATGATATCTTGGGTTCCAACACAATTCACATAAATATATGGATGTTTTGTGAAAAACATGGTTTTCAACCCTAAAATCGAAGAATACAAAGTGTTCTGCCGTTTGCAGATTACTAGTATCGAAATTGTTTGGTCTCCTTAACTAAAACGGAGTGATTTAACGCGCTTTAAATAAAAAATTTCAGGCATCACGTCATTAGAATAAGATCCCATCTCTTTTGAATGATAGTACATGTCGTTCGAACGAGAAAATACGAAAAATAAATTTAATTTTTTATTTAAAAAATTCTTCGTTTAATCCAAGAAAATTCGATTTGACGAAAAACAATGCCTCAACACTTAGAAAATATGTTATAAAAATTTTCAAACCTCCTTTAAAATTATCCCAACACCTTTCTCATCGAAATTTACCTTGCAGGGCTTGAATGTTGAAGAAACTTGATATTAGGATCCATATTAATGCATATGTGATCTTGACATAGTTAATTGCTATCTTCATTTATAAAATCAAGTCCTTACAAATCTCCCCATATGCCTATGGGGATACAAAATAAAAAAACATCTGAATTATCAACTAAAATGACCTATACAAGTCTACCCTCCCATGACCCCAAAAATCAAGACGTACTAAACATGCAGGACTCAAAAGGTACTAAACATGTAGGTCTCAAAAAAATTCTTCAAAATCTTCTACATCAAATTTCTTCAAAATCTTCAACATCAAATCTTCAACATTTTCTCATTAGGGTATGCAATCCAATAATTTTTAACTTTGTACCTACACACGTGACACAAAGAAAATACCTCATGACACATCGAGTTTGAAATGATTTAAAAATACATCAATAATCATAATCAAATATCCCTCATAATGCAAAAACTTCCCCATAATTCCTTCTCCCCCTTTTTATTTGATCGAAATAGAGAAGGAACCGGATAACCAAATCAAGCATGGAGTAATCACGGTTAAAGAGATACCTAAACATACTTCACAAACTATTTTTGATTTTTCAAAAACAAATATCACACTATGAATTTACTCTAAGACAACCAAATCATGGATAATATATGAATGGGTATGAACATATTCAATAGGCAAATCAAAGCAATCAAACATAACATGTGTGTACCATGTATATGTGTACTCCTATCAAGTGAATCTCAAAATTTTCCTTAGGTGTCAAAAGTGTTGAATTTAAATGTAACTGAATCAAACCATCAACACCTCAAGTCAAAAGTTATTTCGACATTGATAAAGTCTAAAACTATGAATGCTTTTTCAAGACGCTGTCAGGATGTGCAAACCCATTTTTCATTTCTTTCCATCCAAACTCCCGCATAAATAATAATCATTTATAGCTTATTTTCAGGTGGTCCCTTTTTGGCATATTTTTTTTATTGCCTTAAAAACATTTTGAGCTCTTACAAACGGTTTCTTTCTCGGAGAGTTAATTTTGAAACCTCGTAGCCCTTTCCCATGATTCACTAATCATATTTTTTTCCAATTAAATTCCTCACGATAAACATTTTTTACGTGCACTACTTCCATTGTCGAGTTTTATCGCATATGGTTCATTTTAAAGAAAAAATTAAGATGACAACACTCTGACCAATATGTCATAAATAGGTACAATAATCAAACAAATACATGCAAGTGTGCATTAAAGGAACTTATGGGTCAAACATGTAGGTAGTAACAACTAATCACATCTCAATGACTCTAAACAGTGTAAAGCATAACAATGAAATGATGACGTGTATAAAAACACTATCAAATTTTCACATGGATATGGAATGATATTGTGACTCGGTCATTCTAAACGTGCAATGATATATGGTGTAAACAAAATACCAAACTCTTTTTGACTTTTTCCAACATTTTATCAACATAAAAGCTTTTGTATTTTTCAAAAAATTTTAGACCAAATTTAAAATCTAATGCAAAAAAATTACATACTAGCAATAGGCAAAAAAAACAATATCATTGTGTAAATCAACCTATCTTAGCAAACAAGTCTAAACCTTAACTGGTAGGTGCGAGGGGGTATTCCAAAGGTGATGACATCCTACGAAAAACATCCATCAAATCATCTGAAGTATTGACTAAATTTTTTACCTCCTCCTTAATATGTTCAAACTCTCCCGTATAATCATCTGGAGCATCGGGTGTGGGTCCGTGTATGTGAACACGTGTAGTAGCAAAACGTGACACATGACCCAACTTAAAATGAAACTCCCTAAGGTGTCCTCTCTTTTTATAGTGCCTGGAAACATAAATAGGCATAGGTACACCTCTATTTAAATGTCTCCTATGATCTCTCCTAATAGATATGGGATGCCTAGGTGGGTTGGGTTGAGATCAATGAGAATCAAACACTAAAGGAGGAAGGTTCTCAGGTGAAACTTGTGAAGTGGATGAACCGTCATTACCTATTCCTAAACTCTCACCACTGCTCAAAATGGGATTGAGAACCATCTTTCCTTCTTTATTAGATGTGTTTACTAAAGTGACTCTAACCTCCAGAGCGTGCTTAAGATATTTCTCTAATTGTGACATGTGGGTTATAAGTTCACTCTTTTCCTGATTAACAACGATCAACTGCTCACTCAGATTGATCTGTGCCTTCACAAGTTGACTCGTGGACGCCTTAAAACCTTTCAATTTCTTATACAATTTCTTTGTTTTTAAAGTACCGACATATAAATCTCTAAATGCGGTATGGATCTCTAACCCTAAGACTTAATTCCTTATACAATTTCTTTGTTTTTAAAGTACCGACGTATAAATCTCTAAATGCGGTATGGATCTCACTATCACCCACACTACTGCACTCATTCCAAAACTCGCTAGAAACACTCAAATTCTTCTCAGGGGTCTCATGTGCACAAGTATCCTCATCGTCGTGGGACAAACTAGTTGTACTAATGTGACTGGCTAAAAGGGAAATAAACTTTCCTTGCGAATACTCATCCCCAGAATCGTTCACATCATCCTCATTATCACTAAGGGTGACTGGCATAACAACTTTCTTACCCTCTCCCTAAGTCTATTGGGACACTCAAACAACTTATGCCCTTTACCCTAACACTTAAAACAAGTGGATTTTTCTAAATATCCCTCACCATCTTTCTCTTTCTCACTACTTTCTTTGGCCTTGTCTTTTTTTTTTCTCAAAAATTCTTTTATTAGACAAATTTTGTTTAGAAAATTTGAGAAACTTTTTAAAATTCCTTGCAAGCGTGGAGATATCCAATTAGACTTTTCCTTGGAGTCGGACTCACAAAAACTCACATTTTTTTCCTTTTAGACTGGGCTTTTAAGTGTTATCTATTTATTCTTAGGCTTAACAGTGTCAGTAAACATGTTAATCTCATATGTCTAGAGGACTCCAACAAACTCTTCTAATTTTAGACGGTTCACATTACCTAAAGTATTTAATACATCCACTTTAGGGATAAAACATTTTGGTAGAGATCATATAATATTTTCAACCACTCTTGCATTGAGTATAGGTTCACGAAGATTAAAACTAGTGTTGACAATGTCAGATAAACGTGCATAAAAGTCATCGAAACACTCAGTGTCAAGCATGGTGGTAGTCTCAAATTGAGTGATGAAATTTTGAATTTTAGACTCTTTGTCCGCGTTAATGCCTTCGTGGGTGAGTTGTAAAACATTCCATGCTTCTTTAGATGTGGTGCATGTTATAATAAGTCGGAACACGTCAGTGGTGACGTGTCCAAAAATTGCACTATGTCCCGTGGAATTAAAAGTGCCACCTAAACTCATCTTCAGTCCAATCTGCCACATGTTTTAAATTCGTGACATTATTAGCAGCGAAAGTGGGAGGATTCCAACCTCTTTCACAAATGACCCAAACTCTTTCAGCGATTTCTTTTAAATGGGATTTCATGCGGGTTTTTCAGTAAGCATAATTAGACCCGTCAAAAATTTGCAGCAAAAATTTGCAAGCTTGGAAACATTACAACAAATTTTTCACAAAATTGATTTTTCAAAAAAAATAAATATCACAAAATTTTGCAAAAAAATAGGAATGCGCGATAAATTACCGCAACCTGCTCTGATACCAATTTGAAAGTGTGCTATAGTGGAATAATGCGGCTTCTCAAATAAATCCAATTTTAATTATGTGATAAACCAACCAGTTTTAATTAAACCCAAATTTTAGATAAACCCTAACACATGCATCTATGTGATTTAAAATCATAAATCAATAAACATGTAAAGGAAACCAATTTCAGGAAAAATCTCCGAAAGGCAAAATCTTTTATTTCACTATAATTTGTAAATCACAACTTATATGGATTACAATGAATTACGATGACACACGAATACCCGTAGGCATCGGTCAGCATTGTGAACAACAGAACAACCCCAACATCCCCATAATAACACGCAATTCTATCTTCAGCAATGATCCACACACAACGAACCTCAATGACCGCAGTCGTAATCAACCCAGTATCATAGAAGCCACCTAAATCAGCAGTAGATGTCCTCTCTACAGGAGAAAACTTCAACAAGATGGTATCTTGGGTTCCAACACAATTTACATAAAGATTGGGATGTTTTGGGAAAAACATTATTTCAAACCCTCAAATCGAAGAATACAAAGTGTCCTGCCATTTTCAAATTACTGGTATCGAACGAGATCCCATATCATTTGAACAACGGTACATGTCGTTTCGAATAAGAAAATGCGAAAAAGAAATTTAATTTTTTATTTCATAAATTCTTCTTTGAATCCTAGAAAATTCAGTTTAACGAAAAACAACGCCTCAACACTTAGGAAATATTTTAGAAAAAAATTCAAATCTCATTGAAAAATTATCCCAACACCTTTAAGTGAACCGTAAAGGGGCTTAAATGATTTTTCACTAAAATATACCTTGTAGAGGCTTCAATGTTGAACAAACTTCATATACGGATCCATCCTGATGCAGATGTGATATTGAACAATTCTTCGACGGTTGTAGCGGTATATGACATACTTAATTGTGAAGGACATTTATAAAATCATGTCCTTACAAATCTCCCCCTATATCTTTGGCGGTAAAAAATAAAAACATTTGAATTATCAACTAAAATGACCTATACAAATATACCCTCCCATGAACCCAAAAATGAAGAGGTACTAAACATGCAGGTCTCAAAAGGTACTAAATATGTAGGTCTCAAAACTTTTCTTCAAAATCTTCAACATCAAATATTTAAATCTTCAAGCTTTTCTCACCAGGGTATGCAATCCAATAATTTTCAACTTTGTACCTACACACATGAGACAAAGAAAATACCTTGTGACGCATTGAGTTCGAAATGATATAAAAATACATCAATCATCATAATCAAATCTTCCCGATACTACAAAAACTCCCCCATAATTCATTCTCCCCCTTTTTATTTCACCGAAATAGAGAAGGAAACGAATAACCAAATCAAGCATGGAGTTCTCATGATTAAAGAGATACCTAAATATACTTGACAACCTATTTTTGATTTTTCAATTTTTTTCAAAAAGAAAAATCCCACCATGAATTTACATTACAACAACCAAATCATGGATACGGAATGAATGGGTGTGAGCATATTCAATAGGAAAATTCACGTAATCAATCATAACATGTGTGCACGATATATATGCGTACTCCTATCAAATGAATCTCAAAATAGGCCTTAGGTGTCAAAAGCGTTGAATTTAAATGACACTGACTCAATCCATCAACACATCAAAGTCAAAAGTTATTGCCACATCGATAGCGTCTAAAACTATGAATGCTTTTTCAAGACGCTGCTAGGACATGCAAACCCAATTTTCATTTCTTTCCATCCAAACTCCCTCATAAATAATAATCATTTATATTTTCTTTTGAGGTAGCCCCTTTTTGGCATATTTATCTTTTTATTGACTTTAAATTTTGTCGGGCTCTTTCAAATGGTAGCTTTCTCGGTGAGTTAATTTTGAACTCTCATAGCCCTTTTTTGTGATTCACTCATCATATTTTGTCGCAATTAAATTCCTCACGGTAAATGGTTTTTACATGAAATACTTACATTGTCAAGTTTTATCGCATATGGTTCATTTTAAAGACAAAATTGAGATGACAACACTCTGACCAATCTGTGATAAACAGGTTCAATAAAAAAAATCATGCAAGTGTGCATCAAAGTAACTTTTGAGGAAAACATGTAGGTAGGATCAACTAGTCATATCTCAATGAATCCAAACATTATAAAGCACAAAAATGAAATGGTGACGCATATCAAAACACACTCAACTTGTCACATAGCTATGGAATGACATTGTGCCTCGGTCATCCTAAATGGCCATCCATATATAGTGTAAACAAAATAAAAAAACTCTTTTTGACTTTTTCTAAAATTTTATCAAAATAAAATCTTTTGGTATTTTTCAAAAGTTTTCAAAAAAACTAAAAATATAATACAAAAAATACATACAAGCAATAGGCAAAAAAAATATCATCATGTAAATCCAACTATCCTAGCAAATAAGTCTAAACCTTAGCGGTAAGTGCGGTGGAATTTTTCAGAGGTGGTGACATCCTATGAAAAACCACCATCAAATCATGTGTGAAGTCTTGACTAAAAATTTTACCTGCTCCCTAATATGTGAAAACTCTCTCGGGTAATCATCCGAAGCATCGAGTGTGGGTGCATGTGTGTGAACACGTGTAGTAGAAAAATGTGACACATAACCCAACTTAAAACAAAACTCCCTATGGTGTCCTCTCTTATTGGAGTGTGAGAAAACATAAACAGGCCTAGGTACACCTTTCTTAAAACATCTCCTACACGCTCTCCTAATACGTACAGGTCGCCTAGGTGGTTTGGGTTGAGAGCAATTAGAATCAAACACTAAAGTGGGAACTGACTCGGGTGCAACATGTGAAGTGGACGCATCGTCATAACCTATTCCTAAACTCTCACCAATACTCAAAATGGGATTAAGAACCACATTTCCTTCCTTACTAGATGTGTTCATTAAAGTTACTTTAACCTCCAGGGCGTGCTTAAGATCTCTCTCTAATTTTGACATGCGGGTTATAAGTTCACACTTTTCCCAATTCACGATGAATAACTGCTCACTCAAATTAATCTTTACCTTCTCGAGTTGATTCATGGACGCCTCAAAACCCTTTAAAACTTTATAACTCTCTCTCCAAATCTCTGAACTAAATACTTAATACCTTATTAAATTTATTTATCTTTAAAGTCTCGACGTATAAATCTCTTAATGCGATCTGGTGCTCACTATCACCCTGACTAGCGCACTCATTCTGAGACTCTCTACAAACACTCAAATCCTCCTAGAGGGTATCCTCATCGTCGTGGGATAAACTATGTGCGCTCACATGACTAGCGGAAAGGGAAAAAAACTTTCCTTTAAAGACTCATCCCGAGAATCTTTTACATCATACTCATTATCACTAAGGGTGACTGGCATAAGAACTTTCTTGCCCTCTCTCCTAAATCTAGTTGGACACTTAAATGATTTATGCCCTTTGCCCTCACACTCAAAACAAGTGACTTTTTATAAATATCCCTCACCCTCTTTCTCTTTCTCACTGCTTTCTTTGGCCTTGTCTTTATTTTTCTCAAAAATCCTTTTATTGGACAAATTTTGTTTAGAAAATTTGAGAAACTTTTTAAAATTCCTTACAAGCATGGACATATCAAACTTAGACTCGTCCTCAGACTCAGATTCATAAAAACTCAGTTGATTTTTCCTTTTAGAATGATGTTTAAGTGCTATCGCTTTATCCTTGGCTTGACAGTGCCAAAAAACGTGTCAATCTCATATGTCTAGAGTTCTCCAACCAACTCTTCTAATTTCAGACGGTTCAAATTACGTAAGGTATTTAAAACATACACTTTAGGGATAAAAAGTTTTGGCAGCGATCGTAAAATATTTTTAACCACTCGTGCATTGGGTATAGGCCCTCCAGGATTAAAACTAGTGTTGATAATGTCAGAGGAAGGTGCATAAAAGTCATCAAAACACTCAGTGTCAAGCATGCTGGTAGACTCAAATTGTGTTTACTCTTTAACCATGCTACTTCCTTCATGGGTGAGTTTTAAAACATTCCACGCTTCTTTAGATGTGGTGAATGTCATAATACGCCGAAACTCGTCAAGGGTGACGTGTTCGGAAATTGTACTAAGCCCTTGTGAATTAAAAATGCTCCACCTAAACTTATCCTCAGTCCAGTCTGATAAAGGTTTTAAATTCATGACATTATTAGCAGTGACAGTGGGAGGATTCCAACCACTTTCACAAAGAACCCGAACTCTTTCATCGATTGCTTTTAAATGGGATTTCATGCGGCCTTTTCAGTAAGAATAATTAGACCCATAAAAAATTAGGAACCAATTATATTATTTTTTTCTTGGAAACAATGCGACAAATTTTTCAAACAAAAGATGTTTAAAAAAAATCAATATCACACAATTTGCGAAAAAAATAGGAATACGCGTTGAATTAGCGTAACCTGCTCTGATACCAATTTGAGAGTGTGCTAAAGCAGAATAATGAGGCTTCTCAAATAAATACACTTTATATTATGTCACAAACCAACCAGTTTTCATTAAATCCAAACTTTAGTCAAACCCTAACACATTCATATAGGTGATTTAAAATCATAAATCAATAAACATGCAAAGGAAACCAATTTCGGGAAAAATCCCCGAAGGGAAAAACCTTTTATTTCACTATAATTGATCATTCGCAACTTACACGAATTACAATGAAATATGGTGACACATAATACTCGCAGGATTCGGTTAGCATCATCAGCAATGGAACAACCTCAGCAGCTCCACAAGAACACGCAGTTCTATCTTCAGCAAAGATCCACCCGCAGCGAACCTCAATGACCACAATCGTAATAAGTCCAGTACCATAGAAGGCACCTAAATTAGTAGTAGATATCCTCTCTATAGGATAAAACTTAAACAAGATGGTATATTGGGTTCTAACACAATTCACATAAAGATTTGGAGGTTTTGTGAATTTAAAAACAAGGCTTTTAACCCTAATATTGAAGAAGACCAATGTGTTTTGCCGTTTACATATTACTGGTATCGAAAATGGTCAGGTCTCCTTAGTGAAAATAGAGTGATTTAACGCATTTTATATAAACAAAATTAGGCGATGTGTTGTTTGAACGAGATAGGATGTCGTTCGAACGAGAAAACGCAAAAAATAAATTTAATTTTTTATTTCAAAATTTCTACTTTGAATCCTAGAAAATTCATTTTGACAAAAAACAACGCTTTAACACTTACAAAATATTTTAGAAAAAATTTCAAACCTATTTAAAATTTATCCCAACACCTTTAAGTGAACCGTAAAAGGACTTAAATATTTTCTCACCAAAATTTACAATGCTAAGGCTTGAATGTTAAAGAAGCTTGATATTCAGAATCATCTTGATGCATATGTGATCTTAAAAAATTCTTCGATGGTTATAGTGGTATACGACATACTTAATTGTGACGGATATTTATAAAATCATGTCCTTACGTAAATGAATAAGACTGAATAATGTAATCATGGGGGAAACACACCCTAAAAAAGAACTGATATTAGCATCCCATTATAGGAATATATAATGGAGGCATTTTGTCCAAATCCTACATGCATCCACATACGTTGCAGCTATGCATTCTTGGAATGGATCTTCAAAGCTGGCATCCCTATGGCTAGACACCTAAAAGGTTTTAAGAAAAAGAGAAATATTTTTACAAATGGGTCAGAGTCCAATTATTTGAAAATGTTTATCAAACATTTTATTGCAATAAATGAAATGCGTAGTATATAATGTTCATAATTGATTTCACGATTGCACTCTCTTAAAGATAGCATCACCCTCATCTACAGGGCACACCTATCGCAATAATTTATTCCACCTAGCTATTAATCTATCTAGCTAGACCACATTACAAATCTAATATATCCATCTCATCACCCCGTTGTAAGTTAAACACACTTCATAATTGGTATATGCATATAACCCGCATTTATATGAATATAATAAATATCACATCGATACTGTCAATAGATAGTCACACATTATCAATAAATATATACACATATCCCTCACTATATATATATATATATATATAAATATATATTAATATATATATAAATATATACACATATCCCTCACTACGTATATATATATATATATAATAAGTTAGGGAAGTTTTTGAATTGTCTACACATTTTAACGGTGCAGATGAGTGCCACATCAAAAGACATTTTTCCAAAATTAAGGGTTGAGATCAACTCCCCCCATTTATATTTTGAATTTTGAATTTTAAGGAATCTTTTTCATTCCCCCTTAAACTTTTTTATTTCCCCCATATTTTACTCACACACCCCCACCCATTTCATCTCACACGGCTCTCCCCCTCTCTCTCTCTCTTTTTCCACTTTTCTAACTTTTGATTTCTATTTTCTTTTCTTTTCTGTAGATTGCTCATGGAAGTTTCAACATCAATCTAGCGCCCCGCCCCGCCCCTGGTAAACCTCCATCCCCTCTTCCCAACTCACATATGCGCACACACACGCACGCCAATCCGGCACCGGCACCGGACGTAACCCCCTCCCCCTTCGCAACCCCCTCCCGCCCCTGGTAAACCCCCCTCCTCACTCACACACACAGACACATGCACACCATCACTCTCTCAGCTACATTTTTTTGTTACAAGTTTGCTTAAGAGTATCTACAGATGCGTAACACAGACGAGTAACATTTTCTTAAAAGATATGTGGGTTAATTGTTTTAGTCTTTTGTCTATTTGTTGTTGGCTGTGACAGGTAATATCCGGTAAGGCTTGGATTAAATGGGTTTCAAGGTTGGAGTGAGTTTTTGGAGCTGTGGGTTAGAGTGGGTTCTTGCAGTTGTGGGTTGGAGTGGGTTTTTGGAGTTCTGGGTTTCAAGGTTAAAGCGGGTTTAGATCACCGAAGTTGGGAAGCAGGGGAGTCAGGTTGGACGTCGTCGGCAAGGGGGGTCACCGGGGCTGCTGGTGGTTTTGGGTTGTGGGTATGACACCGGGTTGAGCAGGGACAGGTTAGGTCGTCGGGTTTGCGAGTAATGAGGTTCGTCGGTTCGGAACTAAGCCGTGGGTGGTCTCGGGTTGAGGGGAAACGGGATTGGGGTTATCGGGTTGGAGCAGCAGGTAGACTGATTTGTTGAATGGGGTAAATCTTAGTAAAGCATTGGATAACTTAAGAGAATTTTCAGTTTGTAGAACATTGTCAAACTCAAGTTTAATTTTTGCAGAACATTGTCAAATTTGAACTGCATCTCCTCCTTTTTTTTTTTTAACATAACTGCATCTCCTACTACTTGAGGAAAAGGTGCACTTTGTTTCGAAATTTCGGGATTCACGGTGTCAAATGGAGATTTTACTAAAAGATAATTATAAATCTACCCTTATTCCCAAAATAGAATACAGAACCTCCATTTTTTTCAACCATTCTAATTTAATCATTTTTTTTCTACAAACATATTACTAAAAATCTACATAAATATCAACATTTGAACAAAAATATTGCAGAAAATATTTATAAAATTAAATAATTTCAGGAAGCATAAAAAAACAACAAAAGAAAAAAAGAATCTCAAAAAATAAAAAAAGCAGCATAAATAAAAAAAAATCTCAACAAATAATTCCATTTATCAATCTCAACCAAAAATCTCAAGTGTATGAGTTTTCAAGTAAAATGAATTTTTTTTTATAAAATCCATGAAAAAAATATGATAAAAATATTTGTCAAAGAAAGAGATTCGAATCAATTTTCGAGTTGAACCAACTTTTTTTTGTGGGACTTCTTTGTCTTGGTTATTTATAAAATAGTTAAAAAAAATTGATTTACAGAAGAAGAAAAATTCTAAAAATAGAATGGTCGAAAAAAGATTTTTTTGTTGAAACATGATTTTTTTTACTTGACACAACACGACACAAATTTTTGGGTGGAAAATCATTTTATTTCGTGGAATTTAGTACACACGATATCTTATTTAAATAAAAAAATACCAGTTTAAAATAAAAAATAATACTATTTTACTTACAATAAAATAAAATATATTATTATATCCCTTTTCACACGTGGGCTCGAGTTAAAAAATTATTTGCAAATATAATTTATATTATATCCGACTTCATGCATGGGTTCGAGTTACAAAATTATTTGCAAGAAATTTTTTTTACTATGCAAACAAAATTTACTACGCTCATATCATGTTATCACGTGTCTTATTTTGCCTAACTTATAATTGTTACTCAACGTGTCATGCGTTAAATCGATAAAAATGTAAATTGAATTAATAGAACTTTTGGAAAAGATGAATTATAGATTATGGGAATAAATTTATTATCGTGCCATCGGCACGGGGGACAAAATATCACGGGGACAAATTTATCGTCATGCATCGGCACGGAACAATTTTTTTTTACATTTCGCGATTACTTACTTTGAAAAAATTTCAACGTGCCTTCAGGCACGTGCATATGCTAATCCAGAAGCACCACGACACAGACATTTTGAGGAAGTCCCACACAAAGAATTTGGGGCATATTCTCCTTTGTCGGCATTCTAGCTCCCATCTCCGAATTTGAGATTTTTTTTTAAATTTGTATATTTCATTTTATATGTGAATTTGTTTGAAGAATTTAGACAATTTGGATGTTGGACTATTTGTTATTTGTTAAGCCCGGTGAATAGTTCCATAAACAAAGGATATTATTCCCATTTTTTTTTAAATTTGACATTGTCGCCTTTTCGCGATTACGTACTTTGAAAAATTATCGCCATTTCGCGATTACTTACTTTGGAAAATTTCTTCGTGCCTTCAGGCACGGGCATACGCTAGTATATATATATATAACCGCTAAAATTTTCAAAGTGTATAATTATAAAACAACAAAAAATTCGTTCCCCAACAAAACAAAGTGTATTTAAAAAAAAAGGGTCACAATCTCCTTTGTTTAATAGACCATCGAAATGTGTAAACAATTTAAGTCGAGTTTTATTACAACACTAACGTGAAAATATTTTATTAAATTTGGATAAAATTTCCTTTATTTATAGCACAATCCACCCTGTTCGGAAAAAAAAATCCGCAACAATACTAAAATTTTGTCCTTAGACCTCAAATAAACATCATAATGATAAAAATTATGAAACATCAAAACAATAAAAAAAAAATTATGACAAAAAAGTGTAAAAAATTTGGGCAGAGCTTTATTTGTTAATTGGACTATCCACCCTGTTAAAAAAATAATCCAACAAAAATAATACTAGCATGCCTAAGAAACATCATTTTGTATTGAATGACAATTTAAATTAGGATCCAAATAAGAAAGCAATAAAAAAATTAGACATGCCACGGGAGATTGATAGTACATCATCGTGATCTTTTTTCGCATACCATAATATTACCAACCATACACATAGTATCAATAATACACATAATACCATGGAATTTGTAAAACAAAAAAAATGTTATGTTCATAATATGTTATGTTGGCAAACAAAAAAAATATTAGCTTCACTACCTTTTGAGTTATGAGTTCCTAAGAGATGCTTCCCGTATGGAAACACCTTCGACGGAGGTGCCAATTTGTTCGAACTCTTACTGTAAAGGTGTACCATGAAGATTCATCAAACATGTCATATGCGTCTACCGAACGATATGCCCAAGCATCCTCGAAGGTCCTACAAAAAGGATCACACCACCTAAAATGTGTTACAAAACATCATAAAGAAAAAGAGAAACATATGTTGAACAACATCATAAAGCGAATGTTCTAAAAAAATTCAGGCCTAAAATTTCCAAGATTGGATGATATGAAAAATACAATAATGAGCAGATGTAGACTAATTCAGTATGGGCAAAATTGTCATCAGAAAGTGTTATTGCGACTTCAACCCCCATTTATTTGTGCTTATCAGGTTTGCCCCCATAAAAATTATGAAATAAAAAATGCCTACTTTGATTGGAAGTGGTTCATATAACCTACTTTTACATATAGCCTACTTAGGAAAAAGTTATTTACATATCGCCTAATTTTAAATATCGCCTACTTTGTCGACTTAGGAAAAAATACTTATCAGGTTTTTATTTTTATATATCCACATAGCCTACTTAGGAAAAAGTTAGATTTTTATGCAACTCATAATAAAATTTATGTCATCAGTGGTTCTCACACCTGTAGAAGGATGGATGCCGAAGATTAGAAATGAGATTCTTCCTTCCTTTATATAGAGCATGGGGTTAGGGGAGATAGACATGTATAGTAGAAAGTGGGACTCATAAAATCTTAGTTAGAGATATCCTCGACACTGCTTTGATTGGTAGTGGTTCCGATTAGAGTATTTGGACTAAATCTACTCTACAAACCTTCTATACCTGCTACAATGCTAAAAAATAAAGAATGATGCTTAAGAAATGAAGAATAACGAACCAATCACATGCTTAACAAATAAACTTCTACAGTGTCAGATGTACTAACAAACCACACACTTATTATACCTATTATTTCTACTATATCTTCTATACCTTCTATATGAACGAATTGCTATATCACTCAAGAACTGATAAGCCTCCCAGAGTATCTGGAAATTCTGAGCATCTTTTGGATCTCCAGGAATTTTATCAGGGTGAACTACTCTTGCCTTAGGGTAGTAAGCTGTTTAATTTTAGCAGAAGATGCATCATAAATGACCTGAATGAAGCATAGCAGCAAAGCACTTGTAGATAATTTCAGCACAGCTGCATAGCACTTAGGAGATAATAGGAGCACCTCAGCACAACAACATGTGTCTGAATTAACCATTGAGTAAATGAAAGTGAAATACAATTACGTTAATTCTCTAAAGAAGTAATCAAATAAACAAAAAATGAAAAGTGAAACTAATTAAATTTCAAAAAAACACTGAGAACCCATTTGCATATGAACATAGCTAAATCCAAACTAATTAAAGTCATATGTAGTACTTATATTAAAGCCTACCAAGCATCAATGTATTAAAGAAACATTAATAACCTAAATATGAGCTAAATGAATTTGAACAATGAATCTCATGAGACTATACTTTAAAACCAACAAAAAAGCCCAAAAAAGAGTGGTCAGCCATGTAAAAATAACTAATGTGTCTTTAGTAACCTGGTTACTATAATCTATCAACAGATATAAACGAAAATATAGCAAGGACTTGGACATTAGACACAATTTTGAATCTGAAATCATAGACCACCTCACAAAAACATGTAATGAGACCCCACATTCTTGTTGTAAACATCAATAGCTAATTAGGAGAGTGTGCGGACCTCGTGGTCAGTTTTAGGATTAAGTACCGGATTAAACATACCAAAAAAAATGATTTTTGGAAAGTAATCAAATTGTAACCCATTACTGTCCTGAAGGTATTGATTGTACTTGAGAAGATCTCGTCGTCTAGTCTCATTTTCGTTGTATACATCTGAATCATACAACAAAGCTTCATCTTCCTCCTCATCATCACTATTGTTGTTGTTATTTTTGTTTAATACTACCACATCGTGTTCTTCGCTAGCACTACTACTAATGTCCTCCAATTTCTATTTTTTCTTCTCCAGTTCCTTGTTCCCCTCCAAAATCAGAAAACAACAACCAATCTCCATTGCTTTTTACCGTGTGTTTAAAATAGACTGTTTATAAGAGAAAAAACAAATGAGAACAGTTCATTTCTTCTCTACTTGAACTACAAAGTAAAGTAAAAATCAGTTATACAATAAACCATTGCAATAAAAACAGATGCAAACCCACAAATTTGGAGAACTCACTGCATGAAAAATAGACGCAAACCCAACAAATATGATATGAAAGCGTGAACATGACAAATATTTGAAAAAAAAATATATTGTTGGTAAAGGCAATGTAATCCAATGGAGAAAATAAATATTTAAGCACACTTTGGGAAGACAAATAATTTGTACTTATATGTCTTTAACCTCTGGACATTAATCTGTAGACACTCTAGAGAACGATTCCTGCATCGATGGTCAACTGAAATGATAATGGCTGGGACAAGTTTCTTTGGAATGCCTGCACCCTGGAGCTCCTCGAGAGAAAATCTCCTGCCTGCCCTAACTTTCATGTTGTATTTTAATGTATGTCCATGGACAATAGGACAAAGTGGGCAAACAATAGGTCGAGGGAAGATCTTCACATCCTTCTTTTGTCTAGCAGTTCTTCTCCTCGTTTTGCGGGTAGGTTAGTTAAACCACGTCCTTACATAGTTTTGCCAATCCTTCTTTAAGTGACCATTCGGAATAAAATTGTTATGCTTCATAACTTACAAATAAAAAATACAACATTTTCTCCCTCCTCACCGATCGACATACCACCTCATTTAGAGTTAACTTAATTCAATCCATCGTATATGGCCTGCGAATGAATGAAAAGTAGTGAAAAATTAGTCTCATATGTAAAACTAAAACATTAAACATCAGGATGCATGCCTAATTACACACTGTTATGCTAAACTTAGATTATATTAGTTGAGGAAATGGTAAAAAATAGATGTCTTAGCATATGATTGTTTTAACTTGGGGATCAATTTTCATAATCAATTAAAGATACAAACCATTAAACAAAGCATCGTATTTTCAATTTTCATGCAAGGCATATATATAAAAAAAGGATGACTTAAAAAACCCATCCTTATAAATCACTATTGTGCGATGTACTATGTTGCATTATATCTACCCAAGAAAGTTCCTTGAGTAAATAAAAAAGTTATCAAAATTACAATATTACACATGAGATAGAACATTACAAATACTCAGTTTGAAGCACAAAGTCTCACTTTTTAACCAGACTTCACAATAATAGTATAAACTACCATAATTTAGAAATAATTTGCGCATGAAGAAAAAGGGGAAAACCGAGTTATACCAAGTACCTATTATGTAGCGTAAGGGTACCTACAAATTAGTATACATGCATTACTATTAAAGATATCCCAAGTTAGTCCTCATTCCTTCCACACTTTTTCTTAGCCTCCCATTCCTACTTTCATCTCACCATGGGTCAATGATTGGGTAGTTTCACATCAAGTCAAGGTTCGAGTTCTAGAGGAGGGTGAGGGAAGAGTCTTGTTCAGTTTTCACCTACTGGGAATGGTATATCCAGATCATCTAAGACTGAAAACATAAGTTTAATAAAGTTAGGTTTCCATTTTGTGATGATTTCGAGAAATTCATGAGTATGGGTTTTGTTTCAAAACATGGGTTTGATATAGGATATCTTAATGGATAACTTCTTTTAGAACAAAAATGTATGAGAGCGAGTCAAAAATATTACAATATTGACAAATTGAAAAAAAAGGTGAATCGAAAATAGAATAGAGTAATGAAGTGAATTTAAAATAAAACTGAGTGTCACTACATACCAATGATTTTGGGTCAATTCCATTTAATCCAATCCACTATATATAACCTGCAAAAAGAAGTAAACACAAAGCTAAAAGTTAATCCAATCCACCATATATAGTTTGATTTCCTTATTTGTAAGAACAATAAGCAAACGGGAAAATGGTCGAAGAAAAGTATTAAAAATGGGTATATCCGATTGTCTTATATTCTTATATTGAGAACCACCATTATTCAGTATATTTACATATAGAACCTTTCAAAATACATGCACATAAATAAATTTACCAATGATTTTGAGTCAATTCCATTTAATCCAATCCACCATATATAACCCGCAAAAAGAAGGAAACACAAAGCTAAAAGTTAACGCAATCCACCATATATAGTTTGATTGCCTTATTTATAAGAAGAATAAGCACCCGAGAAAAAGGTCGAAGAAAAGTATTCAAAATGGGTATATCCGATTGCCTTATGTTCTTATATTGAGAACCACCATTACTTAGTACATTTATATATAGAACCATTCAAAATACATGTACATAAGACTCCTCATACTGTACATAGAAGGTCGTGATAACAAATGGATTGTGTATGTGTGTGTGTGAGAGAGAAAGAGAGAGAGACCTTGTATCCATTAAGACTCCTCATGCTGCTCTCTCCTCTGTGCATAAATATGATTAACAAAAAAAAATGACATATATAACTTTATTTGTCTATCTATAGACAATGGAAGTACTTAGATATCAAAATTCTCATCAAAATAAATAGCCTAATAGCCTATTTCCATTCTCCACCTCTAAACTCCAATAGAATTGTTCCTCCTTATTTTAGTGAGTCCAGTGTAGTGTTTGGTATGTGCCAGTCAAAAATGTATTTAAGCCCTCACTTAAGGACCTTAGTCCTAGTGCTCTACCATTGAACTACCCGATAAAAGACTTCACTTTCATTCTTCTCTACTATTGTGAGACACACAGGTGCATCACCAGCCTATGTTGAAGTAGCGGTCATCCAATCTTCTCTCGCTCCTTAGCCCTGAAGAAATTCAGCAAACTTCATTAATTTAGGGAAATAACTTAGTATATTTATACATCACTACTCATTATGTACTTAGATATACATATATGTACATAAATGCACACATCAACTGTGCATGAAATGAAATGAGCGTGCTTTAAAGCAATAAAACTAACAAATCCTCATGCTCTAAATGAAGTGAGGGACTTTGGTTAATGAAATAAGATTGAGGGACTTTGGTTAACAAAAGATGATTTAAACTAAGATCACAAAAAGAGGTAAGGGGGACAAAATCCCCCACTTTTTTGTTCTGTTTTTCTAATACATGCAACTCATTCTCATACCTAACATAATGAAAACCACAAAAAACACCATTAAAAAGTGACACCACTCCTAAAAGCTTAGTGAGTTTGGATCCAAGCTTCCCAAGATGAAATCAAAATTTTATAGATAAAACCATGAGAAAAATAAGCTCAACAATTTAAGACTCATCAGCCTACATCGCTCGGTGTCTATCATTAAAACCATGAGATAAATAATCTTCAATTAAAGATCCCCATGAAAATTCACAAAATAAAAAAGAACAATAAGGAAGGTACCTGCCCATATGTATGAAGATACTAACGCTTGCTACTAATTCTAATTATCTCTTTGACGATACTAATCGGTTTGTACCTACTATTTTAGGCACTAACTTGTCCTCTAAACTCCCTCATATGATTAATGAATGTGTTTGTCCACTTAACCTCTACGTGGTTCAGTTAGAGTCACGCCTTTCATATGCCTCTCTAGCTGCTGATGGATTTATTAAGTCAATAGATTGTATATTGTCATGTGACCCTTTATGCTCTACTACATTTAAACCAACCCCCACATTAGTGAACACTACCTATAGACTTGTAGCCCTTTTTCCTGCTACGACATCAGTAAACACCCCCACAGTTGTTGCAGCTCCTTCACATGACTCATGTGGAGAACAATTCTTGAAAAATAAATCAAGGTATGAGTAATCGATATCTTGAAAAACACAAAGTTAACAGTTGAAATCTCACATATATATCCAAATACGAAAATATTTTATTAATCGTATCTCTTTTTACCCATGTACGAAAAGTTAATATTTAACATTTCCCAATACTTTATGAAAATTTCAGATCTATAATTTCCCCAATACTGTATGAAAATTTCAATACATGCATGTGTTTGCTTTTTGTCAAACACCTAGGATGCCACTAATAAAATGCCAAAACAATTCAAAGTATTTTAAGATACCTTAATAATGGAATCCGAATCATGACACCATTTCTATACTTCACAATAATTATATTTTGTTTATTTTTATCATACATAATGAAACAAAAAGGTAACTAATAAAATCCAAGTCACTGATCTAACAACTAAACCAAATTTGTTATTCCAAGACTAAGAAACCATATAAAAAATATATGTGCACACATTAATAAAAGGGCTAGGTTAATGAGAACCTGACACTTAAGCTCAAAAATCATACCTATTAGATTTTAAAGGAGAAAAACTCAATCTATAAACCTCCATTCTATACCTAAAATCTACAGCTTGCAAAACAACTAAAAAACACACCTCCGTTTTGAATTCAATCTCCAGTACCAATGATCTACAAACACATGGAGAATTCAGTTTCAAATGGTAAAGAGAGAAGTCACCGTGAGAAGATAAGTCGAAGAGAGAGAGAGGGGTACTTGTTTGAGGGTCGGTGGGTTATGTGTGAGAAGAGAGTTAGAGTTTGAGATCAAAATAGGTATAATACCCTTTTATCCTTTATTTTAAATTTTGAAGAGAAGAGGAAATAAAGTGGAGTGTGTAAAAAGAGGGGGAATCCAAATATTTAAAGGGAAAAATGGTGAGAGGGGTATTTTAATTTCAACCATTGGATTCTTGCATTGGTGGCTCAATCCTATCCTCTACTTAGTTGATCATGTTATTGAATAGTAACAAAATTCTACTCCTTATTGTATATATCTATATAATAAAGTAAAAAACTTATGTATGTCATAATTTTGGCTCATGATGTCATCTATATGAGTTATTCCTGCACTTCCTATTTTTCCCTCAATTCTTTGATTTCCCCCTCTTTTTTTACATACCAAATTTACACTTAAATTCAAAATTGGGGCTACTTTGGTCTGAACCACTTCATTCTCTACTTATCTCCCGTTCAGACCCTTCCTCGTTTCTTACACAAAGGCAACATTTCTCTCTTTGTATACTTCTCGCCCGTTCTCTCATTATCAATCTAAAGAAAATCCTACCTTCTCACTTATCCATGCGTCCACCCTTGTCTCTTTTCCCCACTACCGACTTCAACTCCATGCTCAAGTTCTACACTCTAAAGTTCTCCACTCTCAATTTCTTCTGCCCTTAGTTTCATATTTTGTGATTTATTTTTATTTTATGATCTAACATGTTCTTTCTTTGTAGATCTGAAAACAATAGCAATTCTATCTTATTGGTACTTCATACATGTGGTACTTAGATCAGGTATACACTCTCTTTGCTTCTAGATTTATATTTAAGATTTTTGTTTGAATGACAATAATAATTCTCGCTTTTCTGTTTGTCTGAGAAAGCATATCAAGACAAGGGTGATGTCAAAGGCATGCTATATATGTGTTTCAAAATTAGGGTTTTTTCTCGATTTTGGGTTGTTGGTGCTTTTATGTGTATATATGTGTTGTTTTGAAATTAATATTAAAACATGACTACAAAGATGGGAATTTGACATATGATTCATTTTCAGTTTATCTTATGCAGAATGGAGACCTCCACACTTCATAAATTTTAATTATGCAGCATCAACAACCTATTGTTTTTGTTATGAGGTTTGATTTTTGATCATCTTTAAGTTCTAATTTATCTATGAAGAGTACTTAAATTAATTTTTTATTATTTTTATTGGACATCTTTAGGTTCCCAATATTGTTTTTATTATTTTTATGGGTGCATACGTAGTCATAAGGTGTGAGGTAATCGGAGTACTTGAATTATTTTTTTTATGTATTTCAATGACGCTCAATCTGGGTTGCTTCTTTTTTTGTTGTAATTATTTCTTTATTCAGGATCTCTAATGTTGGTTGATGAAATCAATATTGGGTATACACCATGATTACATTGATATCTATACTTCCGGTAAGAAATTTTATTTTATTTGATCGTTGGAGACCACATGGTGTGGAATAATGATTTTGATTTACAATGTTAGTTTGATTTTGATTTTTATTTTAATACACCATGATTACATTGAATGTTTAGAAAGAATTCCCCCGAACTATTTTTATTGACAAAAGCCCCCCAATCGAGATGATCGACTGTTGATTGCAAATTATTTCACTTACGATTTGTATGCTTGCATTTTAAAGCATAAAGTACTGGAACATGATGCATTATGTATGTTCTAAATACATACCTATGGATGAAATTGTTATGCAACACAAATAAATATGAGAGAAAGATTATCAAGAAGAGGACAAGGAATACAAGATGCCAATCACACAACAAAGGATGTACGTGGTTCAGCCAAGATGTGCCTACGTCCACGGTGGTGCAGTCGATATAATTTCTATATAGTTCGGAGAGTGATTACAGAGAATACAAATTGTCCTTTTGCCCCAGACCTAGGGTTTAATATATACATGTGCATATAGATGAGTGGAGGTGATGGGTTCCTCCATGTTTTCCATTTCCTCCATAACTTCCCTTCATGGGATCGTGGTGGGAGATCGGATCAATTATAAAAGATGAGGGGCCTGGACTTTGGGCCGCCAGGACTAGGCTACTCGTCCAGGCCCATAGTTCTAAATTTCAGGTATCCACAATTGCCCCTAAATTTGTTGGGCCACGTTTATGGGTCCAATGGATTTAAATGATCATCCATTATGGCTGATTTGTGATTCTTCAAAAACTGTGAAGTTTCTTTGGAGGCACTCGCTTCGATATCTGTGCGCTATGATTAGAATTAAAGGCTTATTGGGATAGCAACTTTTTCTTCCGTCATTTCAGCCTTTCTAGTACTCTTCCTTCTTCTGAGAACTCTAGCGCCTCGTACCTTCTTCTCTGAATCCCTATTCCCATTGCTTCTTAGTCATCTTGAGCTCGTGCTTCTTCATCACTCAAATCGATCTTCTGTTTTGTAAGTTTCTCGTGCCCTTTCTTTGCACTTTCTCTTTAGTTTGTAGAATTTCTTAAGTTTTTTACTGGCGAAGATTGGAAATAGGTCAATCTCTGAGTTCAGAAAGTTCTACAATATTCCTGAGTGGGTAGATATTGAATGTTGTGCCTCTCCTCCTAGGAACGTTAGGGATATAGAGGATGCCCACTGGATCCATGTTTTGTTGCTCTCCCAGGGGGGACTTACTTTTCCCCCTAATGATCTATTTCTGTATTTTTTTGGTTATTTCAATATTGTTCCCGCACAGTGCTCTCCCAATGTGTGGAAGATAGTAAATGGCATCCATAGAATAAACCAGTTGTATGGTACTAGGTTAGGACTTGCCAAGATATATTTCTGTTATTCCTTCTCTTGAACTAGCTCAGGTGTCTTATACCTCAAAGCTAGGAGTCCTGATAGGGTATTGGTAGTAAACCTACATGATTCCCAAAAGAACTACTGGTAAGAGGTTTTCCTCATTAGGAATTGGCAGTTCCCTCCCCAGTTTGAAGGTTCGAGGTCTGAGAGGTTCACCATCCCTTTTTACGGGGAAGAATATATAGGTAGACATTATACTGTTGTTTCAACCTTTGCTAACTTGTGACTTTTCTAACCTCTCTTTTTTTTTTCTCCCACAGCGAGGATAAAGAATTTGGAGCCTTCTTTCAGCGAGGTTTGTATCTCGGAGTTGGTGAAAGCTTGGAATATCAGGGAGCCTCTGGGTGACGGTGAGCATCCCAGGTCTGCTACCTTTTTGCTCGAGTACAAGAACACAGGTTCCAGCTTCATAGTACGGCCTGTGGATAGTGTTCTAGAGTTTGATTCTTTCAGAGAGACTACTGCTGAGCCTATCCAGTTGGACGAAGAGGATATCATCTCTGAGAGTGAGCCTGCAGGAGCTACGAGTAATTTGGGTGAAGGGAGCTCTGACAGTAGCAGTTCTTCTGAAGAGGATTCTGAAGCTCGAGGATCGTCGAGCACTTCAAGCAGTTCAGGCGAAGAGATGCCTCCAAGGAAGAACCTGATTAGAGAGGATGATGATGAGGACCATGTGCTTCTTTCACAGAGGTAAAAGAAATAAAAGTCTTCTTCTCAGGCCGTGGCTACTGGTTCTCGGTCTTCCACTCAGTAGCAAGAGAGGAAGAGGAGAGAGGAAGAGCAAGTGAGAGAGAGGGAGAGAACGAAGGAGGAGGAGAGAAAGAAGGTGGAGGAAAAGAAGAGGATGGAGGAGATGAAGAGGATGGAGAGGGAGAGAGAGGAGGAGAGGAGGAAGATAGAGTCAAGGATGAAGGTTGGGCTAGCCTTGGTCCCAGTGTCTGCTTTGCCCGAGGGGGCCTTAGTTGCCACTTCTCCTTAGTTGGCTCCTGTGTTGCTCGAGAGGGCAATTCTTCCTGCAGATCGCCAGAGGGCGCTGGGGTCTGATCAATTAGCCCTTCAAGCTATCCATAGACTAGCCTTGGTAAGGTTCGTTCCCTTTTTCAATTCCTTAACAAGTTTTAATTGTTTCTCCTTCTTGATTTCTTCTTTATTTTTGACAGTTTGTGACTGACTTCGCCGTGCTCTACCGTTCTTGTGATGAGTTGGTGAGAATGAATCGCGAGATGGAGAAGCATAAGTCCGCTCTGGAAGTCAGGGATTCTCAGTTGGAGGATGATTTGAAGGCTGCTGATGCCGCCTGAGCTTCCTCTGATCTGGCCCTTATCAATTCTAATCGAGAGAGGGATGTGGCGGTTAAGGAGCTAAGCAAGCTGAGGCAGGCCTATGACCTAGTCTTCTCGAGCAAGATGGGTGTTACGGAGGAGAATAAGGCTCTGACCGAGCAACTGAATGAGAAGGAGTCCTAGGTAGCCACCATCAAGGAGGATTCATACAACTCCGGATGGACTGCTGCTTATGAAGATGCTGAAGTTTAGATAGGCTATATCAGCTGTTTGAACTTCAAGAAAGGCTGAAACAAGGCTCTCCTAGCTACTGGTGTTGATGCTGAGTCTCCTCTGTTCGAAGAGCATGACTCGGGTCCAAGGCCAACCATGGACGAAGAAGCCCCTGCCCCAGCTATCGAGGCTGTTGATCTTACCTCTCAAACAACTCCTGCCGATGATGGTCCTGCCCAGGCGAATGAGGGCATCCCTATAGAGGGGGATGCCTCTGCTGCTGCTGACAAAGGGAAGCAGCCAGCCACCTCTGGGCAGCCTGAGGTTGCTAGTTAATCCTCTCTTAGGATTATTTTTGTACTTCTGCTTGTAATTTTTCCATTTTTCTGCTCGATGTACTTGACCTTTATTAATGAAATAAAAAGGCTTCTTTTTCCAATGCATTGATTGATTTTTCTTTCCTTGCCCTTTTATGTCTTCTAGTTAACTGATGTAGAAGAGTATATTCCTGCCACATCTCAATTGGGCAGGAATCTTGGTCCCAATGCCAGTCCTCAGGTTCGTCAGGCCTTTGTTAGGTCAAGGAATCAAAAGTATAAGGAGTAGTCCAAGCTAGTGGCTAGGCTAAAGGACAGGCTCCAGGATATGGAAGGCATTAGTGCCTCTGTACAAGAGGAAGTCAATGTACTGAGAGCTACGTTGCTGAAGGCCACCGAGATAAATCAAGTTGGGGAATTCCTGCAGCAGGAGAATGAAAACCTGAGGAGGGAAGTCCTGCAACTTAGAGAGCATGCGCCAACACTATTTCAGCGATTCTTCAAGGCTCCTCGTCTTCACGAGCTGGACATACTCCTCCTATGCCGTGAGGTTCCACTCGTCCTCCCCTTCCGCGAGCTGGTAGGAGCACCAGGGGAAGGAACAGGGAAGCAAAAGAACAGTGGGATAAGGAGATGGAAGAGCTCCGTGATGATGTCCGTTGAGCATATGTAACTGTTACTGGGCTTAGAAGGGACGTTACTCGATTACGGCATTTATTCAAGAGGGGTCCTCGACAAGCGTGGGCTGACGATTATGATCAAGGCTGGCTAGATGCTCCCACAAGACTATCCGAGTTCGAGGAACTTTATTTCATCATAGGGTGGTTGAGTGCCTTGAAAGAGCTTCAGGTCCCGAGGAACTCGATGTTATGGTACCGTCACGAGATGTCCTCCTCCACTCTGATGCCCAATCCATTCAGGAGGGATGATAGATGGATCCCCATTGATGCTATTCCTCGGCAACTATTAGAGTTGGACGCAGATGAGGCTGTTGAAGAGTTGGTCCCTACTCCTGATGATGGCCGAAGAGCTAGAGTGGCAGACTATCTTGTTCGGAGGCTTCCACCTTCTTGAATTTTTTGCAAGTTGTTTTTCTTTTGATAATGTAAACGCTTTGGGCGAGCTTCGCTGACTAAACGTGTATAATCGTTGTTGTAAATATAACAAGTTGTTATTCTTTTGTCCTTTTTTGATAATGTAAATGCTTTGGGCGAGCTTCGCCGACTAAACATGTATTATCACTGTTTTGGGAAATTTTGCTGACTAAACGTGTTCATCAAATCTTTTTATATTCCTGCAGCTTCATAATTCTTTTTGTTTTGCCATGAAAGTGTCCCCCCAGTCCAGTATAATACCAAAATACCATTGTGCCCCATTTTACCTTTTAGGTTGTGTCGTCACACTCCCTTAGGCCTAAGTAGGGCAATTGGCGAGGACACACCTGGTATTGGATGTCTTCATCCGGTCAGAATTTTGCTCAACCAAAGTAGGTTTGATGGCCAGTATAAAATTTGGTCGCATTGCCAAAGAATCCTCCATAGGGCTTTATATATTGCCAGGGGCAATGCTAAGAGGTCTCTCGTGTTTCATGACGATGACCTGAGGAGGGGTATCCCCCTGCTATATCGACCATCGTGCCTGTGATTTGGAAAAAACATGTGTGATAAAATGCAGTTACTGATTTTATTAGTAATAGGAGAATGAACTGTTCCTTTCACATAAAAAATACAAAAAAAAGATTCAACAATAGAATTCCTTGAGAATCTAAAAATAGAATTTCTTGAGATTAGATGCATTCCATGCTCGTGGTATCTCTCTTCCCTCCATTATTTCCAAATGATATGCACCTTGCAGGTCATCCCTAGTTACTTTAAAGGGTCCTTCCCAGTTTGGGCCTAGCTTGCCGTCTGATGACCTTACTGTGTTGCCTAGGACTTTCCTTAGAACATAGTCCCCAACTTGGAATCTTCTCGGTTTAACCCTTTTGTGGTAATGCTTTGCGAGATGTTGCTGATAGCTCGCAAGCTTCACTAGGGCCAGTTCTCTACGCTCATCAGCGAGGTCGAGTTCAGCGAGCAACGCCCCATCATTCTGGCCTTGGTCGACAAGGTCGGATCTCATTGTTGGCAAGCCCGCTTCTAGTGGAATAACTGCTTCCATGCCATATGTTAGCGAAAATGGGGTTTCTCCTGTTGCTTGCCGAGGAGTTGTTCGGTATGCCTATAGGACATGGGGCAGCTCGGTTGCCCATGCGCCCTTGGCTTGCTCTAGTCGCTTCTTCAATCCATCGATCAGTGTTTTATTGGAAGCTTCTGCTTGCCCATTGCTCTGAGGGTAGGCCACCGAACTAAAGTTGTGCCTGATCCCGTGTTCGTTACAGAAGTCCTGAAAGGGTCCACTCTCGAATTGTGTCCCATTATCAGTGATGATGGTTCTGGGGATTCCGAATCGAGTGATTATATTCCTCTATATGAATCTTATCCTATCAGCGTCTCGGATGTTTACCAATGGTTCTTCCTTGATCCATTTGGTGAAGTAGTCAGTTGCAACCAACACGTATTTACGATTGCCCGCAGCAGTGGGTAGTGGTCCCACGATGTCCATCCCCCATTGGGCGAAGGGCTACGGGCTGGTCAGGGATTTTAGGTCGCTGGCTAGTTGGTGGACCATTGGAGCGTGAAGCTGGCATTTAGGGCATTTACGGACATATACTACGGAGTCCTTTTGCATATATGGCCACCAATAGCCTTCCTTCATTGCTCGAAAGGCTAGAGACCTTCCTCCGACATGACTTCCACAGATTCCTTCGTAAAACTCGCACAACACTTGCTCGACATCACCTGGGTGGACGCATCAAAGGTAGGGACCGGAGGACTTCTTATATAAGCCACCTCCTGTAGATAAGTGAAAGCGATCAACTTTGACTCTTATCTGGTGGGCAATTTTCTTGTCCTCGGGGAGCGTGCTTTCCTTTAAATAGTCTCTTAAGGGGTCCATCCAGTTGGGGGCTGATCCCACCTGGAGTATTTGTTCCACATTTGGCAGCTTGCTGTTGTGGTTAATGCTTGGACAAATGAGGAAATCGATGGGAATGACCCTTTTAAGGATAGAATCCACTACCAAGCTTAGGGCTGCTAAGGCGTCGGCATGACTGTTTTGCCCTCTCGGAAACTGCTGGATGTTGATCTCCTCAAAGCTCGTCATTAGTTTCCTCACCAGGGCGAGGTAGGCTGCCATTCTTTCATCCTTCGCGTTGTAATCTCCACTTATCTGATTGGAGACTAGTTGAGAATTGCCTAACACCTGTAAACGTTTTGCTCCTAGAGTTTGAGCCTTTTAGAGATTGGATATTAGGGCTTCGTACTCTGCTTTGTTATTGGAGGCTGCAAATCCAAGCCTGATTCCTTGCTCAAGGATGGTGTTTTCTGGGGTGATGAAAATGATGCCCACGCCTGCCCCCTTTGAGTTAGAGGATCCATCAATGAATAGTTTTCAGGTTTCCACTGTTGCTGGGTCCTCTTTTTGCTTGATTGGTTGAGGTTGGTCGGGGAGTTCTTCGCCAGTGAATTCGGCTATGAAATCAGCGAGGATCTGACCCTTGATAGCCGTCCTTGGTGGAAATTGGATGTGGAACCGGCCGAGCTCGACTGACCACTTAGATAATCTGCCCAACAAATCCGCTTTCCTTAGGACCGCCTTAAGGGGGTGTAATGTAAGGACGATGATAGTATGAGCTTCGAAATAATTCTTCAGTTTCCTCGAGGCTATCACTAGTGCAAAGGTGAGCTTCTCCAATGGCAGGTACCTTTGCTCGGCATCTAATAAGGTCTTGCTCGCGTAGTAGACGGGGTGTTGGATTCTTACGACCTCGCATATTAATGCCAAGCTGGCAGTGTGACTAGATACCGAGAGGTACAGGTACAAAGAATCCATTTATTGCGGTATGACAAGCAGCGATGGATAGCTTAAGTAAGACTCGAGCTCGTCCAAAGCTTGTCCAAAGTACGGGCTCCATTCTATTGGTTTACGCCCTTTCAGAAGCTGGAAAAAAGGCTTGTAATTCTCGGAGGATTTGGAAATGAAGCGATTTAAGGCAGCGAGCATTCCAGTGAGCTTCTGCATGTCCCGGACTGTTCGAGGGGGTTGTACCCTATTGATTGCATCGACCTGGTCCGGATTAGCTTCTATGCCTCTGTTATTGACCAAGTATCCAAGAAATTTTCCTGACTGGACACCGAAGGAACACTTTCTCGCATTAAGCTTCATTCGGTACTTCCTAAGGATTTCGAAGGTCTTTGACAGGTCTGGGAGGTGATTTTCCTTCTTCTTTCTCATAACGAGCATGTCATCGGTGTAAACCTCCATTATGTATCCCATTTGATCCTTGAACATTTTTCTGACCAACCGCTGGTAGGTTACCCCTGCATTCTTGAGCCCAAATGGCATGACCTTGTAGCAATACAACCCAACCGTCGTGATAAATGCCGTTTTGTCCTAGTTTGGAGAATACAAGGGGATCTGGTGATATCCTGAGTATGCGTACAGGAAACTCATTCGCTCGTGAGCTGCAGTGGCGTCTACTAGTTGGTCTATCTTTGGGAGGGGGAAACTATCTTTAGGGCATGCTTTGTTGAGGTCAGTGAAGTCGATGAAAACTCTCCACTTTCCATTGTTCTTCAGAACTACTACTGGGTTGGACAACCACTTGGGAAATTGTACTTCCCGTATGGATCCTGCATCCAGTAGTTTTTTGACCTCTTTTTTGACCGCTTTAGCCTTCTCGGGTGCAGTTCTTCGTGCCTTCTGCGTAACTGGCTTGAATGTGGGGTTGATGTGCAGCTGATGACAGACCATATCAGGATCCATGCCAGGCAGCTCGTATGGTTCCCATGTGAAAACATCTACGTTGTGTCTCAGCAAGGTCGTCAACTCCTTCTGTTCTTGATCGGTGAGAGATGGTCCAATCAAGAAGACTCTTCTACTATCACTAACTTCGGCTATAACTTCTACCAGGTCCTCGATGACACGCTCGGAGGGGAGGAGCTTGATCTCCTCTACTCCTGGTTTTCCATACTTTAGTTGCTATTTGGAAGGTATCACACCCTCTTTAACTTTCTCGCTGGGTTGACCGGCCTTCTTCTCTGGCTTTAGTCGGATGGCTACTATGAAGCACTTCCTTGCCATCGCTTGGTCGCCATGGATCTCCATTACTCCTCGCTCGGTTACATACTTGATCTTCTGATGGTAGGTCGAGGAGACCGCCTTCATTGCATGAAGCCATCCTCTGCCGAGGATGGCTTAGTAAGGTGATTCGATGTCAACTACCAAAAACTCAATCATCTTGGGGACGATCCCAGCACGAACTGACAACACTATCTTGCCTAGGGGCATGGTCATTTTCCCAGCGAAGACGACCGAAGGAACAGTAGCTTCCTTTAGGTCGGCGACGCTCAACTTCAATTTCCTGAACAGGTCGAGGTACATTACTTCAGATGATCTTCCTTGATCGACGAGCAGCTTGTCGATGTCAAAGTTGTCTATCCTGAGTGTAATGACCAGGGCATCATGATGTGGGGTCCTTACTCACATCAAATCTTCATCCGTGAAAACAATATGCTTGTTATAGTTAACATTCTCTGCTCGTCGATGCTTTCCTGACTCTGACTTCGCTAGATCGATTTGAAAAGCCTGCATTACCGCTATAAGCTTTTTCATCTCCATTCGAGCTGAGTTCCCTTGTATCTGCTTGACATCAGATACTCCGTGAATTACGGTGAACTCATGTCCTGTATCATCCTCCAGCACATTGTCGGGTCTCATCTCTCTGTTGGCAGTCACTTTCTCTACCCTTTTCTCCACAAAGTCATTCAAATGCCCGGACTGGGCTAATTCTTCGAGGTGAGACTTAAGAGCTTTGCAGTGCTCGGTCTTATGACCTCCCTCTTTGTGAAAAGCACATCTCAATGCATTGTTCCTTTTCGAGGGATCTCGGCCCATCTTCCTGGGCCAATTGATGAATGGCTCATCATTGATCTTCGTGAGAACCTTGTAAATTAGTTCTTTAAAGACGGTGTTGACCGCCTGGAATGCTTTCGACGCGTCCTGGTTCCCTCCATTCTTGGAGCCATTTTTGCCTCCGTTCTTTCCTCCTTTCCTATGGTTCTTAGTTTTCTCACCTACCCTGGTAATGAGCTTAGCTCGACCATTTTCTCCTGTATTAGAGCGGGTGACATCTTCCACCTTTGCGTATTTCTCGATTCGGGCCATAAGGTCGTCAATAGTCAAGGCTTCCTTCTTCGTCAGGGATTGGTAGAGGAGGGAAGAACTAGGGAACCCAATTTTGAAGGAGGTCACTGCCACCTCCTCCGCGCAGTCCTCGATCTCATTGAATAACTCCCAGTACCTCTTCGCATATTCTCGGAGGGTCTCTTGAGGCGTTTTCTTCATTGTAAGTAGAACATCCATCCTTTTGGGATGGGAGCTACTGGTAATGAATTGGGCCGTAAAGAGTTCGGCTAGGGATTTGAAATTCTTGATCGACCGGTGGGGGAGCCTTTCGAACCACTTATGTGCTACATCATGAAGGCTCGAGGGGAAAATACGGCACATCAGGGCATCACGGTGACTCCAGAGGGTCATGGCCTGCCGGTATTGCCTGACGTGATCGATGGGATCAGTCTTTCCGTCGTAAATCTTGAACCTTGGAATGGAAAATTTCTTGGGAGCTTCCTCCTCTTCGATTTCTCTTGTGAAAGGTGACTTCATCTGGGTTTTGAGAGCTCACCTCGCGAGCTCTCTAGTTGATCTTGTTCCGTGGTGAGTGGGATGCTGGTCCATCTCCCTGCGGACTATGTTTCGTATGTGCTCATCTCTGCGAGCAGGGCTCTAGTGGCGACGAGCTCTTCACAGCTGTTCGTGAAGTTCGTCGTCTGATTCGCCTCCTTCATTCCTTTGAGATTCTTACCTAGGGCTCCTTCCTCGGCTGTGAGACTTGCTCGTTTGAGGGCTAGGAGTGCGATATGGGCGTCTCTGGTTATCATGGCGAAGCTCCCTTTCTAGTCCTTCCAGTATTCTTTTCAAGCGAGCATTCTCAGCCTCGTATCTGCGAGAAGACTCCCTCTGCTCGTGGATCCTTGCCTCGTACGCATCAATCAACCTGGATATTTGCGTGGACCTCGCTGGTCCCTGACTTTCTTCTGAGGCTGGTCTTTCCAAGTGAGCTCTCTGATCTGAATGTTGGACTTCAGACCTAATCCTGCGAGGAGCAGGTGGCTCTTGAATATCTCCTGCTTGGGGGGCATTGCTGCTGTGACCAAACATCTTAAGCTCCTTTCTTGATGTGGGCTCTTCTCAGGGAAAGATGAACGATTCCCACAGATGGCGCCAATTGTGGATGAAATTATTATGCAACACAAATAAATATGAGATAAATATTATCAAGAAGAGGAAAAGGAATACAAGATGCCAATCACACAACAAAGGATGTACGTGGTTCAGCCAAGATGTGCCTACGTCCACGGTGGTGCAGTCGATATTATTTTTATATACTCTGGAGAGTGATTATAGAGAATACAACTTGTCCTTTTGCCCCGGACCTAGGGTTTAATATATACATGTGCATGTAGATGAGTGGAGGTGATGGGTTCCTCCATGTTTTCCATTTCCCCCATAACTTCCCTTCATGGGATCGTGGGGGGAGACCGAATCAATTATAAAAGATGAGGGGCCTAGACTTTGGGCCGCCAGGACTGGGCTACTCGTCTAGGCCCATAGTTCTAAATTTCGGGTATCCACAATACCTAATATGTATTTTTTAAATAAAGATTTGTGTTGGAAATCTATAGTTAGAGTGGTGGGTAGATTTCCCGATTCGAGAATGGTGGGTTTCGAATTTTAAGTTAAAACCCTTACATCTCATTTAAGTCTTATGTTATTATTTCTTCATATGGCACTATCCTCTTTCCCCCGTTGAAAAATTTCATTTATATGTTGTTTGTTCTTTCTAAAGATAATTTTGCAATGTATATGTTTGTACAAATGTTCGAATGAATTTTGTAACTTTGGTTGTTGAATTTGTTGGGTTGGAGGTTCTTACAACTTAGTACTCTTATATTTTTTTCCATCTCCATGTCGTATATTTGCAACTAATAATATAAAATGCCCAAATGTACTCAATGGGAATATGCATCCATCATGTTTGAAGAAATTCCCAAATATACTCAATGGGAATATCTAAGTGTATCAACGACATGACAACATCCTATTGTTCCCTGAGTTTGGAAATTCAGCTCCCCGATTTTATTTATGACTTTTTAAATTCGACTATCGATATTCCCAGTCTCATGTATCTCTCACCCATGTGATGTGACCTATTCGCTTATTTTTTCTCAATCAATGTATTATGCTGTATTTAGTTGATATTATTCAGAAGTTGGTTCATGTTTTTACCGTCAAACTATTTTATCGAACAAAGTTAGATAGAATTTTGTAATAGTCTAGATATTATACACTCCCTTAAATTAGGAACATAGACTTCGATGCATAAATTTGTTATTTAACTCGATAATACAACTAGAAAGAAAGGTTGTCATAGCATATCTTTTTTTTTCTTTTCTTTTAGGCTTCCATACAACCTATTGAACCAATGCAGAATTGTAGTTTGGATAATGAAAATCTTCAATCAAAAGTTTATATCGGACAACTCAGTGCACCTATAGATAGCTATTTTGTCATGATTATGTATTTGAAGATTCATTCATGTTTTTCACATGAATATGGGTTTATCAAAATGTTCTTTACGATAATGAGGACAAGAGAATACCCCACATAATGTTTTTTGCTAAAGAGAATATCCCCCCATACAGGAGGTGATCGATCATTAAAATTATACAGTGGATTAGGTTTATGATTATAATGGGAATATCAGAATGAAGAAATGGTACTGTGGTTCTACAGAGTGTACTAGTAGGATGTATTAGGATTTCAAGAAGTGGAACTCTGTTGCTCATCCTTAATGTATATGCTTTAGGATTGTTCTGTGATATGTTAAGTCCTTAAATTTTTGTAGGTATAGAAGAGTGAAGTTAAGAAGAAGAACTAAAATGTCTATTGGATCAGATTGTAAGTTGCTACGTCATTCCTATGCTCCACTGCAATTCTTGAAGGTTTACAACTCAAAGCTCTATTGATGATGCATTTTATGATTACATTTCAAGTTCCCCGATCAAAGTGGTCGATTAATTTAGTATGTGCCTGGAAGATTAATTTAGTTGGTATCTAGCGTGTGTGATATCCCAAATAATGTTAAGTCTAGCGTGTGTGATATCCCACCGACCGATCTGAAGATGGTGTCTACATTCGTGGGTAACTCGACGTCGATCCAATAGATGCTTAGGAGAGTGAGTGAGGTGTTCAAAACCAAGAGATGACTTCAAGGTTCCAGATTATAAGCTCCATTATTATAAATTTGTTGTACAACTTGAGGTATGACTCATTCGCAATGTTTTGTGTCGGTCTTTGTCAAGTGGATTAATTAGTTTATGTTTTCTATTTGGTGTGTTACAATCAATAGTAATTTGAATATTATTATTTTTTATAGGTTCCTGTAGATAATTTTAGTTTATGTTTTCTATTTGGTTTCTTGCATCACATTGCATGCTTTACATGAGGTAAATCCGCCCCTGCCAGGCTGGTGGATAAACTTCTTAGTTTTTGATTCACTTAAAGTAACGTGAACCAATAATTCAATGTGCCAATTCATGTACAGATCTTCTTTAAGTATACTGGGTACTTTTCTTATTCAACTTTGATATTATTTAAACATTGTAATTTCTAAAAGTACTTCATTTTCTTATTCAATTAATCACCTACATGTCAAGAGCTTCCGTTTTATTTATTGTAATCAATTTGATCAAATTTTATGCAATCCCTCATATTGTGACTGTCGAACTAACGCTTTCATATAAAACTTTTTTTTCACATATGAGTCTCATCATCTAATTTTTTTTGGTCTTAATATTGCAGATTAGTTTGAATTTCATTTACATTATGTCTTTGGTGATTGAGTATGCTTGCACATGATGATCATTAAAATTATACAGTGGATTATGTTTATAATTCTACTGAAAATATCATAATGAAGAACTACTACTGCTGGCAGGATGTATTTAGATTTCAAGAAGTGGAACTCTGATGCTCATCCTTAATGTATATGCTTTAGGATTGTTCTGTGAATGGTTAAGGCCTTTAATTTTTTTACGTACAAAAGAGTGAAGTGATATTCTGAGTTGCTACGTCATTCATATGCTCCACTACAATTCTTGAAGGTTTACTTCTCAAATCTCTGTTGATGATGCATTTTATGATTACATTTTAAGTTCCCAGATCAAAGTGGCAGATTAATTTAGTATGCACCTGGTAGATTAATTTAGTTGTTATCTAGCGTGTCTGTTACCCAAACAATGTTAAGTCTACCATGTGTGATATCCCACTGACCGATCTGAAGATGGTGTCTACGTTCGTGGGTAACTCGACGTCGATTCAAGAGATGTTAGGATTACTTAGATTTTGAGGCGGCGTTGGACTCTTTTATTCATTAGAAAAAGTCTGTTTTTCATCTAATAGGGCTAATAATTAAATATTAAATTATTATACTGTAAAGGATTAATTAGACCCTTTGTTATTATATGTATTTGATTATACCTTTTTGCAGTCTCTTTATTTTCTAACCCTTCAATCTAATGAAGATTTACAATCCAATGATCCACTTCATTTTTAGCTCGAGGATATACATGTATTTCATTGTACGTGTATATATTTCCTTTATGTTCACCACAAATGATAGAAGTAGCCAAACTTTTAATGTATGCATTTTAAAATATTAATAAAGCCATATTAACGGCTCTAGGGTGGGACTGTATTTCTGCTTCTATGGCCCTAACTGTTAATAGGCTAGTAGCATAATAGTTTCGTTCATGTTTTCCTTACTACTGCACTTCTCTTTGTTGATGCAAAGGATTGCAAAGGGGAACTGAAAATTGTTGATGACGAGCTCTTGGAAGACCTTACCACAATAGGCTCCATAGATTCATGTGGTATTTTTTCCATTCATTATGTTATCTTTAGTTGACATTACTGTATGAAATACAATTTTCACTTTATACATTATCATGATATTTAGTATTCTAGAATTAGTTATTCTACTTGCAACTCATAACAGTGAACTGCCATGGGATTTAAAATGAAGCTTAGTGTTATAAATTTATAACATCTATTGTGATATGATGATTGGACTTGCTCTATAATATTAATGATAAGTCCTAAAGTATGAAGTTCACATATATGAGGTGATTATTTGGTGTAAAAGTGAGATCTTATATATAACATTAGATTTTTTATCATCATTTTGTATTGTTGATATTTTCAATTATGATTTCCAACATGTTGCTTTACTGACATTTGTTCAAGTTGGAATCTACTTATCATTTCGAAAACACGTGTTTGAGATAATCACTGTTACAATCCTTTGTTTGTTTATCACATGTTTAACTATTTAACATTTTGGTGTTAATATTTGGTGGGAATAACGATCTCAACATTTTTGAAAAGTAATTATATTGATCCATGTACGTAACAAAAAAATTTACTCAATTAACTTTTTTGGTTTGTGCAAAAATTGTTCTCCTACCATCCAGAAGCTATCTGCACTATGGCCATCTTCAAGTGATCATTGTGTACCTCTCTTTATAAAACTATACACTTCACACCTCAAACATGTGGGATTTATCTCTCATTTTACATGTGCGTGCATGCGGTTATTTGTATGCTTTTGAGCGATAAATCATCTAATTTTTCACGGACCAGGTATGGAAGTTGAAAAAATAACATAAGTTTGCAATGAACTTTTATTTGTTTCTAAACACGATTCTTTGTGACTAAAAAAAGTTCTTCAACCTTTGAATACCTATCAAATGAATTGGCTGAACTAACTTGAAGTTGGAAAGTGGTTGGCCATCCATCATCGTTGATGACATATTGACAATACATGTGATTCCAGCGCAATCTTTTAACAAATTAATAGGCATTGTTGTGGTTCCAATTTCAAGCGAACAGATGAGTTATCGTGGTTCCAATCCGAAGAGCTATTGTGGTTCCAATTATAGAGTTGTTGTGGTTCCAATTCCAAAAGCTAGAGAACCTTGAACTTGGTCAATGTTCCTTATTTTTCTTATTCTGCTTTATGACAAGAAGCGAGATACGAGAAAAACCAAACTTATTTCTCTTTATAAGGAGTTGCTGATGTCCACTCTCCTTCTCAACCACCTTTCGAGCAGAGTGTATATCACCAACATTACTAGGCTTACAAAGAATTTGACCAAGATAAATGTTTTATTTAACCTTGCCCTTTTTGTCCTCCATCTCATTCTTATCTTCTTCAGTTAATAACTTCATGCTCAGTATTTGCCCTATTGACATAGTTGGCTCAACACAGGCATTGAAATTGAAATTGGTAAAAACAGAACTATAAAGAGAAATTCGTTGGAGTTGAAATTGTTTGGAATTGACATGGGCATTATTACAATTCTATATGTTGTAATGGTGTTGAATTATCCCAAATTTTTATGTTACAACCCAGGTTTTTGAACGACTATTTTATATTATTCTGCCTGACAGGCTAATTTTATAAAACAGGGGAAGTTGGAATAAATGTTATTTCTCGTGATATTAAGGGATAATATTTACTATGTTTTGTCTATTTACCATTATAAGAAGGTAAATAGCATTATATTGTGTTTTATTGTGTCGTGATATGTTATGCGACGGTTATGACTCATATTTAAATTGGAGCCTAATTAATAAAATAAAATGAATGTGGAACATAAAAATAGTTCACGTTATTCCGAATGCCAAAATAGGGGGTGCGTTTGTTTTTAGAATAGTCGAGATAGTCGAAATAAGTGCCAAGTTGTATTTTTTGAGTTTTGGGCACTTTTTACTTGTTATGACTCAATTATGTGGATACGAGTCATTTTAATGGTGTATTAACACTTAAAATAGGGGAATTTATGTTTTAAGACCCGTATAAGTCTCCCACCACTTTTATTTTATCAATCTTATGTTAGAAGACAAGAGAGATAGAGAGAGAGAGAGAGAGAGAGAGAGTTGGGAGAAATGGAGAGAAAGAGAGAAAAATGGAGATTTGAGGCTGAAATCCGTTACCATCAGAGGAGGATCCGAGACTACAAAATGGAGGCAAGTTTCTTACTTGCTAGATATTGATTTAATGTGATAATTTGCATGTACAGTTAGTTTTTGGGAGATTTAAACCATTTATGGATTTTGGGAAATTTTGGTGTTTAATCATTTACTCTTGATTTAAAATTGGTTGAGGAATATATATTAGTTTTTACTTGTGTAGGAATGATTTAGGAGAATTAATTATTGTTGTTGTGGAGAGAATTTTAAGATTTGGGGTTTTTGGGATTTTAGGGTTCTTAAACCCGTAGCCCAAACTAGGAAAATTTGCAGGGCCGAATGGATTCGGCTCCAAGACGAATCAATTCGGTTAGGGGACAGGATACAGGTTTGGCAGACCGAATCGATTCGAGTTAGGGCCTAATCGATTCGGACAGAGGCATAATGCCACTTTTACTCACCGAATCGATTCGCTTTTTGGGTGAAACGATCCGCAACCAGGGGAGAATCCATTCGACTCCCACGCGAATCGATTCGCCTGCCCTATTTTTGTGAGATTTTCCTAGTTTTGTTTTAGCCCTTTTCTTTTAGGTTCTAAGTTTAGTACCCTTCCTTTAGGAAGTAATGGAGAGTCCTAGAGGGTTGTCTTGGTTATATAAGTATCCTAGGCTAGCATGTGGTTATTTGGGCTTACCCCGAGGGCTAGTTTGTGTAGGTTAATATCCGAATGATTTAGGAAGTTAACCTAAAAATAAATTGGAGATAAAATGTTAATGTTGGGACTTTTGGGAGTCAATTATTAAGGGAGACTTACTTTTATGATTTAGAATATTATATTGAAATCTTGGAGACAAGTTTGAGGTTTATGGCACTTCGGGTCTTAGGTCAGTCATAAAATATGACACTAAGAATAGGAAATGCATATTATAAAACGTGGTACTAAATGAGTTAGTACAAATGATTTTAAGAATGTAAAAATGGATGTTTTCAAATGGAAAAAGTAATGATTTTCATAAATCGTAGTTTATGATTACACACCTCTCTAAATCGCTATCATAAGTTCGCGCGCGTGGTGAAGCCCCCTGGCTAATGAATGCACGGTGGATATATCCCTTGGCTATATGACCGGTTATTGTATATTTATTCTGTGCTAGTGAGGTAATTCTGGGTGTGGTTGTGACTAACTCGAAGGGGTATGGCCGTTTCCCGACGTTTCGGTATGATCCCAGGTTGTCTTGTTTAATAGGCCCTGGAAGATGATAGCCATTTACGAGCGCGTCTAGTGGGGAAACCCGTAGGGACGATCTTAGAATCGTTATATGTATATGAATATAACTATTCTTGATAACGTGGGTAATTATTGATGTTAAAGCATTTTATGATAATAAAATGGCTTTACTTACATTTCCCGGATGGAAGAACATAAATGGGGAATTTGAATACATTTTTCGGATGGAAAAAGGAAAATGGGAAGATACGAAATGAAAGAAAAGAATTTTTATGTTAATAAAACTTGCTTTATGTATATATTTTTCCTGGATGGAAGAAAGGAAATAAAATTGGTAAATAAGTTTTGATATGATAATTGATTTGGTAAACATTTGATAAAATGAATTACCATTTATGTATATTCCTAAAGAAAGAAATAGGAAGTGTGCCTTTAGATGGTGGATGGATTTATTTGTGTCTCCTTTAGTAGCTATAGATGAGACCTGCCATACATATATGTATATATTGATTACGTGTTGAGGGTCTAATGGATCTCGACGATCAACCTTGCCTAGTAGTAGTGTATCGGGGGGGTTTCTTGTTTGGATTTCGCTTCGCGAGACACCCCACGCACGAATATGGCATAGTGTTGAGAGTGGGGAAAAGTTAGCCCTTAGTACTTGGGTTAAATAGAGCATTTTCATTGATATGCGCTAGGTTGTGCTTTTAGGACGAGAGGTGAGAACCTTTATATTATATTGCGAGAGAATTACGCACTTAACTGTCATGGATGGCACATACTTATTGCCGTATAGGTGCTCTACCGCAAGGACACCCGTATTGACTTTCCCTTACAGTTTTCATGGAGCTATAGCATACTACAGATGTTGTAGGATATTTGAATTAGACGTTTCCTTCCATTGAACTCTAGTTATGTTCAGTTTACTTATTCGGGCATGTTGCCCACGCTTTGTATTCATTTATTATAATGCGTTAATTGAATTGTAATACTCGGTGTAACTAATTGTATTGGTCTGTTGACTGATAGCTTATTCGGTTTTTATTTATTATATTGTCTCTCTTTTATCCATTGATTTTTGATATCCACCATTTTTGTAAATTGGATTGTCTAAGTGTTTTTCTTTTATTTACAAAATTTTAAATTGACAGTCCGTTTTCTAAAATGATTGGTGGTTATCTCGTACTATTGTTTTAATCGATAGTGATTCTGAGGATGGACCATCTATGATTCTTGTGATTATTAGAGTATTGTGTTGGCCACCTATTATTTTAGTAGGTGGGTTGTCACATTTTATTGTGTTTAGGAAAAATTATCTTTGTATTGGGATAGGGTTGTATGCTTATGGTTGTACTTTTCATTAGATTATGGACTTCTTTTGTTCTTCTTCGTTTTGGGATTTTGAATGGGATTTTCGGCATTTGCATTATTAATCTAATAGGTTCTTATTACATAATAGAAGAAAAACTGACAGTTTATCCATGTTTATACCAGTTTCTAAGGTTAGGAATCATTATCATGTTAGTCTCTAAGATGAAACTGGAGAAAATAATGAAATAATGAACATGATATGGTTATTACTATAGAAAATAATGAAATAATGAACGTGAAATCGTTATTACTATTGTATAGAATTGTGTTCTATATATCATGCTAAGCATTCTAAATCAGAATATACTCAACCAAGTGATCTTATGTGCTTACTATCATCAGTAATGATGATCAATAAATAACCATTATAAGACATCACAAGGTTCTTGAAGTTGGTACTTCATTGTTCATTTTACTATTTTTGGTTCAATAATTTTTTTTTCTATTTCACATTTTTGATGTTAGGATATAAATTTGACTGTACTACATGTTTGATATTCAGATTTGTTTCATTTTAGTTTATTAGTGTGCCATACGCAGCCATTACTAAATTTGCATAACTGCCCGTATGTTGCTACTATGGTCCAATTTGTTATGCATTACTTTTATGTGATTTAGGTGTATATTCAAATGAAGCATTTTTTTGTATGAGATAGAATGTGTGCTATGTAATGTACAAATACGTAATAATTTTTCATGCTTTGTTTCAGTAGAGTACAAGCATATTCCCTTTTTACTAATATGATAGGCTTGTAATTCTTTTTAATCTTTTTGTTTCTATATGTGTTGAATTGTGGGTAAAGATTTATGCAGAGAAGATTCCTTTGGGTGTTGGATCAACCATAGCTGGTCCTCAAGAGGTTGAGGGACTAAGTGCACCAAAGTATGTAGTTGTAAGACGTGCGCAGAAGCTCGCTACCAAGATGGGATCTTAACAGGACCATGGGTTTACTCCTCTTATAATTTATAAACATGTTTAAAACACGGATGCAACCAAAGGTTACTATTTAGCCAAATCCTTCTAGGGATTTTGTCTTTCACCTATTCTTATAATTTGGGGTATAACTGGATTTTAATTTGTAAAATAATCACAACCATCAAGGTTGGCTGCAACTAGAGATTCTAATAGTTTGGTCATGTTTGTTCTTTTGAGGCTCTAAAGATTTTATAGAACCATGAACTTTTGTTTCTGTATTGGGATTAGATATTCATATATGGGCCATGAACTTTGGTATGAAAATAAGTACATGAACTAAATATTTTGTAGAACCATGAACTTTGGTGATGTTTCTATATACATAAATGTTGTACTGTAGATTAGTATTTGGTTTATCTATTAATTAGAATCTTTGGCATTTTTTTTCCTATGTGGTTTATTTTTTAATTAGAATATTTGGCATTTTTTTCCATAAAAAAATATGTTTTTATCAAATACACATTAAATATTGATTAATTAATCTCAAGCATTTGGTTCATGATTTTGTCCTTCCCTTCCATCTATATATTGGTCTGACAGATTACTGGAATAGTTATTGCAAATCTGAACAAAATTACTTATGTAAATCAATCTCCAATTAAAAAGGAAAGAAGGTTAAATCTGCAAAATAGATCAATTAGTATTAATGTTTTGATATTTGAATAAAATTCTCTCTTAATTTTTTATGGTGTCTTCATGGCACGATCATGCAGTACGACAAAGCGTAAAACTAAATACGAGGACGTCGAGAAATGAAATTACCAACGTGCCATTGTCACAACCATATTGAGAAGGTTATTTAACATATATCACACTTTCTTACATGTTTCAACATTCTTTTTTTTTCTTTTACTTTTAGTTTTGTTGATTTATTCATACATATATATATATATATATATATATATATATATATATACATGATTTACATTGGTTTTTGATACTTTTTGGTGCGCTGAACTTTTGTTAATGTATGTGTTAGCAGAGTTTTAGTGACAACTACAAATCTACTCGAGTTTATGAATTTGCAAAAGGGATAAATATGCAACAGTTTCACTCGAGTAATTATTTAGTGAATTGAAGTTAAACTAATAGGTTCATAATAGAGGTCATTTAAAAAAAATCATATGTTGCGAACAAAATACGATGTGCGTTCCTATCAACGACTTAAACTTTTGAAAATTTAGCGTCTTGCCTTCAGGCACGGGAATACCCTAGTGTGTGTGTGTGTGTATATATATATATATATATATATATATATATATATATATATATATATATATATATATATATATATATATAAACTATCAAAGTATAGAATCGGATAAATTTAGGTCGTACAGTTTTTTTACAACAAAAATCTGAACAATTTCGATAATTTGGACCTCATATAAACATCATAATCAATTTAATTCAACTTGTCGATATAGATTTAATAAATATTGGTAAAAAAATACAAAGTGATTTGCATCACGCATTACAAAGAGACATCTAACTTCAGGAACCCTCTAACTTCATTAGTGTCACGCCTTACAAAGAATTATCTGTTTCCAAAATACAAAAAAAAACTTATTCTGGAAGTAGAAACACCACACATCCATCAAAACTTCTCTCGATACTCTGAGCTCCCCTTTAGAAGTGTTGGCAGTAGAAACACCCCTAATTCTGGTAGCTTCGGGATGGCATAAATGTTGACCAAGTAGTATAGGTTCTCCCATCCAACAACCTTCGAACCTCTTCATAAATCCAATTTTAACTTGGTTGAATTTCATTGAGTAATCTTCTCGGGTGTTGTAGCTGAATCTATTTGTCCTTGAAAAGAAGTTAAAGATGCGATCGCTCATGATAAAGATGTTGATCTCCTACAGTGTGATTCAAAACAGGATAAACATAAATGTATCAATCAATTAGAAACAAAATAACAAATTATATTCTTTCTAAAATCAAAAAAAGAAAGAAAACCGTAATAAAAGATAGAAGTAGTTCATATAATTACCCCTCAATTTTCATTATAGTTTTTTAATACTTGGACATCATAACATATATGAAAGTTATCCATCTCATTCTCAGTTCCAGGGTTGAATATCATAACATATATAAGTTCTAGGCTTGATAGATTCACTAAAATTTTAAAAAATTCACACAACAAAATTTACAATTAGACCCAAAATTTGAGTACACCAGGAAGAAATATTGGAAATTCGGGTACCAAAACGCACTAAAAATATCTAATCATCCATTAATAATGATCTAGAAAAGAAGTAAAGAAAACATTAATTGGAAATAGGATCCATATACTCGGCCCCAATGAAATAATATGAAAATAATTATATGGTTGACAACACAACATCGATCTCGAGATCGTTTGAAAAATCAAGCTCGATTGGGCTCGGTTTGAACTCAATGTCAAACATAAGGGGAAATTTTTTATTTGAACGTGAATTACAAAGAGAGAACTAATTAAAAATCCCATGTATTCATACAAATCATATTCATCGACATAGACAAATGTCAGATGTACTTGTATTGGCATTATTGTCGGAGCACGACAATGCTGATCTATGAGGAGAAGTAAAAAAGTGTATGCATAAGAAATTAGAGTATGATATGTTATAAGAAGTAAAACACATTCTTAAAACCTTAGCATTAAAGTAAAAAAAAGAATGAATATTAGTTCAAATAAAAGAACACAATGAACCATGTCATCAACTCGAAAGGAAATAGCAACGGACACTCACCATCTAAAAGGTTACATGTTCATCTAGAAACTCACAATCTACCATGACCTTGTCCAGTAATTCAGGTGGGAAGTCAACCCTCGAGATGTGATCTTTCATATTCATTATGTTACTGCAACACTCCATGATAATTTCCTCATCCTATCATAATCTGAAAATATAATTGATGGTGTTAAATTTCAACCAATGTGTATGAAAATTGGGAAAATGGCATCTATACACACACATAAATAATGTATAGATAAAAAAAATGATATGAGGTCACAAAATATAGAGTATTTAAGTATGAAAATAGAACAACAACACCACACCACGTCGAGAGATATAGGAATTAAACATATGTACTCCAAGACGAGAGAAAAAAAAAGCAACAAAATAGGAACAAGAGTTTCAATATGAAACTCCTGATTTTCTTCTGCTCATGTTGAGCTTTGGACAAAGTTTGACGCCTCCCCCATTAAACATGATACACATACACAATAACTCTCAATGCTTTTATCTCTCCATTAAAAAGTAATGCAACTGTAGTCACTTCGCCCAGTTTTGCCATTACATGCCATTTTCTTAACCATTCACACAATTCACTAACTATGATTTCCGTCAAGACTATAGCACTCAACTCACATCAAATTTTTCAATCACTTAAAAATGCATTTGCAGATTAGGATGATTATCAGCAAAATAAAGCTTATAACATACCTGTATTTTCCCCTCACTCTTCGGAGCTTATGCTTTAAGCAGCTGAACCAACGCGTCTTTTTGTTCTCTGATCAAAACACGCATGCTACAATTCCATTGTCTTGGATTTCCATGAAATAAAAACCTTATTCCCATGGAACCTTTGATAATCCGATCGAACATTCTATTGACCACATTGGGATCCATAAGATAAGCTCCGATCGAGTTTAAGACAACATCAAGGTGATGGATTTTGGTTATGCTGTTCAAAAAAGTTTTCTCTGAAGTTGGTATAATCTATTTTTCTTTCTTTACTTGACTGGGATTTTCGATGGTTTTGAATTCTAATAAGCCAAGTTCAAAAACCAACTAATTAAGCACAGTACCACCTTTACTAAAAGCAAGGATAATCCTTTTTGGTTTATGTAAATTTAATGCAGAAACTTCATCTTTGTATAGTACCTAGAGGGAAACATGGATAGTACCCAAACCAACTATAATAACTATTGTACTAAACCAAATTTACACAGTGCGTGCACACACAAACATTGACAGTCACCAATACACAATTAAATCAAATAGTTTGATAGTTTAATATTCAAACATTCTTTCAACCTAAGCCACAAATCAAATCCTAAAAACTAAATCCGTGATTTTAAACCCAATTAAATGAGATGAGAATAGTTTGGTAGTTTAATATTACAATACAGTAGTTAGGGATGTGTATTATAACAGTTAGGGACATGTTCTCATGTATCTAACTATTACAATACATATCCCTAACTATTAGAGAACTATTAGGGACATGTTCTCATTTTAAAGTAATTAATTGAAATTTTGACCAAACAAAGAGAAATTTTTAGCAAACCAAGAGAATTTTCACCAATATCAATTTTGAACCTATGTAGCCATTATGCCTTTTTCATTTTATTTCCATCCTCTAGTACCTGCATTAGACATTCATTAGTTTTCTGCAAATTATACTATAGATTTGCTAGAGCTCTTATTGTGCTTCTCATATATATATATATATATATATATATATATATATATATGTGTGTGTGTGTGTGTGTGTGTGTGTGTGTGTGTGTGTGTGTGTGTGTGTGTGACCCGTTATGAAGAAAAAATCTAGCATAACAAAGCTCAACTAATAAAATGAGCTCAGAGTTCAAAACTGTAATAGTTCAAAATTAAATAAGTGACAAAGGTGTTTCCAAGATGAGGAAAAAAATAATGAGGCCATGAATTATTTACATGCATTAGAAGAAGCAGTATCTAAGTGGTTTGGGGGGTATATAATTTTAGTATTAATACCACTCAAAACTCCAAAATTGAAATTATGAACCTACATGTTAAAAGAAAATAATGTTGAAAAGAATTATACTTTACAAAAGATGCCCAGATGCTAAGCCACGTTAATTTCAAAAACCATTCTTTGTTCTTCCACTCTTTAAGATGGGGCATAAAAAAATTAACATATTAGATCAAAGGTTACTTCGAACTTACATAACATATCTGAAATATACTCTGTAAGAAATTTTTGAACTTAGATGAAAGGTTACTTTTAACATACTTTGAACATATTATATTAAAGGTATATACTTCAAAATTTGAACTTAGATGAAATTTCTTAAAAGGAAATTTTTATATGAGGCATAAAATTTCTTAAAAGGAAATTTTTTTCAGAGTATATTCAAGAAAATTTTTTTGAAAGTAAGAAACTCTTTCACTCTTTAAAATTTCTTACATGTTAAGTAAAAAACTTTGTAAGAAATTTTTCTGAAATTTTTGAAAATTTTCAGATCTGTAATATACTTTGAACTTAGATGGAAAGTTATAGAGAATAACACTATCTTCCCCCAACTAAAAAGGATAAACAAAAGACTATAGATTTAAACATACATTGAACCCCAAAATTCTTACTCTGTTGCATTTGATTAGAGAATTCACATTTGAGCTGATATCAAGAATAACTAAGAGGTCACATCGTCAGCCTTATCCACATCTAACAACAATATCACATTTGAGCCATAAGAGTCTTTCCCATAAAGCAATCAAGGTTTACAAAAAAACAAAAATTACAAATCGGAGGAAAAAAGAGAGCAGATGGTGTTTATGAATATACTTGATGGTGTTTATGAATAAAAACATGGTGTAAAAACGTAATGAAACCCGAAAATTCTAACATCTGCAATACTTAAATCAAGAAATGATGTCAAACTAACACAAATTTAAAACCCTAACCCCTAAATTTAAAATCAATGCCTAAAAGTCTAAAAACACGGATTAAAGAGTTTACCTGAGAGATATGAAAGCCATCGTGATCGGTCGAATAGAGAGGGAAACCTCATTTGCATGGGTTAGAAATGAGGGAGAAAGGTTTATGGTTAAAGTGGTTTCTAAATGACAAAGGCATTAAAATGGGTCAATTGCTATTTTACCCTTCATTTTGAATTTTGAAAAAAGGGAAACCAAATTTTTCAAGGGTAAAATTGATAGTGCAAGAAAAAATGCGTATTGATGACATCATCAAGTAAATTTATGACATACATAAGTTTTCTACTTTATTATACACACACACACACACTAGGGTATACTCGTACCTGAAGGCACGCTGATAATTTTAAAAACATAAAGTCGTGTATAATATAAATGATAAATGTTTTATATGTTAGTAGTGTAAACTATCAAATTATAGAATTGGATAAATTTAATTCGTACAATTTTTTTAAAATAAAAATGTGAAAATTTTTGACAATTTGGACCTCATATAAACATCATAATCAATTTAACTCAACTTGTTGATATAGATTTAATAAATATTTGTAAAAAATAATATAAAGTTATTAGCGTCACACATTACAATGAAACATCTAACTTCATGAACCCTATAACTTCATTAGCGTCACGCATTACAAAGAATTATTTGGCTCCAAAATAAAAAATAAAAAACTTATTCTGGCAGTAGAAACACCCCACATCCATCTAAACTTCTCATGATACTCTAAGCTCCCCTTCAGAAGTTTCGACAATAGAAACACCCCTAATTCTAGCAGCTTCGGGATGGCATAAATGTTTACCAAGTAGTATAGGTTCTCCCCTCCAGCAACCTTTGAGCCTCTTCATAATCCAGTTTTAACTTGCTTGAATTTCATTGAGTACTCTTCTCGGGTGTTACAGCAGAATCTATTTGTCCTTGGGAAGAAGCTAAAGATGCTACCACTGTTGATAATGATGTTGATCTCCTACAGTGTGATAGAAAACATGACAAGCGTAAATGTATTCAGCAATTAGAAACAAAATAACAAATTATATTCTTTTTAAAATCCAAAAAAAGAAAGCAAACCGTAATAAAAGATAGAAGTAGTTAATCTAATTACACCACAATTTTCCTTATAGTTTTTTAATACTTGGACATCGTAACATATATGAACCTTATCCATTTCATTCTCAGTTCCGGGGTTAAATATCATAACATATATAAGTTTGAGGCTTGATACATTCACTAAAAATTTCAAAAAATTCAGATTAATAAAATTTACAATTAGGCCCAAAATTTGAGTACACCGAGAAGAAATCTTGGCAATTCGGGCACGAAAATGCCCTAGAAATATTTAATCAGTCATCAATAATGATCTAGGAAAGAAGTAAACAAAACACTAATTGAAAATAGGATCCATATACTCGGCTCAATGAAATAATAAGAAAATAATTATATGGTTGACAACATAACATTGATCTCGAGATCGTTTGAAAAATAAAGCTCGATTGGGCTTAGTTTGAACTCAATGTCAAACATAAGGGAAACAATTTTAGTTGTACGTGAATAATAAAGAGAGAACAAATTAAAAATCAGTTGTAATCATACAAAACATATCCATCAACACAGACAAATGTCAGATGTACTTGTATTGGCATCATTGATGGAGCACGACAATGTTGATCTATCATGAGAAGTGAAAAAAGAGTATGTATAAGAAATTCGAGTATGATCTACCATAAGAAGTTAAGACACATTCTTAAAACCATAGATTTAAAGTAAAAAAACACAATGAATATCAGTTCAAATAAAAAAACAGAATGAACCATGTCATCAACTCTAAAGGAAATAGCAACGAACACTCTCCATCTAAAAGGTTACATGTTCATCTGGACACTCACCATCTACCTTGATCTTGTCCAGTAATTCAGATGGGAATTCAACCCTCGAGATGTGAACTTTCATGATCATTATGGTACTGCAACACTCCATGATAATCTCTGCTCATCCTCTCATAATCTGAAAATATAATTGATGGTATTAAATTTCAACTAATGTGTATGAAAAGTAGGAAAATGGCATCTACATACACACAGATAATATATAGATAAAAAAATTATATGTTCTCAGAAAATATAGAGTATTGAAATATGAAAATAGAACCACAACACCACACCACGTGGAGATATATATGAATTAAAAATCTGTACTCCACGTCGAGAGAAAAAAGAGCCACAAAATAGGAACATGATTTTCAATCTGAAACTCCTGATTTTCTTCTGCTCATGTTGAGCTTTGGACAAAGTTTGACGCCTCTCCCACTAAACATTATACACATACAGAATAACTCTTGTTGCTTTTAGCTCTCCATTAAAATTTAATGCAAGTGTAGTCATTTTCCCCAGTTTGCCATAACATGCCATTTTTTTAACCATTCACACAATCCACTAACCATGATTTCTGTCAAGACTATAGCACTCAACTTGCATCAAATTTTTCAATCACTTAAAAGTGCATCTGCTGATTAGGATGATTATTGGAAAAATAAAGTTTCTAGCATACCTGTAATTTCCCTTCACTCTTCAGAGCTTCTTTTTTAAGCAGCTGAACCAGTGCGTCTTTTTCCTCTTTGATCAAAACACGCATGATGTAATGCCATTGTGTTGAATATCCATGAAATAAAAAAACTTATTCCCACGACCCCTTTCATAATTCGATCGGAAATTGTATTAACCACATCAGGATCCATAAGTAAGCTTCGACAGAGTTTAAGCCAACATCAAGGTGATGGATTTCGATTATGCTGTTCAGAACGGTTTCCTTTGAAGTTGGTATAATCTGTTTTTCTTTCTTTAGCTAACTGGGATTTTTGTTCTTTTTGAATTCTAATAAGCCAAGTTCAGAAACCAGTTGATTAAGCAACATACCACCTTTACTAAATGCAAGGAGAATCATTTTTGGTTGATGTAAATTCGATGCAGAAACTTCATCTTTGTATAGTAACTATAGGGAAACATGGACAGTACCTAAATCGACTATAGTAACTATTGTAATAAACCAAATTTACACAGTGCATGCACACACAAACATTGATAGTCAGCAATACACAATTAAATCAAACAGTTTGGTAGTTTAATATTCCAACATGCTTTCAACCTAAGCCATATATCAAATCCTAAAAACTGAATCCGTGATTTTAAACCCAATTAAATGAGATGATAATAATTTGGTTGGTTAATATTACAATACAGTAGTTAGGGGCATGTATTGTAATAGTTAGGGACATGTTCTCATGTATCTAACTATTATAATACATATCCCTAACTATTACAGAACTATTAGGGACATGATCTCATTTTAAACAGATTAATTCAAATTTTGACTGAACAAAAAGAAATTTTTACGAAACCAAGAGAATTTTCACCAATCTCAAATTCGAACCTATGCAGCCATTATGCCTTTTCCATTTTATTTCCATCCTTTAGTACCTGCATTAGACATTCATTAGTTTTCAGTAAATTATACTATATAGTTTCTACAGCTCTTATTGTGCTTCACACACACACACACACACACACACACACACACACACACACACACACATATATATATATATATATATATATATATATATATATATATATATATATTACCCGTTATGCAGAAAAAATCTAGCATAATAAAGCTCAACTAATGAAATGAGCTCAGAGTTAAAAACCGTAAAAGTTTAAAATTAAATAATAAGTGAAAAAAGGTGTTTCCTCGATGAGGAAAAAAATATTGAGTCCATGAATTATTTACATGCATTACCATAAGCAGTAGCTAAGTGGTTTATGGGGTATACAACTTTAGTATTAATTCCACTCAAAACTCCAAAATTTAAACTATGAACCTACATGTTAAAAGAAAATAATGATGAAAAGAATTATACTTTACAAAAGAAGATCCAAATGATAAGCCAAGTTAATTTCAAAAATCATACTTTGTTCTCTTACTGTATGAGATGAGGTATAACAAATCTGACATATTAGATGAAAGGCTATTTTGATCTTGCTTAACATATCTGAAATATAGTCTATAAGAGATTTTTTAAATTAGATGAAAGTTTATTGTGAACATACTTTGAACATAGTATATTCAAGGTATATACTTAAAAATTTGAACTTTGATGAAATTTCTTAAAAGGAAATTTCTTAGATGAGGCATAATATTTGTTAAAAGGAAATTTTTTTCAGAGTATATTCAATAAACTCTCTAAGAAAGTAAGAAACTCTTCCACTCTTTAAACTTTCCTACATATTAAGTGAAAAACTTTGTAAGAATTTTTTCTGAAATTTTTAAAATTTTTTAGATCTTTAATATACTTTGAACTTAGATGAAAAGTTACAGAGCATACCACCATCAACCCCCACCTAAAAAGGATAAGCGAAAGACTATAGATTTGAACATACCTTGATCTTCAAAATTCATACTCTATTGCATTCGATTAGAGAATTCACATTTGACCTGATAACAAGAACAACTAAGAGGTCAGGTCTTAAGACTTATCCACATCTAACTGCAATATCAGATTTGATCCATAAGTTTCTTTCCCATAAACCAATCAAGATTTACAAAAAAATAAAAATTACAAATCGGAAAAAAAGAGGGCAGATGGTGTTGATGAATATACCTGATGGTGTTGATGAATAAAAACATGGGGTAAAAACGTAATGAAACCCGAAATTCTAACATCTGCAATACATAAATCAAGAAACGATGTCAAACTTACCCAAATTTAAAACCCTAACCCATAAATTTAAAATCAATGCCTAAAAGTCTAAAAACGCGAATTAAAGAGTTTACCTAAGAGATATGAAAGCCATTGGGGTCGACCGAATAGAGAGGGGAAACCTCATTTGCGTGGGTTAGAAATGAGGGAGAAAGGTATATGGTTAAAGTGGGTGCTAAATGACAAATGCATCAAAATGGGTCAATTGCTATTTTATCCTTCATTTTTAATTTTAAAAAAAAGGGGGAAACAAATTAGACTGTGTGAAAAAAGGGGGAAACCAAAATTTTCAAGGGTAAATGGATAGTGCAAGAAAAAATGCATATTGATGACAGCATCAAGTAAACTTATGACATACATAGAATTCTTATAGCTTGGTCCTATTAGATGCATTTCTCATATATGCTATTGGGTGCCAGGCACGTCTCGTGTCACCTCTAGTCACCGGGGCAAAATCTGACCTATGAGCCTAAATCGTAAACAAATAATGGAGGCAGTTATATATACATAGGCCTTAGGATTTCAATACACCTTCCTTAAAGACATGTGTGACATCCCCCTCTCATAACAGTAGGAGCCACCCAAGCACTATAACCTGGAGCACAATCCAAACCCCGCTAGAATTTCCAGGGTGGGATCTCCCACTATACGCAACCTCCTGGATAGTATCCTCAAGTAAAAACATTGAAATAAACACAATTTGCCTTCAACTCACACGCATACACATATATACTTCACACACTTATATATATATATCGATAACTACCTATCCCATTCATACTAAATATGTTCCAATAATAAATAGCTACACCCCCCCCCCCCCCCCAAAAAAAAAACACACACATTTAATATTGACTATGGGATCATATGGTTCACTTCCTACATACTTAGTTAGTTTCGCATTAGCCTAAAAAATGTTCCCACTAATTTTAGCTTCTTACTCATATAACTTCAAAGGTAATTTTATTCATATTCTATGTCCGAGTAATAAAATTTCTAGCACAACGTACTACTCTGAGTTAGCTACGTGTGGCCACAAATGGCACATCAATCTAGTCCAAATGAGAAAGTTATTCACTTTGGGGTTTTCCCCTTTAAAAGACAAACTATGCCCAAAAATATGGTACCGGTCAACCGACCCTGGACCCCCGGTTGACCTCCCTTTCCTCAATATACCTAATGTTGCCCCCGCAAGCCAAGATCGCAACCACCGATTGATCGGGTATACCTAAAAAAACCAGGGCAAGTTCTTGTCATTTTATTTGACCCATTTCCTTATAAGTTTCTCGACACATTTCAAACTTTCACCTAATTAATTCCTAAGGGTTATGTATTCAACATCATCGTAGGTTTCATAATTTCTCTTTCTCATAATTAATCTTCACATTTTATTAATGATTTCTCAAATCAAGTTTAATCCAAACCTTCTTAAGATCATAAATTTATTCACATAATTAGGATCTTCATCAGCTTCAACCACTAGAAACCCATAAATTTTACAAGTCTCTAACATGGTAAGTTCTCAAAATTTTCTTTATTCACATGACTTAAATTGGTTTTCTTCAACATTTAATCAGTAAGATTTATACTCAAAGTCTTCTAACGTCCAGATTTTGACTACAATCTCAATAATCAACACTATTAACTTACAAACCACATAAAGCAAGAAAATATTTATCTCTTTGGAATAAATGTGTGAATTTTTTCTTGAAAACTTGCCTCGAATGATCTTTTCCTTCTTCTTCTTTCTCCTTTCTCTCTTATATAATGCTTTTGTCATTTGGGATGAGTAACTATTGATCAACTCTCTTTGACCTAGGTTAATTACACCATATACAGAAATTAAACCTATGTGCCAAACCTAAAAGACTAAAATGTCCCCGTATAGGCTCGGTTATGTCCAAAAGTGCCCTGACATCCAATTACTACCCTCGGGTACACTATTTTAACTATTTTAGCCTCTACGGACCCAACCATGACCTCAAAATTTCCATCCGAGTTTTTTTATTAAATTTTCTATCTCAACCCCCAATTAGACCAGACGCGACTCCCGATTGAGATAAAATAATGCCACATAACTATCACTAGTTATGACATCAAATAATTGTTACCATTCACTTAGTGATTATATTCTATTGATATTAATCATGTTCTCTCTTAATTAATATTTAATCATATCTATACTTTGGTAGGCCTTCCTGAACTTGCAGTGTGTCTAGAGAAGTAAGTAAAAGAAGAGCATTATTTCACATACCACCACCACCACTTAAACACAATTCCTACATCGTAGTAATCATAAATCACGATGTCTCTAGAGATATTTCTCAAATGAACATCTCGAGTCTATGAAAAAAACATTGGACTAAGTCCTGTGAAAAATAACATCAATATGAATAACAAGTTTACAAAGTGTAAGAATTTATTCGAATTTTGGCTACAATAATAACTATGAATTATACTCATATATTTTTGTTTTTTTTATGTTCTCCTAACCCAAAACAATCCTAAATGTCATATATCTCTAAATCACAAACCCTGGTCAACCCATGATTAAGTATTATTCATCTCGATCGAATATAACTAATGGATCGGTAATAATACTACACAATATATCTCAAATATTTATCTTCATTAGTAAAAACTATCACAGAGCCTTATATCTACATAAGTATAGGTAAATGGCCTCCACTAAGGCCCGCAAATAACGAAGGCCTAACCTGATGCCTTCGGGTATCTCTTGTGTCGTACTATGTAGAGTTATAAGTTAACTAATACGTATAACGCCAAAAGACCAACCATGGATAATTACAACACCTTCCCACCACTCATATGGACCCATAACCATGCTATATAAAAGGAACCCCTCGTTTTATCACAAGTAAATAATAGGTACATTAGCATGTAGTGTTCGGAGTAAAATGACCAAGGTATATCCCGTCTCTATTATGGGGAACTAACATTATCGACGTCATATGCACCCCATAAGGATATCCCCTCCAGTATGTAATACCACTAAGATTTACACATTGTATGTATGCAAATAAAACACACCAACAAATATAAACCATCCTATACGGGATAAAACTAATAAATAATATCCACATAAATGGGTTACATATAATGTCTATTAATTTGTTAATATGAATGTTAGCTATAATGAATCATATATAATATTCATCTAATTTCCCAAGAATCTACAGTCGAGGTATTGTCTCACCTATCATTTGTAATGATCATTCCAATTGAGTTATACCTTACTCGGTAGGTAAAGGTGTGTTCTAGAGCATCTTGAGTTTTATAGACTCTCTACGAATCTTTGAGTACCATTAACATCTCATTTTTAGACCCAAAAACTTAGGTCTCCTACTTGGATGGCTATAATCACAATATCATCTCTTGCAAGGTCTACCTAAGCTTTTATAAGTGTTCGAGATGCAAGACATTAAGTTTGGATGTGATTTAATAAATTTTGCACATATTCTTCATATACAAATTGGTTCATTTCATATTTTATTATTTCTATGGTATCATAGTACCAACATCTAGCTCATAAATTTATCTTCGTGTAGCTTTCAAGTGCCCATCAATTCGATTCTGAACAAAGAAATTATGCCCATTTTAGTTTTCTAACTTTTTTTTACCTCAATTGATTTTCCCAAGAATCGACTTGATTCGCCCCCTGTAATTTCTAACTTTTCACCAAAACTTTATTGTATGCCCCAAATTATCCCAAATAAACCTGAAATCACCTAGATCGCAATACAAACATTTCTTATTCATATATAAGTGATATACCATCAAGAGTAACCTATAATAACTTGTTTTAAACTATCTAAACATGATTCAAATGGTTAAGTTTTGGTTCTAACACAAGAACCTTAGGTTTCTAAATTTAAATAATTGGCCTCATTTTAGATTCAATTAACGAAATAGTTAATGGCAATTCACTTAATTCAACGATTTTAATTGGTTTCTAACACTAATAATCATATTCAAGGTCAAATTTATGAGATTTCTTGCTAATATAAACATTAAGTTAACTTACTTTTTAAGTTATTTAGTAATTTGATTTAAATTAGATTACTACATGATTTGGTTTATTTTCAATTGAATAGCTATTATTCTTATAAAAAGACAATAAAATTTCCATAATAAGTAAACTTGACTTATGGGTTGATTAAGGAATCAATCCCCAAATTCTTTGTAATACCCTTTATTTTTATGGCTTTTAAATTGGGGATTTATTAAATTTAATTGTGAGAAATTAATTTAATATTAATTTGGAAATTTATTTTAAATATTTACTAGCGTAACGAGAGTTATTAATCATTGGAAATTTGTTAAATATTACTTAATGAGTAAAGTAATATGTAGAATTGAATTTAATAAAATTGTCACGAGTGAATAATATCACAATTATGGAAATTAAGTCGGGACGTAGCTGTGTCATGTCGGGACTAAATTATTATAATAAAAAGTGAATAAATTATAAATCTCCCATATGGTCAATTCAAGTGCGCCAACGTGTACCGAAGGGTTACGATAGTAAAAAAGTGTACCCGGGGGTTTAGTTTGGGCCTGGAGATGTTTTAAGGCCTAGCCGGCACCCCGTTCGGGTGATTTAGTCATTTTCCAAATTAGGCCTTAGTTAATAATGAAAATTAGGAATTAAAATCATATGTTAGGGTTAATATTCTCAAAAGATTAGAACGGCAGTGAGAGGAAGAATCCTTCGAATAATTCAATCCCAAGAACTAATCGAATTGCACCACCACCACCACCACCACCAAATCGCAGATCGGAGCGAGGGGATCTAGTCTATACCTGTCAAATTCATGGAATCAGACCTACGATCTTAACTCAAGTATCCATCTTTCTATTTCCTAGTTGATATTTCACCCATGTTAGAATAGGATTAAGAATACATGCTCTTATTGAAGAATTATATAGTTTAGAAGATTTAAATTGCATGTTCTAGGAGTAATTCATGAAATATGGAAGTCTTGTCACATGTAGAGGATTACCCATGAATTGTAATGATTTAATAGAAAGAAATCTGGAAGAAGAATGAGAATTTTAAAAATCTATTCCAAACTAGCGTTCTTGATAATTATACTGAACTGACCCTTGTAATTCGATGTCTTTGATGAGTTTATACATGCTTTACGTAGGACATCATGTTGATAGGTGTATATAATCAGTGGTTTAATTATTTGGGAGATGGGTATTCGTTAATGGTGCTTTGGAGAAATTTTATGGATGAAAACTGTAGGTTTGATTAGCAAAATCTGGGCAAGAACCGCTCGATCGATCTACCGACGCAACAATGTCGATCGATCGACCGAACCCCTTTCATCGATCGATCGACCTCTTGGAAATTGATTAATTTTCACCTTTCTAATTAATTTGAGTAGAATGCGTAGGAATCTTGGATATTAATTATGGACGATGATGGTTCATGGGGAGGACCAGTAGGGTATGAGTGAGTCTTGATGAATGAGATTTTATAATGAGATATATACGAGTGATAATGGAGTCATTAAACTAAATAAAAATGATGCATACGTCAAGTGAGGTCTTGGGAGACTCGGGAAAGACTTAGAATAGTATAATGGCGAATGTATGCCTACTGAATGTACACATAAAAAAGGGAATACTTCTAGGGTATTGAAGTAAGTATAATAGGGCGACAATTGAGAGTAAAGAGGAATGATTAATGATATGTAGGGCTGGGGTGATATGTACTATGTGTTGTTAAGTATATCGATTATAGGTAGGGGACAGACCTGATTGAAATATGTGGTAGTATATATATAACCGAGTGCATGTGTATATATCTATCTATCTATCTATATATATATATATATATATATTATGTCTGTGTATAAATATACCCGCGCTACATGTTATCACGGAGGTTGCCTCACCGTGACAGTCTTATCTCGATGGGACCTTTATAGGGGATATAGACTCGTACTCCAGAACATAGGATTCCTTGGTACTGGCAATCTGAGATTTATAGTCATACAGTCTTAAGAGATGTGACGGTATGTGTTGACCTCTGAGTGACTTGGAACTATGCTTCGCCTCCATTTTTCTTATTTTGTGTTAATACAGTTTGAGAGTGATTCCGAACTAGTATTTCCCTTAGTAGGAGAGATATGGGGACTTGATAGCAGAGTATGCCAGCACCATAGATTTTATGTGGGGTGCTGATAATATATATATTATATGCGTGACTAATATATATATATGTATAGATGACATTCTTCTACAGTGCATGTAAGTAGAGAAGTAATCGAATAAATTCTCCTAACCATAATAAGTAGTTGAAACTTCATAAAAGTATTAAGAAGTACATAATTGTCTTAAACAACTTTTAATAAGATGTAATATTAATTTAATTTTAGACTTTTGACCTTGCAAAGAAGAACTTATGAGAGAAGTACAGATTTAGACTTACGAGTTATTTTAGCAGTAGAATAGGCATGCACACTAGATGAAAGGTGAGGATTCTCAAGGGAGTGTCGTGTACTAACATGGTGGTCATATTAGCTAGTAAACATTTTAAATACGTAGTAAACCATTTTTTAAAACCGTTTTACACTTGGGCTCTGGCCAGTTTCCTGTCATTCTCTCTCTCTTGTATATATATATGCATATATTACAGGTGCCCAGCCACAGAGGTGTCAGGCGTAGGTTCTTTGGATTGGACATGCTGCAGCTTATGTGGGACTTGTAGGCTCTTGCAGTAGATGACCTCTTCCTTATTTCAGCTCTTGATTTAGTTCTTCATATCTTGGGCATGTGTCTCCCGATTTCCTATTCCCGTTTAGACTTATTAGAGATTTTGTATTATATATGTTTTTAGTATTCAGTACTCATTTGGGAGTTACTCCATGTCATGTTGATTATACTTATGGATATTGACTTGGTTTGAATAATCTAGTTGACAAGATTCATTTGAATGATAGTTATCCTTAGAATTTATGTTATTCCTAAATTGATTTATATTTTAAAAAGGTTTTTACAACGGAATTTAATAAATAAAATCATTTAAATTGTTTTGACACTTAGCTTAGTTATTTAGGGTGATTAAAATCGAAAAGTTATTTTCGACAGTGATGTTGAGAATGAACCACACCGTTAATTTTGATTTTTAATTTAATAAAAGACTGATCACCCGGTATTTAATTAGGCGGGATGTTACACGTAGTATAAGAGCATCAGGTTCTAGTGTCTTTTAGGATCTGTACCGCTTATTTCGCTTTCAGCTTAGCGTCTTTGATATAGAGAACTATTTTTAGGACTATTGTATTCTTGTATTTACAATGATGTCTCCAGCTATATGAGATTTAATAATAACTGTAGAGTAATAAACTTCCTTCTCATTTCAGAAGCCTCTAAAACGAGCACCTCGAGACCGAAATGCCCAACCCGAGTAGCCAGTAGCTCCGTCTCAGCGAATGACAAATGCAACTTTAATATCCACCATTGTTTCTTAGGAGGTGAATGCCACATTAGCGGTGGTGAAACAGGCTCCACCCCAGGTTCAGGAAGTAGCTCCAATGCCAGAACAACTTTCCACTACATGGGTGTGGGTCAGGGATGCCTTTCAGATTGCGCATCCCTCGGAGTTCTCGAGTATTTCGGACATCGTGATCGACAGCCAAAGGAAGAAGGATATCTATAGGCATATGCATATGCATATGCATGAGTGCAATGACGTGCAGATATAGTTACTGCCTTCCTTCAAGCTAGTGGGGGACGCTTTGCAGTGGTGGGAGTTAACCACCACCTTGGAGGAGAGGGACACCATGTCGATTTAGTCATTTTGGGTGCGATTTGATAATAAATATTTCCCATCTTCCGTGCAGACAGAGATAAGGCGGAGGTTACTCAATCTTAAGCAGGAGAGTATGACCATTACTGAGTATGAGGAGGAGTTCATGAGACTTATAACTATAATGTCGGATGAGGCACCCACAGAGGAGAAGAAGATATTGTTATTTTTATATGGATTGGCCTGGAGGATTCGCCTGCACCTCATAGGTAATCTATTATTGTGTACTTACACTAACGTACTCATAGTCTCTCTGTTGCACTGCCAGGATCACCGATTCCATCAGCAGGGGAGTCCATCCAACAGGGAAGGACTAGAGGTATTGGTGCGGTTGAGCACCATCAGCTCAGGCGTAGACCCGTTATAGTGAGCAGAGTTCCCAACAGGGGGACCTTGCCAAATGATTTTGATCCAAAGATTCCAAGTAGGTATTTGAGGGATTTTGATAGGTCCAACAAGTCTAGTCCAGTCAGCACGGCCAGTAAGGCCAACACCGTCCGTAGTAGGGTCAGCATCAGGGCAATTAGGGCCAATAAGATTTTCAGTAGGGCCAGTGGCAGGGTGGTAATGGCCAACATGGTCATGATCAGTCGGGACAGAGGGGAGGAAACTTCAGGGGCATGTATTTTGGATGTGGCAAGAATGGACATAGGCGCCAGGATTGCCTAGAGGAGTATAGGGCCCCACAACAGTAGGGTGCCCTCCATGAGTGACAGAGATCACTCTTTCCAATCGCCCTCCTAGCGCCAGCTCCGATGCCATCCTTACCAGCCATCCCAGCAGCCCCCATTCAGTAGGGGAAATTAGAGTGTGGACATGTCTATAACTTCCATCAGGCTGCAGTACCTCAGGTTCCACCCACGATAGAGGGTACGTTTCCTATCCATGGCACTATAGGTTGAGTCTTATTTGATACTGGGGGATTGCACTATTTTATAGACACTCACTTTTCATAGGCCATAGGGTTATTAGACACTGTAGAGAGTACAGTGACATGTGTAGACTCACCACTGGGGAATGGGTCTTTGATTTTCTTTATATGTCGGGGTGTAGGTATATAGATTGGTAGCTTGATTTTTCCTCCGGACATGCTAGTTTTAATATGCATGAGCACGATGCCATTATTAGCATGGATTGGATCACTATGTACAGATCCATAATAGATTATTTTGATAGGATTACAATTTTTGTCATTCCTGATTAGGAGATGTTTTTGGTGGCGATGCCTCGCCCAGAGGGAGGATCGTCCACTCATTTGTATTACATAGAGGAGGAGACCTCTAAGGATATTTTGATTGCCCTAGATTCGATACCTATTTTTTGTGAGTTTTTGGATGTATCCTAGGAGATACCAGACTTATCTCCCAGAAGAGAGATAGATTTTGTCATAGACTTGATGTTGGGCACTCGACTGATAACACGTGCCTCATACCATATGGCCCCAGCGAAGATGAGGGAGTTACATGATCAGATAGATAAAATATTAGATAGATAAAATATTAGGTTAGGGTTTCATTTGTAAGAGTACCTCTTGGGGCACTCCGGTGTTGTTTGTGAAAAAGAGAGATGGTTCATTGAGATTATGAGTGAACTACCGGGAGTTGAATAAGGTCACGATATGGAATAAATATTTATTTCTCCGAATCGATGACCTATTCATCCATCTAAGAGGAGCAACCTTCTTTTCAAATATAGATTTAAGATCGGGATACCATCAGCTACGTATTAGGGATCAATATGTGTCGAAGAGTTCTTTCTTGACGAGATATGGGTCTTATGAGTTCAGAGTCACATTTTTTGGGATGATAATTGCTCCAGCCATATGCATGGACTTGATGAACCAATTGTTCAGATAGTTCTTGGATCAGTTTATAATCGTCTTTATAGATGACATCCAAATTTATTCACGGACTGAGAAGGAGCCTGATGAGCACTTAAGCAGGTTCTTCAGACTCTGTGGGAGCATTAGATGTATGCTACGTACAAAAAGTGTGGATTCTAGTTATGGGAGTTACAGTTTCTGGGCATGTTATGTCGGATTGGGGGTATCATTTGACCCAAAAAAAGTGTTGGCGATGAGGGAGTGGGGATAACCCACGACACCGATAGAGGTGCGTAGTTTCTTAGGGTTAGTCGAGTACTACAGATGATTTATTCGACGTTTTTCAAAGATAACGGGTCCACTGACTAATCTAACTCGCAAAGGATTACCTTGTGTATGGGATGACGCTTGTCAATTGGATTTTGACGACCTGAAAGATAAGTTAACTTCGACCCCAGTTCTTGATTTACCCAGGCCGGGAATGGAGTACCTGGCGTATACTGATTCCTATTTATAGGGACTCGATGGTGTACTTCAGCAGGAGGAGTAGGTTATAGCTTTTGCCTCCCGCAAGTTTAAGCCTCACGAAAGGAATTATCCCACCCACAACCTAGAGCTAACTGCGATCGTGTTTACATTGAGGATTTGGAGGCATTACTTGTTGGGGGAGAAGTTTCGCTTGTTCACAGACCATAAGTCACTGCATTACTTCTTCACACAGCCAAAGTTGAACATGCATCAACGCAGGTGGCTAGAGTTTGTAAAAGACTACCAGTTCGAGATACAGTACCATCCGGGGAAGGATAACGTGGTTACTGATGCATTAAGCCGTAGGTTGGTAGGTGAGGTAGAGGAAGTATGGAGTGCAAAGTGGAAAGAATTGGTATACGGGGATGTGGTAGCCCATTCCTTTATATCCGTTATGACAGTCCCACCCGAGATCGTTTTGAGGGTGATACATGCACAAGCAGGGGATACGTTTTGTTAGGATCAGATTGTAATGCTCTTAGCTGAGGGTGCTGAGTCTTAATCAGTGAGTTCTCATGGTGGTTTTAGGTTTAATGGGAGATTGGTGGTCCCATAGGGAGATGATTTACGTCATGCAGTAATGACACAGTCACACAGGTTTAGATTTTTAGTACATCCTAGACTGGATAATATGTACCAGGGCATGAGGAGGCAGTACTGGTGGAGTGGGATGATGAAGAACATTGCAGAGTTCGTGTCCATGTACGTCACCTGTAAAATGGTAAAGGTGGACCACCTAAGACCGCCAAGGTTACTTCAGTCGTTGGACATACCTACGTGGAAATGGGAAAGAATTTCCATGGATTTCATTATCGGGATTTATACATCACAATGGGGTCACTATTCCATATGGGTTATAATGGATCGATTTACCAAGGTAGCTCATTTTCTACCAGGGCAGACAGACTACACCATGGGCCAGTATTCACAATTATTTATTGTCGAGATAGTTAGGCTACATGGGATGCCCCTGGATATTGTGTCTGATAGAGATAAGATTTTTATGTCGCGGTTCTGGGAGAGCTTTTAGGAGTCCATGGGTATAGAGTTGATGTTAAGTTCACCTTATCACCCACAAACGGAGGGACAGATAGAGCGTACCAGTTAGATGATGGAGGATATGCTACGCATGTGTGTCCTTTATTTTGGAGGGGGTTGGGATCCGTATCTTCCACTGGTGGAGTTCGCATATAATAAATCTTATCACTTCACGATCGGCATGGCTCCATTTGAGGCGTTGTATATAAGACCTTGTCATTCTCTCTCTTATTGGTTAGAGATGGGGGACAACAAGTTGCTCGGACTAGAGATGATTCACGAGACATTAGCTAGAATTAAGCTAATCAGGAGTCACATTCGGGTAGCCCAGGACCAATAGAAAAGCTACGCTGATGCAAAGCGGTCCTTCCGAGAATTTAGCATGGGGGGCCAAGCATTATTGTGTGTGTCTCTTATGAAAGGAGTACTCAGATTCGAGAAAAAGGGGAAGTCAGCTCCGAGGTACGTAGGTCAATTTCCCATTATCGAGAGGATAGGTCCGGTGGCATACAAATTAGGGTTCCCAGAACACTTGCACTGTATTCACGATGTATTCTACATCTCGTCATTGAGACAATATCTTCGGGATGATATGGGCCACACTCACATCGCCATAGAGGAGATTGACTTACAGCCTGATAATTCTTATGAGGAGTGACCACTGGCTATCCTAAACCATAGCGAGAGGAGATTGAGGTCGAAGATAGTTCCACTTGCATGGGTTTAGTGGGAGCATCATAACATGGAGGAGTCCACTTGGCAGTGCGAGTCAGATATGCGTGAAAAATACCCAGATTTATTTTTACCAGGTACACCTTATTTTTTGAATTTCGGGACGAAATTCCTTTATTATGGGGGGAAGTATGTAATATCCCGTATTTTTATGGCTTTTTAAATTGGGGATTTATTAAATTTAATTGTGAGAAATTAATTTAATATTAATCTGGAAATTTATTTTAAATATTTACTAGCGTGACGAGAGTTAGTAATTATTGGAAATTTGTTAAATATTACTTAATGAGTAAAGTAATGTCTAGAATTGAATTTATTAAATTATCATGAGTGAATAATATAACAATTATGGAAATTAAGTCGGGTCGGACCTATGTCGTGTCGGGACTAAATTATTATAATAAAAGGTTAATAAATTATAAATCACTTGTATAGTCATTTTGAGTGTGCCAACGTGTTCCGAATGTTCGAAATAGTTAGAAAAGTGTACCTGGGGGTTTAGTTTGGGTTTTGGGGCATTTTTAGGCCTAACGGGCACCTCGGGAGGGCGATTTAGTCATCTTCCAAATTAGGCCTTAGTTAATGAAGAAAATAAGGAATTAAATTCAAATGTTAGGAGAGTCTTCTAGGGTTAATATTCTCAAAAGAATAGAATGGCAGTGAGAGGAACAGAGGAATAAGCCTTCCAATAATTAAAGGCCAAGAACTAACCGCATTGCACCACCACCACCAAAATGCAGATAGGAGCGAGGGGATCAGGTGTTTACATGACAAATTCGTGGAATCATACCTATGATCTTAAGGAAAGTATCTATCTTGCTATTTACTAGTTGATATTTCACCCATGTTAGAATAGGATTAAGAATACATGTCCTTATTCGAGAATTATATAATCCAGAAGATTTAAATCGCATGTTGTACGAGTAATTCATGAAATCTGGAAGTCTTGTCACATGTAGAGGATTACCCATGAAATGTAATGGTTTAATAAAAAGAAATTTGGGAGAAGAATGAGAATTTTAGAAATCTATTCAAAACTAGGGTTCTTGATAATTCTGCCGAATTGGCCTTTTTAATTCGATGTCTTTGATCAGTTCGTACATGCTTTACGTAGGAAATCATGTAGATAAGTGTATATAATCAGTGGTTTAATTGTTTTGGATATGTGGATTCATTAATGGTGTGTTGGAGAAATTTTATGGATGAAACCGATAGGCTGGATTAGCAGAATCTCGGCAAGAACTGCTCGATCGATCAATCGACTCAAGAATGTCGATCGATCGACTGATCGATTGACCCCCTTTTATCGATCAATTGAGCCCTCCTGGAAATTGATTAATTTTACCCTTTTTAATTAATTAGAGTATATTGCGTAGGAACCTTGGATATTAATTTGGGACGATGATGGTTCATGGGGAGGACCAGTAGGGTCTGAGTGAGTCTTGATAAATGAGGTTTCGTTACGAGATATATACGAGTGATAACGGAGGCATTAAACTAAATAAAAATCATGCATATATCAAGTCAGGTATTGGTATACTCGGGAAAGACTTAGACCAGTATAATGGTTAGGATATGACTACTGAATGTACACATAATAAAAGGAAATACTTCTAGGGTAGAGAAGTAAGTATAATAGGGCGACAATTGAGAGTAAAGAGAAATGATTAATGATACATAGGGCTTCAGTGATATGTACCACGTATGGTAAAGTATATTGATTATAGGTAAGGGACAAACTTGATTGAAATATGTGGTAGTGTATATATAACCCAGTGCATGTGTACATATCTATATAATAAAGTATAAAACTTATGTATGTTATAAAATCAAAAGATGACATCATCAATATGATTTTATCATGCAATGCCTATTTTTCCCTTGAAAATTTGGTATTCCCCCTCTTTTCTTTCTCACTACTTTATTCCCCCCTTTCACTTTAATTCAAAAGAGAAGGATATTTTGGTAAACACACTTCAAATACACACCTTCTCACGACAATCCTTTCATTGTCTTTTGTTTCCTCAGCACAAACCCTATTACTTTCTCTTTCCACACCCTCACACACCTCAGTTCATTGTTGCTGTCTCCCTCAGGTAACCTTTGGTCTCCTGTTTCACCCTCTCTCTTACGCACATAACCTCCCCTCAATTTCTCCCTCACTCTTACAGACGCACACACTCAGAGACATTTTTTTTAGATCCATGTGGTTTCTTATGTTAATTCATCCAGGTTATAATTTCTTTTGTTAGGGATTTTAGGGTACAGATTTTAGGGCTTTTACAGATCCACGCAGTTCAATTAAGGTTCATTTGTGGGTTTGAGTAAGATAAATTTTTTTATGATTTTTAATTTTTAATATTGGGTTTGATTTTAATTATGGTGTTTATTTTTTCATTAGGTCTCAAAATTCGATTTTGGTCCTGATCATTTGAAACACATGTATGATCTCTATCAAATTTAATCTTTATGTTTAAGTTTTTTTTTACTTTTATAATAATTCATTTGTACTTTTGTGGTGTTAATATGTAGATTTTTTTCTTCCAACCCAAGGTATGAAAATTTCAATTTTGTATTTCCTAATAACATTCATGAAGTTTGGTGTTTCTTGAAACATTCATGAGTAGTGATGAAAATTTTGAATTTTAATGTTGCAAATTGTTTTGGGTTTTAGGGTATATCGATTTTAGAGCTTATGATATACTGATTTTAGGTTGTTTTGCAGAATCTGACTCTTGCACAGGTATATATGGTATCTATAATTTTCAGTTTGTAAGTGTTCTTTAATTCTTTCTTGATTACATGTTCTATGTGTGACTCAAGAGTTCCTTTTATTATTTTACTCGAAAGTATTACATGGATAATTTGAAAATATATATGCACAATTGTTATTTCGTGCGATTAAAGAACGAACATAGGAATGGTGTTTATAGTTATATCTTTTAGTTTGCATTGACAAATGTACTCAAAACTGAACAGAGTGTTGCATTTTTTTGGTCTATACACTTGCTTCTTTCTAAATTTCTCTCCTTTTAATGAATTTGTGATTCTTTACTATATTCAAGTTAATTTTCTTGGCGATAATTTTAATCTCACTGTAATTTCAGCCCTGTAATTCATGTTTTAAAACAATGGCAGGTAATTATTTTTAAAGGATGGTATCAATGATTATTTAAGCATTACAAGTGCTACTTATGGTCATACGTAAAGGGTTCAAAGTTTTAAATTTCTTTGCTGAAGTTTTAAAGTTTTTTGCTATTCATTTTTAAAGGATGGTATCAATAATATGGACCTTTGTTTGCAAAACAGCGTAACCAGCCACTAATAGACTTCTATTATGGACGATATTTGTCGGTCTACTTGGCAATGTTGCTAATGAGGCATCTCAAATATCAACTATTTTGGTGTAGGATAAATAATAACATTGTATTTCAAATGTTTGTCACTTATGAGGTATCTCAAATATCAACTACTATCCAAATTATGTACTTTGATGATTATGATGTAGTTTATAGTAGGACGAATCCAACTGGAGGTGCGTGTGGCCGGGATTATCAGTGATGTGGCCTAGGATTATCAGTGTTATGGCCTAAGATGTGCAAGGGTGCTTAGTCATCTCCCTTACGTGGTATGTATTTTTTTACCAGTCTTCCTGGGTAACATCTCCATGTTAACATTTTGTTTTTTGGTATCCGTTATGCTTTTTTTTCTTGGTTCTAAGCATTGTGGAGTTATGTTTTTGTTCCTCGGGTAACATTGCTTTCGAAATACACAGTAGTGCGTGTTCAGGACCTGTTCTCCCACCATTCATGTTTGGTGTTTTTGGTTGTATGCTTGGACCCATGAGTGGAAGATGTGTTTTTATTTCTTTGTTCAAGTTTATATTTCGAGTTAATGTTCTTGGTTCTAAGGGTTGTGGGAGTTGGGTTTTCGGTACCTGTTAAAGTTGAAAACCCTTTCGTACCTACTAAGAGTTCTCAACATTAAAACTTTGTTTTTTTCTATTTTATTTTTTTAGTACATGTTACGCTTTATTCATGTTTGTTTCTTGGTTCTAATAATGGTGGAGTTGTTTTTTTTAATTTTAACATGATTTATATTCTACTTTGGTGTAGAAAAAGTGGACGGTGAGACGAGCATAGACTAAATTGTAAATTAACTTCATTTAAAAGTAAAAATAACTTTGCAATTTAATCCACATATCTAGATAAAAATAATTTTATCACAAAATGGTTTTGAGGCTTTACACTAAATCTATGACTTTTTTTGGTGAGCAGATATTGAAACCTAAAATGTGGATACAAAGCTAAATAAGGTCATAATGACGGGAAACGTGACAACAAAACAAGTCACGAGAGCACTTCATAAGATTGGGAAGCAAACGAGCAACTCGAAAGAAGATTCAACATATAACAACTATATTGGTCTATTTTTATATGCTCTTTTCAGTTTTAAGATATATGAGACTATTGATTTTCTGTTTCATTATGTCTATGGTTAAAAGTTTCCCTAAAATTGTGACCCAAAGGTCGGATCTGTATCTCATATGTTCCTTAACAACCATTTATGGCTAATGATTCTTTTTTTGTTCAAATGGTTCTTTTTTCCATCAAAACGCCCATGTGAGGATCTTGCTAACTTGTTGACCTGTGTAGAGAGTGATGAGGATATCTCCAATTTAGTTCAGTTCATGTTTAGTTCACATGCTCTGTTAACTCCTTATCTTTAGTATTCACGCTGGTTTGTGATTTTGAGTTATCAAACAGGAAGATGGATAACTTTCACGCCCTCTTTTTAATCCAGACGATAAATGTGGAACTCACTTTATATAATCTGTCAATGCTTAATCATACGAAGCTCCGCCCATTTCTGGTTCTCTCTATTTCTCTTGATTTCCAGATCTAGGACTCTATGGCTTTGAAAGTGTGGAACTCACATGGTTCTTTCAAAATGTACCCCCACTCCTCAATCACGATCAAACTTTTTTTATTATTTAAATTAGATCTTGGCCAATATATCAGTTTATGTTCTAACTTGTACTTAAGTTTATAGATCTGATATTTCAGTTTCATGTCCGGATGGTGATGGATTTTCTTAATCATTTGGTGGGCCTGAGTGGTGGAATCTTACTGTCGAGCTGATGTAGTTTTGAGATTGGTGAATCTAAGGTGAGCTTTGTATTTTTTAGATCTATTTCATGAGTTTCTTGAGGATTGTTGACATGATCAGTTTCTTTAGGGTGTATCTTAAAAATTGACACTGTTTCTTATTAATTATTGAATTTTGATGAGTGTGACAGTGATTAGTTTTGGATTTTTGAAAACTTCCTTACCAATGGGTTCTCTTAAAACAGAGGTGGGATGCGAATTACGAGTTTTTGCATTTTTGATGATTTTCGGCATTCTTGAAATCACTTATTTACATCCTTTAAGTAATATTTACATATAGCCATCGAGTTTCTGCATATGTCTGTTAATTACCTGGAGAAAATGGAGTTAACAATAAGGGTTTCACCGGACTAGAAATGACAAGTGCGGCCACGACCCTCGCCCCCTGATCTACCACTTTTATTGTAAATGCAAGTTTTTGGGTGACATATCGGCTATAGATGACATCATTTAAGTTGTAGTTGGTTTTTGAAATATTGTGTGGAGATAGATATACTTATCGTGTGTGTATATTATACACAAGGTCTCGAGATGAATATTGATATTGTTATAAATAAGGTGTACCATCCAAATATATTTCGTTGAGCTTCAATGTTTCTTCCGTGAAACTTATGGCAACAACAGGAACTTTTCATAAACTTTGTATCGTTGAGCTTAAAATATTCAGTAGTTATTTTTAACCAAGTCAACAACAGTTCCTTAAAAGGCTGCATAACAACATTTAGTCAAGAGCTGTATTCAAATATATGTGAACATCTCTGAATACATATATGCAGCCTTTTAAGGAACATTTCAAATATCTGTATTCAAATATTTGTATTCAAAGTTGTGTTCGGAACGTTCTGTATTCAGAACGTTTAGTTGAGCCTTAACTATTCAGCCCTAACTATTGAGAGTTGTAGTTGTAGTGTAGTTCCTTAAAAGGCTGAATAACTATTCAGAGATGTTCCTTAAAAGGCAACAACAGTTCTTTCGATACAATTTTAGTTCACATCTCTATTCAGAGAAGAGATGCAGTTTTAAAATTCAAATATCTGTTTCATTATCTGTAGGTTGGCATAAAACTATACCTGTAGCTTGGCATTTATGCAGTAAACAATATATACAAGAATTTAATTCTTCCTTCGTAACTCCTTCAAGTGCTGCTACAGCAATAATCGTAAGACTGATATGGTATCAGAGCATCAAATGGCCACAATCGAATTTGATCTTTATTTAAATTCCACAACTGAAGTCTCTTCTACTCCATCACCAATTAATCTCACCAACTCCAATCACTTTGTTTCTCTAAAACTTACCAACACAAACTACCTACACTAGAAAACACAAACGGAACCCTTATATAGCTGACTCAATTGATATTTTTCTCGACAACTCTTATCCAAGTATACAATTGATATTGTCTAATATTCACTTATGAATCTTTGATCACTTGAGTGGTCAATATGATCGCAATGTTGTGGTTATGTGTTGAAGATTAACATGGGTGGTATTATTTTCTGAATCTTTTCGGATCCTGATGATAAGGAAGAAACAAGGGTGAAGAAAATCTAAGAGAGAGAAATCTAAGGTATGATTTCTATATGAGGTTGATGTTCTCTAAGAATGTTTTAGAGTTTTTTTCATCCTTGGTTTCCTCCTTCTTGTCATAACATCCATTTCTCTCTTCTTTTCAATATTTTTGTGTTATATGTTGTTGTATGTACTTGCCTGACAAATATATAATTAATCTTTATCATCAATTGTTCAAATTTAGGTCTCTATGAGGAATTTCTTTCCCAAGCCTCAAATAGTGTTCTACCACCCCTGCTCAACTTTCACAATATGCGTTTGATTATATGTCTAATCAACATTTCTATAAATTTAAAAAACCATTTTGGGGATTGCACCCTCCAAACCATGATACACGAGTTTCATCACACAACTCTTCTTAAGTAACATTTCCTTTGATATTTTTTGGATCATTTTTTCCTCCGGCCAGGTAATCTTCCAATGCTTTTCAGTATATATATCCATCTTCCTTGATTCTGCCATCCATATTGCCCATGGAACCATCCATTACCTCCTTGAATAGAGACTTCTCTCTCACCTAAGAAGGAAGTTGATATGTGTACTTATGTTGTCAAGTTGCTATCGAGTTTCTCGACAAATACATAAACATTAAATCAGTAGTAATCGATGTACCTGGTCACTTATGCTGCTCATGAATTGAAATGCCTGGAAAACAGTTACTTCTCATGAATTAAAACACCTGGAAAATAGTTATTCTCCCAAGTAATAAACTACTACTGATTTAATGTTTACGTATTTGTTAAGTGTAAGTTACAGAAGAGTCACAGTGAAACTGTTTTGGCTTGCTTCTTTTTTAAACTATCATACGCACTTTATGTCGTATGCTATTGATTTAAATTGTCACACACACTTAAGGGTAATGTGTTGGAAAGAAAATTATTTTTTCTACACTTTCTCAGTTACCAAACGGAGTATTCCTATTTTTGCATTATTTTGGATAATATGACTGTACATTGTATTATTTACTGCCATTATTATTTATTATAGTGATTTTTTATATTCTATTTAGTTTCTTAATATTTTTATTTTTTATAGGTTTGGTGTCAGTTATATGTACCATGTCACGTCCAGAAGCTCCAAGGATTCCAAACTCAACAAGTTTGATTGGTGTAGTTCGAAAGCAAGTAACATGTCTTGTAGGTGTAGGTCTTTTAGTAATATCAAGTTTGGTAGGTCAGGGAACATCTCTAGAGGTTTTATACCTCCGGATCCACCATTGACTAAATTGTTTGCCTTAATGATTTACTACAAGCGTACTCGCATAGCATTTTGATCGGAAGGAGATTGAAAATGTCTACAATTTGACTTAAATAAGTGGACAAGCTACTCAAAACGTTACAGGATGCCCACGAGGAATCAAGACCTGTAACTAAGGTGCTGCTATGAAAGTGATCAAGCAGTAGGAATGCCCGTATACCAAAGGCCATTCATAAAGGGGAAGATGTATATTCATATTATTTTATGGGCAGTTTTTTAAGGGAATAAATTATGAGAGTATGCCCGAGTCATTTTCTTTCTTTTATTTTATGGGTAGTTTTTTTTGGTCCTGAGAGAGAACATTCATATTATATATAGGAGAGAAGCTAAACTATGTATGCATCTTTGTTCTTAGAAAAATGTTGAATATTTTGAGAATTCTATTAAGAAACTAATGTTTTTTATTAAAAAAAAAAGAAAAACATTTATTTAATGTTGATACGAGTTGTTTTATTTTTGTTTATACTTGGTGCTTTCGTTCTCATGATCGTTTCTCCTCAACTTTATTTCAAATTGTTGAGTCCATCTTGATGATTTGGTAATATTATCTCAAGTGGTATAAAAAAGAACATGCTATGTGGAATAAAAAAGAACATGCTATAATTTTTTTTAACTTAAATTTAACATGACTTAATAATAGTATAGTTGATATTTTAGTTTTTAAACAGGATGGAATGTCTCATAAACAATGGAAATTTTTCCCAACTTTTTTAAAAATAATAGGTTCGTACAATAGGTTAATTTAAAAATTGTTTATCTATTGTGAGCTAAATATGACGTATGGTCCTACAAACGGTGTACACATTCAAAAATTATCATCGTGTTGCATAGAAGTTTTGAATTTATGGCCATCGTTTTTTAAAATTATACTTTGTTTTGTTAGGGAACAAAAAAATTTATGTTTTGCAATTACGTTCTTTGGAAATTTTTGCCATTTTGTGAATATGTACTTTGAAAATTATCAGCGTGCCTTCAGGCACGGTCATACCCTAGTGTATATATATATATATATATATATATATATATATATATATTATATTTCTTTGTATAATCATACCCTCTCTACTTGCTATCACGGAGGTTACCGCACCGGGACAGTCTTATCTCTATGGGACCTTTATGGGGGATATTAACTCGTACCCTAGAACATAGGATTCCTTTGTACAAGCTATCTAAGATTAATAGTCCGACGGTCCTAAGAGACGTAAGGGTATGTGCTGACATCTTAGTGACTTGGAACTATGCTTTGCCTCCATTTTGTGTGTTTTGTCTTAATAAAGTTCGAGAGTGATTTCGAACTAGTATTTCCCTTAATACGAGAGATACGGGGACTTGATAGCAGAGTATGCTAGAACCATAGATTTTATTTGGGGTGCCGATAGTATATATATTATATGAGTGATTAATATATATATGTATAGATGAAATTCTTATACTTTTCATGTAAGTAGAGAAGTAATCGAATAAATGCTCCTAATCATAATAAGTAGTCGAAACTTCACAACAGTATTGAGACGTAGATAATTGGGTTAAAGAACTTTTAATAAGATGTAATCTTAATTTAATCTTAGACTTTTGACCTCGCGCATCAGAACATATGAGAGAACTAAAGAGTTATACTTATGAGTTATTTTAGGAGTACGATAGGCGTGCACACTAGATGAGAGGTGAGGATTCTCAAGGGAGTGTCGTGTACTAACATGGTGATCATATTAGCTATTAAGTATTTTAAATACTTGGTAAACCATTTTTTAAAACTGTTTTACACTCGGGCTCTGGCCAGTTTTCTGTCATTCTCCCTCTCTTGTGTATATTACAGGTGCCCAGGCACAAATGCGTCAGGCATAGGTTCTTTGGATTGAACATGCTACAGCTTATGTGGGACTTGTAGGCTCTTAAAGTAGACGACCTCTTCCTTGTTTCAGATCTTAATTCAGTACTCATTTGGGAGTTACTCCATGTCATGTTGATTATACTTATGGATATTGACTTGGTTTGAATAATCTAGTTGACATGTTTCTTTTGTATGATTGTTATCCATGGAATATATGTTATTCCTAAACTGGTTTATATTTAAAAAAGGTTTTTACAACGGAATTTAATAAATAAAGTCATTTAAATTTTTTTGACACTTAGCTTAGTTATTTAGGGTGATTAAAATGGAAAAGTTTTTTTTGACAATGATGGTAAGAATGAACCACTGCGTTTACCTTGATTTTTAATTTAATAAATGACTGATCACCCGACATTTAATTAGGCGGGGTGTTATAGGTAGTATAGGAGAATTAGATTCTAGTGTCCTTTAGGATCAGTGCCGCTTATTTCGCTTTCAGCTTATCATCTTTGATATAGAGCCCTATTTTTAGGACTATTGTATTCTTGTATTTATGATGACGTCTCCATCTATTTGATATTTAATAATAACTTTAGAGTAATAAACTTCCTTATCATTTTAGAAGCCTCTTAAATGAGCACCTCAAGACCGAAATGCCAAGCCCGAGCAGCCAGTAGCTCCGGCTCAAGGAATGATAAATACAACTTTAGTAGCCACCATTGTTGCTTAGGCGGTGAATTCCACATTAGAGGTGGTGCAATAGGCTCCACCCCAGGTTCTAGAAGTAGCTCCAATGCCAGCGCAGCTTCCCACTGCATGGGTGTGGGTCAGGGATGCCTTTCAGATTGCGCATCCCCTGAGTTCTCAAGTAGTTTGGACATCGTGATTGCCAGCCAAAGGAAGAAGGATATCTAAAGGCATATGCATATGTATGAGTGAAACGACGTGCAGAGACTGTTAATGGAATCCTTCAAGCTAGTGGGGAATGCTTTGCACTGGTGGGAGTCAACCACCACCTTGGAGGAGAGGAACGACATGACAATTTAGTCATTTTGGGTGCGGTTTGACTGCAAATATTTCCCATCCTTCGTGCAGACTGAGATGAGGTAGAGGTTACTGAATCTTAAGCAGGAAAGTGTGACCATTGCTGAGTATGAGTAGGAGTTCATGAGACTTCTCATTATAGTGTCAAATAAGGCACCCACTAAGGAGAAAAAGATATTATTGTTTTTAGATGGATTGGCATGGAGGATTCGCCAGCACCTCATAGGTAATCTATCATTGGGTACGTACACTGATGTACTCATATCCGCTATGTTGCACTTCTAGTATCACCGCTTCCATCAGCAGGAGATTCCATTCAGCAGGGAATTACTGGAGGTATTGGTGCGGTGGATCCCCATCAGCTCAGGCGCAGACCCGCCACACTGAACAGAGTTCCCATCAGGGGAACCTGCCAAGCGATTTTGAAACGGAGATTCCAGGCAGGGATTTAGGTGATTTACATAGGTCCAACAAGTCTAGTCCAGTCATCATGGCCAGCAAGGCAAACACCATCAGCAGCAGGGCCAGTATGGCCAATAACATTTTCAACAGGGCCAGTGGCGGGGTGGTAATGGCCAACAGGGTCGTGGTCAGCCAGGACATAAGGGAGGAAACTTTATGGGCATGTATTTTGGAGGTGGAAAGAATGGACATAGGCACCAGGATTGACCCGATGGGGATATGGCCCTACAGCAGTAGGGTGCCCTCGATGAGAGACAGTGATCGCTCTTTCCAACCGCCCTCCCAGCGCCAGCTCCGATGCCATCCTTACCAGCCATCCCAGCAACCCCCATTCAGCAGGGTATATTGAAGTGTGGGCGTGTCTATAACTTCCTTCAAGTCGCTGCACCTCAGGCGCCACCCGCGATAGAGGGTACATTTCCTATCCATGGCGCTATGGGTCGAGTCTTAGTTGATACTGGGGCGTCGCACTGTTTTATGGCCACTCACTTTGCACGGGCCATAGGGTTATTAGACACTATAGAGAGTACAGTGACATGTGTATACTCACCACTAGGGAATGGGTATTTGATTTTCTTTATATTTCGGGGTATAAGTATATAGATTGGTAGCTTGATTTTACCTCTAGACATGCTAGTTTTAGATATGCATGAGCACGACGCCATTATTGGCATGGATTGGCTCACTGCGTACAGAGCCATAATAGATTGTTTTCATAGGAGTATTATCTTTGCCATTCCTGGTCAGGAGATTTTTTTAGTGGAGATGCCTTGCCTAGAGGGAGGATCGGTTATTGTGATTCCCCTAGATTCGATAGCTATTGCTTGCGAGTTTTCGAATGTATTCCAGGAGATACCAGACTTACCTCCCACTAGAGAGATATATTTTTCATAGACTTGATGCTGGGCACTCGGCCGATAGCACGTGCCTCTTACCATATGGTTCCAGTGGAGATGAGGAAGTTACAGCATCAGATAGAGAAACTGTTATATTAGGGTTTCATTTGTAAGAGTACCTCACATTGGGGCGCTTCGATGTTGTTTGTGAAAAAGAGAGATGGTTCATTGAGATTGTGCGTCGACTACCGGGAGTTGAATAAGGTCACAATTTGGAATAAATATTCGTTGCCCCGAATCGATGACCTGTTCATCCATCTAAAAGGAGCAACTTTCTTTTCAAAGATAGATTTGAGATTGGGATACCATCAGCTATGGATTAAGGAGCAGGATGTGTCGAACACTTCTTTCTTGATGATATATGGGTCCTATGAGTTTAGAGTCACGATGTTTAGGATGACAAATGCTCCATTCGTATTCATGGACATGACGAACCGAGTGTTCAGAGATTTCTTGGATCAGTTTGTAATCGTCTTTATAGATTGTCGACACCCCATTTTGTTACCCCCAACTCTCCTTATGTCCCTAGTACCTCCCTTCATCACTACAAACCTAGGTCTTGTCTTGAGTACTAACCTAGAAGCCATCGGGCACTCCTCGGATCAGTTTGACCAAAAAGTCAAACTCTTCATCTCGATCGAGGCTTAATGAATCTTTGAAGGGCGTTGAATCCCCTTTCCAATAGACCGCCCCATGCGCAATTCGGACTTTCCATGCGAACGAACGATCCATTTGAGTCGGAAACTTAACCCAGAGGCCGCCGTGTGCTCATAGGCTCTGTTTGACCTATGTCAACTCTTCATCTCGACTGAGCTGAATGAATCTTCGAAGGGCACTGAATCCCCTTTCCAACGGATCGCACCATGCATGATTCCGACTTTCCATGCGGGTAAACGATCTGTTTGCATCCAAAACTTAACCGAGAGGCCATCGGGCGCTCTCGGGCTCGGTTTGACCTATGTCAACTCTTCAGCTCGATCGAGTCTGAATGAATCTTCGAAGGGAACTGAATCCCCCTTCCAACGGTACATCTCGTGTGCGATTCCAATTTTCCATGCGGACGAACGATCCATTTGACTCCAAGAGGTTACCGAATGCTTCCTAGGACCGGTTGACCAAAGTCAACTCTCTAAACCGGGTCAAACTCTTTGGAATGTTGAAGTATATAACCTAACCTTTCCAACTTCCCACCCTGTGCTCGATTCATACTTACCATGTGGACGAACGATTCGTTTGCGTCCGAACGATTCCCCGTCCAATGGACCTACAAATGCTTTCGAGCCATATTTAACCCAAAGTCAACTCCAGAACTTGGTATTGGTCCAAAGGACTTTCAAAGGTATCTGAATTACCTTTCCAACGGTATGCCCCGTGCATGATTTTGACCAACGGTTTGCCCTCGGCAACCAATTTTCCAAAAAAGCTTAAAGTGCACTGCCAAATGGCAGGTTCCAGACCCTGCCTATCTGCAGGTGCCGATAGGCAGGAACAGGTATATGCCGATAGGTAGTTACCTAGGCCTATGAAAGGAGTCCTTCTCATCATTTTCAAAGGAAGCCCAGATCTAATTAAATTCACTCTCAACGAATCCCTGAAACCACTCTCGAAGGCAGCGTGATTTCAACCTCCAAATCCCTTTTTTACTTCCACTTTTCATCATCCTTTTCATCAAACCTGGTGAATTATCCACTCTCCATCATCATCCAAGTGCAAGGGATGCTCTCCAATATTCAAGATCAAGCTCAAGATCTTAAAGAACGTCCAACTTTCTCAACTTTCTCTCCAAATTCTCTTAAATTTGCAATAACTTGTTTTATTACTTAGCACTTTTATTATCTCATATCACACACCCTAATATACTTTTTATTTAGTATTATTCCACATCTCCTATTTTCATATAAATAAAAACCCAAAAAACAAGAAAAAGAGGGTTTGCTCATAAATTCCAAATAGGGATTCTCACACTTCTCCCACAACTAAAACACTTCTTTCCACACACACACACACACACGCAAATAAGAGATCCCCATTTGGATTTATGGGATAAACCCAACCCCTCGTTTTGTAAGCAAACTACGTGGACTTTGATGCCTTTATAGGCTACGTAGGCATCTCGGGGTAAAACCCAAGACTCGAGTCCTTTTTCCCACTTTTTTGCTCTCATTTTCTATCTTCTCTAAATCCAATCTTCTTATATTATATATACTTGTTCTTAATGACGTATTACTCCATATGCGTTATCATTATAACGATCAACATAGGGGTAACCGCGTAAATCTTACTTTCGAATATTATTCTTATATCTTCCTACGGATGACTCGCTTTATCTTTTCAATGATACAAGTCGAGGATTCCTACCTCCATTATATATATGCACATGCACACATATCATGAGGGGAATATAAAGGAAAATAGCAAATATCCATGAGAGACCGAAAGGGCGGAATGGGTGCCTAACACCTTCCCATTTCGTAACTAATCCTTCGAACCCTTCTCAAATTATTTTGGTTTCGCACGCACCAGTATGTCTTTGGATGCCATCCTTTGGGGTGGATTCCCCTTTTTCTTTTGTCTGTTTTGAGTCAAATAGATTGGCGACTCTGAATCTCTCTACATTTTTACACCTCATCTCAAACGACGACGGCCGAAGCTCTCCCGAGAGGGACGCACGGGACTCGAAGGATCGTTCTTCCATGCGCCCGCCCGCAAGTCGTGGATCGAGGATGGCCACAGTGGGGACTCTACTAGGGAAAGGGCCTATATTTTGAAGGCTCGAATCTATTTACGTGGCTGCTATATTTGTTTATATTCCCCCTATATCTGCATGTTCCCCCTTTTCCATATGTATTCCATGCTTATGCTTATGTTCACACACTTGTAAAAAATTCTCCATGTACACTTCACAACACGTGCACCTAGGATCACATATATCCACATGTTGCACGCATCACCTATCCATACTTGGTGTACCTTGGGTACTTATACTTTTCTCCCTATTTGGCATAATCAAGAAAGGCATTCTCATCATAAGCTACTAATAAGAGAATCATGCATGATTCACACGACATCACCAAAGAGCATGATATTGACCAAATTTTACCAAATAACTGGAGGGTCACTTCGTGATGGGCGCTGGTCTGGTAGGTCGCAGTTAGCCTAAGCGATATGACTCTCACCTTCCATTGGCCAAGTACCTTCGACGTATATCGAATGGTTGCCCCGCATCGTACCGATTGACTGAAGTCATGACGGGGGGTATATCGCAGGGAATTCATTCACGTACGCCGAGTATGTCGAATTCGCTCTTACATGTAGCGTCCCCACGAGGTATATGGTGAGGAAATTCACATACACTCAAGTATATCAAATGGCTTCTCCACACGTATCGATTTCCCACAAGAGCAAGGCGTATATCGTGGAAGTCACGTCAAAGGGGGGAACCCTTACCGATTCACCCAATCAACTGTATACCCGCATATAGGTGTCAAACCTAGGACACGCACTTTCGATTGCCAGTTTCAACCCAAAACTCTACCAAAATTTTGGGTCGGCCTGCCGCCTAAATTTTTGCGCATTTTTAAAATGGGACTCTATCCGTGATCCTAATAATCATAATAATCATGTTGATTTACGTCTCCATAAACATTTCTCCTTTCTTTATCAAAAATCCAAAAAAAGTTTCTTCTCTTTTTCTCAAAAAAAATCCCATCCTACGCCTTCTCAGGTTGATCGCAAGCCCTTGGACTGGCTCCCTATTGGCTTCGGTCTTCAGTCAAATCACCCTGGAGTTTCATCCGTTCCTCTACTACTTCTTTCGAGTCTGAAATCCATCCACTTTCCATGGATAATACAGATCAAGTACCAGTTATACAGTCGGATCTAACGAGAGTCCTTGCTCAGCTCGTGTCCAAGATTGACAACCTCCAAACCGAGGTCCGAGAGATGCAACGAAATTAGGTTCATATTCCTCAAGATCCCGAGGCCCTATTACCTCATGCTATGCGTCAACCCGAGCCTATCTCGGTTCCCAAAGATTATCAGCACACTTCACATGTCCCTCCTGTCATGGGCCACTGCCTGCACAACTTTTAATGCCAAACATTACCCGGATTGTGTCTAACCTGCCCATGGTCGTTGATCCAAAAGAGTTGATTAAAGTCAAAGAGGATATCAAGATGCTCGCCAAGAAGTTTGACCAAGTCAGGATCTCTGGGAATTACATGGACTACACCCACATGTCTCCTTATCCTAAAGCGAGGTTGCCCGAGAAGTTTAAGATGCCAAATATAGAGAAGTTCAGAGGGATTGGACCCCCGATTGTTCATCTTCGTAGTTATCATAATTTTATGACTCTACTAAGGGCTTCTGAAAAAGTGATGGCCCAATTGTTTCAGCAAACTTTGAAGGATAGTGCCCTCCGATGGTTTTTATCCCATAAGGAATCCAAAATCCGTAGTTGGGAGGATGTAGCCAGAGAATTCATGTCACAGTACAAATACAACGAAGAGCTTGAGGTCACCCGTCGTGATTTAGAGCTTCTTAAACAAAACCCTGGGGAATCAATCAGTAACTTCATAACCCGATGGAGAGAGCAAGAAGCTACCATGACCAATCGGCCATCTGAAGAAGAACATGTCAACATAGTAAAGAAGAGGTTCTTTCCCCATGTCCGAACAACGATGGGAGGACAATACTATCCCCACTTCCGAGCTCTCAGAGAGGCTAAAGTAGAAATCGAGGAAAGCCTTATTAAAACAGAGGTTGAACCGAAGAAGGTGTCCGGACAGTTCACCCCTATAAAGTATGATAAGCCTGCTAGTGCTATAGTCTCAACCATCAACAACATCTCTCAACCAACCACATCGTGGGCACCAGAAATCCTCATTGCCCCCATCCAAAGGGAATACACTGAGCTCCATGATCCCCTCTCCAAAGTTTACCAAGCCCTGTTAAGCCGAAACCTCATCAAACCCTTGGATCCCCATCCATTGCCAAATCCACTCTCAAGAAACTTCAAGGCCAATTCCCATTACTCCTTTCACCAAACTCCTAGCCATACCACCGACCAATGCTTTCACCTCTGAAATATGATCCAAGATCACATTGACCGGGGTACCATCTCCCCACAAGCCAATCTTAAGCCAAACACTACTCACAACCCACTCCCAAATCATGCCAATGCCCTCTTCTTAGAAAAAAAACCCTAATTTTGATCCCTTAACTCAAATCACACCATATACTCTCCTAAACCTCTTCAAACATGCCCATATTTCCTCCTACACCCTACTAGACTCACTGATCAGGCACTGTCACTACTTACCAGAGCATGCATCGCTGTCCGTACCCGTTCTGAAAATGGAAGTATGGAATTGTCAGAGGTGTTAAACCAACTCCTAGAGTTTAGGCTGATGTTTCCCTCACAGATGGCCATCGATTGCCAGAGATTCAGTACATTATTCTTGGAAGAACAAAAATGGGCTCAAGATTCAGACAAGTGGGTGGTACCAACCGACGAAGTCAGCCTAGATGATGTTGTCCACATTATGGAAGAATTATTCGGGCAAACCAACAACATTTGTAGTATCACCGGACTACTTGAAACTTTGAAGCTACAAGGGTTATTGGTCCCTTCAATCACACATACCCCCACAGAACCGTTGAAGTTGTGGAATGGATTAAATTTACATGGAAAGGCAGGATTGTTGCTACCGGATTGGGGGAAGAATTCGAAGATTCGGGCGAAGAACAATCTTCAGGAAGAACTGGCCTAGTAGCCGACATATGTGGGATGACATCATTTGAAGAACTCCTCAGAGAAATAAATAGGGTGACAGAACAACCTGAGATTGACGAGGAAACGGGATTCATGTTCTTCCCTTCTTTAGTAAATCACATGACAAGATCAGGGAGACATTACCAGGTTCCAAACTCACTACCAACAAATGACAAAGGGGAGGGCGTTGAAAACCTTCCTATGCCAGAGATAACCTTCGAGGAGAGCAAGATCATCAATCAACAGAAGAACACCCAAGCTAACATCACTGTATGGGGGATTTTCATGTCTTCCCTGCTGTACAGAAATGCTTTAATCAAGCTGCTCACTGGACCCATAGTTCCTCCATCTACCACACCAGAAGAAGCGGTAAATCTGGTTGGATCCTTGACCTCTACCCGAATGCTATCATTTTTTGATGAAAAAATCCCCAGAATTGGGCCGAATCACAATCATGCACTCAACATCTCCGTCGAAGTTATGGGCAAGTCCATGACACTCTCTCTTATCGATAACGTATCCGCCTTGAATGTTTGCCCACTGAGAACCTTAAAGTGTTTAGGCCTGAAAGAAAGTTACCTGGCTCCAACCTCCTCCGCTGTACGTGCCTATGATAATACCTGCCAGGAGGTGATGGGCTCCATAAAACTTGTAATACGGGTTGGCCTTATAAACCATGTCATCGAATTCCAAGTCATAGACATCCCAGCTTGTTTTAACCTATTACTTAGACGACCTTGGCTCCACAGTATCAAGGGTGCGTCTTCTTCACTCCATCAGAAACTGAAGTTCTTCTCCAGCGGGTGAGTCATCACCATTTTGGGCGACGATAAAAATGTCGAGGGTGCAAGAACCAATCTGTTGAACCAATCCTTGAGATACATAACAGGTAAAATAATATGATCCTATTAGGATTTCGAGATGAGCCACTCTTACTCCCGGCAGGGGACGGTTTCAAAGAAAGGGTTTGTCGAGAATATGACCCTCATGGCAATGTCAATGTGATTAAGATATTCAGAAACATGCACTTCATGCCCGTACTGGGACTAGGGCAAAGGCAACAAGGGATACTTGAGCCCATAAAACTGAAGAAAGATTTCCCTCCTTGTGGCTCGGGGTATAAACCATCCGAACAAGAGCTCAGAATGATCCACCAGTCTCAACCAAAGAAAAGATCAAACTGTATCCAAATTATCCCAGGAGACTCCTTGAATGGATGATTCATCAAAGAAGGTGAAGACTTCCCTTTTTGCGGTTTTCCAGAACCATGGTATGAACAAACAGACAAGAAGATGAAGCCTGGAATGGAGATCTTTTTCCAAGACAGCTACCCATGGGCCGAAATTTTCTAACACCGAGTACAACCGCTCATCAAAGATACCAAAAAGACTGAGGAAAGTGATTCTGAAGATTCCTTAAACTTACAGATACTGGGGCTGACACTCTCCATAGTTCATTTAGGCACGACAGTAATGGATCTATCTTGTCTGATTAAAGCTACTGATACACCCCTCCTCAACTGGCATGCTGCGCTAGTTCTACATCTGGAGATCTCCCCTAACCCCAATGTTTACCCTATTACTTCTGTTGTTATCTATCCTTTTCTCTTTTGATAAGGTTCTCACTACTGTTTTTCCTATCAATGAAATAAATGAAGATTTTTAGTATCTTGTTCTGCCTTATATTAATTGCTTGGATTCTAATAAAACTTTTGACGATGATGATGATTTTGCAAGTGAACAATTCTTAACTGATCTAAATAAGGATAATAATAAACAACATAACCACGTTCAAGTTAATGAAGAAGAGACTGTTGTTATTAATCTCGGGTCTAGTAGCCAACTGCGCGAGATTAGGATAGGGGCCACCCTTGACGAGCATGAGCGCGCACAACTCGAATAATTACTGAAGGAGTTCGTGGATGTCTTCGCATGGTCCTATGATGATATGCCCGGCATTGATCCTGAAATAGCTAAGCACAAGATACCCACCCTCTCAGATTACAAGCCGGTTAAACAAAAATAGACAAAAATCCGAACCGAATGGCCGCTCAAGGTCAAAGAAGAGGTGGTCAAACAATTGAACGTGGGCTTCATTCGTGTGATCGAATATCCCACTTGGCTAGCCAACATAGTACTTGTGCCAAAATCAGGAGGGAAGGTTAGAATGTGTGTGGACTACCGAGATTTAAACAAAGCTTCTCCAAAGGATGATTATCCTCTACCCAATATCGACATGATCGTGGACAACACATCCAGTCATGCTCTCAAGTCATTCTTCGACGGTTTTGTCGGATACAACCAAATCAAGATGCACCCAGACCACCAAGAAAAAACCTCATTCATCACCCCATAGGGAACCTTTTGCTACACCGTTATGCCATTTGGTCTCAAGAATGCTGGGGCTACCTACCAAAAGGATGCCACAACCATCTTGCACAATCTGATTCATAAAGAAGTCGAGGTTTATGTGGATGGTATGATTATCAAGTCCAAAACTAGAGAAGGTCATATTCCTGCTCTCCGAAAGTTCTTCGAACGACTGTGACGGTATCAGATGAGACTCAATCCACATATGTATGTCTTTTGCGTTACAAAGGGAAAACTGTTAGGATCTATGGTCTTGAGAAGGGGATAAAAGAAGATTCTGTAAAGCTGAAGGACATACTTCAGATGCCACCGCCCCGAACAGAGAAAGAATTCTGAGGTTTTCTTGGGAAATTGTAATATATCAGTAGATTCATCAGCCAGCTAACCTCCATCTGTGAACCAATCTTCAAACTCCTCCGAAAGGATTCGACCAAGATTTGGAATGAGGCCTGCCAAGAAGCTTTTGACCGAATCAAATAATATCTTACCCAACCTCTAGTGCTCATGCCACCACATCCGGGTCTCCCTTTGCTCCTATACCTAACCATAACCGACACTGTAGCTGGGGCTTTACTATCCCAATACCTTAAAGACTCCCATAAAGAAATATCCATCTATTACGACAGTCGTAAATTGTCTGGGTACGAGGTCAACTACACTTCTTTGGAAAAGGCGTGTGTCTCACTTGTCTGGGTCACCCAAAAATTACGACACTACATGCTCGCCTTCCCCATTAAACTTATATCCCGAATGGATCCCATCAAATACCTGCTTGAGAAACCCGCCTTATCCAGTCGAATGGCCCGATGGTTGATGCTCCTAACCGAGTTCAATATCGTGTGCGTCACACAGAAAACTGTTAAAGGAAGAGTCATCTCTGACTACCTCCCCGATTACCCTGTAGAAGAAGCAAATGTCTGGATCTTCGAATTCCCAGATGAAAATATCCTTTGTACTGCTCAAGACCACCTTGGATGGAAAATGTTCTTTGACGGAGATGCCAACAAAAAGGGATATGGCATTGGGATACTTTTGATCGCCCCAGATGACTCCCACACTCCCATCGTCATCAAATTGTATTTCCCTTGCCCCAACAACATAACGGAATATGAGTCATGCATAGTAGGACTCAAAGTTGCTCTCAAGAAAGGTATTCAATACCTTGATGTCGACGGGTATTCTTCCTTCATCATCGATCAAGTGCTCAGAAAATGGAAAGTCAAGAACGAAAAGCTCCAACCCTTCCATGCCCACTTAGAAGAGTTAGCCTCCCGATTTCGAGATATCACCTTCCATTACCTACCCCGAGCAAAGAATAACCTAGAGATGCTCTCGCTACCTTGGCCTCCATGGTCGACATGCCTGAAGGAATAACATTGACCCCCTTCCTAGTTCAAAAGCAAGACAAACCGACTCACTGCTACCATATTAATCTTCTCTCCACCGAAGATCCCGAACTAGCCGATTGCTGGTACTATGATATCTGGTGCCTCCTCAAACATGGAAAGTATCCTGAGGGTTCCAATAAGAAAGATCAAACAACCCTCCGAAGACTGACCGCCCAGTACATCATCTGTCATAAAGCTCTACTCAAGAGGAATTTCGATGGAACTTATCTACACTGTATCGCGGGGGATGAGATTGAGAAAATAATGCAGAAAATACACAAAAAGGAATGTGGACCCCACATGAACGGTCACATGCTTGCTAAGAAGATCTTCTGACAAGGATATTATTTGATCACCATGGCCCAGGACTACGTCACCTAAATTCGGAGATGCCTCAAATGCCAATAGTTCTCCAATATTCAACACTTGCCTCCTCGAGAATTATATAACATGACCTCTCCCTGGACATTCTCCACCTGGGGTATCGACATCATAGGGAAGGTTACACCAAAGGATTCAAACGTATATGAGTTCATCCTGGTTGCCATCGATTACTTCACCAAATGGGTTGAAGCTGAGTCATACGCAGTTTTGAATGCCAAAAAAGTGGCCAAATTTCTCAAGAAAAATATCATCTGCCGATATGGAGTCCCACACGAGATTGTGTCAGATAACGGGTTGCATTTCAAAGCATAAGTCACAGAAGTAGTCAATGATTACGGTACTCAGAGACACAAATCTTCTCCCTACCGACCTTATACCAATGGTGCAGTTGAAGCCGCCAATAAGAACCTCAAAGCCATCATTAGCAAGATGACTGAAAGTTGTAGGGATTGGGCCGACCGAATCCCGTACGCCCTATGGGGCTATCAAACCTCAATCCAAACTTCTATTGGGGCTACCCCTTACTCTCTGCTCTACGGCATGGAAGCAGTCCTACCTGTGGAGCTAGAAATACCCTCGCTACGCGTCATGCTCGGAAGCAAAGTTAGCAAAGAGGACTGGTGCCAAAGCTGTCTCGATGAGCCGACGCTCCTAGATAGAAGGATATTAAAAGCTCTTTACCACATACAAGGGTATCATTATCGAATAGAACAATCATTCAACAAGAGATTCAAGTACTGCGGTGTCCAAGAAAGAGACTTAGCCATCAAGGAGATAATAGAACCCATCTGGGACCCTAGAGGGAAATTCAAGACCAATTGGAGCGCCCCCTACATTATGAAGAAAATATTATCCGGCGGTGTCGCCATGCTCACTGACCTAGATGGGGAAGAGATGGATCATCCAGTCAATGTGGATCATCTCAAGAAATTCTACCCCTAGTTCGAAATCTCGGTCCGCTACGACTATTATCATCCCCCTTCTATTCTAAAAAAAAACTCTCTTCATTTCTCTCTACCCAGAACTACGTGGGCCTGATCCTATGCAAAAAAACTATTTTTAAACAGATAAAAAACTTTTAAAAAACCCCAGAGGTACGTAGGCAGCTCATACACCTCATATGAGTGCGGTCCTTTCTTTTTCACAAAATACTATTCTTTTATTACCTCCGAGAACGGAGGTTCATTGTAAAAAAAACTTGGACAAAGGGATTACGTATGCCTTAGTGATCAGTATAGATAATTCAAAATGAAAAATTCATCGAAAGGCACAGCTAGATGATCATAAACTTGTTTATTTCATTAATCAGAAATTACAGTACGGATTACGTAAGAAAAGGAACGGATAACTCCATTCCCCCATTACCATAAAAATCCAAATAAAATCCCCACATCTGTCATCCATTACATAAATAACCTCTCCAAGTGTCCTACCCACAGCTACCAGAGGAGCCTGCACCCTCATCATCTACATCCTGAGGTCCCCAAGTTTCCCCTGCCTGAAAAGAGTGCCTCAAACACTCCATGGACCGATGAGCCCGAACCATCTTCAAAAAGATCACAACACCCCCTTCCATGGCGTTGGACAAAACAAACCATCTTTGTCCAGTCTCCACTGCCAACATCTTCTTGACTACTTTCTTCCACAACCATTTCATATAATCTTTGGGGACATGCCAAACTTTCCCGACAGAGTGAGAGAGATGGGTCGACGGACGCCGATTTTCCCACAGAGATCCAAGCAATAGATGCAAGTGCTCAGTCAAATCTTCTACTGGAAAGAACTTTAGTGTCTGAGGTGGCACAACCTGTGCCAAGCCAAATTAGCACAGAAGCCGCGAAGGGAAATAACAGGAGGTCTGCTTGAGACCAACCGGCAGCACATATGAATACTCTCCTAGCTCCAGAATAGGCTGCATCCACCCCCACCAAGGCACTGACCAATACAGACCATGAGACCAATATTCCACAAGTTAATTCTCCCAGTTCTCAACATACAGGCCAACACTAATCAAGTCGCACAAAAAGAAGTTGGGTACAGCCAACAAGGGATACTCTGGATGAGTCGCCAAGCGGAATGTTTCAGACAACCACATGAATAGCATTACGGGTCTACCCCTCAAAAAGTCAGAACGAACTTCTCTCCTAGCATCCAGGTCATTCAGAGTCTTTGCCAGTATCACCACCATAGGATTGCGATGGTATGACATCCATGAGGTAATGGATGAAAGTTGCGGGTCCACCTGCAGTTCTCCAGTCACCAACAACAATTTTGAAACTAGGCCCAGAACAATGGCTCCAGCATAGCCAGCATCACCTAATTCTCATAAATGTACAGACTGCAGCACCGCCGAGAGGGAGATTATTCCTCCAGAACCAATGATCTGGCCGCCGAAGGTGAAATATGAAGAAGCCCGACCAATAAATCTCTGGGAGAATGGAAAAATTCAAGCAAAGCCGCAGCAACACTGGGATTTACACCCAACATGGCAGAAAATTCCTCGTAGGTAGGACAAACTTCCTCCAACCCAAAGCGGAATACATGGTCTTCGGGGTACCAGAATTGTACCACTGCCATCATCACGTTCCACTCAATAGGCCGATCGCTCCCCAAAGAGACTCGACGCATGTTGAAAGCATTGTAGTCGACATTATAGGAGCACATTGATTCTAAGGCTTTGAGGTAGTTGGAAAACTCGGTGCTACTAGGGAGATCCATCTTACAAGGCTAAGAAATAATGGGTAAGTAGGTGAAAATGCAAAGGTGTGATGAAAATACTCCACCCTTACCCCTTTTTATACTTGAAAACCCTTACAAGGGACATAATTCCTACAGAAATCGGAGGGAATCCTACCCCACAAGGTACCAAAGGCTGAAGAGGGTACCAATCGAATCTTTGAATTGATGAGACTGGACTGAACTGCCAATAGGCAGGACAGGGTGCTTGCCGATCGGCAACCCCCCATTTTTAGAAATTTCCCTCTTTTCCTCTTTCGTCAAATTTGAAAATTCAATAAAAATAAATTGATATTCTAGACAGAATTTCAAGAATCCTTATTCCTTATAAAATTCCCCTTTTAATTAAGAACTTTCCTTCAAAAAATTCCAAAAATATTCCTTTTTACGGTCTCAACAGCAAAGTAAAAAGCGCATATGCATGCATTCGTCATTCAATGAAAGATAATAAAAAAACTCCATTGCATTGCATATATCTGTTTTCTGTGTTACATCATTTTTGCAGGAAATAAAAGAAAAATAAAAAACAACGAGACTCAGCCCGAACCTACATTCTCTTTATCTCTCTCTCTCACACTAAGAGCTTCCACCCCTGCGACGTGCTGTCTTTCCCCTACTGTGAGACGATGCGCCACCACTACCCGAGTTAGAGTCCTCTTCGGACGAAGTACAGGGCACTAAGAAAGAAGGAACATGAACTGTGTCCCAAATATGGGCAGTCGCTAAAGATATCCAGTCTCTGATGTCCCTTAGCCAAGTGGTCTACACCCGAACTTGCTGCAAGGAATGGCCAAATCAGTATCAAAGAAGAAATGACCAAAATAGAAAAGAAAGAAAGAGAGGAACAGAAAAGTATACCGCAGGTCGGAGGACCTCCTCTGTCAAACCTAACTCCTTCGGATCCATCGCATGAGGATGGTGCAACATAAGCACCATCCCTCCATTAGCTCGCTGGATATTGTATGAAGGGGTATGCAACCGCATAAAAGGGACCTCTGAGGTCACCATCGCCGCAGATGTCATCGGACCACCGCCACTGTGGGAAGATCCCACTGCCTGAATTGAATTCGTAATAAGGAAAGGCAGGGCATCATATATACTAGGCACCATCAACCAGCTCGTCACAAAGTCCATATAGTCATACGGCGCAGCCCTATCGGTGTATAATAAGTAGGACTCACCGATGATCGCCTCTATCCTCTCATCCTTCGACAGCCATCGCTCCCATCTCATAGACGTATGAGGATACACAGATGGCACCACCACCTCCTCCTCAACAATACGACGAACCACCCTCTCCCCGAGATACCAAGAATGACCGAACGCATGCGCTAGCAAATGCCTCATTCGCGCATTCACCCCGGTTACCCCTGCATCTTGAATAGTTGTCCCCCAGGGATAAAAGGTCACCTGAAATCTCCAACCAAGCATAAATCAATACAAGATCAGAAGGTGAAAAACTAAGATTGAAATAGAAAGAGTCCTACCCTACCACTGGTTAGGTCATTCAAGACCTGACACACCGCCTCCAGAGAGAGAGATCCCTTCGACTGCTGATTGGCCTTACGTCATCGATACAATCGGCAGAAGTCCCCAACAGTGTCATATTTCAAAGCGATCAGCGGGTTATTGCACCCAATCACCTCATAGAACCACTTATGAATTCACAAGCAAAAAGAAACGCATAAGGAAAATGCGAATGCTTAAAAGGAAAATGCGAATGCACGAAAAGAAATACGCAAATTAAATAATACCTCAAGCAGGTACGTGGCTCCAGTAAAGGTCTACCGGCAGCACCAATTGAATGCATCCAGAGAAGAGTAAAGGGTTACCAAACTCAAGCTCCCCCAGTCACATAAAGGGTTGTTCGAAGACATCTTCAAGTATGACAAGAACCACAAATGGACGATGTCATCGCTCGACGCCACCATGAAACTGCCCAACACTAGAAAAATGAATAACCGGGCCATCTGCCTCACTTTATCCCATCCTCCACGTCAATCACCCTGCTCAGTAGAACATCCTTCAGTAGGGATAGCCGGATAGAATCCCCAGAGACTATCCTCCCTACATCACCAAGTGCCGCCCGCACTTCCCCCAGTCTCACCCGCAAAGAGCGATCTACCTATATCTGCTATCCATCACAATCCAGCCACAACAGTTGCATCACATCTATGGGAGTCACAGTCATCTCCCCAAAGCCGAAATGGAAGGTGTGGGTAGTATCCCACCACCTATCTCCGAAAGCACACAAGACCACTATCGAACGAGGCATCTCATCCCGTGCAGATGCCAGCCTCCCAAAACCCGCTGATGAGACCACCCAACGCATCACAGGTGGGAGATGCTCCCAAACATCTCTGAGCCCCGTCATCCCGTGAGCATGCATGTTCTTCAAGGAAATATCAGACTGGCAAAAAGGAAAAATCTCATCAGAAGTCAAGAAAGAAAAAATCACCAAAAAAAAGAAAGGAATGCCAAAGGTCAGGTTACTTACATAACCTCCGGGAATCACTCTCAAAGAGCGATGATACGATGGCTCCCGTAGCAAGGTCCGATCATTCGCAACAGGCTCAAACGCATCAAAGGAGTTCTCACTCCCCAAAGCAAGAGGCACCTTGTCCCTCCAATCCTCATTCACTCAGTCATCAACAGTAAACCACTCTCGATGGACTATGGTGCTCACAAAGACGGCCATTTCTTGAAGACCGGAATGCTAGAACGACTTGCAAAGAAATCGCAGAGAGAGAGAAGGCAAAGAAGTTGTGAAAAAAATGAAGGGATTCGCCCCCTTTATATAGGATATCAAGCGCCATGCTGATCGGCATCTCCCCCTACCATACCGATCGGCACTGACTCCTCACCTTCCCAAGGTATCCCAAAAGTCTGTGCCACTACCGACTGGCACCCCTCATACCATGCCGACTTGCACCCCACCTTAAATTTTGTACAGAAGGTCCCAGAAAATACCAGAAAGACCCGAAAAATCCTCAAAAAATTCCTAAAAATCCTAGGATGGATTTTGAACATTTTCAACAAGAAAAATTTGCATTCCCTCAAGAGGAACCTCCCTTCCCCAGCGAAATCCTCAAAAACTCAATGAATCTCCTCCCAGAAAAGCTCCGGAGGTTCTCTAAGGATCGCCTGATCACTTCCCCAGCGGAATTCACTTACAGCACCAAAATAGGTTGTCCCCCCCTGTGAGGTCTCCTAAAGAAACAAAAGCTTCCCCATCTATCAGCTCCCCAGCTCAGATAAAAATCAAAAGGCCCTTTCTCCAGAAAAATCAAAATCCAATCTTTATCCACTCATGGGTCAGAATTGACCCCGGTCTTGAATCGTCACCTGAGTTAGGTCAGAATTGACCTCGGTCCTCGGTCGTCACCACTCTTGGGTCAGAATTAACCTTAGTCCTGGATCGTCACATGAGTTAGGTCAGTATTGACCTCGGTCCTTGGTCGTCACCACTCTTGGGTAAGAATTGACCTCGATCCTTGGTTGTCACCACTCTAGGGTCAAAATTGACCCCGGTCTTGGATTGTCACCTGAGTTAGGTCAGAATTGACCTTGGTCCTCGATCGTCACCACTCGTGGGTCAGAATTGACTCCGATCTTTGATCGTCACCTAAGTTAGGTCAAAATTGACCTCGGTCCTTGGTCGTCACCACTCTTAGGTTAGAATTGACCTCGGTCTTGGATCTTCACTTGAGTTAAGTCAAAATTGACCTCGATCCTCAGTCGTCACCACTCTTGGTCAGAATTGACCCTCGTCTTGGATCGTCACCTAAGTTAGGCCAAAATTGACCTCGGTCCTCGATCGTCACCACTCTTGGGTCAAAATTGACACCGGTCTTTGATCGTCACCTAAGTTAGGTCAAAATTTACCTCGGTCCTCGGTCGTCACCACTTTTGGGTCAGAATTGACCTCGTTCTTGGACCATCACCTGAGTTAGGTCAAAATTGACCTTGGTCCTTGGTCGTCACTACTTTTGGGTCAGAATTGACCCCGGTCTTGGATCGTCACTTGAGTTAGGTCAAAATTAACCCCAGTCCTTGGTCGTCACCACTCCTGGGTCAGAATTGACCCCGGTCTTGGATCGTCACCTCAGTTAGGTCAAAATTGATCTCGGTCCTCAGTCATCACCACTCTTGGGTCAGACATGACCTCGGTCTTGAATCATCACCCGAGTTGGGTCAGAATTGACCCCGATCCTCGGTCGGCACGACTCTTAGGTCAGAATTGACCTCGATTATTAGATCTTCACCCTAAGCCCACAGGTTCGGCTTTGACCCGCAGAATTGGTCATCACCCAACACCACTTGAGGTCCTCATAATCGACCTAAACCTTCGATCATCATTCCATCCCCAGTACGCCCCTTAGTTCCTCAGAATCGGCCTCGACCCTCTGAATCGGTAATACTCCCTCAAAGCATTATGTGGTGTCTATTCGAAGGCTATCATTTATTACAAACTCAGCCTTCGAGGGGCTCTGTAGACACCCAATTTTGTTACCCCCCAACTCTCCTTAGGTCCCTAGTACCTCCCTTCATCGCTATAAACCTAGGTCATATCCCGAGTACTCACCTAGAAGCCATCGGGCACTCCCCAGCTCAGTTTGGCCAAAAAGTCAAACTCTTTGTCTCGACTGAGACTCAATGAATCTTCGAAGGGCACTGAATCACCTTTCCAACAGACCACCCCATGCGCGATTCCAACATTCCATGCGGACGAACGATCCGTTTGCGTTCGAAACTTAACCCAGAGGCCATCGGGTGTTGTTGGTCTCTGTTTGACCAATGTCAACTCTTCATCTCTACTGAGGCTGAATGAATCTTTGAAGGGAGCTAAATCCCCTATCCAACAGATCACCCCGTGCGCAAGATGTGGGAGAACGATCCGTTTGCGTCCGAAACATAACCCAGAGGCCACTGGGCTCTCCCGGGCTCTGTTTGACCTATGTCAACTGTTTATCTCGACCGAGGCAAAATGAATCTTCGAAGGGCACTGAATCACCCTTCAATGCTCCATCCCGTGCGCAATTCCAACTTTCCATGCGGACGAACGATCCGTTTAACTCCAAGAGGTCACCAAATGCTTCTCGGGCTCGGTTGACCAAAGTCAACGCACCAAATCGGGTCAAACTCTTTTGAATGTCTAAGTACATCTCCTAACCTTTCCAATGGTTCGCCCCATGCACGATTCGAACTTACCATGCGGACGAACAATCCATTTCCGTCCGGACGATTCCCCACCGATAAACTCTTTCGAGCCATATTTGACCCAAAGTCAAATCCCAAACTTGGGAGAGGTCCAAAGGACATTCAAAGGTCTTTGAATTACCTTTCAAACGGTATTCCTCGTGCACGATTCTGACCAACGGTTTTCCCTCGGCAGACGATTTTCCAAAAAAGCCTTAAGCGCACTACCAAATGGAGGGTTCCAGATCCCGCCTATCGGCAGGTGCCGATAGGCAGGAACATGTATATGTTGATCGGAAGTTACCCGGGACTATAAAAGGAGGCCTTCACCTCATTTGAAAAGGGAGACCAGATCTAATAAAATTCTCTCTCAATGAATCCCAGAAACCTCTCTCGAAGGCAGTGTGATTTCAACCTCCAAGTCCCTTTTTTACTTACACTTTTCATCATCCTTTTCATCAAACCTATCATCCAAGTGCAAGGGATGCTCTCCAACATTAAAGATCAAGCTCAAGATCTTCAAGAAGGTCCAACTTTGTCAACTTTCTCTCCAAATTCTCTTAAATTTGCAACAACTTGTTTTATTACTTAGCACTTTTATTATCTCATCTCACACACCCTAATATAATTTTTATTTAGTATCATTGCATATCTCCCATTTTCATATACATAAAAACCTAAAAGACAAGAAAAAGAGGGTTTGCTCATAAATTTCAAATGGGATTCTCATACTTTTCTCACACTTCTCTCACAACTAAAACACTTTTTACCCCAACACAAACACCCCCGCAGATAAGAGATCCCCATTTGGATTTATGGATAAACCCAACCTCTCATTTTGTAAGCAAACTATGTGGACTTTGATGCCTTTATAGGCTATGTAGGCATCTCGGGGTAAAACCCGAGATTTGAGTCCTTTTTCCAACTTTTTTGCTCTCATTTTCTATTTTCCCTAAATCCAATCTTCTTATATTATATATACTTGTTCTTAGTGACGTATTACTCCATATGCGTTATCATTATAACGATCAACGTAAGGGTAATAGCGTAAATCTTACTTTCTAATATTATTCTTATATCTTCCTACGGATGACTCGCTTTATATTTTCCATGATACAAGTCAAGGATTCCTACCTCTAATATATATATACACATGCACACATATCACCGGGGAATATAAAGGAAAGTAGCAAATATCCATGAGAGACCAAAAGGGCGGAATAGGTGCCTAACACCTTCCCATTTCATAACTAAGCCTCCGAACCCTTCTCGAATCATTTTGATTTTGCACGCACCAGTGTGTCTTTGGATGCTATCCTTCGGGCTGGCTTCCCCTTTTTCTTTTGTCTGTTTTGAGTAAAATAAACTGGCGACTCCGAATCTCTCTACATTTTTACACCACATATCAAACGATGCCGGCCAAAGCGCTCCTGAGAGGGACGCGCAGGACCTGAAGGATCCTTCCTCCACTCGCCCGCCCGCATGGCGAGGATTGGGGATGGCCACATAGATGACATACAGATTTATTCACGAACTGAGAAGGAGCCTGACGAGCACTTAAGATAGGTTCTTCAGACTCTATGGGAGCATTAGATGCATGCTACGTATGAAAAGTACAAATTCTAGTTATGGGAGGTACAATTTATAGGCACGTTGTGTCGGATTATGGGTATCAATTGACCCGAGAAAAGTGTCGGTGATGAGGGAGTGGGGACAGCCCACGACACCGACAGAGGTGCGTAGTTTCTTGGGGTTAGCCGAGCACTATAGACGATTTATTTGAGGTTCTTCGAAGATAGCGGGTCCATTGATGAATCTAACTCGCAAAGGATTTTCGTATGTATGGGATGAAGCTTGTCAACTGGATTTTGACGAGCTGAAAGATAAGTTAACTTCGTCCCCAGTTCTTGCTTTACCCAGGCTGGGAATGGAGTACCTGGTGTATATTTATGCCTATTTATAAGGACTCTATGGCATACTTCAATAGGAGGAGCATGTTATAGCTTTTGCCTCTCGCAAGCTTAAGCCTCACAAAAGGAATTACCCCACCCACGACCTATAGCTAGCTACGGTCGTGTTTGCATTGTATATTTGGAGGCATTACTTGTTGGGGGAGAAGTTTATCTTGTTCATAGACCATAAGTCGTTGCAGTACTTGTTTACTCAGCCAGAGTTGAACATGCATCAGGGTAGGTGGCTGGAGTTTGTAAAAGACTACCAGTTCGAGATACAGTACCATCCGGGGAAGGCGAATGTGGCTGCTTATGCATTAAGATGTAGGCTGGTAGGTGAGGTAGCGGAAGTATGGATTGCAAAGTGGAAAGAATTGGTACACGAGGATACGGTATCCTGTTCCTTTATATCCATTATGACAGTCACACCCGAGATTGTTATGAGGGTGATACATGCACAAGTAGCAAATACATTTTGTCAGTATCTGATTATAATGCTCTTAGCTGAGGGTGTCGAGTCTTATTCAGTGAGTTGTGATGGTGTTTTGAGGTTTAATGGAAGATTGGTGGTCCCATAGGGAGATGATTTACGTCATGCAGTAATGACACAGTCACACGGGTCCAGATTTTTAGTACATCCCAAAAACTGGATAAAATGTACCATGACATGAGGAGGCAGTACTGGTGGAGTGGGATAACGAAGGACATTGCAGAGTTCGTGTCCAAGTGCGTCACCTGTCAAATGGTAAAGATGGAGCACCAGAGACTGCTAAGGTTACTACAGCCATTGGAGATACCTACGTGGAAATGGGAAAGCATTTACATGGATTTCATTATCGGGCTTCTTACATCACGACGGGGTCACTATTCCATATGGGTTATAATGGATCGATTTACCAAGGTAGTTCATTTTCTACTAGTGAGGACATACTATACCGTGGGCCAGTATGCATAATTATTTATTGTCGAGATAGTTAGGCTACATGGGATGCCCTTGGATATTGTGTGTGATAGAGATAAGATTTTTTTTGTCGCGCTTCTAGGAGAGCTTTTAGGAGTCCATGGGTATAGAGTTGAGATTGAGTTCACCTTATCACCCATAGACGGATGGACATATAGAGCGTACCAATCAAATGCTGAAGGATATGCTACGCATGTGTGTCCTTCATTTTGGAGGTGGTTGGGAGTTGTATTTTTCTCTGGTGAAATTCGCATATAATAACTCTTATCACTTCACGATCGGCATGTCCCCCTTTGAGGAGTTTTATATAAGACCTTGTCATTCTCTCTCTTGTTGGTTCGAGGTGGGAGAGAACAAGTTAATTGGAACAGAGATGATTCAGGAGACATCAGCTAGAATTAAGCTAATCAGGAGTTGCATTCAGGTAACCCAGGAACGACAAAAAATCTATGCCGATGCAAAGCCGTCCTTCCGAGAATTTAGTATGGGGGGCCAAGTATTACTGCGGGTGTCTCTCATGGAAGGAGTACTGAGATTTGGGAAGAAGGGGAAGTTGGATCCGAGGTACATAGGTCCATTTCCCATTATCGAGAGGATAGGGCCGGTGGCATATAAATTGGGGTTCCCAAAACACTTACATCGTATTAACAATGTATTCTACATCTCGTCATTGAGACAATATCTTCTGTATTATATGTCCCACACTCACATCGCGATAGAAGAGATTGACTTACATCTAGACAGTTCTTACGAGGAGTGACCAGTGGCTATCCTAGACCATAGCGAGAGGAGATTGAGGTCGAAGATAGTTACACTTGTACGAGTTTAGGGGCAGCGTCATAACGTGTAGGAGTCCACTTGGGAGCGCGAGGCAGAGATGCGCGAAAAATACCCTCATTTATTTTTACCAGGTACACCTTATTTTTTTAAATTTCGGGATGAAATTCCATTATTACGGGGGAAGTATGTAATACCCCATATTTTTATTCCTTTAAATTGGGGATTTATTAAATTTAATTGTGAGAAATTAATTTAATATTAATCTGGAAATTTATTTTAAATATTTACTAGCGTGATGAGAGTTAGTAATTATTGGAAATTTGTTAAATATTACTTAATGAGTAAAGTAATGTCTATAATTGAATTTATTAAAATTGTCACGAGTGAATAATATGACAATGATGGAAATTAAGTCGGGACGCGCCTATGTTGTGTCGGGACTAAATTATAATAATAAAAGGTTAATAAATTATAATTCACTTGTATAGTCATTTTGAGTGCGCCAACGTATCCGGAAGAATCGAGATAGTTAGAAAAGTGTACATGGGGGTTTAGTTTGGGTCTCGGGGCATTTTTAGGCCTAATCGGTACCTCGGGAGGGCGATTTAGTCATTTTCCAAATTAGGCCATAGTTAATGACGAAAATTAGGAACTAAAATCAGATGTTAGGAAAGTCTTCTAGGGTTAATATTATCAATAGATTAGAATGGCACTGAAAGGAATAGAGGAATAAGCCTTCCAATAATTCAAGGCTAAGAACTAACGGGATTGCACCACCACCAAAACGCAGATAGGAGCGAGGGGATCAAGTGTATACCTATCAAATTCGTTGAATCATACCTATGATCTTAAGAAAAGTATCTATCTTGCTATTTCATAGTTGATATTTCACCCATTTCAGAATAGGATTAATAATACATGTTCTTATTCGAGAATTATATCACCTAGAAGATTTAAATCGCATGTTCTAGGAGTAATTCATGAAATCAGGAAGTCTTGTCACATGTAGAGGATTACCCACGAAATGTAATGTTTTAATAAAAAGAAATTTGGAAGAAGAATGATAATTTTAGAAATCTATTCAAAACTAGGGTTCTTGATAATTCTTCCGAATTTGCCCTTTTAATTCGATGTCTTTGATCAGTTCGTACATGCTTTATGTAGTAAATCATGTAGATAGGTGTATATAATCGGTGGTTTAATTGTTTGGGAGATATGGATTCATTAGTGGTGTGTTGGAGAAATTTTATTGATAAAACCCATAGGTTGGATTAGTAGAATCTCGACAAGAACTGCTCAGTCGATCGATCGACTCAAGAATGTCGATTGATCGACTAATTGATCGACCCCCTTTCATCGATCGATCGAGCCCTCGTGGAAATTGATTAATTTTCCCCTTTTTAAATAATTCGAGTAGAATACATAGGAACCTTTGATATTAATTATAGACAATGATGGTTCATGGGGAGGACCAGTAGGGTCTGAATATGTCTTAATAAATGAGATTTCATAACGAGATATATATGAGTGATAACAAAGGCATTAAACTAAATAAAAATCATGCATACATTAAGTTAGGTATTGGGATACTCGGGAAAGACTTAAACCAGTATAATGGTTAGGATATGACTACTGAATGTACACATAATAAAAGGGAGGTAGAGAAGTAAGTATAATAGGGGGGCAATTGAGAGTAAAGAGGAATGATTAATGATATGTAGGGATTCGTTGATATGTACCACGTATGTTTAAGTATATTGATTATAGGTAGGGGACAAACCTGATTGAAATATGTGGTAGTATAGATATAATCGAGTGCATGTGTGTGTGTGTGTGTGTGTGTGTATATATATATATATATATATATATCTTTGTATAATCATACCCCCGCTACTTGCTATCACGGAGGTTACCGCATCGGGACAGTCTTATCTCGATGGGACCTTTATGGGGGATATTGAATCGTACCCTAGAACATAGGATTCCTTTGTACAGGCTATTTAAGATTGACAGTTAGACGGTCCTAAAAGACGTGAGGGTATGTGTTGACCTCTTAGTGACTTGGAATTATGCTTTGCCTCCATTTTGTGTGTTTTGTCTTAATACAGTTCGAGAGTTATTTCAAACTAGTATTTTCCTTGGTACGAGAGATATGGGGACTTGATAGGAGAGTATGCCAGCACCATAGATTTTATGTGGGGTGCCGTTAGTGTATATATATATATATATATATATATATATATATATATATATATATATATATATATATATGTATAGATGAAATTCTTCTACTGTGCGTGTAAGTAGAGAAGTAATCGAATATATCCTCCTAATCATAATAAGTAGTCGAAACTTCACAACAATATTAAGAAGTAGATAATTGTCTTAAACAACTTTTAATTAGATGTTATCTTAATTTAATCTTAGACTTTAGACCTTGTGAAGAAGAACTTATGCGAGAAGTAAAGAGTTAGACTTATGAGTTATTTTAACAGTACGATAGGCGTGCACACTAGATGAGAGGTGAGGATTCTCAAGGGAGTGTCGTGTACTAACATGGTGGTCATATTAGCTAGTAAGCATTTTAAATACTTTCTACACCATTTTTTAAAACTATTTTACACTCAGGCTCTGACCCATTTCATGTCATTCTCTCTCTCTTGTATATATATATATATATATATATATATATATATATATATATATATATATATATATATATATGTATATGTATATATATATATATATATATTACAGGTGCCTAGCCACATGGGCGTCAGGCATAGGTTCTTTGGATTGGACATGCTGCAGCTTATGTGGGAGTTGCAGGCTCTTGCAGTAGACGACCTCTTCCTTGTTTCAACTCTTGATTTAGTTCTTCATAGCTAGGTCACGTGTCACCCGATTTATTATTCCCGTTTTGATTTATTAGAGATTTTGTATTTATTTATGTTTTCAGTATTCAGTACTCATTTGGGAGTTACTTCATGTCGTGTTGATTATACGTATGGATATTGACTTGGTTTGAATGACATGTTTCTTTTGGATGATAGTTATCCTTAGGATTTATGTTATTCCTAAATTCATTTATGTTTAAAAAATGTTTTTACAACGGAATTTAATAAATAATATCATTTAAATTGTTTTGACACTTAGCTTAATTATTTAGGGTGATTAAAATTGAAAAGTTGTTTTCGAAAGTGATGTTGAGAATGAACCACACCGTTCACCTTGATTTTTAATTTAATAAAGGACTGATCACCCAGTATTTAATTAAGCGAGGTGTTACATTCTTCTTCCTCCCCTTGAGTTCCTCTTACTTCCTTAGGCTCCTAGGGTTTCTCCTATGCTCCAAAAATGAATTAGGTTAAAATAATTAACCTAAGTAACAAGATTCCCAGGAAATTAGGCCTTGTCCCAACCTAATGAGCCAAATAAATCTTCTAAATTGTTTAAAGTTCTTCCTAATTGATGTACAAAATAATGTCTTAAACCCCATTATTTTAAGTATAAACGAACATTCTAATTATTCGAAAAGAAAACTCAAAATATGATACAAAATAAACAAATAATTATCTAGTACGAGTTCAAATATCAATTAATGAATTATTAATTACTTAAGTGTGACACTGCATAATAAGAAACTACTTCACGATCGGTCGAACTTGACACTAAGAGAAGAATACAAACAAGGAAACAATTAAGACCGAATCCCTAACCATTCCATAGTCACCCATAATACTTCGTCACTCCAAGTATTTAGTTAATGCATTACCATATATTAAGTCCAATTTCAAATACGAAAAATTAATACGTATGAATACAAAAAGTAACTTCACATGTCACATCCAAACAAGTAAAACCTCGATACGAAATCCCTGACCATTACATAGTCACCCATATTGTTGTGTCACTTACAAATTTTTAATTAATGTATCACCTTATATTTAGTAAGATTTCATATACAAATAATTAATACATCTAAGTATAAATAGTGATATCACATGTCACAACAATCTCACATAATTAATTGTCACAATTAAGTAATGCCCAGAAAATACGAGGTTTTACATTCCTCCCTCTTAAACAAGGAATTTCATTCTCGAAATTTGAATTCTTTTTACTCCTAATCGAAAGTCTTAGATATCTTTCCCGTAGCTTCCTCGCACTACTAAAAAGGAACCTACTCATTCTTTGTCCTAATGTCCACTAAGGTATCTCCCATCATCAATCACGCTCAACTAATACTCTAAACTAAACTAATCCAACCATTGAAACACCAACTTGTCCCTCATGATCGATCTCCTTCTATTATGTACCCATTAAAAACATTGTGCACACATTGGAGGTGATCGTGCACGGTCAAATGACATGGTCTTCACCCTATCTAATATTATAAATAGGAACTTCATATCGGGTGGTCAACTCCCATTTGGAACCCAAACTTAATGATTCCACACATCGAAAAGATCATTAACAAAATATGGCCCCCCTTTCTTGGGATGTCAAACCATGTTTCTAATCATCTCCAAAATCAACCTTGCCCGGTCCACCAAAATTCATATTCTCTATATGGAACACTATTTCTTATAAAGTGTATGAAACACCTCCTAACATGAAGAACTAACTAACTCTTGCCTCTAATCAACTTGTTTAATCTAACTCAAATGAACCCATGCTACTCCATGTCTTCTTTGGATCCTCTGAGCCCAATAAAAATCAATAGGTATACTCTACCATTCCTATACTATCATTATAAGTGATGCAACTCTTCGAATTCCTCTGATGTTCTACATTTTTAAATTGCAAGATCAATGTCTCGACATAAACTATGATAAAATTTCTTCACCGTACCAAAATATGGATTCCTCTAATTATTGTACATCCAATTGCTTCTAGTATGTACAGTGACTCACAAAACACAAACCTTGGTTAAAACTACTTCCCATAGCTTGGTACCCTATCGCATGAACAATCCCCCTTGGAAAAATTAATAATCTCTTATTATGAAATGGAGAAAGGAAGATCTTACCAATTACAACTGGCGTGCCTTCTCCCGGTAAAAAAATCAATGCCATGGCCTGAACCACCCATGACACATATTTGGATGTAACAACCACCAATGCTACATGACTCTCGCGTCAAAACTATTTCATCACCAAGGACATTGTTATGATCCCCCCATAAGGTCAACATGCACTAAATGACATGTACGCTTCATATTGTATCAAAAAACCACTGTCAGGGTATTATGCTCCCAATTCGAACACTGTTAATAATAGATTCACACTCTAATCTCAAGAACTAATCGCTTTCCTTGACTATTCTAACAGGCCATAGATACACGACAATGAACACTTGTCTCATATTGTGACCTTGCCCAACACATCATCTTAGTGAACCGTTCATAATTTCAAGTTTCTACCATGGTGACTCCTTCTTCAAATAACCAACCACCCCGACACTATGGTGCCTATACTCATGACACTCTATATCCCCAACCGATTCAATTCGATAAGATTCCCTCGTACCGACATAATGTTATTGCCAGTCTAAGCCCATAACTAATATATTATTTAAGTGATAACTCGGGACCTCTCAAAATAAAAAATGGAATTATTGAAAATAATATGTAATATAATGACAAAATCGTAATCTCCTCTAGTGTTATCATATTTATATATAGATAAAAGTGTGCTAGACCCTCTCCCGAGCCTAAATGTCACTATAAGAATTATCTGCTAGAAAATGGTAACATAAAAGCCATCCCCCAATCGTTGATATAAGAGTAGTACATATCTATCGAATTAAGATAAAAAAAATACAATAATCTTTCATCCAAAATGTCAGCAAAGCGACTAAAAACCAATAGTACCAAACAAGTTGTCACGTCTCTACAATCTTGACATAAAACAACCCTTACCCACTGGGGTATCCCAAAAAAAAGCTATGTGATAAAATATATTTATCTTATAATCGTAGTAAACACATTTCTAATAAAGAACCTCAACTCATCGAAGACTCAGTAAGAGTCATGTGCATGATCTGTAAATGTAACCATAACCATGCCCTGGTGGAATATTGATATTATAGGTTGCACTACGGCCAGTACTAACTAAGTGGTCTCAATCATAATAAATGTTGCTAGAACGAAAGTATATCCAAAACAAAGGGGTGAATTGGGTATATGGGTTTAATGGAAAATTAAAAACTTTTTTAACTTTGTGTAGAGATTAATTCCAATATGAGAAATCAATTTTTAAGTAAGCAAGTAATATATAACTAATGTAACTAGTTAAAAGAGATAAATTAATGAAACTTTGCAAACCTAGATTTTAATATGGTTCGGCCACTACTTACATCCACGCTTAAGAGGGTACTTGAGAAAATCACTATCTACGGTTGACTTACGTCCAAACTTAAACCTTATAAGCAGAACCACCTTGCAAACCACAACAAACAAGATGATTCCTTTGTCCTTTCCCAAGCGGTACCAATGCAATCGCAAAAGGACTTTAAATGCCTTAATTTTTCACAATAATAGCACTACCGATGCAGCAGATACAATGAATTTTTACCATTAATCACAACAATGAGATATGTATGCAAAACATAAATCCAAGTAGATTTACTAAAAATAATGAATTTTTTTTTCTCTCACAAAAGTAAACAGATAAGTTTTACAAGTTTGATACTCAATTAGTTTATTAGATATAACTTTAGCACATTTAGCTTTTGTGTTTATAACTTTAATAAAGAGGTATTGGAATGAAAGATTTTGGTTGAAGTTATTTTTTAGAAACTAGAGCTTTGATGGAGTTTTTGTGACTAAAAGTCTCAAAAATGTTTAAGGATTTAGATTCTCTCACCAAGAAACTTCGAGATATTGACATAAGCATTGAAAATGGGACATTACACAAGAGTATTGTTATTGTAAGCTTGTGAATTTTGGAATGGATGAGTTGGGCTTTATTTATAGTTATACGAGGTTGCCATAGGTTGGTAAACTGATTTTTATTCCTACAGGAGGATATAAGATATTAGGATGAAAGGTTTGTGAATCTTATCGATAATGTTTCCTGAAGACCTGACACTTTTAGTGGGCTAAAACCTTAAGTTTGGAAGACTAAAACTCCTTTAGTTGGTATATATTCAAATCTTTAGTTGGTTTTGAAAAGTTTAGCTGGCTAAACTTTCCCCTTTGACTTTTAGTCAACTAAACCTCAAGTTTAGTTGAGTAAACCTTTCAGGTTTTAGTCAAGATGTTGTTTGGTTCTACTCCAAGCTTTAGGTAAGGTTTATGGAGATATAGGGTGAGTTTAGGTATGTAGTTTTTTAGCATACACAAGCTTAAACATGTTACTTGATATTTGTACAATTGTTCCTAAAAAACTACAAAATAAAATAATAATTTATGCTCATTTTTTTACTTGTATGAATCATTAATTATGGGGTTGTCATGTGATGATTGTCTGTGTTTGATTTCCATAGGTTATAGGGTGTGATGAAGATTGATTGATTGATTGATTAGTTGATGTACAAGCATTGCTTGAGGACTGAGAGTTTGGGGTTTAATGCAAGCTTTAATTCAACTTCAAATAGCTTGTGATCTTTATTGTGATCTTTATTTTTTTTACTTGAACAATAGGAGGTTATTTACTCTTATCTTTCTTTGAAGTATCAAATACCTTCAGGAGTTTATAATTTTTTATGATCAACTTCTTTTTTTATTATACAATACTTTCTTGTCATACATATAGGTTTTCGTTTTCATTTTGTATAGCAATGTGGGAGTTAATGAGTTTTTTATAACTAATTACCAATGTATCATAAATTTTATCTGATTGATCATAAGAATTTATCATATCATATTTTGAAATGTAATCTATATCAAGTGTTTTTGAATTTACGTCATCGTTCATTTGTTCTTCTTGTACATGAGCGTGACATTGCGATTTTGTGTCGGATCATGAACTTTTGCAATCTTTTATAATAACTTCGTCTCTTGTACAAAATAGTTCTTCATGATCTTCACATGTTTTGATAGTTGATGGAGCATTTGGATGTTTATATTTTATCAAACATATTCATTATTGACGGAGATGCTTTATTCTAAATATGTTTTTGTAAGAATATCCCAAATTTCATTAGGATTATTTCTTCCAGATACTTTTTGGTAAGAATATCTCAAACTTTAGTTGCCTCTTTGCAATGTGCTACTTTTTCATCAACATTATCTATAAAGGATCACAATATTATCATAGTTTCAATATTTAATTCATTTTTATTTTTTATAGTCGCTCTATAAAAAGGGGGAAATTTATTATCACTAATTATTTTCCAAAAAATAGTTAAGACATTAAACTATGTGCATTGATCTAGCTTTCCATAATTTGAAATACTATCTTAAAAACATGGGTATATCATTTATTTTCAATAAGATTGAGGATGGTATTTCCATATGATATTTATAATCAAAATATACTTTTTTTAAACAAGTATTTATGAGATAGGTTGTGGTACCTATTGTTAGCCAAAAATTTACTCAAAAGGGGGGTGAATTGGTCATATGGTTTTAATGGAAAATTTAAAACTTTCTTAACTTTGTGCAGAGATTAAGTACAATATTATAAATCAATTTATGAGTAAGAAATTAATCAACAATAAATATAAAAAGTTAAGAGAGAGATGAATGAAACTTTGCCTATTGAGATTTTGACTTGGTTCGATCACTACCCACTTCCAAGTTTGAGACGGTAATCGAGAACGTAACTCTCTATGGTTCAGTTGTGTTAAAACCAAAACCTTATAAGGAACAACGTCTTAAAAATATCAACCAAAACTTCGACACCTTTTTCCTTGACCATGCGACATCCACGCAATAGCCCAAGGAATTTAAATTCCTTCACTAACCGCAACAACGACACTAATGGTGGAAATGATACAATGAACTTTTAACATTAGTCATAAAAATTAGATATGTAAGTAAAATTTATAGCCAAGTAGATTTACTAAAAATAATGAACTGGGTTTACTTTATGTTTGAAAATTAATGAACAAGTTTCACAAATATGATGCTCAACTGGTCGTTGGAAATAGTTTTAGCACAACCAGAGTTTGGGTTTACTACTCTGATAGAAAGGGATTGAAATGGAAGATTTTTGTTCTTGTGTGTTTCCATTAAACTAGAGCTTTAGTGGGGTTATTGGGAATAAAAAGTCAAATTGGTTTATGCCTTTGGATTCTCACTTTAAGGAACTTTGGGATATTAACACATGCGAGGAACATGGAGCGTTACTCAAGAGGATTGTTTGTGTAATCTTGCGTGTTTTGGAATGGATGAGGATGACTTTATGTATAGTGCTACAAGGTTTCCATTGGTAGGTAAAATGGTTGGTATTCATATAGGAAGACATAGGGTATTATGATGAAAGGTTGAAGGATATAACCAAAAATGTTTCTAAAAAACTTGACAAATTTAGTCAACTAATACCTTAATTTTAGCCGAATTTAACTCCTTTAGTTGGGTTATTTCAAAGGTTTAGTTACTTATCAAAAGTTTAGCTATCTAAACCTAACTAGTACTTTTAGTCGAGTAAACCTCAAATTTAGTCAACTAAACCTTTCAAGTTTTACTCAAAATATTGTTTGATTTAGTCCAAAATTTAAGGAAGTTATAAAGACCTATATGATGGGTTTAGGTGTGTATGTTTTGAGAATATACAAGCTTAAGCATGTACCTTTGTACAATGGTTCCTAAAGTACAACAAAATAAAGTAACAATCAACTAAGATTGTATGGATTATTTGACATGCTTGAATCATCAATTGTGGGCGTGTGATGTTATCCCTGAATGATTTTGATTTCCATAGGTTGTGGGATATGGTCAAAATTGTTTGATTGATTGGTTGATGTGTAACCAGTGCTTGAGGATTGAGAGCTTTGGGTTTGATGCAAGCTTTAAGTCAACTTCAAATAGATTATGATCTTTAATGGCTTTATTGTGATCTTTATTGTTTTGGTTGAAAAGATTCATTGTATTTTCTTAGATATGGTTGCATGATTAAATGTATTATGCATTCCCTACAAAATATATTATAATGTACTAAATTCTTGTTTTAATCTCAAGTATAATAGAGTGAAGATAGTTAAGCTTAAACTTATATAAACTGTCTTGTCCTCACACAAAATCCTTTTCGTATGAATTATTTTGGTTTCATATATATAACATGGCTTCCTCTAAATGAACTATCAAAATAATGGCCCTACAAGCGGCCATGTTGATATTTCATCAACGATCGATACATTAAAAAGTTATCATTGCAAAGTATTTGATAGCACGAATATCCCCATTCACTTATATACTAATGTTTCTTGGCGTAGAAAGATAAAGATAATTAGAATCCTCCTCATACTGGCCATCATGTGGTCTCTCAGATGAGGTCACCAAGACCTTAAGTCTAATGTTGTTTTGGATGGTGAGTGGAATCATTTATCCTTAAACCACATAATAAGAACATAATAAAGTTCTCAAGGCTAAAAATACCTAAATCCCGATCAAATTTGACCTCATGCGTGGGACATATTAAAAAGGAAATCAAAACAAGGAACCATACTGATACAATTCGGTTTATTGGAATTGTTTCTTCGGAAAAATATATTGAACCCCCTTAGAGTTCATGATTGTAAAGTATACACGTACTAAATAGTAAAACTCTAAAGTAGTCAAAAAATGCAACATGGAAAAACAACGGATGCACTCAAGACCCTATGACACTATTACTTGGAATGCTCTGATACCAATTGTGACACCCTGTAAAATTCATATATATATATATATTGATTAGGTCTAATACAAAATCATAAAAATAAAGAACAATTAGTAACATTCTCATCATAAAGAAATATATAACACTAATATGTAATATAATGAGAGAAAACATATGTTCAAAAAAAGAAAAACACTGCTGATACCAATCACTAATAATATAATAATCCAACTATAGAATAAAAATGTATTTCATACAATCTTTGACTCAGCAAACACAACTGAAATATAATAATACTTCATGAACGGAAGTAAATATATATGATATGTAGAGGAGTGACACTACACAATGCCTACATCCTATGAGTGATAGATCGTCACGTTGCTAGAGATATTTCTCCAATGAACATCCCAAGTCTACAGAAACAATAACCTATGACTTGTGAAAATAGATATAACAACAATGTAAACAACAAGTTTACAAAGATTGGCTATACTAATAACTATGAATTATTGCCAACCCAAAAAAATCTTAAATATCACGTGCGTCTAAATCCCAAACCCAAGTTATCCCATAATTATGTATTATTCATCTCAATGGAATATAACTAATTCATCTGTAATAATACTAAAACATGTATCTCAAGTGTATATCCAAATAAGTAAAGATAGTCACAATGTCTTTTATCCAAATAGGTATGATCTCTGCCACGTAATGTCTTCAGGGATATATCATGTCGTACGAGGTAGAGTTACATGTTATCCCATCCTTATAAACTCCAAACACCAATTAATGATAATCATTACACCTGTACACAAATCATATGGCCTCATACCCAAGCTATATTAAAGGATCCTCTTATTTATCACTACAGGGTAACAAGGGAAAATCAACACGTAGTGTCCAAAATAAAATAACCAATGCAAATCACATACTAGCACGAGGCACTAACGTAGCTGGCGTCATACCCATCCTATAAGGATATCCCCTCTAGTACATAATACATCAAGAGTCACACATGGTATGCATGCACATAACAACAAAAACAAATATAACCCTTCGCATACGAGTTAAACAAAAAAAAAATATCACCCAATATAAACAGGTTATATATAAAGCATTTATTAATTAGTTAATACACATATTAAATATAATCAATCATATATAACACTAGTCTGATATCCCAAATCTCTACAGTGTAGGTATTGTCTCACCTATCATTCATTAGGATCATTTCAATTTATTTATACCCTACTCGGTAGGTAAAGTTATGTTCTAGACTATCCTGAGTTATATACGCTCTCTAAGCATCTCTCAATACCGTTAACATCTCATTTTTAGACCTATAACCCTACGTATAAAAATTAGGTATCACTATCTACCTATACTTTCCGTAACATTCTAAGTCTTCCTCTAACATGCTAAGTGGGTTACAATCACAATATCATCTTTTTCAAGGTTTATTTGAGCTTTATAGGAGTTAAGAATGCAATACGCGAAGTTTAAATGTGTTTTGGTGTTGTTTAGACATATTCTTCATTTAAAAGAAAAATTAGTTCAATTCATATTCCATTTTTATATCGTATCACGATACCAACATATATATCATCAATTTATCTTCGCGTATCTTACGACCGTGCATTAATCCGATTCCGCCCGAAGAGGTTATGGCCATTTTAGTTTTCTAATGTTTCATGACCTCAATCAATTCTCCCCTTGTTATTTTCTAACTTCGCACTAGTAGTTTAATGGCTATTCAAAATCATCCAAAACCAAACTACAATGCTATTAACCGTAATGAAAGCACTTCTCCTTCATATATAAGTGATATAACACCAAGAATAACCTATAACAACATATTTTAAACTATCCTAACACGGTTCGAAGGATTACTTTCAGGTCTTAACTCAAGGACCCTAATTTTATAATTTTAATCAATCTTTCTTATTTTATCTTCAATTCATGAAATATTAAAGGGTATTTCTATTTATTCAATGATTTCTCCTTATTTCTAACACTACTAATCATATTTGAGGTCAAGTTCATGAGATTTCTTACAAATATGAACATTAACTCTACTTACTTTATAAGTTATATAGGAATTTGATTAAAATTAGATTATGACATGATTGTTTAAGATTCAAATGAATAGATACTATTCTAACATAGACATAATCAAATCCCTACACTAAGTAAACTTTTCGCATGGTTGATTGAGGAATCAATCCCCAAATTCGCAAATTCTTCTTCTTTCCCTTGAGCGCCTCTCCCTTCCATAGACTTCTAGGGTTTCCCCCATTGTCCAAATATGAGTTAGGATAGACTAATTAACATAAGTAATAAGTTTCCACGAAATTAGGCCTTCAACCAATCTAAGCCCTAACCTAATGAGCAAAAATAATCTTCTAAATGGTCTTAAACTCTTACAAAGTGATGTACCAACCCAATGGTCTTAAACTCCACTACTTTGCGTCAAAAATGGACATTCTAATTGTTACAAAATCCAGTCCAAACTATGATACAAAATAAAATAATATTTATCTAGTATTAGTTCAAACATCAATTAATTAATTATGTATTAATTAAGCGTGCATGGCATTCAAAGAAACTTCTGTACGATCAGTGGAACCAAATGGCGAGGGGATAATCCAAATAAGGAAACCTATGATACCAAATCCCTGACCCTTCTGTCATCTCCCATAATACTGCATCACTTCCAAATATTTAATTAATGCATTACCGTATATTAATTCTGATTTCAAATTCAAATAATTAATACATCGAAATATAAATAGTGAATCTTATGTCCCAATAAGCACACATAATTAATTTTCACAATTACATAATGCACATAAAATATGGAGTACTACAAAAACTCCACCACTTTGTTGATGTCGTCGGGCCTTAGAAATATCAAAACCATGTTGTGATAGTCCACTCATATTCTCTCCAAGAGTTCGCATATAAATATGAGGTTGGGGAAAAGTTGAAGGCAGGTTCAAGTGATTTATAGAGAACTAAGAGTTATGGCATTCATAAGTGTTTAATCCTTATGCATTACTCTTTTAGCCTACTATTATGAGCATATATCAATATTTTATATCATTTAAAGCTATCTTATACCTTGTTGATAACTAAATCAATACTCAGGAACCCTTAGACAAGTCCATAAGTTACATCCTAAGTTCCTTTGAATTGTTAATAAAGGTCGCAAGGACCTTAGACTCTCTTGAATAAAGCTCAAAAAGTCTCATAGATTATGATAACTCTTGTGTGATATAATAAATAGTACATGACCCTTTAATAGTGTCCATGTGATCCTCAATCGAGGTCCGAACCACTTTAAATATTTGTATTTTACCTGTCTGGGGTCCAACAGGGAGGACCCACTGGATCTACGGTTAATACAATTTCAATACCCATCTTACTATAATATGCAAAGGAATATGCCATATGTGGATCATAAAAATATCAACTAGATGTGACACTCCTAAAAGAAAAAAGGCATTCTAAAAAATGAAATACTTCCCAATTATTAAATATATATAATAAGAATAAATTAAAAAAATGGAAAATCCACACACTAAATATCAAAGATGATACATATGATATACAAACTCACATAAGAATTAAAATCACACATCTTAGCATACCATAAACGAAATGAAGTGATAATATATGATATTGCTAAAATAAACAACATCTATTATATAGAGGTGGGGGGAATAATTTTGGAATCATTTTAGTCTCAATTTTAATTTTATCCGATGTTTCATCCCTTAATCATACATGACTCACACGGGGATATACATGATTAAATGTAATGTGAGGCACATTTTTTTTATAATTTTACCTTTCTTTCCATGACTTTTTTCTTCAAATATTATTTGATTCTTATGAACCATATTTTGATTTAATGGGTTGAGGTGAAGATTTCCTTGAATTCCAATATTTTTTAGTGTTGGTGTACCTCACAAAATTCTCCCCAATGAAAATTTCTTCAAATGGCCAAATTTGTGATAATTATCATATCTGGGGGTTTTGCATCTAGTCCATTGGGTTTTTAGCTTAGGAACAACTTTTTCAAAATATTGAAATATATTAAACTTGTAATAAAAATAATTAAGGTGACCTAATAGGTGGAAATATGAACAAACAATGTCCTCTTCGGGGTTGGCTTAATATGTAAATCATTGTTCTCCCTTTTCGGACCTTTTAGTTTGCTTGATAACAAAAAAATCATAAGTCTCAATTATTATTCATACATTTCACTATATTTATATTTAAGAGTTAAAGAGACTTCATCGTCAAATACTTCATCACCAAATTTGGTCTACCTAGAGCTTTGGTAATAGACAACGATACCCAGTTAAACCATGACATCTTCAGGGACTTTTACGAAGAATATGAGACTCAAATTCACCATGTGTTAATTATATTCCCAAATTCCAGTGGGTGGGAAATAATTACTAGAAAATATCTACTTACCGGGATAAAACTGAAAGTGGATAATGAAAAGGGAATATGGGTGGATGAAATCCCATTTGTCTTATGGGCGTACAAAATAACTCCCAGAAGACCAATATGAAAAAGCCCGTACACCCTTTCATTTAGAATGGAAACAATCATACCTTTGGAAATTGGCCTGCTAACACTAGGAATCGAAATCTATGAGGACGACAACAATGACAATCTCATAGTTCACAAACTAAACCTATTAGAGGAATGAAGGGAACATTTACTCATTCACCTTGCAACGTATTATCAAGATCTTGCCAAATAGATCATAAACTATTTATAGACGCCAAGAAATCCTCCAATGGAAAATTGGCACCAAATTAGAAAGGTCCATATAGAATAACCTAAAAAGGAGGAACAATTCATATCTCTTAGAATAGTTAGATGCAACAACAATACATAGATCATATAATTCTAAGAACCTAAGTAAACTTTATCATCCAAATACTTTCTACAAATGTTTTAGTTCCATAATGATGATTATTGTTAATAAATGCGCTTGTTCAATATCATTGTACTTCTAAGTTGAAATTCATTAAACCAACCTAATAATGGGTGGTACAACTTAGAACAAGTTGGTTACTAAATATTTGGTATCAAGCCACTTTAAAAATAGTGGCAGAACACAACTTTTATTAGTCGGCTTATAATATTCATAAAATCCACCTCATAATGGATCGTAACACTTAAAATAAGTCATTATGTAAGAATAAAAACACTCTGATGCCACTTGTTAGGGTAAAAATGCTTTGGTACCAATCTGAAAAAGGTGATTTCCCAATTTTTAAATTCAAAATACAAGATAGTTCACACAATATACCAAACTTAAAATTTCCTTCAAATTAAACAATTAAATTTCCCAAATTTTAATTTCCACAAAATGAAAATTAAACTCAACTAAACAAATATTTACTTTTCTTTCAAACAAAAATTAAATAAACCCAATTCAGGTTCTGCATATGCTAAGCAAAAAAAGCATGAATATATTCAAATTAAATTTTTTGACTTGAATTAAACTAATATTATCCAAACATAATTAGTGCCAAAAATACACTAAAGTTGTGATGAAACCAATTTTTATCTTTCAGACAAAAATTAAATAAACCCAATTCAGGTTCTAACTGATTTTTTCAAGAAAAAAAGAAATCACAAAACAAACATCGCGATGTATGAGGACAACACACAACGGGAAAAAATCACGAATGGACCAGCCTCAAATATCCTAGGTACGGTTTTACGTAAGACACGATAAAAGACGTATGTAACACCCTGTACTTTTATGATTTTTAAATTTGGGATTAATTAAACAAAATATGGGAAATTTATTGGGAATTAATCTGTATTAAAATAAATATTAACTAGTGATACAAGGGTTAGTATTTATTGATGTTAATTATATTTAATATTACTTAGTGAATAAAGTAATATATGATTATGAATATATTAAAGTTGTCGCGAGTGAAATATACGATAAGTTACAATAATTTAGTCGGGACGCACGTGTCAATCGTGTCGGGACTCAATTTAATGAAATAAAAAGTGATTTATTTTTAAGTCATCCATATGGTCATTTAAAGCGAGCCATTGATTCCGAAAGGTTCAAGATAGTCAGAAAATTCTACTCGGGGGTTTAGTTTGGGTCTCGGGGCACTTTTAGGCCAAATCGGTATTTTGCAGCGACATTTTACTCTTTTGGAATTTAGGAGGAATTAAATGCACGAAAATTAGGGAATTATATTTTCATCTATGTAAGGGAAGTTAGGGTTAATATCGGTAAAAAAAACACAAAAGGCTTCTACCCATTTCGCACGACCACTACCACAATCGAGTAGATCGGGGAAGGAGGAATACAACCATACCAAAAAGTTACAGAGATTCAGAACTTCAAATAGAGGTAAGGGTTTAATATTGATCAGTATGATTTGATATATCCTTCATGTTATATTTAAAGGATATTCATGTGAAATTATGGAATTTAGCATTAAAAATTGGAGATAGAAAGCATGTTCTTGGGAAGGATTCATCTCATATTTAATCCCTTACACATGTAGATTGAATTGACGATATATACCATGAAATTGGAGAAAAAATTTGAAAGAATATTTAACTTCTTGAACCAAGAGAATCAACTAGGGTTTTCAAAGATGAATCTTGAATTAATCAAAATTTAAGTTGTTCCTTGAAGATTTTATGATTCCTTTACGTTAGAATTCGTTCGTATATGTCCCTAGGATGTTAGGTATGCTTGGTTTGGAGGTTGTTAGTGTTTAATGGAGATTTGGAGTGTTTTATAATAATGAAATCCGTAACATTTAGAGGAATAAGACAACACTTGTAGAGTCAAATCGATTTGGCTCATTCCCGAATTGATTCGGCATCCCAGAATTTGAAACTTTTCCCCTTTTTTGCTTAGAACTCATGTGGAACGATCGAGTTGACTTGGAATATAAATTTTGAGTATAATTGATGATATTCTGATGAACAGTAAACAACAATTGGGATTTGAACTTAACAACGTGGGTACGATATATAGCCTTGTTAGTTGGGTGTAAATTGGGGTATATTAGGCCAACAATGTTTGAGAGATTTAATGGTTAGACCAGTATGATATGGATAGGATGACTATTGAATTTATTTAGTCTAAAATGTATAACCTTCCAATTAGTGGGAAATTCTCGGTTATATACGATAAGGGGTTAAACGACATATTTAAAATATGTAGTCTATTGAGAGTACTATGAACTACGAATGGAATATTATAAGGTATGTGATTACCTATATTGAATATATATACACACACACACACATGGGTTGTGTGAATACCTATTTTTTGATTTATTATGTGTAATCATACCTAGGCTACATGCTAGCACGAGAGGTTATGCATCGTGGACAGCCTTATTCTGATGAGACCCTTTGGAGGGGATATTGACTTGCACCTCAGGACATAAAAGTTATATATACGTTTGTGTGTGTGTGTGTGTGTGTGTGTGATTATACTACGAGTATATTATTAGGGATGATAGATAGTGATATCTAAATTAATTAAGACACTCGAGAACAAAACCATTTAGTGGAGATTCCTAATGAGTATAAAGAATCGATAAATGCATAAATATATCTTATGGGTAGTACAGGTGGGCATTATAATTGATTAAATGAGATGAGATATAAACCATGCCAGTTATGTGGATAGCATAACTAGGTGGGTTAGAGTACTATGTTTGGCTTGTAGATTAGTTAAGGGGTGAGGATTTCAAGTTAGGGCACACGGTACTAACATGTATTTAATATCTTATCTTGTTCCACTTTTAAGAACTTGCTAAATATATTTTCAAATTGTTTTCATTCGGGCTCTGACCCGTTGCAAAATCTTTTGTCTTTATTTTTTTAAAATCATTTTAATGCCCAGCCATACGGACGCCAGACCTAGAAGATCCCACAGTTGACGTGCTGCAGCTATTGTGGAAGTTTCAAGACTTTTACTTTAGACCTCTCCACTTCTTACTCAGTTCTTAGTATCATCATTATCTCAGTCCGGCATGTCGCCCATTCTTAAATTTATATTATTTACAGAGACTTTACATTTCAATTTGGACTTTGTATTTCAGTTTATTGAGACTTATTAGATTTTAGTTCTTGATGGATTTTATTATTGTGGGTTCTAATTGGAGTGTTTATGTTGTATCGTTATTTAATAAGTTGGTTTTTTACTTATTATTTGATTGGAAATGTTTTAATAAGTTTATACTGGTTCATGTTAATAATAAACATAAAATTTGACACCAACCTTTCTAATACTAGGTGGTTAGTATGTTTTAATAATTTTAGACAGTGATGCTAAGAATGAACCAATCTGGATATTCAGTTTTTAATTTGATAAAGGCCTGATCACCTGGTATATAATTAGACAGAGTGTGACAAATGGTATCAAATCATTAGGTTCTAGAGTCTTTAGGATCTGTGTTTCCATCATAGCGTTCTTTGATGTAGAGCCCTACTTTTAGGACTGTTATATTCTTATTTACGCATTTACGTCTTTAGCTATTTTAAGTCATATTGAATTGTGGACAGATGGAAAGTTCTTTATCCTTTCAAATTCATCCTCAATGTGCCACACGAGCCAACCCAGAGGCACAGCCAGAGCCTCAGCCGTCCCCAGCCTAGTGTACTATGAATGTTGCAGAGGTTGCCACTATAGTTGCACAGGCAGTTAATGTAACATTAACAGTAGTAAAATAGGCCACACCCCAGGTGAAGGCAGTGGCACCAGCCTAGTCACATGTGTTCCTTTCTTCTTGGGAGTGAGTTAGGGATGCCGTCTAGAAGGAACATCCTCCAGAGTTCTCAAGGAGTTCATACGTAGTGGTGGCGAGCCAATGGAAGAAGGACATCTATATGCACCTAAGGATGTAAGAGTGTACCGATGTTTAGAGGCAGATCGAAGATAATTTTATGCTATTTGGGGCATCATTCCAGTGGTGGGAATCCATTACCAGTGCGGAGGAGAGAGAGAGAGCATGACAATACAGGAGTTCTGGGTGCATTTTACCACAAATACTTCCCATCCACTGTCTGGACTGAGATAAGGCAAAACTCATTGGATCTCACCTAGGAGGGGAAGATAGTTGCTGAATATGAGGAGGAGTTTAAAAGGTTGACTAATCTTATGCCAGGAAAGGTACCTGCTGAGGAGAAAATGATACAACTATTTACTGATGGTCTTACTTGGAGGATCGGACAGCATCTGTTAGGTTTCTTTCCTTGAAGACATACACCGATATGTTAAATGTTGCTTTGTGACATTGCTAGGACCATCGCTTCAATGTTAAGAGAACTAAATGAGTAGGAGAGTCGAGTCAGCTATTAGGATCAGGGGAGGTAGTGCCAGTGGGGTGCCATGAGCTCAGAGTCAGTCCAGGCAGGGTGAGCAGAGTTCCTAGTAAGGAGATCCTTCTAAGAATTTCTGATCTGTAGGTTTTAGATAGGGTCAGGGAGGATACCAACATGGTCATTAAGTCTAACAGCATCACCAGGGCCACGACCATTTCAAGTAGGGCCATTAGGGCTAAGGGAAGGGTAGGAATAGACAACAGGGCCGAGCCAACCAGGGCTAGCGATGAGGAAATTTCATAGACCTGTGTTTCATATGTTGCAAGAATGGCCGCAAATGTCAGGATTGACCCGACAAGGGAAAGTTTCCACAGCAGTAAGGTGCTCACCAGGATCCCCAGAGGCCTATTTTTCCCACAGCCCTTCCAGCACCACCGCATATGCAAGCCTTACCTGCCATTCTCACAGCCCTACATTACCAGGGGAAGTTACAATATGGGTGTGTATATAACATAAACCAGGTAGAAGTTACTAAGGCCCCACATGCAGTTGAGGGTATGTTCTCTATCCACAATACTTTCGGGTGCATTTTATTTGATACTGGGCCTTACACTCATTCGTAAACACTAGGCTGGCACAGACCATGGGGTTACTAGTTACGACAGATAGTACTGTTACATGGGTAGACTCGTCATTAGGTAATGGGATGCTGATATTTTTATATGTAGAGGTGTGATCATAGAGATCTAGAATCTTATTTTACGTGATGATATTCTTATGTTAGATATGTCAAAGTACGATGTCATTATACGCATGAATTGGCTAGTCACGTATACGAACATGATTGATTGATATAGTAGGAGCATTGTGTTTTCTATTCCTGGTCAGTATATGTTCCTTGTGGCGATGCAATGACCCGAGGGAGGATTGTCCACCCATTTGTATGACATAAAGGAGGAGACCTCTACGAGAGTGGTGATTTCCCTTTATTAGATTGTGGTTGTTTGGGAGTTTGCTGATATCTTTCAGGATATATCTGGACTACCACTGAGTAGGGAGATAGAGTTAGTGATTTATTTGGCACCCGAGCAGTCGGCCGATTTCTTGTGCACCTCATTGGATGAATCCAACGGAAATGAGGGAGATACAAGATCAGATAGAGCAGTTGTTGGGATAGGTTTTCATCTATAGTAGTACCTCACCTTGGGGTGCCCCAGTCCTATTTGTGAAGAAGAGGGATGGATCCCAACGACTATGCGTGGATTATTTAGAGTTGCATCAAGTAACAATACGGAATGAATATCCATTGCCTCGCATCGATGATTTATTCGAACATCTTAGAGGAGTAGACTACTTCTCTAAAATAGACTTGAGATCTGGTAATCGCTAATTGCGTATCAAGGAGCAGGATGTGTCTAAGACTACGTTTCTGATAAGATATGGGTCCTATGAGTTTCGAGTTATGTCATTTGGGCTAATAAATGCAACGGCAATGTTTATGGATTTGATGAATAGGGTCTTTAGAGAGGTCTTAGATCAGTTTGTCGTTATCTTCATAGATGACATCTTAATTTATTCCCAGAATGAGGAGAAGCATGTTGAGCATCTGCGGAGAGTTTTACAGACATTACGAGAGCATTAACTATATGCTAAGTTCGAGAAGTGTGGGTTATGGTTACGTAAAATACAGTTTTTGGGGCATATCGTATCAGACAGGGGGATGTCGGTGGAGTCGTGTGATAGGTAGGGCTTTGTCATGATGTCGCGTCACTGACGTCGATCGTTTGTTATATTCGCCTCACCAACTCTATACAAAAACCTAAACTATGACTACACTCTTTTAAGGGATTATAGTGGACAATCCGAGTATTGAAAAATCCATAGAGCCGAGTTGCTAGAATTTTATTGGTTTATTATTTCTCAATAAAAGTGTAAAACATATTTTCTAACGAAAAAATAAAAGATAATAAAGAGAAAAGATTAAACTAGGCGAGTGTAAATTAATCTAAATTAACAAAGAGAATAAAAACTATAGGTTGCGTCGGATATTCCTCACCTAGAGTTAATTAGTATAAAATGGTTACATGGGCTCACAAGTTATTAAGATTGAGTCTCGTTTCGACAGTTAATTAAATCAAGAGTTGTCACACCCTAAATTAGCATAAAACTCTAATAAGATTTTGGCGTAAACAAATACCCAAAAATTACGCACGCAAGGTCGTAAATATGGAGCATACATAATATACCCTATTAAATCTCCTAGGCGTAATTACTAGGACAACCCACTCAAAATACACACATAAAAATCCATCACCAAAGCAAAGAAACCCGTCAACCTGTAGGTGAGTTCTATCCAACACAACCTAGACTAAATTATCCACTAAGCATGAAGAACAACATAAATTAAACTAACTATCTAATTAAGCAACAACTAAATATAAAAGCAATAAATAAGAAGAAATGGATATTAACTAGGCACGAAAATGAAAGGAGGCAAGTAAAGAAAGCAATAAACAAATGAAAGAGACAATGCAAAGTAACCTTACATACATACAAATGGGAAAATCCCAAAGGAAAATGGAAAAGGGCCAAATTTCCTTACAATCCCTAAGCCTAATGTAAAATGTAAGAACTTTACAAAAGACAACAAAGGTTCTCTTATATAGTAAGTTGGGAATAAAAATAGAAAAGAAAAGGAAATAGAAAAGAAAAGAAAAGGAACAAGTTGGAAAATATATGATGCTACCGCTCATCTACGGCCAAGGGGGCAGGTCGACTAGTCCTATAAGTCAAGCCCATTGTCTCCCTCGCAAGGAAAAATCCCAATATGCGATCGATCGATTCCCTGGGCACGGTTCACCGGTACTCTATTTTTTAATGCTCTTTGGTCTTCACATGGGAGGAAATCTTCAAAACGAAAATGGCCATAACGTCTTCGTGCGATCTCAAAACGACGTTGTTTGCGGCCACGCGATGCTAACTCAATTATATATGCGTTGATGGAGATTACATGAGCGAGAGATGAAGTTTGAATTAACAAAAATTCCCTTGAAGTAGTGTCTGGTGATGAAACTTCTCCGAAATGCAACCGATCCTCACTTTTAGCGTTCTAATACCTACACAAGCACAATTAACCCCTACAAAACATATATATGTCCAAATCCGAGATTATCTGGTTAACGAGTATAAATATAGGAATTAAGAACGTAAAAGTGCTAGAATACACAAAGATAACGGGCAAAAATATGCAATATTTTTTACGTATCACACCCCTTAACAAAGACATTGTGAGTCCCTAGTGATCAAACAAACAAAACCACTCCACAAAAGGCGATTTAAAATGTATATATGCATCAAAATATAAAGGAGAATTTTATAGGGAACACGATTGCATTTAGCATATTAAATAAACCATTAAACCCCTAGGTTACCCTAGTGGACGAATGTCGTCTTGTGATGGTTTTCAGGGATGAAACGCACAAACATCATATGGCTTCCTCAAAATATGCCCAAACCAACACGCGACAAGGCCAACAATAGGAAAAAGATTTCATATGCATTATTAGCACAGTAAATGAATTCGCATAGGATTCCATATATTAACCTTATAGAATCATCTTCGTTCAATTAAAATCTTAAAATGTGGGAGAGGAGCGAGCACATGCAATGTATGATTTGGCAAAAACTTAAATAAACTAGATAAAAATTAAAGCAAGAATATATTCAATCCTCACGGGCATTACACTCATCAAATGAATTCACTCGAAACGGGCATAAAGAGTAAATGTAAATGGAAACTAGGTCGCACACATGTCACAAATGAAGAACGCTGTGTAGAAAATGAAAAATTGTAATCTCAATGAAAGATTCCGCTCATTAAAGGAGGCAAAATGCATTTTCATAGATTATCAAAACTATTTCAAATTTTGAATTAAATGCACTCTAAGATCAGATAGGACTCTATACGGTTCTAATGTAGTCTAGGCTAGGGTACAAAATTAAGGATATGTACATACAGGTTCAAAGTGTTTGGAGATGAAAACTCGAGATAATGGGAAAATGGGGGCAATTTTAAAAATTGGCAAGCAAGTTCCACAAAGGGAATTGAATATAACAATAGGGAGAGTAAACAAAGCTTATTGAACAATATACACAACATATACAAACTTTCTCTTTTCTTTTCTTCTTTTTTTTAATACTTTTTTTTGTTTTTTTTGTTTTGTTTTTTTCTTGTTCTTTTTCTTTTTCTTTTTCACTACACTATATTCTCTTTACTTTTCACACACTCACATGCTTAAATTTTAACCATAAGACAAATAACATCATTCAATCCCAAGTAACATTCTAAACAAAGGTATGTGAAGTACTATATATGGATTAAACTCCAATTTTGAGTTGGTTATGAGATTTTGTGTTATGAAACGAAGGGTTATATTAAGGCTCAAAGGGGTCGATTAGGGAAAACATATAAGGTGAGGTTAAAGCTAATATGGATGACATAACAAACATGGCCTATGATCATTTCCTAAAGTTTATGCAATTCTCGAGTCAAACAAACTTCGAAAATCATGCTCAAGTAATACATTTCAAGAAAGAACTCAATTAATGAACGATCAAATGAAAGAATACTGAGATTACCAATGACTGTAATGTTTTCAAAGAGGAAATAATAGTGTATAACACTCACAAAGGACAAAAGGATGAAAAATCACTCGGTGTAAGTATATACAATGCAATAAGAGATTACCGAGTTATAAAAATCTTAAACCAAATCAATAAAGTAAGAAAAGTGCATGTGCTCATGGGATTAAAGTTTAATTCACGAAGTTATTCATAATATCAATTATTAGGACTAAAGTCTAATAACTTCTAAAATCGAGAACATGCATCATTGAGTTGTTTATTGGATCGGGATATTATTAAAATTTATCATCGAAACAAAGGCAAAAATGCCCAATAAAGGAGAAAAATAAAGAAAATCTTTTTGAAAATTTTAATTTTTCGAATAAAGCATACTTAGTAACTAACATGTAATCAAATCAAAGAACCTACCAATGAATGGATATAACATCCCACACCCCCTAAATTAAAACCTGACATTGTCCTCGATGTAAATTAAGAACCAAGTTAAAGAGAGGAAAAGAGTGATATTACCAACAATGGAGCGATCTTCGAAAAGTACGATTCCAAAGATTCTACCAAACTAGTACCAAAGCATAAAAAAAAGAAGAAACAAAACTTTAACTAATTACACTAGACTATAACTAAGAATAGAGAAAAAATAAGAAAAATAAAAACTAACTATTTACAATCTATAATTTTAACTTTTGACAAACTATATACTAGAAGTTGAAATTTTTGAGGGTCCACCCAAAAGATGATTTGACTTTGGAGGATAACCGGTGTACCCTCACTCTCATTCATGCCTCTGGGAAAATAGGAATTCCGTTCAAACAACGGAAGGCATGTGTAAGGTGGAAGAAATGAACCATCCCCAATTAAAAATTTTGGAGGGATGATGGGGGATTTGGATAAAACGGGTGACAAATACACAAGGGGGCCAAGAAAAATAGAATTATCTCCCCAAGATTTAGCAAGTGGAATGGGAGGTGGCGCATATGGAGACAAAAATGCCTTCATGGAAGGTGACTCAAGCAAGTACTCCTCATCAGTGAAAAGATTGGAACTGATTCATTGGGTTTTGTGGCGGTGTGATAATGGAGAATGAAAATGGGGAGGAAAGAAAATCCAGGTCAATAGATGAGTCATCATCGCTTGAAGATTAGGTTTCAAAAGAAATAAGATAATTTTCAATGAAATATTCTTCTTTGGGGCAAAAGAAGAAATCATTTCATTGTAAATGGATATTACTTCCATTTCATCCTCACATTAATTCTCAATTAATCCATGGGCAAAGTGAAGAATAGTTCATTCCAAGGTAGGCACAAAGTCCTCATTTGGTTCAAAACATTCATCGACTTTAAAAGTCTAGGAAGAAAAATCATCGCCGGATTCAAATAATAAATCAAAATCATGCTCCCAACAAAGATTTTCTTCCCGATAATGATTTTCAATTTTCTCATTTTCAAGCATGCGCAAACCTTCGCCGAAAGTCATGGACTGAGGCGCGGATTCTTGAAAATGAGAACTTTGAAAATTACCATCGGGACTATACTCAAAATCATTATTATAAGAGTTTTAAAAACTATTGCAATTTGTTTCAAAATTCCTATTATAAGGAATTAGAGGCCTAAAATCTTTATCATCCTCCTCAAAATACACTCGCTCCAAAGCTTGACTTTTGTAATACTCGCCCAAAGTAAATTTTGAATTTGCAATTTTTTTGCACAATAAGTATTGGACAAAAGTCAAAGGAGTATGGGGATTTTGAGAATTCTCATAGTGATTTCCGAAAGGATTAGAATAAGACATGCTTAACCCAAAGATGGCTCGAAGTGGAAAATTCCATAAAGATATGCGCGACCAAAAAATTCAAGCAGTTCTTGGCACTCAAATGTAGAAGTCATGCAAAGGTGTTAACAGAAAATACAAATAGAAAAAAACACTACGAAATACAAAATCAAATTAATTCTAAAACAAACTCATCCCGGGCAATGACGCCATTTGATAGGCAGGGTTTCACCGCAGTGTCGTGTCACCAACGCCGGTCGTTTGTTATATTTCGCTCACCAGCTTTATACAAGAACGTAAACATGACTACACTCTTTTAAGGGAGTATAGCGACCATTCCGGGTATCCAAAAATCCACAGAGACGAGTTTCTAGAATTTAATTGGTTTATTACTTCTCAATAAAAGTGTAAAAGATAATTTCTAGCAAAAAATTAAAAGATAATAAAGAGAAAAGATTAAACTAGGCGAGTGTAAATTAAACTAAATTAACAAAGAGAATAAAAACTATAGGTTGCATCGGAAAGGCCTCACCTAGAGTTAATTAGTATAAAATGGTTACATGGTCTCACGAGTTATTAATATTGAGTCTCATTTCAACAGTTAATTAGATCAAGAGTTGCCACATACCTAAATTCACATAAAAGTCTAATAAGATTTTCGTGTCAATAAATATCCCAAAAATTACGCACACAATGTCGTAAATACGGAGCATACATGATATACCCCATTAAATTTCCTAGGCATAATAACTAGGACAACCCATTCTAAATACACAGTAAAACTCCATCACTAAAGCAAAGCAACCCGTCAACCCATAGGTGAGCCAATAAGAATGAAGAACAAGATAAATTAAAGTAACTAACTAATTAAGAAACAATTAATTATGAAAGTAATAAATAACAAGAAATGGATATTAACTAGGCATGGAAATGAGAGGATGCAAGTAAAGGAAGGAATAAACAAAGGAAAGTGACAATGAAAAGTAAACGTATATACATAAAAATGGGCAAATGCCAAAGGAAAATGGAGAAGGGCCAAATCTCCTTACAAACCCTAAACCTAATTTAAAATGTAAGATCTTTACAAAAGAGATAAAAGGTTCTCTTATATAGTAAGTTGGGAATAAAAATAGAAAAGAAAAGGAAAAAGAATAGAAAAGGAACAAGTTAGCAAATATCTAATGTACCGGTCGATCGTGGCCAAGGGGTTGGTCGACTGGTCCTTTAAGTCAAGCCCCCTATCTCTCTCACAAGGAAAAATCCTAGGATGCGGTCGACCGGCCGCCTAGGTGCGGTCAACTAGTATTCTGTTTTCTGGTGCTCTTTGCTCTCCACATGGGAGGTAAGCTACGGAAATCGCCATAACTTCTTCGTACGAACTCGAAATGACGCACCGTTTGTGGACACACGATGCTAACTTAATGAAATACATATTTGTGGAAATTAAATGATCCTAAGATGAAGTTTAAATTAACTAAAATTCCCTTGAAGTAGCATCTGATGATGGAACATCTTCGAAATGCAACCGATCCTCATTTTTAGCGTTCCAATATCTACAAAAGCACAATTAAGTCCTGCAAAACATAGATATTTCCAAATTCAAGGTTTATGGTTAAAAAGCATAAATATAGGAATTAAGAACGTAAAAGTTCTAGAATGCACAAAGATATGGGGCACAAATATTCAATATTCGTGACGTATCACCAAGCAAGGTGTCAGCGGTGAAGGAGTGGGGATAAACCATGACACCGACAGATGTGCATAGTTTTGGGGGTTAGCTAGGTACTACTGATGGTTTATTTGAGGCTTTTCAAAGATTGCAGGTTCATTGAATAATTTGACCCGTAAGGGCATACTATTTGTTTGGGATGATGCATGTTAGTTGGCATTTAATTAGTTGAACGACAAGTTGAGTTCAACACCAGTCCTTGCTCTTCCAATATGGGAGTGGAGTACTTAGTTAAGACTAATGCATCCTTACAAGGACTTGTGGGAGTACTTCAGTAGGAGGATCAGGATATAAGTTATGGTTCCTGCAATCTTAAGCCTAATGAGAGGAAGTAGCCCACCCAGGACTTGGAATTAGAGACAATCATCTTTACACTTCCAATTTGGAGACATTGCCCTATGGGGGAGAAGTTTCCCTTGTTCATAGATCATAAATCCCTATAGTACCTATTCACTCAAAGAGATGGGAATATGCATTAGTGTAGGTGGCAGATGTGTTAAGTCGTAGGCCAGTAGGTGAGGTGGTTAAGGTGTGGAAGGAGAAATGGAATAAACTGGGACATCATGATCCAGTTGCCAAATCATTCATGTCAGTTATAAATGTTACACCCCATATTATGACGAGGGTTGTACAAGCCAGGTAGCAGATCCGTTTTTTCACGAGAGGATTTGACAACTTTTAGTTGGGGGAGTATAGTCCTACTCAGTGAGTTCTAAGGGAGGCTTGCACTTCAATGGGAGACTTATTGTTCCCTAGAGGTAAGATCTGCGACACACGATAATGACATCATCGCAAGGATCTCGATTTATGGTACATCCCTATGGGGATAAAAAGTACCAAGATATAAGGTGACAATATTGGTGGAGTGGGATGAAGAGAGGCATTGCTGAGTTTGTCTCAAAGTGTGCCATTTGTCAGCTGGTAAAGGTGGACAATCAAAAATTGATAGGGTATCTTCAGCCATTAGATATTCCTATATGGAAATGGGAGAGCATTTCCATGGATTTTATTACCGGGTCGCCTACTTCTCAGAGGGGTCACGATTCTATATGGGTGATTATAGATTGTTTGAATAAGGTAGCTTATTTTCCTCCAGCCTAGACGGACTACACCACGACACTATATGCTCAGATGTTTATTACAAAGATAGGGAGACTTCACGTGGTTCCCCTTAACATTGTGTCCGACAGAGATAAGATTTTTATATCTTGATTTTGGGAGAGTTTCTAGGAGGCCTTAGGTACGGAGTTGCGATTGAGTATGACAAATCACCAGCATACATATGGGAAAATAGATCAGACGAATCAGATGTTAGAGGATATGTTCTATATGTGGGTCCTGATTTTAAGGGAGGTTGGGAGCAGGTCCTTCCTCTGGTGGATTTTGCTTACAATAACTCCTACCAGTTTACTATTCGCATGGATCCATTTTAGGAGTTGTAAGGTACGCCTTGTCATTCTCCTTCTTGTTGGGTAAAGGTGGGGTAAAATAAGCTACTCGGGCCAAAACTGATTTAAGACACATCATCCAGGATTGAGATGATTCGGAGTCACATACGGGTAGCCCAAGACTGACCGCAAAGCTTTGTTAGTGCCAAGGTACATGGGGACATTCCCTATCATCAAGAGGATTGGACCGATATGATATAGACATGGTTTGCAAGAGAACTTTCACCATATTAATAACGTGTTCCATATTTCTTCACCGAGGCGGTATCTTACGGATGAGTTGGCTCACTCATAAAGCATTGAGGGAGATTGACTTACTTCCTAATAGTTCATATGAGGAGGAATCAGTGTCTATCTTAGACTATAGCGAGAGGAAATTGAGGTCGAAGGTAGTTCCGCTTGTGCGTGTCCAGTGGAAGCATCATAATGTCGAGGAGTGTACTTGGGAGTGCGAGGATGAGTTGCGCCAAAAATATCTAGAGTTATTCCTAAAAGGTATTCCTTTTTTTGAATTTTGGGAAGAAATTCCATTATTAAGGGGAAGTATGTAAGACCCCATATTTATATGATTTTTAAATGTGGGATTAATTAAATTAAATATGGAAAATTTATTGGAAATTAATTCGTATTAAAATATATATTAACTAGAGAAATGAGGGTTAGTATGTATTGATGTGAATTATATTGAATATTACTTAGTGAATAAAGTAATATATGATTATGAATATTTTAAAGTTGTAGGGAGTGAAATATAGGACAAGTTACAATAATTTAGTCGGGGCGCGCGTGTTAGGCGTGTCAGGACTCAATTTAATGAAATAAAAATTTATTCTTTTTAAGTCCTTCATATGGTCATTTTTATTACGCCATTGAGTCCTAAAGGTTCGAGATAGTCCAAAAATTCTACCCAGGGATTTAGTTTACGTCCCGAGGCACTTTTAGGCCAAACTGGTATTTGGGAGGTGTGTTTTAGTCTTTTGGAATTTTGGTGGAATTAAACCCACGAAAATTAGGACCTTATATTCACATCTATGTAAGGGAAATTAGGTTCAATATCAATAAAAGAACATAGAAGGGCAATAGGACGAAGAAGAAGAATTTTCGAGGAGGCTTCAAGGTCTCTACAAATTTTGCACCACCACTACCACCTTCGAGTAGATCAGGGAATGAGGAATACAACCATATCAAGAAGTTACCGAGATTTTGACCTCCAAAATAGGCAAGTGTTTAATCTTTCTCACTTTGATTTGATATACCTTGCACGATAGACTTAGGATGATATTCATGTGAAATTATGGAATTTGGCATTAAAAATTGGAGATACAAAGCATGTTCTTGGGTAGGATTCATGTCATATTTAATCCCTTACACATGTAGATTGTATTGATGATATATACTGCGAAATTGGAGAAGAATATTGAACTTCTTGAACCAAAGGAATAAACTAGGGTTTTCAAAGCTTAATCTTGCATTAATCAAAATTTAAGTTGTTCCTTTAAGATTTTATGATTCTTTTACATTAGAATTCGTTGATATATGTCCCTAGGATGTTAGGTATGCTTGGTTTGGAGTTTGGTAGTGTTTAATGCAGATTTTGAATGATTTACAATAATTAAATCCGTAACAGTTAGAGCAAGAAGACAACACCAGTAGATTCGAATCGATTTGGCCAGGAGCCGAATCGATTCGATTCCTGGACGAATCGATTCGGCTTCAAAGAATTTGAAACCTTTTCCCCTTTTTACTTAGAATTCACATGGATTGATCGAGTTGACTGGGAATATAAATTTTGAGTATAATTGAGGATATTCTAATGACCAGTAAACTAAAGTTGGTATTTGAACTTAACCACATGGATACGGTATATAGCCTTGTTAGTTGGGAGAAAATGGGAAATTGAATACCAAAATCGGGGAGTATATTAAGCCACGGATGTTTGAGAGATTTAGGAGTTAGACCAATATGATATGGATGGGATGACTACTGAATTTATTTAGAGTAAAATTTATAACCTTCCAAACAGTGGGAAATACTCGGTTATATACAATAAGGGGTTAAACGTCATATTTAAAATACATAGTCGATTGAGAGTAATATGAACTACGAATGGAATATTATTGGGTACGTGATTACCCATACTAAATTATATATATACAGACAGGCTCATGTGCAGACTAAGTTTGCACATCATTTTTTTAAAATAGTAAAAAAATATTTTTGAGTTGTTTTTTTTTTTTTTTTTGTGATATTTAAACATTTCAAGGGACCCATATAAAAAAAATCAGCTCAAAATAACTTTTTTTGCTATTGTTAAAAAATCGATCAAACTTTCACTATTATTTAAGCACTTTAAAAGTTGTGAAAGTTTCACCGTTTTTTTAGAAGTAGTAAAAAATGTTTTTTTGAGCTGATTTTTTTTATATGGGTTTGTTGAGATGTTTAAATATCACATAAAAAACTCAATTTTTTTTAATATTTAAAAAAAAATTGGTGTGCGCCAGCACATGTGCAAACTTTGTGTGCCAGGAGCCTCTCTCTCTCTCTCTCTCTCTCTCTCTCTCTCTCTATATATATATATATATATATATATATATATATATATATATATATATGTGTGTGTGTGTGTGTGTGTGTGTGTATGTGTGTGTGTGTGTGTGTGTGTGTGTGTGTGTGTGTGTGTGTCTTATGTGAATACCTATTGTTTGATTTGTACCTCAGGACATAGAACTTAGGGATTGAGCACCACTTATGTGAATAACGGTGTGATCGGTCACTTCGGTGCATTAGGTATGAGCGTAGCCCAAAGTCTTAGAAATATGTTCACGTCCAATGTGCGTGATTTTATTTAAAATTCGAGGGTGATGTCCGTACCAATGTCCTTATTTAGTACGTGATGTACCGGGATGTGATAGCAGAGCAAGCCCGCACCGTAGGTCTCCAGCTAGGGGTAATGTGTACATATATATATATATACTAGGGTATGCCCTTGCCTTAAGGCATGTTGATAATCGCAAAATGGCAAAACATTTCAAAGTTCGTAATTCTAAGAAGACAAAAATTTCATTTGCAAAATTATATTTTTCGAAGTACGTATTCGCGAAACAACAATTATATATAGCGAAAATTATATATAGTGTATGCTTGTGCCCGAAGGCACTGCAAAAATTTTTCAAAGTAAGTATTCGCGAAATGGATTTTTTTTTTCAAATTACTTAATTGAAAAACGACAAACTCGAAAACATTCATGTCTTAACGCCACCACAAACCCGAAAACATATTGGGCAAATTGACCACAATCAAAATCAGGGGACAAATTCTCTTATCTAAATTTTTTAACAAACTGTTATTGGACAATAATATGGGTTGATGCCACAAATGCATCTTTGTTGGATCAATCCACCCATGTCCCTATGTAGTATAAAACTACTACAATTGAAATAAAAAAGTAAATGCATTACCAAAGCAGAATTCAAAATCAAGTGATTTTTTTGTTTCAATAATTGTAATCACATTGCATACACCAACAAATCTAAAATAAACCCTCATATTTCATCATATAACTATAGAGATAAAAGACAACCAAGTCAAAACCAACAGTTTTTTTAACGAAAAACTACAATTTTTTATAAGCTAAAAAATACATGATAAACCCTCCACCTAATTCGGTCTGTCCACTTTCGGTAAAAAATTCAGTCTTAATAGCATTTTTGTTTAACAAAATGTTTTTTACACATGTTTTCGATTCGAGGGAGATGATTTTATGGACATCAACATCAGCCTTTACACCTATAGGATGTGTTGGGGGTTCCACGAAAAGGACGTAGCTTCTTAGAGGACTCTTTAGATAATATATTACCAACTCAAATCATCAATAAGTAAAAATATATTTTGTTACTTCATCTTTACTTTTCTATAAGATATAATAAGCAGGAGTTTACTTTTTGTGGGGTACAGAGTTATCAGTATAATGTGTTAACACGGAAACTGATAATATTTTTCAAGGGTATCAATTGATATTTCCAAAAAATGTTTTAATAACCTATATAAACAACTGTAAATAGATTCCATCTAGCTGGTCATAAGTTGCGGCCATATTCCAATCAAACTTTCGGCCAAAGTCAGAATACTGAATAACCCTTCGCAACCCCAGTACCACAGTCCTATCAAAGATAGCATGTAGCTTATTCTAGTGCTCAAATTATGTAATGGACTCTATCAAATCGTAAGAAGGTTTTTTCAAATCTTCCACAAATGGATCAAATATATTTAAACCTCGAGAAGTAAGTTATCTCAATCATGCATAGATTTTCCAGACTGATATATATTTAGAAATACAAAATATTCGTTTAAGAATGCTCTAATATTTTGTATTTTTCTTGCTATCATATATTTGAATAAATATTTTGTATTGTTCCTATTCCAATATATTTATTTAAAGGTTTCTATACACATAGATTTTATTTTTGTACGCTGATATTTAGAAACGTTAAAATAAAATTAATAGGCCATACCTTAGGCATACTTCTCGGGCCCCGTGTACAAATTATGTCTAATCAATCCTTGTACAAATTATGTCCAATTATATCACCTTTGTCAATATTGTGGGATCCGCATATCTTAAACAAAATAATATATTCAGTTCCATACAGTTTTACAGACTAAAATCCTCAATCAAAAGATTTATTAATAGTGCCTCAGATATATAATTTGAAATAGCAAGTCAATGATCAGCTTTGTGATGCTCAGGATGATAAAAAAGCATGATTTATGTTCTCATATTTCAACTGTCTACCTTAATATTTATATTTTTTATGTATTATACTTTACTGATTGACCAACATGTTATATAATGTAATTACAACGCCAAACAACTAATCACTCATGAGGAATGGGTGATTTTAACAACAAAAGTCTTTTGGATACCCATCCCGATAGATACATCACATTTCCAAACCAAGAACAAACATTCATAGATTAAAGCTTCATTAAAAGACTAAAATCTTATGCTTGGTCCATACCTAGTACATTTGTTAAAAACATATGGACACCATCAGTAAATCACATGAAAGGCCTACCTGTAAATTGTTATTATAAACACTCCAATTGTGAAAGCATAATCTAGAATAAGTGTTTTTTAGATGGTGGCTATTCCATATGGTATACCCAACTTCAGATGCATCTTTTATTTAAATGATGATGCAGCCAAATTGCCCAATTCTTAAAACATTCAGAAAAATAACAAGTGAACTTCAAAAAGTCCAATAAACTAAAAATCATGAGGATGCCATTTTTTCGATCTAAGTCAGGGGATACAAAACCTATTAACTGAAAAACAAATGTAAATTGCAAGTATTTGTTTCCATCCAAGGAAAATAAGTGTAAGTAATATAAACTAAAAATCATGAGGATACCTTCTCTTAGATCCATGTCAAGGGGATACAAAACCTATTAATTGAAAAAAAAAAGTAAATTGCTAGTATTTATTTCTATCTGAGGCAAATAAGTGCAAGTAATATAAACTAAACATCATGAGGATACCTTATTTTCAATCCAAGTCAAGGGGATACAAAACCAACTAACTGGAAAAAAATTGTAAATTACAAGTATTTGTTTCCATCCGAGTTAAATAAGTTCAAGTAATATAAACTAAAAATCATGAGGATACCCCCTATAATATAAATGATGAAACCCGAGACAAAGTTGCCCAGTTAGGTAGTAGATCTGTGAAAAGATGAACACAAAATGAATTCGCTGGTAGTTAAACATCACACACAAATTCATTCGTAAGTCAAAAACCTTCAGGGTAAAAATCCTTGTGATTCAAATTAGTTTAAAAGAACTTAAAAATTGGGGCAGGAACTTCATAAAAAAGGTGGTGAGCATTATTACCCTACCTCCTATTATGTTTGCAGAAAATCAGCCTCATGTAAGATGTGAGTACCTTGAAATTTGATGAATGAATGTCCTAAAAAAGAAACAAACATAACCTCAGTTATCTCTTTATTACTGCAAAACGAAGCTGAAAAACATTACCTCAGTTAATATTTACTACAACATCTCAAATAGAACACATAGATATATTAAATGAGTAATAATATTTACCATAGCAGCACTTATCTGCAGTAGTGAAATCAAAATCGAAGACAGCGTAGCGGCACTCATCAGTAGGCAGGGAAGCCGTGAAATAGTCATAGCTTTCTTCGGGGATACCGAGTTTTTCCACAACCATTTGTTGACATTTTCTTTTCTTTTAATTCCAAAAACTTCAACTTGCATTCATCATCCACAACCATACCAGAAACTGCGTTTTGCCTAAAC